>OV815993.1:33566879-34783021 GCA_929113495.1 Andrena minutula
CTATAAGGTTCGTCACTGAGAGTAGCTCGCCAAGTCGAATACACGGCTTATAACGCCTACCACCGAATGAATAATCCAGACTTAAACTTAACTAACTTATTAACCGAAGGAGGGTTTTGTTAATTAACACATTTCCTATGAGAATAAACTAATTTATTTGTAATAAAACAATAGAATTTTTACTCTTACCTTAATCAATAGAAACGGGTTACAATTTCTTTAACGATTATTTAACGATGTAGATGAGATAAATATTATTAACTTATAAACTTGTTACTTTTATAAAAGGCAAACGCGCAGATAAACTGAATCAACTATTGAAGTCCCATCGACTGCCCAAACGATCCCTGCAGCCTAACTTGTATAGATTTTTGTCAAGAGCGCCAATTATGGTGGGGATCGCTTGGTGACAGTCAATCGATATTCAATCATCGCGCCATAGTCGGCGATCCGAACACCCCTCGAGTCACCCCGCGATCCGTGGAATCGTCTTCCACGTATAGTGGTTGTTATTCGAGGAAACACGGTATGACTCGGCTTCTTATCGCTTTACTGGCGAACAGTCCGCGCTTGGGAACCAGCGAAATATAACTCGATCCAACTTGTAATAGAATGAATATAATAGTAGCATGAAATTAAAATTTGAAATTCACAACTCATCGCGAACTGTTCGCTCAGTTATTCTCAAAATTTTTCATTAATATAAATTTAAATTGATTGTGGCTATAAAATAAGATTAAGCGAAATACATATCTTAATTCTATGTCTTGTATAAACGGTGCATGTTACAGTAGGTTATAACACTTGGTAGGTTATAAAATAAATATGTACAAAGACAGACGACGATCCCTGCCGAATGATCCCGAGCAGGGTTGCCAGATTGGGCGGAATTCCGCCATTTGGGCTACTTTTCAATACCAATTGGCGCTCAAAAATTGCAGTTGGCGGTTGGCGCCCGAATTGGGCTACAGTGTTGCATGACCACGCGAACGTAGTCACGAAAATGTATATAATCGATAGGTAAATTAGGAGCGAAGTTTGAAAGTAGATGTTTGCGTATGATTAAAAAGTATTATAAAGGATGCGCAATGCGGGTGGTATTCGTGGGAAAGATCTTGGGCAGAGCTCGAAAGCAGGAAGAGGATATCTATTAACAGACCCCGAAACGAATTGCGAGTTTCTTCTAAGTCACGTAATCTCTTGAGAAGTCCCTTGTCCTTTGTTAGTCTTTAGGAGTGTTGATTGACTCCAGAAGTGTTGGCGACGCTAAGGCAGTCATAAATTTCCTTCAAGGGTTGTTTTCTCGATCCTCGGAGCCGAGCCAACTTTCTCTTCCCACGTGTGCACCCCGCTGTGTAACGGAAAAGCGCGCTTCCACCGAGCTTCCACCACCACCCGAAGACGGAGGGAAAGATGGACGTCGATTCGCGGGGGCGGACGGACATCCGCGGGACAGCCTACCCTTTGAATCCGGCTCATCCCTCATCCTGATTGGCCAAAGGACTGGGAGGACGCGCAAGGATGGAAGGGGCACCACGTTCGAGGAGGGAAGGAGCAACGACGGAGGATTTCGAGAAGGCAGAACGATTTTTGACCCGGAATCGAAAAGTCCTGAATTGTTCTCATACAAAAAGATCTTTAAAAGTTATAAAGAAATATATTGAAGTTTTTGCCAGTTAATAATTCTATTTTATTTCAAACTCCCGCACATTCCGCGAGCAGAGTGCTTTAGCACTCCACGGGCACCAACCCGCGTTCTGTTCTTAAAATCGCCGCTAAATACGCAACAAAATTGGTGACAGCGGTGGGATTGTTTGAAAATAAACGCGTTAATTTCACAAACATTCTGAGTGATAAACTTTGCCGGCTCGTGAGTGTGTGATAGACATATACAGTCTGCATTTGTAGAACTGTGATTTTCGTACTACTCTCAGTGACGAACCTTATAGATTGTCATATTCAAACTTCCCGCGTTTGTCGATAACCTTTCCATTACCCAGGACGTGACAATTTTTGGTGAACAGGGATTTTATACCCATCAAACGCGGGAATAATTTCTAACACATCTCTCAAACGCGGCATGAGACTTGGAGTTGGAGTGGGGTGAGGATTCTGAGTAGGAGAGTGAGGATTAGGAGCAGGTGGAGAAGATGAAATTACATCGGAGGGCGAACTATGTTGGCATTCCTGTCTTACTCGATTCCTCTGATCATATAATTCATTTTGTAATTGCAAGATGGTTTGCTTTAATTCAGCAATATCAATTATTGAACTTGAAGCCTGTTCCTGTTCTATTCTAACCCTTTCTTGTTCTATTCTAACTTTTTCCTGTTCTAATTCTACCCGCGCCGCTCGGATAGAGTCTGCTTCACTCTTAATGGCTTCTGCCTGATCTTTGAGTTGTTGTTCTTTTGCTAGAACACGCTCCTCTAAGAGATATAATTCGGCTTCTGTAGGCGCGGTTGAACGGGTTTTAACCCCTCCTTTATCGGTCATATTGCAAATTTCTAATTTCTAACAATCAGTCTAGATTATCTCACCGCTGCCACCAAAAATTGTCACGTCCTGGGCAATGGAAAGGTTATCGACAAACGCGGGAAGTTTGAATATGACAATCTATAAGGTTCGTCACTGAGAGTAGCTCGCCAAGTCGAATACACGGCTTATAACGCCTACCACCGAATGAATAATCCAGACTTAAACTTAACTAACTTATTAACCGAAGGAGGGTTTTGTTAATTAACACATTTCCTATGAGAATAAACTAATTTATTTGTAATAAAACAATAGAATTTTTACTCTTACCTTAATCAATAGAAACGGGTTACAATTTCTTTAACGATTATTTAACGATGTAGATGAGATAAATATTATTAACTTATAAACTTGTTACTTTTATAAAAGGCAAACGCGCAGATAAACTGAATCAACTATTGAAGTCCCATCGACTGCCCAAACGATCCCTGCAGCCTAACTTGTATAGATTTTTGTCAAGAGCGCCAATTATGGTGGGGGATCGCTTGGTGACAGTCAATCGATATTCAATCATCGCGCCATAGTCGGCGATCCGAACACCCCTCGAGTCACCCCCGCGATCCGTGGAATCGTCTTCCACGTATAGTGGTTGTTATTCGAGGAAACACGGTATGACTCGGCTTCTTATCGCTTTACTGGCGAACAGTCCGCGCTTGGGAACCAGCGAAATATAACTCGATCCAACTTGTAATAGAATGAATATAATAGTAGCATGAAATTAAAATTTGAAATTCACAACTCATCGCGAACTGTTCGCTCAGTTATTCTCAAAATTTTTCATTAATATAAATTTAAATTGATTGTGGCTATAAAATAAGATTAAGCGAAATACATATCTTAATTCTATGTCTTGTATAAACGGTGCATGTTACAGTAGGTTATAACACTTGGTAGGTTATAAAATAAATATGTACAAAGACAGACGACGATCCCTGCCGAATGATCCCGAGCAGGGTTGCCAGATTGGGCGGAATTCCGCCATTTGGGCTACTTTTCAATACCAATTGGCGCTCAAAAATTGCAGTTGGCGGTTGGCGCCCGAATTGGGCTACAGTGTTGCATGACCACGCGAACGTAGTCACGAAAATGTATATAATCGATAGGTAAATTAGGAGCGAAGTTTGAAAGTAGATGTTTGCGTATGATTAAAAAGTATTATAAAGGATGCGCAATGCGGGTGGTATTCGTGGGAAAGATCTTGGGCAGAGCTCGAAAGCAGGAAGAGGATATCTATTAACAGACCCCGAAACGAATTGCGAGTTTCTTCTAAGTCACGTAATCTCTTGAGAAGTCCTTGTCCTTTGTTAGTCTTTAGGAGTGTTGATTGACTCCAGAAGTGTTGGCGACGCTAAGGCAGTCATAAATTTCCTTCAAGGGTTGTTTTCTCGATCCTCGGAGCCGAGCCAACTTTCTCTTCCCACGTGTGCACCCCGCTGTGTAACGGAAAAGCGCGCTTCCACCGAGCTTCCACCACCACCCGAAGACGGAGGGAAAGATGGACGTCGATTCGCGGGGGCGGACGGACATCCGCGGGACAGCCTACCCTTTGAATCCGGCTCATCCCTCATCCTGATTGGCCAAAGGACTGGGAGGACGCGCAAGGATGGAAGGGGCACCACGTTCGAGGAGGGAAGGAGCAACGACGGAGGATTTCGAGAAGGCAGAACGATTTTTGACCCGGAATCGAAAAGTCCTGAATTGTTCTCATACAAAAAGATCTTTAAAAGTTATAAAGAAATATATTGAAGTTTTTGCCAGTTAATAATTCTATTTTATTTCAAACTCCCGCACATTCCGCGAGCAGAGTGCTTTAGCACTCCACGGGCACCAACCCGCGTTCTGTTCTTAAAATCGCCGCTAAATACGCAACAAAATTGGTGACAGCGGTGGGATTGTTTGAAAATAAACGCGTTAATTTCACAAACATTCTGAGTGATAAACTTTGCCGGCTCGTGAGTGTGTGATAGACATATACAGTCTGCATTTGTAGAACTGTGATTTTCGTACTACTCTCAGTGACGAACCTTATAGATTGTCATATTCAAACTTCCCGCGTTTGTCGATAACCTTTCCATTACCCAGGACGTGACAATTTTTGGTGAACAGGGATTTTATACCCATCAAACGCGGGAATAATTTCTAACACATCTCTCAAACGCGGCATGAGACTTGGAGTTGGAGTGGGGTGAGGATTCTGAGTAGGAGAGTGAGGATTAGGAGCAGGTGGAGAAGATGAAATTACATCGGAGGGCGAACTATGTTGGCATTCCTGTCTTACTCGATTCCTCTGATCATATAATTCATTTTGTAATTGCAAGATGGTTTGCTTTAATTCAGCAATATCAATTATTGAACTTGAAGCCTGTTCCTGTTCTATTCTAACCCTTTCTTGTTCTATTCTAACTTTTTCCTGTTCTAATTCTACCCGCGCCGCTCGGATAGAGTCTGCTTCACTCTTAATGGCTTCTGCCTGATCTTTGAGTTGTTGTTCTTTTGCTAGAACACGCTCCTCTAAGAGATATAATTCGGCTTCTGTAGGCGCGGTTGAACGGGTTTTTAACCCCTCCTTTATCGGTCATATTGCAAATTTCTAATTTCTAACAATCAGTCTAGATTATCTCACCGCTGCCACCAAAAATTGTCACGTCCTGGGCAATGGAAAGGTTATCGACAAACGCGGGAAGTTTGAATATGACAATCTATAAGGTTCGTCACTGAGAGTAGCTCGCCAAGTCGAATACACGGCTTATAACGCCTACCACCGAATGAATAATCCAGACTTAAACTTAACTAACTTATTAACCGAAGGAGGGTTTTGTTAATTAACACATTTCCTATGAGAATAAACTAATTTATTTGTAATAAAACAATAGAATTTTTACTCTTACCTTAATCAATAGAAACGGGTTACAATTTCTTTAACGATTATTTAACGATGTAGATGAGATAAATATTATTAACTTATAAACTTGTTACTTTTATAAAAGGCAAACGCGCAGATAAACTGAATCAACTATTGAAGTCCCATCGACTGCCCAAACGATCCCTGCAGCCTAACTTGTATAGATTTTTGTCAAGAGCGCCAATTATGGTGGGGATCGCTTGGTGACAGTCAATCGATATTCAATCATCGCGCCATAGTCGGCGATCCGAACACCCCTCGAGTCACCCCGCGATCCGTGGAATCGTCTTCCACGTATAGTGGTTGTTATTCGAGGAAACACGGTATGACTCGGCTTCTTATCGCTTTACTGGCGAACAGTCCGCGCTTGGGAACCAGCGAAATATAACTCGATCCAACTTGTAATAGAATGAATATAATAGTAGCATGAAATTAAAATTTGAAATTCACAACTCATCGCGAACTGTTCGCTCAGTTATTCTCAAAATTTTTCATTAATATAAATTTAAATTGATTGTGGCTATAAAATAAGATTAAGCGAAATACATATCTTAATTCTATGTCTTGTATAAACGGTGCATGTTACAGTAGGTTATAACACTTGGTAGGTTATAAAATAAATATGTACAAAGACAGACGACGATCCCTGCCGAATGATCCCGAGCAGGGTTGCCAGATTGGGCGGAATTCCGCCATTTGGGCTACTTTTCAATACCAATTGGCGCTCAAAAATTGCAGTTGGCGGTTGGCGCCCGAATTGGGCTACAGTGTTGCATGACCACGCGAACGTAGTCACGAAAATGTATATAATCGATAGGTAAATTAGGAGCGAAGTTTGAAAGTAGATGTTTGCGTATGATTAAAAAGTATTATAAAGGATGCGCAATGCGGGTGGTATTCGTGGGAAAGATCTTGGGCAGAGCTCGAAAGCAGGAAGAGGATATCTATTAACAGACCCCGAAACGAATTGCGAGTTTCTTCTAAGTCACGTAATCTCTTGAGAAGTCCTTGTCCTTTGTTAGTCTTTAGGAGTGTTGATTGACTCCAGAAGTGTTGGCGACGCTAAGGCAGTCATAAATTTCCTTCAAGGGTTGTTTTCTCGATCCTCGGAGCCGAGCCAACTTTCTCTTCCCACGTGTGCACCCCGCTGTGTAACGGAAAAGCGCGCTTCCACCGAGCTTCCACCACCACCCGAAGACGGAGGGAAAGATGGACGTCGATTCGCGGGGGCGGACGGACATCCGCGGGACAGCCTACCCTTTGAATCCGGCTCATCCCTCATCCTGATTGGCCAAAGGACTGGGAGGACGCGCAAGGATGGAAGGGGCACCACGTTCGAGGAGGGAAGGAGCAACGACGGAGGATTTCGAGAAGGCAGAACGATTTTTGACCCGGAATCGAAAAGTCCTGAATTGTTCTCATACAAAAAGATCTTTAAAAGTTATAAAGAAATATATTGAAGTTTTTGCCAGTTAATAATTCTATTTTATTTCAAACTCCCGCACATTCCGCGAGCAGAGTGCTTTAGCACTCCACGGGCACCAACCCGCGTTCTGTTCTTAAAATCGCCGCTAAATACGCAACAAAATTGGTGACAGCGGTGGGATTGTTTGAAAATAAACGCGTTAATTTCACAAACATTCTGAGTGATAAACTTTGCCGGCTCGTGAGTGTGTGATAGACATATACAGTCTGCATTTGTAGAACTGTGATTTTCGTACTACTCTCAGTGACGAACCTTATAGATTGTCATATTCAAACTTCCCGCGTTTGTCGATAACCTTTCCATTACCCAGGACGTGACAATTTTTGGTGAACAGGGATTTTATACCCATCAAACGCGGGAATAATTTCTAACACATCTCTCAAACGCGGCATGAGACTTGGAGTTGGAGTGGGGTGAGGATTCTGAGTAGGAGAGTGAGGATTAGGAGCAGGTGGAGAAGATGAAATTACATCGGAGGGCGAACTATGTTGGCATTCCTGTCTTACTCGATTCCTCTGATCATATAATTCATTTTGTAATTGCAAGATGGTTTGCTTTAATTCAGCAATATCAATTATTGAACTTGAAGCCTGTTCCTGTTCTATTCTAACCCTTTCTTGTTCTATTCTAACTTTTTCCTGTTCTAATTCTACCCGCGCCGCTCGGATAGAGTCTGCTTCACTCTTAATGGCTTCTGCCTGATCTTTGAGTTGTTGTTCTTTTGCTAGAACACGCTCCTCTAAGAGATATAATTCGGCTTCTGTAGGCGCGGTTGAACGGGTTTTAACCCCTCCTTTATCGGTCATATTGCAAATTTCTAATTTCTAACAATCAGTCTAGATTATCTCACCGCTGCCACCAAAAATTGTCACGTCCTGGGCAATGGAAAGGTTATCGACAAACGCGGGAAGTTTGAATATGACAATCTATAAGGTTCGTCACTGAGAGTAGCTCGCCAAGTCGAATACACGGCTTATAACGCCTACCACCGAATGAATAATCCAGACTTAAACTTAACTAACTTATTAACCGAAGGAGGGTTTTGTTAATTAACACATTTCCTATGAGAATAAACTAATTTATTTGTAATAAAACAATAGAATTTTTACTCTTACCTTAATCAATAGAAACGGGTTACAATTTCTTTAACGATTATTTAACGATGTAGATGAGATAAATATTATTAACTTATAAACTTGTTACTTTTATAAAAGGCAAACGCGCAGATAAACTGAATCAACTATTGAAGTCCCATCGACTGCCCAAACGATCCCTGCAGCCTAACTTGTATAGATTTTTGTCAAGAGCGCCAATTATGGTGGGGATCGCTTGGTGACAGTCAATCGATATTCAATCATCGCGCCATAGTCGGCGATCCGAACACCCCTCGAGTCACCCCGCGATCCGTGGAATCGTCTTCCACGTATAGTGGTTGTTATTCGAGGAAACACGGTATGACTCGGCTTCTTATCGCTTTACTGGCGAACAGTCCGCGCTTGGGAACCAGCGAAATATAACTCGATCCAACTTGTAATAGAATGAATATAATAGTAGCATGAAATTAAAATTTGAAATTCACAACTCATCGCGAACTGTTCGCTCAGTTATTCTCAAAATTTTTCATTAATATAAATTTAAATTGATTGTGGCTATAAAATAAGATTAAGCGAAATACATATCTTAATTCTATGTCTTGTATAAACGGTGCATGTTACAGTAGGTTATAACACTTGGTAGGTTATAAAATAAATATGTACAAAGACAGACGACGATCCCTGCCGAATGATCCCGAGCAGGGTTGCCAGATTGGGCGGAATTCCGCCATTTGGGCTACTTTTCAATACCAATTGGCGCTCAAAAATTGCAGTTGGCGGTTGGCGCCCGAATTGGGCTACAGTGTTGCATGACCACGCGAACGTAGTCACGAAAATGTATATAATCGATAGGTAAATTAGGAGCGAAGTTTGAAAGTAGATGTTTGCGTATGATTAAAAAGTATTATAAAGGATGCGCAATGCGGGTGGTATTCGTGGGAAAGATCTTGGGCAGAGCTCGAAAGCAGGAAGAGGATATCTATTAACAGACCCCGAAACGAATTGCGAGTTTCTTCTAAGTCACGTAATCTCTTGAGAAGTCCTTGTCCTTTGTTAGTCTTTAGGAGTGTTGATTGACTCCAGAAGTGTTGGCGACGCTAAGGCAGTCATAAATTTCCTTCAAGGGTTGTTTTCTCGATCCTCGGAGCCGAGCCAACTTTCTCTTCCCACGTGTGCACCCCGCTGTGTAACGGAAAAGCGCGCTTCCACCGAGCTTCCACCACCACCCGAAGACGGAGGGAAAGATGGACGTCGATTCGCGGGGGCGGACGGACATCCGCGGGACAGCCTACCCTTTGAATCCGGCTCATCCCTCATCCTGATTGGCCAAAGGACTGGGAGGACGCGCAAGGATGGAAGGGGCACCACGTTCGAGGAGGGAAGGAGCAACGACGGAGGATTTCGAGAAGGCAGAACGATTTTTGACCCGGAATCGAAAAGTCCTGAATTGTTCTCATACAAAAAGATCTTTAAAAGTTATAAAGAAATATATTGAAGTTTTTGCCAGTTAATAATTCTATTTTATTTAAAACTCCCGCACATTCCGCGAGCAGAGTGCTTTAGCACTCCACGGGCACCAACCCGCGTTCTGTTCTTAAAATCGCCGCTAAATACGCAACAAAATTGGTGACAGCGGTGGGATTGTTTGAAAATAAACGCGTTAATTTCACAAACATTCTGAGTGATAAACTTTGCCGGCTCGTGAGTGTGTGATAGACATATACAGTCTGCATTTGTAGAACTGTGATTTTCGTACTACTCTCAGTGACGAACCTTATAGATTGTCATATTCAAACTTCCCGCGTTTGTCGATAACCTTTCCATTACCCAGGACGTGACAATTTTTGGTGAACAGGGATTTTATACCCATCAAACGCGGGAATAATTTCTAACACATCTCTCAAACGCGGCATGAGACTTGGAGTTGGAGTGGGGTGAGGATTCTGAGTAGGAGAGTGAGGATTAGGAGCAGGTGGAGAAGATGAAATTACATCGGAGGGCGAACTATGTTGGCATTCCTGTCTTACTCGATTCCTCTGATCATATAATTCATTTTGTAATTGCAAGATGGTTTGCTTTAATTCAGCAATATCAATTATTGAACTTGAAGCCTGTTCCTGTTCTATTCTAACCCTTTCTTGTTCTATTCTAACTTTTTCCTGTTCTAATTCTACCCGCGCCGCTCGGATAGAGTCTGCTTCACTCTTAATGGCTTCTGCCTGATCTTTGAGTTGTTGTTCTTTTGCTAGAACACGCTCCTCTAAGAGATATAATTCGGCTTCTGTAGGCGCGGTTGAACGGGTTTTAACCCCTCCTTTATCGGTCATATTGCAAATTTCTAATTTCTAACAATCAGTCTAGATTATCTCACCGCTGCCACCAAAAATTGTCACGTCCTGGGCAATGGAAAGGTTATCGACAAACGCGGGAAGTTTGAATATGACAATCTATAAGGTTCGTCACTGAGAGTAGCTCGCCAAGTCGAATACACGGCTTATAACGCCTACCACCGAATGAATAATCCAGACTTAAACTTAACTAACTTATTAACCGAAGGAGGGTTTTGTTAATTAACACATTTCCTATGAGAATAAACTAATTTATTTGTAATAAAACAATAGAATTTTTACTCTTACCTTAATCAATAGAAACGGGTTACAATTTCTTTAACGATTATTTAACGATGTAGATGAGATAAATATTATTAACTTATAAACTTGTTACTTTTATAAAAGGCAAACGCGCAGATAAACTGAATCAACTATTGAAGTCCCATCGACTGCCCAAACGATCCCTGCAGCCTAACTTGTATAGATTTTTGTCAAGAGCGCCAATTATGGTGGGGATCGCTTGGTGACAGTCAATCGATATTCAATCATCGCGCCATAGTCGGCGATCCGAACACCCCTCGAGTCACCCCGCGATCCGTGGAATCGTCTTCCACGTATAGTGGTTGTTATTCGAGGAAACACGGTATGACTCGGCTTCTTATCGCTTTACTGGCGAACAGTCCGCGCTTGGGAACCAGCGAAATATAACTCGATCCAACTTGTAATAGAATGAATATAATAGTAGCATGAAATTAAAATTTGAAATTCACAACTCATCGCGAACTGTTCGCTCAGTTATTCCCAAAATTTTTCATTAATATAAATTTAAATTGATTGTGGCTATAAAATAAGATTAAGCGAAATACATATCTTAATTCTATGTCTTGTATAAACGGTGCATGTTACAGTAGGTTATAACACTTGGTAGGTTATAAAATAAATATGTACAAAGACAGACGACGATCCCTGCCGAATGATCCCGAGCAGGGTTGCCAGATTGGGCGGAATTCCGCCATTTGGGCTACTTTTCAATACCAATTGGCGCTCAAAAATTGCAGTTGGCGGTTGGCGCCCGAATTGGGCTACAGTGTTGCATGACCACGCGAACGTAGTCACGAAAATGTATATAATCGATAGGTAAATTAGGAGCGAAGTTTGAAAGTAGATGTTTGCGTATGATTAAAAAGTATTATAAAGGATGCGCAATGCGGGTGGTATTCGTGGGAAAGATCTTGGGCAGAGCTCGAAAGCAGGAAGAGGATATCTATTAACAGACCCCGAAACGAATTGCGAGTTTCTTCTAAGTCACGTAATCTCTTGAGAAGTCCTTGTCCTTTGTTAGTCTTTAGGAGTGTTGATTGACTCCAGAAGTGTTGGCGACGCTAAGGCAGTCATAAATTTCCTTCAAGGGTTGTTTTCTCGATCCTCGGAGCCGAGCCAACTTTCTCTTCCCACGTGTGCACCCCGCTGTGTAACGGAAAAGCGCGCTTCCACCGAGCTTCCACCACCACCCGAAGACGGAGGGAAAGATGGACGTCGATTCGCGGGGGCGGACGGACATCCGCGGGACAGCCTACCCTTTGAATCCGGCTCATCCCTCATCCTGATTGGCCAAAGGACTGGGAGGACGCGCAAGGATGGAAGGGGCACCACGTTCGAGGAGGGAAGGAGCAACGACGGAGGATTTCGAGAAGGCAGAACGATTTTTGACCCGGAATCGAAAAGTCCTGAATTGTTCTCATACAAAAAGATCTTTAAAAGTTATAAAGAAATATATTGAAGTTTTTGCCAGTTAATAATTCTATTTTATTTAAAACTCCCGCACATTCCGCGAGCAGAGTGCTTTAGCACTCCACGGGCACCAACCCGCGTTCTGTTCTTAAAATCGCCGCTAAATACGCAACAAAATTGGTGACAGCGGTGGGATTGTTTGAAAATAAACGCGTTAATTTCACAAACATTCTGAGTGATAAACTTTGCCGGCTCGTGAGTGTGTGATAGACATATACAGTCTGCATTTGTAGAACTGTGATTTTCGTACTACTCTCAGTGACGAACCTTATAGATTGTCATATTCAAACTTCCCGCGTTTGTCGATAACCTTTCCATTACCCAGGACGTGACAATTTTTGGTGAACAGGGATTTTATACCCATCAAACGCGGGAATAATTTCTAACACATCTCTCAAACGCGGCATGAGACTTGGAGTTGGAGTGGGGTGAGGATTCTGAGTAGGAGAGTGAGGATTAGGAGCAGGTGGAGAAGATGAAATTACATCGGAGGGCGAACTATGTTGGCATTCCTGTCTTACTCGATTCCTCTGATCATATAATTCATTTTGTAATTGCAAGATGGTTTGCTTTAATTCAGCAATATCAATTATTGAACTTGAAGCCTGTTCCTGTTCTATTCTAACCCTTTCTTGTTCTATTCTAACTTTTTCCTGTTCTAATTCTACCCGCGCCGCTCGGATAGAGTCTGCTTCACTCTTAATGGCTTCTGCCTGATCTTTGAGTTGTTGTTCTTTTGCTAGAACACGCTCCTCTAAGAGATATAATTCGGCTTCTGTAGGCGCGGTTGAACGGGTTTTAACCCCTCCTTTATCGGTCATATTGCAAATTTCTAATTTCTAACAATCAGTCTAGATTATCTCACCGCTGCCACCAAAAATTGTCACGTCCTGGGCAATGGAAAGGTTATCGACAAACGCGGGAAGTTTGAATATGACAATCTATAAGGTTCGTCACTGAGAGTAGCTCGCCAAGTCGAATACACGGCTTATAACGCCTACCACCGAATGAATAATCCAGACTTAAACTTAACTAACTTATTAACCGAAGGAGGGTTTTGTTAATTAACACATTTCCTATGAGAATAAACTAATTTATTTGTAATAAAACAATAGAATTTTTACTCTTACCTTAATCAATAGAAACGGGTTACAATTTCTTTAACGATTATTTAACGATGTAGATGAGATAAATATTATTAACTTATAAACTTGTTACTTTTATAAAAGGCAAACGCGCAGATAAACTGAATCAACTATTGAAGTCCCATCGACTGCCCAAACGATCCCTGCAGCCTAACTTGTATAGATTTTTGTCAAGAGCGCCAATTATGGTGGGGATCGCTTGGTGACAGTCAATCGATATTCAATCATCGCGCCATAGTCGGCGATCCGAACACCCCTCGAGTCACCCCGCGATCCGTGGAATCGTCTTCCACGTATAGTGGTTGTTATTCGAGGAAACACGGTATGACTCGGCTTCTTATCGCTTTACTGGCGAACAGTCCGCGCTTGGGAACCAGCGAAATATAACTCGATCCAACTTGTAATAGAATGAATATAATAGTAGCATGAAATTAAAATTTGAAATTCACAACTCATCGCGAACTGTTCGCTCAGTTATTCTCAAAATTTTTCATTAATATAAATTTAAATTGATTGTGGCTATAAAATAAGATTAAGCGAAATACATATCTTAATTCTATGTCTTGTATAAACGGTGCATGTTACAGTAGGTTATAACACTTGGTAGGTTATAAAATAAATATGTACAAAGACAGACGACGATCCCTGCCGAATGATCCCGAGCAGGGTTGCCAGATTGGGCGGAATTCCGCCATTTGGGCTACTTTTCAATACCAATTGGCGCTCAAAAATTGCAGTTGGCGGTTGGCGCCCGAATTGGGCTACAGTGTTGCATGACCACGCGAACGTAGTCACGAAAATGTATATAATCGATAGGTAAATTAGGAGCGAAGTTTGAAAGTAGATGTTTGCGTATGATTAAAAAGTATTATAAAGGATGCGCAATGCGGGTGGTATTCGTGGGAAAGATCTTGGGCAGAGCTCGAAAGCAGGAAGAGGATATCTATTAACAGACCCCGAAACGAATTGCGAGTTTCTTCTAAGTCACGTAATCTCTTGAGAAGTCCTTGTCCTTTGTTAGTCTTTAGGAGTGTTGATTGACTCCAGAAGTGTTGGCGACGCTAAGGCAGTCATAAATTTCCTTCAAGGGTTGTTTTCTCGATCCTCGGAGCCGAGCCAACTTTCTCTTCCCACGTGTGCACCCCGCTGTGTAACGGAAAAGCGCGCTTCCACCGAGCTTCCACCACCACCCGAAGACGGAGGGAAAGATGGACGTCGATTCGCGGGGGCGGACGGACATCCGCGGGACAGCCTACCCTTTGAATCCGGCTCATCCCTCATCCTGATTGGCCAAAGGACTGGGAGGACGCGCAAGGATGGAAGGGGCACCACGTTCGAGGAGGGAAGGAGCAACGACGGAGGATTTCGAGAAGGCAGAACGATTTTTGACCCGGAATCGAAAAGTCCTGAATTGTTCTCATACAAAAAGATCTTTAAAAGTTATAAAGAAATATATTGAAGTTTTTGCCAGTTAATAATTCTATTTTATTTCAAACTCCCGCACATTCCGCGAGCAGAGTGCTTTAGCACTCCACGGGCACCAACCCGCGTTCTGTTCTTAAAATCGCCGCTAAATACGCAACAAAATTGGTGACAGCGGTGGGATTGTTTGAAAATAAACGCGTTAATTTCACAAACATTCTGAGTGATAAACTTTGCCGGCTCGTGAGTGTGTGATAGACATATACAGTCTGCATTTGTAGAACTGTGATTTTCGTACTACTCTCAGTGACGAACCTTATAGATTGTCATATTCAAACTTCCCGCGTTTGTCGATAACCTTTCCATTACCCAGGACGTGACAATTTTTGGTGAACAGGGATTTTATACCCATCAAACGCGGGAATAATTTCTAACACATCTCTCAAACGCGGCATGAGACTTGGAGTTGGAGTGGGGTGAGGATTCTGAGTAGGAGAGTGAGGATTAGGAGCAGGTGGAGAAGATGAAATTACATCGGAGGGCGAACTATGTTGGCATTCCTGTCTTACTCGATTCCTCTGATCATATAATTCATTTTGTAATTGCAAGATGGTTTGCTTTAATTCAGCAATATCAATTATTGAACTTGAAGCCTGTTCCTGTTCTATTCTAACCCTTTCTTGTTCTATTCTAACTTTTTCCTGTTCTAATTCTACCCGCGCCGCTCGGATAGAGTCTGCTTCACTCTTAATGGCTTCTGCCTGATCTTTAAGTTGTTGTTCTTTTGCTAGAACACGCTCCTCTAAGAGATATAATTCGGCTTCTGTAGGCGCGGTTGAACGGGTTTTAACCCCTCCTTTATCGGTCATATTGTAAATTTCTAATTTCTAACAATCAGTCTAGATTATCTCACCGCTGCCACCAAAAATTGTCACGTCCTGGGCAATGGAAAGGTTATCGACAAACGCGGGAAGTTTGAATATGACAATCCATAAGGTTCGTCACTGAGAGTAGCTCGCCAAGTCGAATACACGGCTTATAACGCCTACCACCGAATGAATAATCCAGACTTAAACTTAACTAACTTATTAACCGAAGGAGGGTTTTGTTAATTAACACATTTCCTATGAGAATAAACTAATTTATTTGTAATAAAACAATAGAATTTTTACTCTTACCTTAATCAATAGAAACGGGTTACAATTTCTTTAACGATTATTTAACGATGTAGATGAGATAAATATTATTAACTTATAAACTTGTTACTTTTATAAAAGGCAAACGCGCAGATAAACTGAATCAACTATTGAAGTCCCATCGACTGCCCAAACGATCCCTGCAGCCTAACTTGTATAGATTTTTGTCAAGAGCGCCAATTATGGTGGGGATCGCTTGGTGACAGTCAATCGATATTCAATCATCGCGCCATAGTCGGCGATCCGAACACCCCTCGAGTCACCCCGCGATCCGTGGAATCGTCTTCCACGTATAGTGGTTGTTATTCGAGGAAACACGGTATGACTCGGCTTCTTATCGCTTTACTGGCGAACAGTCCGCGCTTGGGAACCAGCGAAATATAACTCGATCGAACTTGTAATAGAATGAATATAATAGTAGCATGAAATTAAAATTTGAAATTCACAACTCATCGCGAACTGTTCGCTCAGTTATTCCCAAAAATTTTCATTAATATAAATTTAAATTGATTGTGGCTATAAAATAAGATTAAGCGAAATACATATCTTAATTCTATGTCTTGTATAAACGGTGCATGTTACAGTAGGTTATAACACTTGGTAGGTTATAAAATAAATATGTACAAAGACAGACGACGATCCCTGCCGAATGATCCCGAGCAGGGTTGCCAGATTGGGCGGAATTCCGCCATTTGGGCTACTTTTCAATACCAATTGGCGCTCAAAAATTGCAGTTGGCGGTTGGCGCCCGAATTGGGCTACAGTGTTGCATGACCACGCGAACGTAGTCACGAAAATGTATATAATCGATAGGTAAATTAGGAGCGAAGTGTGAAAGTAGATGTTTGCGTATGATTAAAAAGTATTATAAAGGATGCGCAATGCGGGTGGTATTCGTGGGAAAGATCTTGGGCAGAGCTCGAAAGCAGGAAGAGGATATCTATTAACAGACCCCGAAACGAATTGCGAGTTTCTTCTAAGTCACGTAATCTCTTGAGAAGTCCTTGTCCTTTGTTAGTCTTTAGGAGTGTTGATTGACTCCAGAAGTGTTGGCGACGCTAAGGCAGTCATAAATTTCCTTCAAGGGTTGTTTTCTCGATCCTCGGAGCCGAGCCAACTTTCTCTTCCCACGTGTGCACCCCGCTGTGTAACGGAAAAGCGCGCTTCCACCGAGCTTCCACCACCACCCGAAGACGGAGGGAAAGATGGACGTCGATTCGCGGGGGCGGACGGACATCCGCGGGACAGCCTACCCTTTGAATCCGGCTCATCCCTCATCCTGATTGGCCAAAGGACTGGGAGGACGCGCAAGGATGGAAGGGGCACCACGTTCGAGGAGGGAAGGAGCAACGACGGAGGATTTCGAGAAGGCAGAACGATTTTTGACCCGGAATCGAAAAGTCCTGAATTGTTCTCATACAAAAAGATCTTTAAAAGTTATAAAGAAATATATTGAAGTTTTTGCCAGTTAATAATTCTATTTTATTTAAAACTCCCGCACATTCCGCGAGCAGAGTGCTTTAGCACTCCACGGGCACCAACCCGCGTTCTGTTCTTAAAATCGCCGCTAAATACGCAACAAAATTGGTGACAGCGGTGGGATTGTTTGAAAATAAACGCGTTAATTTCACAAACATTCTGAGTGATAAACTTTGCCGGCTCGTGAGTGTGTGATAGACATATACAGTCTGCATTTGTAGAACTGTGATTTTCGTACTACTCTCAGTGACGAACCTTATAGATTGTCATATTCAAACTTCCCGCGTTTGTCGATAACCTTTCCATTACCCAGGACGTGACAATTTTTGGTGAACAGGGATTTTATACCCATCAAACGCGGGAATAATTTCTAACACATCTCTCAAACGCGGCATGAGACTTGGAGTTGGAGTGGGGTGAGGATTCTGAGTAGGAGAGTGAGGATTAGGAGCAGGTGGAGAAGATGAAATTACATCGGAGGGCGAACTATGTTGGCATTCCTGTCTTACTCGATTCCTCTGATCATATAATTCATTTTGTAATTGCAAGATGGTTTGCTTTAATTCAGCAATATCAATTATTGAACTTGAAGCCTGTTCCTGTTCTATTCTAACCCTTTCTTGTTCTATTCTAACTTTTTCCTGTTCTAATTCTACCCGCGCCGCTCGGATAGAGTCTGCTTCACTCTTAATGGCTTCTGCCTGATCTTTGAGTTGTTGTTCTTTTGCTAGAACACGCTCCTCTAAGAGATATAATTCGGCTTCTGTAGGCGCGGTTGAACGGGTTTTAACCCCTCCTTTATCGGTCATATTGTAAATTTCTAATTTCTAACAATCAGTCTAGATTATCTCACCGCTGCCACCAAAAATTGTCACGTCCTGGGCAATGGAAAGGTTATCGACAAACGCGGGAAGTTTGAATATGACAATCCATAAGGTTCGTCACTGAGAGTAGCTCGCCAAGTCGAATACACGGCTTATAACGCCTACCACCGAATGAATAATCCAGACTTAAACTTAACTAACTTATTAACCGAAGGAGGGTTTTGTTAATTAACACATTTCCTATGAGAATAAACTAATTTATTTGTAATAAAACAATAGAATTTTTACTCTTACCTTAATCAATAGAAACGGGTTACAATTTCTTTAACGATTATTTAACGATGTAGATGAGATAAATATTATTAACTTATAAACTTGTTACTTTTATAAAAGGCAAACGCGCAGATAAACTGAATCAACTATTGAAGTCCCATCGACTGCCCAAACGATCCCTGCAGCCTAACTTGTATAGATTTTTGTCAAGAGCGCCAATTATGGTGGGGATCGCTTGGTGACAGTCAATCGATATTCAATCATCGCGCCATAGTCGGCGATCCGAACACCCCTCGAGTCACCCCGCGATCCGTGGAATCGTCTTCCACGTATAGTGGTTGTTATTCGAGGAAACACGGTATGACTCGGCTTCTTATCGCTTTACTGGCGAACAGTCCGCGCTTGGGAACCAGCGAAATATAACTCGATCCAACTTGTAATAGAATGAATATAATAGTAGCATGAAATTAAAATTTGAAATTCACAACTCATCGCGAACTGTTCGCTCAGTTATTCTCAAAATTTTTCATTAATATAAATTTAAATTGATTGTGGCTATAAAATAAGATTAAGCGAAATACATATCTTAATTCTATGTCTTGTATAAACGGTGCATGTTACAGTAGGTTATAACACTTGGTAGGTTATAAAATAAATATGTACAAAGACAGACGACGATCCCTGCCGAATGATCCCGAGCAGGGTTGCCAGATTGGGCGGAATTCCGCCATTTGGGCTACTTTTCAATACCAATTGGCGCTCAAAAATTGCAGTTGGCGGTTGGCGCCCGAATTGGGCTACAGTGTTGCATGACCACGCGAACGTAGTCACGAAAATGTATATAATCGATAGGTAAATTAGGAGCGAAGTTTGAAAGTAGATGTTTGCGTATGATTAAAAAGTATTATAAAGGATGCGCAATGCGGGTGGTATTCGTGGGAAAGATCTTGGGCAGAGCTCGAAAGCAGGAAGAGGATATCTATTAACAGACCCCGAAACGAATTGCGAGTTTCTTCTAAGTCACGTAATCTCTTGAGAAGTCCTTGTCCTTTGTTAGTCTTTAGGAGTGTTGATTGACTCCAGAAGTGTTGGCGACGCTAAGGCAGTCATAAATTTCCTTCAAGGGTTGTTTTCTCGATCCTCGGAGCCGAGCCAACTTTCTCTTCCCACGTGTGCACCCCGCTGTGTAACGGAAAAGCGCGCTTCCACCGAGCTTCCACCACCACCCGAAGACGGAGGGAAAGATGGACGTCGATTCGCGGGGGCGGACGGACATCCGCGGGACAGCCTACCCTTTGAATCCGGCTCATCCCTCATCCTGATTGGCCAAAGGACTGGGAGGACGCGCAAGGATGGAAGGGGCACCACGTTCGAGGAGGGAAGGAGCAACGACGGAGGATTTCGAGAAGGCAGAACGATTTTTGACCCGGAATCGAAAAGTCCTGAATTGTTCTCATACAAAAAGATCTTTAAAAGTTATAAAGAAATATATTGAAGTTTTTGCCAGTTAATAATTCTATTTTATTTAAAACTCCCGCACATTCCGCGAGCAGAGTGCTTTAGCACTCCACGGGCACCAACCCGCGTTCTGTTCTTAAAATCGCCGCTAAATACGCAACAAAATTGGTGACAGCGGTGGGATTGTTTGAAAATAAACGCGTTAATTTCACAAACATTCTGAGTGATAAACTTTGCCGGCTCGTGAGTGTGTGATAGACATATACAGTCTGCATTTGTAGAACTGTGATTTTCGTACTACTCTCAGTGACGAACCTTATAGATTGTCATATTCAAACTTCCCGCGTTTGTCGATAACCTTTCCATTACCCAGGACGTGACAATTTTTGGTGAACAGGGATTTTATACCCATCAAACGCGGGAATAATTTCTAACACATCTCTCAAACGCGGCATGAGACTTGGAGTTGGAGTGGGGTGAGGATTCTGAGTAGGAGAGTGAGGATTAGGAGCAGGTGGAGAAGATGAAATTACATCGGAGGGCGAACTATGTTGGCATTCCTGTCTTACTCGATTCCTCTGATCATATAATTCATTTTGTAA
The DNA here is from genome assembly GCA_929113495.1 of Andrena minutula. Lineage (NCBI taxonomy): Eukaryota > Metazoa > Arthropoda > Insecta > Hymenoptera > Andrenidae > Andrena > Andrena minutula. The sequence goes on from OV815993.1 coordinate 33,587,417, forward strand.
TTGCAAGATGGTTTGCTTTAATTCAGCAATATCAATTATTGAACTTGAAGCCTGTTCCTGTTCTATTCTAACCCTTTCTTGTTCTATTCTAACTTTTTCCTGTTCTAATTCTACCCGCGCCGCTCGGATAGAGTCTGCTTCACTCTTAATGGCTTCTGCCTGATCTTTGAGTTGTTGTTCTTTTGCTAGAACACGCTCCTCTAAGAGATATAATTCGGCTTCTGTAGGCGCGGTTGAACGGGTTTTAACCCCTCCTTTATCGGTCATATTGCAAATTTCTAATTTCTAACAATCAGTCTAGATTATCTCACCGCTGCCACCAAAAATTGTCACGTCCTGGGCAATGGAAAGGTTATCGACAAACGCGGGAAGTTTGAATATGACAATCTATAAGGTTCGTCACTGAGAGTAGCTCGCCAAGTCGAATACACGGCTTATAACGCCTACCACCGAATGAATAATCCAGACTTAAACTTAACTAACTTATTAACCGAAGGAGGGTTTTGTTAATTAACACATTTCCTATGAGAATAAACTAATTTATTTGTAATAAAACAATAGAATTTTTACTCTTACCTTAATCAATAGAAACGGGTTACAATTTCTTTAACGATTATTTAACGATGTAGATGAGATAAATATTATTAACTTATAAACTTGTTACTTTTATAAAAGGCAAACGCGCAGATAAACTGAATCAACTATTGAAGTCCCATCGACTGCCCAAACGATCCCTGCAGCCTAACTTGTATAGATTTTTGTCAAGAGCGCCAATTATGGTGGGGATCGCTTGGTGACAGTCAATCGATATTCAATCATCGCGCCATAGTCGGCGATCCGAACACCCCTCGAGTCACCCCGCGATCCGTGGAATCGTCTTCCACGTATAGTGGTTGTTATTCGAGGAAACACGGTATGACTCGGCTTCTTATCGCTTTACTGGCGAACAGTCCGCGCTTGGGAACCAGCGAAATATAACTCGATCCAACTTGTAATAGAATGAATATAATAGTAGCATGAAATTAAAATTTGAAATTCACAACTCATCGCGAACTGTTCGCTCAGTTATTCTCAAAATTTTTCATTAATATAAATTTAAATTGATTGTGGCTATAAAATAAGATTAAGCGAAATACATATCTTAATTCTATGTCTTGTATAAACGGTGCATGTTACAGTAGGTTATAACACTTGGTAGGTTATAAAATAAATATGTACAAAGACAGACGACGATCCCTGCCGAATGATCCCGAGCAGGGTTGCCAGATTGGGCGGAATTCCGCCATTTGGGCTACTTTTCAATACCAATTGGCGCTCAAAAATTGCAGTTGGCGGTTGGCGCCCGAATTGGGCTACAGTGTTGCATGACCACGCGAACGTAGTCACGAAAATGTATATAATCGATAGGTAAATTAGGAGCGAAGTGTGAAAGTAGATGTTTGCGTATGATTAAAAAGTATTATAAAGGATGCGCAATGCGGGTGGTATTCGTGGGAAAGATCTTGGGCAGAGCTCGAAAGCAGGAAGAGGATATCTATTAACAGACCCCGAAACGAATTGCGAGTTTCTTCTAAGTCACGTAATCTCTTGAGAAGTCCTTGTCCTTTGTTAGTCTTTAGGAGTGTTGATTGACTCCAGAAGTGTTGGCGACGCTAAGGCAGTCATAAATTTCCTTCAAGGGTTGTTTTCTCGATCCTCGGAGCCGAGCCAACTTTCTCTTCCCACGTGTGCACCCCGCTGTGTAACGGAAAAGCGCGCTTCCACCGAGCTTCCACCACCACCCGAAGACGGAGGGAAAGATGGACGTCGATTCGCGGGGGCGGACGGACATCCGCGGGACAGCCTACCCTTTGAATCCGGCTCATCCCTCATCCTGATTGGCCAAAGGACTGGGAGGACGCGCAAGGATGGAAGGGGCACCACGTTCGAGGAGGGAAGGAGCAACGACGGAGGATTTCGAGAAGGCAGAACGATTTTTGACCCGGAATCGAAAAGTCCTGAATTGTTCTCATACAAAAAGATCTTTAAAAGTTATAAAGAAATATATTGAAGTTTTTGCCAGTTAATAATTCTATTTTATTTAAAACTCCCGCACATTCCGCGAGCAGAGTGCTTTAGCACTCCACGGGCACCAACCCGCGTTCTGTTCTTAAAATCGCCGCTAAATACGCAACAAAATTGGTGACAGCGGTGGGATTGTTTGAAAATAAACGCGTTAATTTCACAAACATTCTGAGTGATAAACTTTGCCGGCTCGTGAGTGTGTGATAGACATATACAGTCTGCATTTGTAGAACTGTGATTTTCGTACTACTCTCAGTGACGAACCTTATAGATTGTCATATTCAAACTTCCCGCGTTTGTCGATAACCTTTCCATTACCCAGGACGTGACAATTTTTGGTGAACAGGGATTTTATACCCATCAAACGCGGGAATAATTTCTAACACATCTCTCAAACGCGGCATGAGACTTGGAGTTGGAGTGGGGTGAGGATTCTGAGTAGGAGAGTGAGGATTAGGAGCAGGTGGAGAAGATGAAATTACATCGGAGGGCGAACTATGTTGGCATTCCTGTCTTACTCGATTCCTCTGATCATATAATTCATTTTGTAATTGCAAGATGGTTTGCTTTAATTCAGCAATATCAATTATTGAACTTGAAGCCTGTTCCTGTTCTATTCTAACCCTTTCTTGTTCTATTCTAACTTTTTCCTGTTCTAATTCTACCCGCGCCGCTCGGATAGAGTCTGCTTCACTCTTAATGGCTTCTGCCTGATCTTTGAGTTGTTGTTCTTTTGCTAGAACACGCTCCTCTAAGAGATATAATTCGGCTTCTGTAGGCGCGGTTGAACGGGTTTTAACCCCTCCTTTATCGGTCATATTGCAAATTTCTAATTTCTAACAATCAGTCTAGATTATCTCACCGCTGCCACCAAAAATTGTCACGTCCTGGGCAATGGAAAGGTTATCGACAAACGCGGGAAGTTTGAATATGACAATCTATAAGGTTCGTCACTGAGAGTAGCTCGCCAAGTCGAATACACGGCTTATAACGCCTACCACCGAATGAATAATCCAGACTTAAACTTAACTAACTTATTAACCGAAGGAGGGTTTTGTTAATTAACACATTTCCTATGAGAATAAACTAATTTATTTGTAATAAAACAATAGAATTTTTACTCTTACCTTAATCAATAGAAACGGGTTACAATTTCTTTAACGATTATTTAACGATGTAGATGAGATAAATATTATTAACTTATAAACTTGTTACTTTTATAAAAGGCAAACGCGCAGATAAACTGAATCAACTATTGAAGTCCCATCGACTGCCCAAACGATCCCTGCAGCCTAACTTGTATAGATTTTTGTCAAGAGCGCCAATTATGGTGGGGATCGCTTGGTGACAGTCAATCGATATTCAATCATCGCGCCATAGTCGGCGATCCGAACACCCCTCGAGTCACCCCGCGATCCGTGGAATCGTCTTCCACGTATAGTGGTTGTTATTCGAGGAAACACGGTATGACTCGGCTTCTTATCGCTTTACTGGCGAACAGTCCGCGCTTGGGAACCAGCGAAATATAACTCGATCCAACTTGTAATAGAATGAATATAATAGTAGCATGAAATTAAAATTTGAAATTCACAACTCATCGCGAACTGTTCGCTCAGTTATTCCCAAAATTTTTCATTAATATAAATTTAAATTGATTGTGGCTATAAAATAAGATTAAGCGAAATACATATCTTAATTCTATGTCTTGTATAAACGGTGCATGTTACAGTAGGTTATAACACTTGGTAGGTTATAAAATAAATATGTACAAAGACAGACGACGATCCCTGCCGAATGATCCCGAGCAGGGTTGCCAGATTGGGCGGAATTCCGCCATTTGGGCTACTTTTCAATACCAATTGGCGCTCAAAAATTGCAGTTGGCGGTTGGCGCCCGAATTGGGCTACAGTGTTGCATGACCACGCGAACGTAGTCACGAAAATGTATATAATCGATAGGTAAATTAGGAGCGAAGTTTGAAAGTAGATGTTTGCGTATGATTAAAAAGTATTATAAAGGATGCGCAATGCGGGTGGTATTCGTGGGAAAGATCTTGGGCAGAGCTCGAAAGCAGGAAGAGGATATCTATTAACAGACCCCGAAACGAATTGCGAGTTTCTTCTAAGTCACGTAATCTCTTGAGAAGTCCTTGTCCTTTGTTAGTCTTTAGGAGTGTTGATTGACTCCAGAAGTGTTGGCGACGCTAAGGCAGTCATAAATTTCCTTCAAGGGTTGTTTTCTCGATCCTCGGAGCCGAGCCAACTTTCTCTTCCCACGTGTGCACCCCGCTGTGTAACGGAAAAGCGCGCTTCCACCGAGCTTCCACCACCACCCGAAGACGGAGGGAAAGATGGACGTCGATTCGCGGGGGCGGACGGACATCCGCGGGACAGCCTACCCTTTGAATCCGGCTCATCCCTCATCCTGATTGGCCAAAGGACTGGGAGGACGCGCAAGGATGGAAGGGGCACCACGTTCGAGGAGGGAAGGAGCAACGACGGAGGATTTCGAGAAGGCAGAACGATTTTTGACCCGGAATCGAAAAGTCCTGAATTGTTCTCATACAAAAAGATCTTTAAAAGTTATAAAGAAATATATTGAAGTTTTTGCCAGTTAATAATTCTATTTTATTTAAAACTCCCGCACATTCCGCGAGCAGAGTGCTTTAGCACTCCACGGGCACCAACCCGCGTTCTGTTCTTAAAATCGCCGCTAAATACGCAACAAAATTGGTGACAGCGGTGGGATTGTTTGAAAATAAACGCGTTAATTTCACAAACATTCTGAGTGATAAACTTTGCCGGCTCGTGAGTGTGTGATAGACATATACAGTCTGCATTTGTAGAACTGTGATTTTCGTACTACTCTCAGTGACGAACCTTATAGATTGTCATATTCAAACTTCCCGCGTTTGTCGATAACCTTTCCATTACCCAGGACGTGACAATTTTTGGTGAACAGGGATTTTATACCCATCAAACGCGGGAATAATTTCTAACACATCTCTCAAACGCGGCATGAGACTTGGAGTTGGAGTGGGGTGAGGATTCTGAGTAGGAGAGTGAGGATTAGGAGCAGGTGGAGAAGATGAAATTACATCGGAGGGCGAACTATGTTGGCATTCCTGTCTTACTCGATTCCTCTGATCATATAATTCATTTTGTAATTGCAAGATGGTTTGCTTTAATTCAGCAATATCAATTATTGAACTTGAAGCCTGTTCCTGTTCTATTCTAACCCTTTCTTGTTCTATTCTAACTTTTTCCTGTTCTAATTCTACCCGCGCCGCTCGGATAGAGTCTGCTTCACTCTTAATGGCTTCTGCCTGATCTTTGAGTTGTTGTTCTTTTGCTAGAACACGCTCCTCTAAGAGATATAATTCGGCTTCTGTAGGCGCGGTTGAACGGGTTTTAACCCCTCCTTTATCGGTCATATTGTAAATTTCTAATTTCTAACAATCAGTCTAGATTATCTCACCGCTGCCACCAAAAATTGTCACGTCCTGGGCAATGGAAAGGTTATCGACAAACGCGGGAAGTTTGAATATGACAATCCATAAGGTTCGTCACTGAGAGTAGCTCGCCAAGTCGAATACACGGCTTATAACGCCTACCACCGAATGAATAATCCAGACTTAAACTTAACTAACTTATTAACCGAAGGAGGGTTTTGTTAATTAACACATTTCCTATGAGAATAAACTAATTTATTTGTAATAAAACAATAGAATTTTTACTCTTACCTTAATCAATAGAAACGGGTTACAATTTCTTTAACGATTATTTAACGATGTAGATGAGATAAATATTATTAACTTATAAACTTGTTACTTTTATAAAAGGCAAACGCGCAGATAAACTGAATCAACTATTGAAGTCCCATCGACTGCCCAAACGATCCCTGCAGCCTAACTTGTATAGATTTTTGTCAAGAGCGCCAATTATGGTGGGGATCGCTTGGTGACAGTCAATCGATATTCAATCATCGCGCCATAGTCGGCGATCCGAACACCCCTCGAGTCACCCCGCGATCCGTGGAATCGTCTTCCACGTATAGTGGTTGTTATTCGAGGAAACACGGTATGACTCGGCTTCTTATCGCTTTACTGGCGAACAGTCCGCGCTTGGGAACCAGCGAAATATAACTCGATCCAACTTGTAATAGAATGAATATAATAGTAGCATGAAATTAAAATTTGAAATTCACAACTCATCGCGAACTGTTCGCTCAGTTATTCCCAAAAATTTTCATTAATATAAATTTAAATTGATTGTGGCTATAAAATAAGATTAAGCGAAATACATATCTTAATTCTATGTCTTGTATAAACGGTGCATGTTACAGTAGGTTATAACACTTGGTAGGTTATAAAATAAATATGTACAAAGACAGACGACGATCCCTGCCGAATGATCCCGAGCAGGGTTGCCAGATTGGGCGGAATTCCGCCATTTGGGCTACTTTTCAATACCAATTGGCGCTCAAAAATTGCAGTTGGCGGTTGGCGCCCGAATTGGGCTACAGTGTTGCATGACCACGCGAACGTAGTCACGAAAATGTATATAATCGATAGGTAAATTAGGAGCGAAGTGTGAAAGTAGATGTTTGCGTATGATTAAAAAGTATTATAAAGGATGCGCAATGCGGGTGGTATTCGTGGGAAAGATCTTGGGCAGAGCTCGAAAGCAGGAAGAGGATATCTATTAACAGACCCCGAAACGAATTGCGAGTTTCTTCTAAGTCACGTAATCTCTTGAGAAGTCCTTGTCCTTTGTTAGTCTTTAGGAGTGTTGATTGACTCCAGAAGTGTTGGCGACGCTAAGGCAGTCATAAATTTCCTTCAAGGGTTGTTTTCTCGATCCTCGGAGCCGAGCCAACTTTCTCTTCCCACGTGTGCACCCCGCTGTGTAACGGAAAAGCGCGCTTCCACCGAGCTTCCACCACCACCCGAAGACGGAGGGAAAGATGGACGTCGATTCGCGGGGGCGGACGGACATCCGCGGGACAGCCTACCCTTTGAATCCGGCTCATCCCTCATCCTGATTGGCCAAAGGACTGGGAGGACGCGCAAGGATGGAAGGGGCACCACGTTCGAGGAGGGAAGGAGCAACGACGGAGGATTTCGAGAAGGCAGAACGATTTTTGACCCGGAATCGAAAAGTCCTGAATTGTTCTCATACAAAAAGATCTTTAAAAGTTATAAAGAAATATATTGAAGTTTTTGCCAGTTAATAATTCTATTTTATTTAAAACTCCCGCACATTCCGCGAGCAGAGTGCTTTAGCACTCCACGGGCACCAACCCGCGTTCTGTTCTTAAAATCGCCGCTAAATACGCAACAAAATTGGTGACAGCGGTGGGATTGTTTGAAAATAAACGCGTTAATTTCACAAACATTCTGAGTGATAAACTTTGCCGGCTCGTGAGTGTGTGATAGACATATACAGTCTGCATTTGTAGAACTGTGATTTTCGTACTACTCTCAGTGACGAACCTTATAGATTGTCATATTCAAACTTCCCGCGTTTGTCGATAACCTTTCCATTACCCAGGACGTGACAATTTTTGGTGAACAGGGATTTTATACCCATCAAACGCGGGAATAATTTCTAACACATCTCTCAAACGCGGCATGAGACTTGGAGTTGGAGTGGGGTGAGGATTCTGAGTAGGAGAGTGAGGATTAGGAGCAGGTGGAGAAGATGAAATTACATCGGAGGGCGAACTATGTTGGCATTCCTGTCTTACTCGATTCCTCTGATCATATAATTCATTTTGTAATTGCAAGATGGTTTGCTTTAATTCAGCAATATCAATTATTGAACTTGAAGCCTGTTCCTGTTCTATTCTAACCCTTTCTTGTTCTATTCTAACTTTTTCCTGTTCTAATTCTACCCGCGCCGCTCGGATAGAGTCTGCTTCACTCTTAATGGCTTCTGCCTGATCTTTGAGTTGTTGTTCTTTTGCTAGAACACGCTCCTCTAAGAGATATAATTCGGCTTCTGTAGGCGCGGTTGAACGGGTTTTAACCCCTCCTTTATCGGTCATATTGCAAATTTCTAATTTCTAACAATCAGTCTAGATTATCTCACCGCTGCCACCAAAAATTGTCACGTCCTGGGCAATGGAAAGGTTATCGACAAACGCGGGAAGTTTGAATATGACAATCTATAAGGTTCGTCACTGAGAGTAGCTCGCCAAGTCGAATACACGGCTTATAACGCCTACCACCGAATGAATAATCCAGACTTAAACTTAACTAACTTATTAACCGAAGGAGGGTTTTGTTAATTAACACATTTCCTATGAGAATAAACTAATTTATTTGTAATAAAACAATAGAATTTTTACTCTTACCTTAATCAATAGAAACGGGTTACAATTTCTTTAACGATTATTTAACGATGTAGATGAGATAAATATTATTAACTTATAAACTTGTTACTTTTATAAAAGGCAAACGCGCAGATAAACTGAATCAACTATTGAAGTCCCATCGACTGCCCAAACGATCCCTGCAGCCTAACTTGTATAGATTTTTGTCAAGAGCGCCAATTATGGTGGGGATCGCTTGGTGACAGTCAATCGATATTCAATCATCGCGCCATAGTCGGCGATCCGAACACCCCTCGAGTCACCCCGCGATCCGTGGAATCGTCTTCCACGTATAGTGGTTGTTATTCGAGGAAACACGGTATGACTCGGCTTCTTATCGCTTTACTGGCGAACAGTCCGCGCTTGGGAACCAGCGAAATATAACTCGATCCAACTTGTAATAGAATGAATATAATAGTAGCATGAAATTAAAATTTGAAATTCACAACTCATCGCGAACTGTTCGCTCAGTTATTCTCAAAATTTTTCATTAATATAAATTTAAATTGATTGTGGCTATAAAATAAGATTAAGCGAAATACATATCTTAATTCTATGTATTGTATAAACGTTGCATGTTACAGTAGGTTATAACACTTGGTAGGTTATAAAATAAATATGTACAAAGACAGACGACGATCCCTGCCGAATGATCCCGAGCAGGGTTGCCAGATTGGGCGGAATTCCGCCATTTGGGCTACTTTTCAATACCAATTGGCGCTCAAAAATTGCAGTTGGCGGTTGGCGCCCGAATTGGGCTACAGTGTTGCATGACCACGCGAACGTAGTCACGAAAATGTATATAATCGATAGGTAAATTAGGAGCGAAGTGTGAAAGTAGATGTTTGCGTATGATTAAAAAGTATTATAAAGGATGCGCAATGCGGGTGGTATTCGTGGGAAAGATCTTGGGCAGAGCTCGAAAGCAGGAAGAGGATATCTATTAACAGACCCCGAAACGAATTGCGAGTTTCTTCTAAGTCACGTAATCTCTTGAGAAGTCCTTGTCCTTTGTTAGTCTTTAGGAGTGTTGATTGACTCCAGAAGTGTTGGCGACGCTAAGGCAGTCATAAATTTCCTTCAAGGGTTGTTTTCTCGATCCTCGGAGCCGAGCCAACTTTCTCTTCCCACGTGTGCACCCCGCTGTGTAACGGAAAAGCGCGCTTCCACCGAGCTTCCACCACCACCCGAAGACGGAGGGAAAGATGGACGTCGATTCGCGGGGGCGGACGGACATCCGCGGGACAGCCTACCCTTTGAATCCGGCTCATCCCTCATCCTGATTGGCCAAAGGACTGGGAGGACGCGCAAGGATGGAAGGGGCACCACGTTCGAGGAGGGAAGGAGCAACGACGGAGGATTTCGAGAAGGCAGAACGATTTTTGACCCGGAATCGAAAAGTCCTGAATTGTTCTCATACAAAAAGATCTTTAAAAGTTATAAAGAAATATATTGAAGTTTTTGCCAGTTAATAATTCTATTTTATTTAAAACTCCCGCACATTCCGCGAGCAGAGTGCTTTAGCACTCCACGGGCACCAACCCGCGTTCTGTTCTTAAAATCGCCGCTAAATACGCAACAAAATTGGTGACAGCGGTGGGATTGTTTGAAAATAAACGCGTTAATTTCACAAACATTCTGAGTGATAAACTTTGCCGGCTCGTGAGTGTGTGATAGACATATACAGTCTGCATTTGTAGAACTGTGATTTTCGTACTACTCTCAGTGACGAACCTTATAGATTGTCATATTCAAACTTCCCGCGTTTGTCGATAACCTTTCCATTACCCAGGACGTGACAATTTTTGGTGAACAGGGATTTTATACCCATCAAACGCGGGAATAATTTCTAACACATCTCTCAAACGCGGCATGAGACTTGGAGTTGGAGTGGGGTGAGGATTCTGAGTAGGAGAGTGAGGATTAGGAGCAGGTGGAGAAGATGAAATTACATCGGAGGGCGAACTATGTTGGCATTCCTGTCTTACTCGATTCCTCTGATCATATAATTCATTTTGTAATTGCAAGATGGTTTGCTTTAATTCAGCAATATCAATTATTGAACTTGAAGCCTGTTCCTGTTCTATTCTAACCCTTTCTTGTTCTATTCTAACTTTTTCCTGTTCTAATTCTACCCGCGCCGCTCGGATAGAGTCTGCTTCACTCTTAATGGCTTCTGCCTGATCTTTGAGTTGTTATTCTTTTGCTAGAACACGCTCCTCTAAGAGATATAATTCGGCTTCTGTAGGCGCGGTTGAACGGGTTTTAACCCCTCCTTTATCGGTCATATTGCAAATTTCTAATTTCTAACAATCAGTCTAGATTATCTCACCGCTGCCACCAAAAATTGTCACGTCCTGGGCAATGGAAAGGTTATCGACAAACGCGGGAAGTTTGAATATGACAATCTATAAGGTTCGTCACTGAGAGTAGCTCGCCAAGTCGAATACACGGCTTATAACGCCTACCACCGAATGAATAATCCAGACTTAAACTTAACTAACTTATTAACCGAAGGAGGGTTTTGTTAATTAACACATTTCCTATGAGAATAAACTAATTTATTTGTAATAAAACAATAGAATTTTTACTCTTACCTTAATCAATAGAAACGGGTTACAATTTCTTTAACGATTATTTAACGATGTAGATGAGATAAATATTATTAACTTATAAACTTGTTACTTTTATAAAAGGCAAACGCGCAGATAAACTGAATCAACTATTGAAGTCCCATCGACTGCCCAAACGATCCCTGCAGCCTAACTTGTATAGATTTTTGTCAAGAGCGCCAATTATGGTGGGGATCGCTTGGTGACAGTCAATCGATATTCAATCATCGCGCCATAGTCGGCGATCCGAACACCCCTCGAGTCACCCCGCGATCCGTGGAATCGTCTTCCACGTATAGTGGTTGTTATTCGAGGAAACACGGTATGACTCGGCTTCTTATCGCTTTACTGGCGAACAGTCCGCGCTTGGGAACCAGCGAAATATAACTCGATCCAACTTGTAATAGAATGAATATAATAGTAGCATGAAATTAAAATTTGAAATTCACAACTCATCGCGAACTGTTCGCTCAGTTATTCCCAAAATTTTTCATTAATATAAATTTAAATTGATTGTGGCTATAAAATAAGATTAAGCGAAATACATATCTTAATTCTATGTCTTGTATAAACGGTGCATGTTACAGTAGGTTATAACACTTGGTAGGTTATAAAATAAATATGTACAAAGACAGACGACGATCCCTGCCGAATGATCCCGAGCAGGGTTGCCAGATTGGGCGGAATTCCGCCATTTGGGCTACTTTTCAATACCAATTGGCGCTCAAAAATTGCAGTTGGCGGTTGGCGCCCGAATTGGGCTACAGTGTTGCATGACCACGCGAACGTAGTCACGAAAATGTATATAATCGATAGGTAAATTAGGAGCGAAGTTTGAAAGTAGATGTTTGCGTATGATTAAAAAGTATTATAAAGGATGCGCAATGCGGGTGGTATTCGTGGGAAAGATCTTGGGCAGAGCTCGAAAGCAGGAAGAGGATATCTATTAACAGACCCCGAAACGAATTGCGAGTTTCTTCTAAGTCACGTAATCTCTTGAGAAGTCCTTGTCCTTTGTTAGTCTTTAGGAGTGTTGATTGACTCCAGAAGTGTTGGCGACGCTAAGGCAGTCATAAATTTCCTTCAAGGGTTGTTTTCTCGATCCTCGGAGCCGAGCCAACTTTCTCTTCCCACGTGTGCACCCCGCTGTGTAACGGAAAAGCGCGCTTCCACCGAGCTTCCACCACCACCCGAAGACGGAGGGAAAGATGGACGTCGATTCGCGGGGGCGGACGGACATCCGCGGGACAGCCTACCCTTTGAATCCGGCTCATCCCTCATCCTGATTGGCCAAAGGACTGGGAGGACGCGCAAGGATGGAAGGGGCACCACGTTCGAGGAGGGAAGGAGCAACGACGGAGGATTTCGAGAAGGCAGAACGATTTTTGACCCGGAATCGAAAAGTCCTGAATTGTTCTCATACAAAAAGATCTTTAAAAGTTATAAAGAAATATATTGAAGTTTTTGCCAGTTAATAATTCTATTTTATTTAAAACTCCCGCACATTCCGCGAGCAGAGTGCTTTAGCACTCCACGGGCACCAACCCGCGTTCTGTTCTTAAAATCGCCGCTAAATACGCAACAAAATTGGTGACAGCGGTGGGATTGTTTGAAAATAAACGCGTTAATTTCACAAACATTCTGAGTGATAAACTTTGCCGGCTCGTGAGTGTGTGATAGACATATACAGTCTGCATTTGTAGAACTGTGATTTTCGTACTACTCTCAGTGACGAACCTTATAGATTGTCATATTCAAACTTCCCGCGTTTGTCGATAACCTTTCCATTACCCAGGACGTGACAATTTTTGGTGAACAGGGATTTTATACCCATCAAACGCGGGAATAATTTCTAACACATCTCTCAAACGCGGCATGAGACTTGGAGTTGGAGTGGGGTGAGGATTCTGAGTAGGAGAGTGAGGATTAGGAGCAGGTGGAGAAGATGAAATTACATCGGAGGGCGAACTATGTTGGCATTCCTGTCTTACTCGATTCCTCTGATCATATAATTCATTTTGTAATTGCAAGATGGTTTGCTTTAATTCAGCAATATCAATTATTGAACTTGAAGCCTGTTCCTGTTCTATTCTAACCCTTTCTTGTTCTATTCTAACTTTTTCCTGTTCTAATTCTACCCGCGCCGCTCGGATAGAGTCTGCTTCACTCTTAATGGCTTCTGCCTGATCTTTGAGTTGTTGTTCTTTTGCTAGAACACGCTCCTCTAAGAGATATAATTCGGCTTCTGTAGGCGCGGTTGAACGGGTTTTAACCCCTCCTTTATCGGTCATATTGTAAATTTCTAATTTCTAACAATCAGTCTAGATTATCTCACCGCTGCCACCAAAAATTGTCACGTCCTGGGCAATGGAAAGGTTATCGACAAACGCGGGAAGTTTGAATATGACAATCCATAAGGTTCGTCACTGAGAGTAGCTCGCCAAGTCGAATACACGGCTTATAACGCCTACCACCGAATGAATAATCCAGACTTAAACTTAACTAACTTATTAACCGAAGGAGGGTTTTGTTAATTAACACATTTCCTATGAGAATAAACTAATTTATTTGTAATAAAACAATAGAATTTTTACTCTTACCTTAATCAATAGAAACGGGTTACAATTTCTTTAACGATTATTTAACGATGTAGATGAGATAAATATTATTAACTTATAAACTTGTTACTTTTATAAAAGGCAAACGCGCAGATAAACTGAATCAACTATTGAAGTCCCATCGACTGCCCAAACGATCCCTGCAGCCTAACTTGTATAGATTTTTGTCAAGAGCGCCAATTATGGTGGGGATCGCTTGGTGACAGTCAATCGATATTCAATCATCGCGCCATAGTCGGCGATCCGAACACCCCTCGAGTCACCCCGCGATCCGTGGAATCGTCTTCCACGTATAGTGGTTGTTATTCGAGGAAACACGGTATGACTCGGCTTCTTATCGCTTTACTGGCGAACAGTCCGCGCTTGGGAACCAGCGAAATATAACTCGATCCAACTTGTAATAGAATGAATATAATAGTAGCATGAAATTAAAATTTGAAATTCACAACTCATCGCGAACTGTTCGCTCAGTTATTCCCAAAAATTTTCATTAATATAAATTTAAATTGATTGTGGCTATAAAATAAGATTAAGCGAAATACATATCTTAATTCTATGTCTTGTATAAACGGTGCATGTTACAGTAGGTTATAACACTTGGTAGGTTATAAAATAAATATGTACAAAGACAGACGACGATCCCTGCCGAATGATCCCGAGCAGGGTTGCCAGATTGGGCGGAATTCCGCCATTTGGGCTACTTTTCAATACCAATTGGCGCTCAAAAATTGCAGTTGGCGGTTGGCGCCCGAATTGGGCTACAGTGTTGCATGACCACGCGAACGTAGTCACGAAAATGTATATAATCGATAGGTAAATTAGGAGCGAAGTGTGAAAGTAGATGTTTGCGTATGATTAAAAAGTATTATAAAGGATGCGCAATGCGGGTGGTATTCGTGGGAAAGATCTTGGGCAGAGCTCGAAAGCAGGAAGAGGATATCTATTAACAGACCCCGAAACGAATTGCGAGTTTCTTCTAAGTCACGTAATCTCTTGAGAAGTCCTTGTCCTTTGTTAGTCTTTAGGAGTGTTGATTGACTCCAGAAGTGTTGGCGACGCTAAGGCAGTCATAAATTTCCTTCAAGGGTTGTTTTCTCGATCCTCGGAGCCGAGCCAACTTTCTCTTCCCACGTGTGCACCCCGCTGTGTAACGGAAAAGCGCGCTTCCACCGAGCTTCCACCACCACCCGAAGACGGAGGGAAAGATGGACGTCGATTCGCGGGGGCGGACGGACATCCGCGGGACAGCCTACCCTTTGAATCCGGCTCATCCCTCATCCTGATTGGCCAAAGGACTGGGAGGACGCGCAAGGATGGAAGGGGCACCACGTTCGAGGAGGGAAGGAGCAACGACGGAGGATTTCGAGAAGGCAGAACGATTTTTGACCCGGAATCGAAAAGTCCTGAATTGTTCTCATACAAAAAGATCTTTAAAAGTTATAAAGAAATATATTGAAGTTTTTGCCAGTTAATAATTCTATTTTATTTAAAACTCCCGCACATTCCGCGAGCAGAGTGCTTTAGCACTCCACGGGCACCAACCCGCGTTCTGTTCTTAAAATCGCCGCTAAATACGCAACAAAATTGGTGACAGCGGTGGGATTGTTTGAAAATAAACGCGTTAATTTCACAAACATTCTGAGTGATAAACTTTGCCGGCTCGTGAGTGTGTGATAGACATATACAGTCTGCATTTGTAGAACTGTGATTTTCGTACTACTCTCAGTGACGAACCTTATAGATTGTCATATTCAAACTTCCCGCGTTTGTCGATAACCTTTCCATTACCCAGGACGTGACAATTTTTGGTGAACAGGGATTTTATACCCATCAAACGCGGGAATAATTTCTAACACATCTCTCAAACGCGGCATGAGACTTGGAGTTGGAGTGGGGTGAGGATTCTGAGTAGGAGAGTGAGGATTAGGAGCAGGTGGAGAAGATGAAATTACATCGGAGGGCGAACTATGTTGGCATTCCTGTCTTACTCGATTCCTCTGATCATATAATTCATTTTGTAATTGCAAGATGGTTTGCTTTAATTCAGCAATATCAATTATTGAACTTGAAGCCTGTTCCTGTTCTATTCTAACCCTTTCTTGTTCTATTCTAACTTTTTCCTGTTCTAATTCTACCCGCGCCGCTCGGATAGAGTCTGCTTCACTCTTAATGGCTTCTGCCTGATCTTTGAGTTGTTGTTCTTTTGCTAGAACACGCTCCTCTAAGAGATATAATTCGGCTTCTGTAGGCGCGGTTGAACGGGTTTTAACCCCTCCTTTATCGGTCATATTGCAAATTTCTAATTTCTAACAATCAGTCTAGATTATCTCACCGCTGCCACCAAAAATTGTCACGTCCTGGGCAATGGAAAGGTTATCGACAAACGCGGGAAGTTTGAATATGACAATCTATAAGGTTCGTCACTGAGAGTAGCTCGCCAAGTCGAATACACGGCTTATAACGCCTACCACCGAATGAATAATCCAGACTTAAACTTAACTAACTTATTAACCGAAGGAGGGTTTTGTTAATTAACACATTTCCTATGAGAATAAACTAATTTATTTGTAATAAAACAATAGAATTTTTACTCTTACCTTAATCAATAGAAACGGGTTACAATTTCTTTAACGATTATTTAACGATGTAGATGAGATAAATATTATTAACTTATAAACTTGTTACTTTTATAAAAGGCAAACGCGCAGATAAACTGAATCAACTATTGAAGTCCCATCGACTGCCCAAACGATCCCTGCAGCCTAACTTGTATAGATTTTTGTCAAGAGCGCCAATTATGGTGGGGATCGCTTGGTGACAGTCAATCGATATTCAATCATCGCGCCATAGTCGGCGATCCGAACACCCCTCGAGTCACCCCGCGATCCGTGGAATCGTCTTCCACGTATAGTGGTTGTTATTCGAGGAAACACGGTATGACTCGGCTTCTTATCGCTTTACTGGCGAACAGTCCGCGCTTGGGAACCAGCGAAATATAACTCGATCCAACTTGTAATAGAATGAATATAATAGTAGCATGAAATTAAAATTTGAAATTCACAACTCATCGCGAACTGTTCGCTCAGTTATTCTCAAAATTTTTCATTAATATAAATTTAAATTGATTGTGGCTATAAAATAAGATTAAGCGAAATACATATCTTAATTCTATGTCTTGTATAAACGGTGCATGTTACAGTAGGTTATAACACTTGGTAGGTTATAAAATAAATATGTACAAAGACAGACGACGATCCCTGCCGAATGATCCCGAGCAGGGTTGCCAGATTGGGCGGAATTCCGCCATTTGGGCTACTTTTCAATACCAATTGGCGCTCAAAAATTGCAGTTGGCGGTTGGCGCCCGAATTGGGCTACAGTGTTGCATGACCACGCGAACGTAGTCACGAAAATGTATATAATCGATAGGTAAATTAGGAGCGAAGTTTGAAAGTAGATGTTTGCGTATGATTAAAAAGTATTATAAAGGATGCGCAATGCGGGTGGTATTCGTGGGAAAGATCTTGGGCAGAGCTCGAAAGCAGGAAGAGGATATCTATTAACAGACCCCGAAACGAATTGCGAGTTTCTTCTAAGTCACGTAATCTCTTGAGAAGTCCTTGTCCTTTGTTAGTCTTTAGGAGTGTTGATTGACTCCAGAAGTGTTGGCGACGCTAAGGCAGTCATAAATTTCCTTCAAGGGTTGTTTTCTCGATCCTCGGAGCCGAGCCAACTTTCTCTTCCCACGTGTGCACCCCGCTGTGTAACGGAAAAGCGCGCTTCCACCGAGCTTCCACCACCACCCGAAGACGGAGGGAAAGATGGACGTCGATTCGCGGGGGCGGACGGACATCCGCGGGACAGCCTACCCTTTGAATCCGGCTCATCCCTCATCCTGATTGGCCAAAGGACTGGGAGGACGCGCAAGGATGGAAGGGGCACCACGTTCGAGGAGGGAAAGAGCAACGACGGAGGATTTCGAGAAGGCAGAACGATTTTTGACCCGGAATCGAAAAGTCCTGAATTGTTCTCATACAAAAAGATCTTTAAAAGTTATAAAGAAATATATTGAAGTTTTTGCCAGTTAATAATTCTATTTTATTTAAAACTCCCGCACATTCCGCGAGCAGAGTGCTTTAGCACTCCACGGGCACCAACCCGCGTTCTGTTCTTAAAATCGCCGCTAAATACGCAACAAAATTGGTGACAGCGGTGGGATTGTTTGAAAATAAACGCGTTAATTTCACAAACATTCTGAGTGATAAACTTTGCCGGCTCGTGAGTGTGTGATAGACATATACAGTCTGCATTTGTAGAACTGTGATTTTCGTACTACTCTCAGTGACGAACCTTATAGATTGTCATATTCAAACTTCCCGCGTTTGTCGATAACCTTTCCATTACCCAGGACGTGACAATTTTTGGTGAACAGGGATTTTATACCCATCAAACGCGGGAATAATTTCTAACACATCTCTCAAACGCGGCATGAGACTTGGAGTTGGAGTGGGGTGAGGATTCTGAGTAGGAGAGTGAGGATTAGGAGCAGGTGGAGAAGATGAAATTACATCGGAGGGCGAACTATGTTGGCATTCCTGTCTTACTCGATTCCTCTGATCATATAATTCATTTTGTAATTGCAAGATGGTTTGCTTTAATTCAGCAATATCAATTATTGAACTTGAAGCCTGTTCCTGTTCTATTCTAACCCTTTCTTGTTCTATTCTAACTTTTTCCTGTTCTAATTCTACCCGCGCCGCTCGGATAGAGTCTGCTTCACTCTTAATGGCTTCTGCCTGATCTTTGAGTTGTTGTTCTTTTGCTAGAACACGCTCCTCTAAGAGATATAATTCGGCTTCTGTAGGCGCGGTTGAACGGGTTTTAACCCCTCCTTTATCGGTCATATTGCAAATTTCTAATTTCTAACAATCAGTCTAGATTATCTCACCGCTGCCACCAAAAATTGTCACGTCCTGGGCAATGGAAAGGTTATCGACAAACGCGGGAAGTTTGAATATGACAATCTATAAGGTTCGTCACTGAGAGTAGCTCGCCAAGTCGAATACACGGCTTATAACGCCTACCACCGAATGAATAATCCAGACTTAAACTTAACTAACTTATTAACCGAAGGAGGGTTTTGTTAATTAACACATTTCCTATGAGAATAAACTAATTTATTTGTAATAAAACAATAGAATTTTTACTCTTACCTTAATCAATAGAAACGGGTTACAATTTCTTTAACGATTATTTAACGATGTAGATGAGATAAATATTATTAACTTATAAACTTGTTACTTTTATAAAAGGCAAACGCGCAGATAAACTGAATCAACTATTGAAGTCCCATCGACTGCCCAAACGATCCCTGCAGCCTAACTTGTATAGATTTTTGTCAAGAGCGCCAATTATGGTGGGGATCGCTTGGTGACAGTCAATCGATATTCAATCATCGCGCCATAGTCGGCGATCCGAACACCCCTCGAGTCACCCCGCGATCCGTGGAATCGTCTTCCACGTATAGTGGTTGTTATTCGAGGAAACACGGTATGACTCGGCTTCTTATCGCTTTACTGGCGAACAGTCCGCGCTTGGGAACCAGCGAAATATAACTCGATCCAACTTGTAATAGAATGAATATAATAGTAGCATGAAATTAAAATTTGAAATTCACAACTCATCGCGAACTGTTCGCTCAGTTATTCTCAAAATTTTTCATTAATATAAATTTAAATTGATTGTGGCTATAAAATAAGATTAAGCGAAATACATATCTTAATTCTATGTCTTGTATAAACGGTGCATGTTACAGTAGGTTATAACACTTGGTAGGTTATAAAATAAATATGTACAAAGACAGACGACGATCCCTGCCGAATGATCCCGAGCAGGGTTGCCAGATTGGGCGGAATTCCGCCATTTGGGCTACTTTTCAATACCAATTGGCGCTCAAAAATTGCAGTTGGCGGTTGGCGCCCGAATTGGGCTACAGTGTTGCATGACCACGCGAACGTAGTCACGAAAATGTATATAATCGATAGGTAAATTAGGAGCGAAGTGTGAAAGTAGATGTTTGCGTATGATTAAAAAGTATTATAAAGGATGCGCAATGCGGGTGGTATTCGTGGGAAAGATCTTGGGCAGAGCTCGAAAGCAGGAAGAGGATATCTATTAACAGACCCCGAAACGAATTGCGAGTTTCTTCTAAGTCACGTAATCTCTTGAGAAGTCCTTGTCCTTTGTTAGTCTTTAGGAGTGTTGATTGACTCCAGAAGTGTTGGCGACGCTAAGGCAGTCATAAATTTCCTTCAAGGGTTGTTTTCTCGATCCTCGGAGCCGAGCCAACTTTCTCTTCCCACGTGTGCACCCCGCTGTGTAACGGAAAAGCGCGCTTCCACCGAGCTTCCACCACCACCCGAAGACGGAGGGAAAGATGGACGTCGATTCGCGGGGGCGGACGGACATCCGCGGGACAGCCTACCCTTTGAATCCGGCTCATCCCTCATCCTGATTGGCCAAAGGACTGGGAGGACGCGCAAGGATGGAAGGGGCACCACGTTCGAGGAGGGAAGGAGCAACGACGGAGGATTTCGAGAAGGCAGAACGATTTTTGACCCGGAATCGAAAAGTCCTGAATTGTTCTCATACAAAAAGATCTTTAAAAGTTATAAAGAAATATATTGAAGTTTTTGCCAGTTAATAATTCTATTTTATTTAAAACTCCCGCACATTCCGCGAGCAGAGTGCTTTAGCACTCCACGGGCACCAACCCGCGTTCTGTTCTTAAAATCGCCGCTAAATACGCAACAAAATTGGTGACAGCGGTGGGATTGTTTGAAAATAAACGCGTTAATTTCACAAACATTCTGAGTGATAAACTTTGCCGGCTCGTGAGTGTGTGATAGACATATACAGTCTGCATTTGTAGAACTGTGATTTTCGTACTACTCTCAGTGACGAACCTTATAGATTGTCATATTCAAACTTCCCGCGTTTGTCGATAACCTTTCCATTACCCAGGACGTGACAATTTTTGGTGAACAGGGATTTTATACCCATCAAACGCGGGAATAATTTCTAACACATCTCTCAAACGCGGCATGAGACTTGGAGTTGGAGTGGGGTGAGGATTCTGAGTAGGAGAGTGAGGATTAGGAGCAGGTGGAGAAGATGAAATTACATCGGAGGGCGAACTATGTTGGCATTCCTGTCTTACTCGATTCCTCTGATCATATAATTCATTTTGTAATTGCAAGATGGTTTGCTTTAATTCAGCAATATCAATTATTGAACTTGAAGCCTGTTCCTGTTCTATTCTAACCCTTTCTTGTTCTATTCTAACTTTTTCCTGTTCTAATTCTACCCGCGCCGCTCGGATAGAGTCTGCTTCACTCTTAATGGCTTCTGCCTGATCTTTGAGTTGTTGTTCTTTTGCTAGAACACGCTCCTCTAAGAGATATAATTCGGCTTCTGTAGGCGCGGTTGAACGGGTTTTAACCCCTCCTTTATCGGTCATATTGCAAATTTCTAATTTCTAACAATCAGTCTAGATTATCTCACCGCTGCCACCAAAAATTGTCACGTCCTGGGCAATGGAAAGGTTATCGACAAACGCGGGAAGTTTGAATATGACAATCTATAAGGTTCGTCACTGAGAGTAGCTCGCCAAGTCGAATACACGGCTTATAACGCCTACCACCGAATGAATAATCCAGACTTAAACTTAACTAACTTATTAACCGAAGGAGGGTTTTGTTAATTAACACATTTCCTATGAGAATAAACTAATTTATTTGTAATAAAACAATAGAATTTTTACTCTTACCTTAATCAATAGAAACGGGTTACAATTTCTTTAACGATTATTTAACGATGTAGATGAGATAAATATTATTAACTTATAAACTTGTTACTTTTATAAAAGGCAAACGCGCAGATAAACTGAATCAACTATTGAAGTCCCATCGACTGCCCAAACGATCCCTGCAGCCTAACTTGTATAGATTTTTGTCAAGAGCGCCAATTATGGTGGGGATCGCTTGGTGACAGTCAATCGATATTCAATCATCGCGCCATAGTCGGCGATCCGAACACCCCTCGAGTCACCCCGCGATCCGTGGAATCGTCTTCCACGTATAGTGGTTGTTATTCGAGGAAACACGGTATGACTCGGCTTCTTATCGCTTTACTGGCGAACAGTCCGCGCTTGGGAACCAGCGAAATATAACTCGATCCAACTTGTAATAGAATGAATATAATAGTAGCATGAAATTAAAATTTGAAATTCACAACTCATCGCGAACTGTTCGCTCAGTTATTCCCAAAATTTTTCATTAATATAAATTTAAATTGATTGTGGCTATAAAATAAGATTAAGCGAAATACATATCTTAATTCTATGTCTTGTATAAACGGTGCATGTTACAGTAGGTTATAACACTTGGTAGGTTATAAAATAAATATGTACAAAGACAGACGACGATCCCTGCCGAATGATCCCGAGCAGGGTTGCCAGATTGGGCGGAATTCCGCCATTTGGGCTACTTTTCAATACCAATTGGCGCTCAAAAATTGCAGTTGGCGGTTGGCGCCCGAATTGGGCTACAGTGTTGCATGACCACGCGAACGTAGTCACGAAAATGTATATAATCGATAGGTAAATTAGGAGCGAAGTTTGAAAGTAGATGTTTGCGTATGATTAAAAAGTATTATAAAGGATGCGCAATGCGGGTGGTATTCGTGGGAAAGATCTTGGGCAGAGCTCGAAAGCAGGAAGAGGATATCTATTAACAGACCCCGAAACGAATTGCGAGTTTCTTCTAAGTCACGTAATCTCTTGAGAAGTCCTTGTCCTTTGTTAGTCTTTAGGAGTGTTGATTGACTCCAGAAGTGTTGGCGACGCTAAGGCAGTCATAAATTTCCTTCAAGGGTTGTTTTCTCGATCCTCGGAGCCGAGCCAACTTTCTCTTCCCACGTGTGCACCCCGCTGTGTAACGGAAAAGCGCGCTTCCACCGAGCTTCCACCACCACCCGAAGACGGAGGGAAAGATGGACGTCGATTCGCGGGGGCGGACGGACATCCGCGGGACAGCCTACCCTTTGAATCCGGCTCATCCCTCATCCTGATTGGCCAAAGGACTGGGAGGACGCGCAAGGATGGAAGGGGCACCACGTTCGAGGAGGGAAGGAGCAACGACGGAGGATTTCGAGAAGGCAGAACGATTTTTGACCCGGAATCGAAAAGTCCTGAATTGTTCTCATACAAAAAGATCTTTAAAAGTTATAAAGAAATATATTGAAGTTTTTGCCAGTTAATAATTCTATTTTATTTCAAACTCCCGCACATTCCGCGAGCAGAGTGCTTTAGCACTCCACGGGCACCAACCCGCGTTCTGTTCTTAAAATCGCCGCTAAATACGCAACAAAATTGGTGACAGCGGTGGGATTGTTTGAAAATAAACGCGTTAATTTCACAAACATTCTGAGTGATAAACTTTGCCGGCTCGTGAGTGTGTGATAGACATATACAGTCTGCATTTGTAGAACTGTGATTTTCGTACTACTCTCAGTGACGAACCTTATAGATTGTCATATTCAAACTTCCCGCGTTTGTCGATAACCTTTCCATTACCCAGGACGTGACAATTTTTGGTGAACAGGGATTTTATACCCATCAAACGCGGGAATAATTTCTAACACATCTCTCAAACGCGGCATGAGACTTGGAGTTGGAGTGGGGTGAGGATTCTGAGTAGGAGAGTGAGGATTAGGAGCAGGTGGAGAAGATGAAATTACATCGGAGGGCGAACTATGTTGGCATTCCTGTCTTACTCGATTCCTCTGATCATATAATTCATTTTGTAATTGCAAGATGGTTTGCTTTAATTCAGCAATATCAATTATTGAACTTGAAGCCTGTTCCTGTTCTATTCTAACCCTTTCTTGTTCTATTCTAACTTTTTCCTGTTCTAATTCTACCCGCGCCGCTCGGATAGAGTCTGCTTCACTCTTAATGGCTTCTGCCTGATCTTTGAGTTGTTGTTCTTTTGCTAGAACACGCTCCTCTAAGAGATATAATTCGGCTTCTGTAGGCGCGGTTGAACGGGTTTTAACCCCTCCTTTATCGGTCATATTGTAAATTTCTAATTTCTAACAATCAGTCTAGATTATCTCACCGCTGCCACCAAAAATTGTCACGTCCTGGGCAATGGAAAGGTTATCGACAAACGCGGGAAGTTTGAATATGACAATCCATAAGGTTCGTCACTGAGAGTAGCTCGCCAAGTCGAATACACGGCTTATAACGCCTACCACCGAATGAATAATCCAGACTTAAACTTAACTAACTTATTAACCGAAGGAGGGTTTTGTTAATTAACACATTTCCTATGAGAATAAACTAATTTATTTGTAATAAAACAATAGAATTTTTACTCTTACCTTAATCAATAGAAACGGGTTACAATTTCTTTAACGATTATTTAACGATGTAGATGAGATAAATATTATTAACTTATAAACTTGTTACTTTTATAAAAGGCAAACGCGCAGATAAACTGAATCAACTATTGAAGTCCCATCGACTGCCCAAACGATCCCTGCAGCCTAACTTGTATAGATTTTTGTCAAGAGCGCCAATTATGGTGGGGATCGCTTGGTGACAGTCAATCGATATTCAATCATCGCGCCATAGTCGGCGATCCGAACACCCCTCGAGTCACCCCGCGATCCGTGGAATCGTCTTCCACGTATAGTGGTTGTTATTCGAGGAAACACGGTATGACTCGGCTTCTTATCGCTTTACTGGCGAACAGTCCGCGCTTGGGAACCAGCGAAATATAACTCGATCCAACTTGTAATAGAATGAATATAATAGTAGCATGAAATTAAAATTTGAAATTCACAACTCATCGCGAACTGTTCGCTCAGTTATTCCCAAAAATTTTCATTAATATAAATTTAAATTGATTGTGGCTATAAAATAAGATTAAGCGAAATACATATCTTAATTCTATGTCTTGTATAAACGGTGCATGTTACAGTAGGTTATAACACTTGGTAGGTTATAAAATAAATATGTACAAAGACAGACGACGATCCCTGCCGAATGATCCCGAGCAGGGTTGCCGGATTGGGCGGAATTCCGCCATTTGGGCTACTTTTCAATACCAATTGGCGCTCAAAAATTGCAGTTGGCGGTTGGCGCCCGAATTGGGCTACAGTGTTGCATGACCACGCGAACGTAGTCACGAAAATGTATATAATCGATAGGTAAATTAGGAGCGAAGTGTGAAAGTAGATGTTTGCGTATGATTAAAAAGTATTATAAAGGATGCGCAATGCGGGTGGTATTCGTGGGAAAGATCTTGGGCAGAGCTCGAAAGCAGGAAGAGGATATCTATTAACAGACCCCGAAACGAATTGCGAGTTTCTTCTAAGTCACGTAATCTCTTGAGAAGTCCTTGTCCTTTGTTAGTCTTTAGGAGTGTTGATTGACTCCAGAAGTGTTGGCGACGCTAAGGCAGTCATAAATTTCCTTCAAGGGTTGTTTTCTCGATCCTCGGAGCCGAGCCAACTTTCTCTTCCCACGTGTGCACCCCGCTGTGTAACGGAAAAGCGCGCTTCCACCGAGCTTCCACCACCACCCGAAGACGGAGGGAAAGATGGACGTCGATTCGCGGGGGCGGACGGACATCCGCGGGACAGCCTACCCTTTGAATCCGGCTCATCCCTCATCCTGATTGGCCAAAGGACTGGGAGGACGCGCAAGGATGGAAGGGGCACCACGTTCGAGGAGGGAAGGAGCAACGACGGAGGATTTCGAGAAGGCAGAACGATTTTTGACCCGGAATCGAAAAGTCCTGAATTGTTCTCATACAAAAAGATCTTTAAAAGTTATAAAGAAATATATTGAAGTTTTTGCCAGTTAATAATTCTATTTTATTTAAAACTCCCGCACATTCCGCGAGCAGAGTGCTTTAGCACTCCACGGGCACCAACCCGCGTTCTGTTCTTAAAATCGCCGCTAAATACGCAACAAAATTGGTGACAGCGGTGGGATTGTTTGAAAATAAACGCGTTAATTTCACAAACATTCTGAGTGATAAACTTTGCCGGCTCGTGAGTGTGTGATAGACATATACAGTCTGCATTTGTAGAACTGTGATTTTCGTACTACTCTCAGTGACGAACCTTATAGATTGTCATATTCAAACTTCCCGCGTTTGTCGATAACCTTTCCATTACCCAGGACGTGACAATTTTTGGTGAACAGGGATTTTATACCCATCAAACGCGGGAATAATTTCTAACACATCTCTCAAACGCGGCATGAGACTTGGAGTTGGAGTGGGGTGAGGATTCTGAGTAGGAGAGTGAGGATTAGGAGCAGGTGGAGAAGATGAAATTACATCGGAGGGCGAACTATGTTGGCATTCCTGTCTTACTCGATTCCTCTGATCATATAATTCATTTTGTAATTGCAAGATGGTTTGCTTTAATTCAGCAATATCAATTATTGAACTTGAAGCCTGTTCCTGTTCTATTCTAACCCTTTCTTGTTCTATTCTAACTTTTTCCTGTTCTAATTCTACCCGCGCCGCTCGGATAGAGTCTGCTTCACTCTTAATGGCTTCTGCCTGATCTTTGAGTTGTTGTTCTTTTGCTAGAACACGCTCCTCTAAGAGATATAATTCGGCTTCTGTAGGCGCGGTTGAACGGGTTTTAACCCCTCCTTTATCGGTCATATTGCAAATTTCTAATTTCTAACAATCAGTCTAGATTATCTCACCGCTGCCACCAAAAATTGTCACGTCCTGGGCAATGGAAAGGTTATCGACAAACGCGGGAAGTTTGAATATGACAATCTATAAGGTTCGTCACTGAGAGTAGCTCGCCAAGTCGAATACACGGCTTATAACGCCTACCACCGAATGAATAATCCAGACTTAAACTTAACTAACTTATTAACCGAAGGAGGGTTTTGTTAATTAACACATTTCCTATGAGAATAAACTAATTTATTTGTAATAAAACAATAGAATTTTTACTCTTACCTTAATCAATAGAAACGGGTTACAATTTCTTTAACGATTATTTAACGATGTAGATGAGATAAATATTATTAACTTATAAACTTGTTACTTTTATAAAAGGCAAACGCGCAGATAAACTGAATCAACTATTGAAGTCCCATCGACTGCCCAAACGATCCCTGCAGCCTAACTTGTATAGATTTTTGTCAAGAGCGCCAATTATGGTGGGGATCGCTTGGTGACAGTCAATCGATATTCAATCATCGCGCCATAGTCGGCGATCCGAACACCCCTCGAGTCACCCCGCGATCCGTGGAATCGTCTTCCACGTATAGTGGTTGTTATTCGAGGAAACACGGTATGACTCGGCTTCTTATCGCTTTACTGGCGAACAGTCCGCGCTTGGGAACCAGCGAAATATAACTCGATCCAACTTGTAATAGAATGAATATAATAGTAGCATGAAATTAAAATTTGAAATTCACAACTCATCGCGAACTGTTCGCTCAGTTATTCTCAAAATTTTTCATTAATATAAATTTAAATTGATTGTGGCTATAAAATAAGATTAAGCGAAATACATATCTTAATTCTATGTCTTGTATAAACGGTGCATGTTACAGTAGGTTATAACACTTGGTAGGTTATAAAATAAATATGTACAAAGACAGACGACGATCCCTGCCGAATGATCCCGAGCAGGGTTGCCAGATTGGGCGGAATTCCGCCATTTGGGCTACTTTTCAATACCAATTGGCGCTCAAAAATTGCAGTTGGCGGTTGGCGCCCGAATTGGGCTACAGTGTTGCATGACCACGCGAACGTAGTCACGAAAATGTATATAATCGATAGGTAAATTAGGAGCGAAGTGTGAAAGTAGATGTTTGCGTATGATTAAAAAGTATTATAAAGGATGCGCAATGCGGGTGGTATTCGTGGGAAAGATCTTGGGCAGAGCTCGAAAGCAGGAAGAGGATATCTATTAACAGACCCCGAAACGAATTGCGAGTTTCTTCTAAGTCACGTAATCTCTTGAGAAGTCCTTGTCCTTTGTTAGTCTTTAGGAGTGTTGATTGACTCCAGAAGTGTTGGCGACGCTAAGGCAGTCATAAATTTCCTTCAAGGGTTGTTTTCTCGATCCTCGGAGCCGAGCCAACTTTCTCTTCCCACGTGTGCACCCCGCTGTGTAACGGAAAAGCGCGCTTCCACCGAGCTTCCACCACCACCCGAAGACGGAGGGAAAGATGGACGTCGATTCGCGGGGGCGGACGGACATCCGCGGGACAGCCTACCCTTTGAATCCGGCTCATCCCTCATCCTGATTGGCCAAAGGACTGGGAGGACGCGCAAGGATGGAAGGGGCACCACGTTCGAGGAGGGAAGGAGCAACGACGGAGGATTTCGAGAAGGCAGAACGATTTTTGACCCGGAATCGAAAAGTCCTGAATTGTTCTCATACAAAAAGATCTTTAAAAGTTATAAAGAAATATATTGAAGTTTTTGCCAGTTAATAATTCTATTTTATTTAAAACTCCCGCACATTCCGCGAGCAGAGTGCTTTAGCACTCCACGGGCACCAACCCGCGTTCTGTTCTTAAAATCGCCGCTAAATACGCAACAAAATTGGTGACAGCGGTGGGATTGTTTGAAAATAAACGCGTTAATTTCACAAACATTCTGAGTGATAAACTTTGCCGGCTCGTGAGTGTGTGATAGACATATACAGTCTGCATTTGTAGAACTGTGATTTTCGTACTACTCTCAGTGACGAACCTTATAGATTGTCATATTCAAACTTCCCGCGTTTGTCGATAACCTTTCCATTACCCAGGACGTGACAATTTTTGGTGAACAGGGATTTTATACCCATCAAACGCGGGAATAATTTCTAACACATCTCTCAAACGCGGCATGAGACTTGGAGTTGGAGTGGGGTGAGGATTCTGAGTAGGAGAGTGAGGATTAGGAGCAGGTGGAGAAGATGAAATTACATCGGAGGGCGAACTATGTTGGCATTCCTGTCTTACTCGATTCCTCTGATCATATAATTCATTTTGTAATTGCAAGATGGTTTGCTTTAATTCAGCAATATCAATTATTGAACTTGAAGCCTGTTCCTGTTCTATTCTAACCCTTTCTTGTTCTATTCTAACTTTTTCCTGTTCTAATTCTACCCGCGCCGCTCGGATAGAGTCTGCTTCACTCTTAATGGCTTCTGCCTGATCTTTGAGTTGTTGTTCTTTTGCTAGAACACGCTCCTCTAAGAGATATAATTCGGCTTCTGTAGGCGCGGTTGAACGGGTTTTAACCCCTCCTTTATAGGTCATATTGCAAATTTCTAATTTCTAACAATCAGTCTAGATTATCTCACCGCTGCCACCAAAAATTGTCACGTCCTGGGCAATGGAAAGGTTATCGACAAACGCGGGAAGTTTGAATATGACAATCTATAAGGTTCGTCACTGAGAGTAGCTCGCCAAGTCGAATACACGGCTTATAACGCCTACCACCGAATGAATAATCCAGACTTAAACTTAACTAACTTATTAACCGAAGGAGGGTTTTGTTAATTAACACATTTCCTATGAGAATAAACTAATTTATTTGTAATAAAACAATAGAATTTTTACTCTTACCTTAATCAATAGAAACGGGTTACAATTTCTTTAACGATTATTTAACGATGTAGATGAGATAAATATTATTAACTTATAAACTTGTTACTTTTATAAAAGGCAAACGCGCAGATAAACTGAATCAACTATTGAAGTCCCATCGACTGCCCAAACGATCCCTGCAGCCTAACTTGTATATATTTTTGTCAAGAGCGCCAATTATGGTGGGGATCGCTTGGTGACAGTCAATCGATATTCAATCATCGCGCCATAGTCGGCGATCCGAACACCCCTCGAGTCACCCCGCGATCCGTGGAATCGTCTTCCACGTATAGTGGTTGTTATTCGAGGAAACACGGTATGACTCGGCTTCTTATCGCTTTACTGGCGAACAGTCCGCGCTTGGGAACCAGCGAAATATAACTCGATCCAACTTGTAATAGAATGAATATAATAGTAGCATGAAATTAAAATTTGAAATTCACAACTCATCGCGAACTGTTCGCTCAGTTATTCCCAAAATTTTTCATTAATATAAATTTAAATTGATTGTGGCTGTAAAATAAGATTAAGCGAAATACATATCTTAATTCTATGTCTTGTATAAACGGTGCATGTTACAGTAGGTTATAACACTTGGTAGGTTATAAAATAAATATGTACAAAGACAGACGACGATCCCTGCCGAATGATCCCGAGCAGGGTTGCCAGATTGGGCGGAATTCCGCCATTTGGGCTACTTTTCAATACCAATTGGCGCTCAAAAATTGCAGTTGGCGGTTGGCGCCCGAATTGGGCTACAGTGTTGCATGACCACGCGAACGTAGTCACGAAAATGTATATAATCGATAGGTAAATTAGGAGCGAAGTTTGAAAGTAGATGTTTGCGTATGATTAAAAAGTATTATAAAGGATGCGCAATGCGGGTGGTATTCGTGGGAAAGATCTTGGGCAGAGCTCGAAAGCAGGAAGAGGATATCTATTAACAGACCCCGAAACGAATTGCGAGTTTCTTCTAAGTCACGTAATCTCTTGAGAAGTCCTTGTCCTTTGTTAGTCTTTAGGAGTGTTGATTGACTCCAGAAGTGTTGGCGACGCTAAGGCAGTCATAAATTTCCTTCAAGGGTTGTTTTCTCGATCCTCGGAGCCGAGCCAACTTTCTCTTCCCACGTGTGCACCCCGCTGTGTAACGGAAAAGCGCGCTTCCACCGAGCTTCCACCACCACCCGAAGACGGAGGGAAAGATGGACGTCGATTCGCGGGGGCGGACGGACATCCGCGGGACAGCCTACCCTTTGAATCCGGCTCATCCCTCATCCTGATTGGCCAAAGGACTGGGAGGACGCGCAAGGATGGAAGGGGCACCACGTTCGAGGAGGGAAGGAGCAACGACGGAGGATTTCGAGAAGGCAGAACGATTTTTGACCCGGAATCGAAAAGTCCTGAATTGTTCTCATACAAAAAGATCTTTAAAAGTTATAAAGAAATATATTGAAGTTTTTGCCAGTTAATAATTCTATTTTATTTAAAACTCCCGCACATTCCGCGAGCAGAGTGCTTTAGCACTCCACGGGCACCAACCCGCGTTCTGTTCTTAAAATCGCCGCTAAATACGCAACAAAATTGGTGACAGCGGTGGGATTGTTTGAAAATAAACGCGTTAATTTCACAAACATTCTGAGTGATAAACTTTGCCGGCTCATGAGTGTGTGATAGACATATACAGTCTGCATTTGTAGAACTGTGATTTTCGTACTACTCTCAGTGACGAACCTTATAGATTGTCATATTCAAACTTCCCGCGTTTGTCGATAACCTTTCCATTACCCAGGACGTGACAATTTTTGGTGAACAGGGATTTTATACCCATCAAACGCGGGAATAATTTCTAACACATCTCTCAAACGCGGCATGAGACTTGGAGTTGGAGTGGGGTGAGGATTCTGAGTAGGAGAGTGAGGATTAGGAGCAGGTGGAGAAGATGAAATTACATCGGAGGGCGAACTATGTTGGCATTCCTGTCTTACTCGATTCCTCTGATCATATAATTCATTTTGTAATTGCAAGATGGTTTGCTTTAATTCAGCAATATCAATTATTGAACTTGAAGCCTGTTCCTGTTCTATTCTAACCCTTTCTTGTTCTATTCTAACTTTTTCCTGTTCTAATTCTACCCGCGCCGCTCGGATAGAGTCTGCTTCACTCTTAATGGCTTCTGCCTGATCTTTGAGTTGTTGTTCTTTTGCTAGAACACGCTCCTCTAAGAGATATAATTCGGCTTCTGTAGGCGCGGTTGAACGGGTTTTAACCCCTCCTTTATCGGTCATATTGCAAATTTCTAATTTCTAACAATCAGTCTAGATTATCTCACCGCTGCCACCAAAAATTGTCACGTCCTGGGCAATGGAAAGGTTATCGACAAACGCGGGAAGTTTGAATATGACAATCTATAAGGTTCGTCACTGAGAGTAGCTCGCCAAGTCGAATACACGGCTTATAACGCCTACCACCGAATGAATAATCCAGACTTAAACTTAACTAACTTATTAACCGAAGGAGGGTTTTGTTAATTAACACATTTCCTATGAGAATAAACTAATTTATTTGTAATAAAACAATAGAATTTTTACTCTTACCTTAATCAATAGAAACGGGTTACAATTTCTTTAACGATTATTTAACGATGTAGATGAGATAAATATTATTAACTTATAAACTTGTTACTTTTATAAAAGGCAAACGCGCAGATAAACTGAATCAACTATTGAAGTCCCATCGACTGCCCAAACGATCCCTGCAGCCTAACTTGTATAGATTTTTGTCAAGAGCGCCAATTATGGTGGGGATCGCTTGGTGACAGTCAATCGATATTCAATCATCGCGCCATAGTCGGCGATCCGAACACCCCTCGAGTCACCCCGCGATCCGTGGAATCGTCTTCCACGTATAGTGGTTGTTATTCGAGGAAACACGGTATGACTCGGCTTCTTATCGCTTTACTGGCGAACAGTCCGCGCTTGGGAACCAGCGAAATATAACTCGATCCAACTTGTAATAGAATGAATATAATAGTAGCATGAAATTAAAATTTGAAATTCACAACTCATCGCGAACTGTTCGCTCAGTTATTCTCAAAATTTTTCATTAATATAAATTTAAATTGATTGTGGCTATAAAATAAGATTAAGCGAAATACATATCTTAATTCTATGTCTTGTATAAACGGTGCATGTTACAGTAGGTTATAACACTTGGTAGGTTATAAAATAAATATGTACAAAGACAGACGACGATCCCTGCCGAATGATCCCGAGCAGGGTTGCCAGATTGGGCGGAATTCCGCCATTTGGGCTACTTTTCAATACCAATTGGCGCTCAAAAATTGCAGTTGGCGGTTGGCGCCCGAATTGGGCTACAGTGTTGCATGACCACGCGAACGTAGTCACGAAAATGTATATAATCGATAGGTAAATTAGGAGCGAAGTTTGAAAGTAGATGTTTGCGTATGATTAAAAAGTATTATAAAGGATGCGCAATGCGGGTGGTATTCGTGGGAAAGATCTTGGGCAGAGCTCGAAAGCAGGAAGAGGATATCTATTAACAGACCCCGAAACGAATTGCGAGTTTCTTCTAAGTCACGTAATCTCTTGAGAAGTCCTTGTCCTTTGTTAGTCTTTAGGAGTGTTGATTGACTCCAGAAGTGTTGGCGACGCTAAGGCAGTCATAAATTTCCTTCAAGGGTTGTTTTCTCGATCCTCGGAGCCGAGCCAACTTTCTCTTCCCACGTGTGCACCCCGCTGTGTAACGGAAAAGCGCGCTTCCACCGAGCTTCCACCACCACCCGAAGACGGAGGGAAAGATGGACGTCGATTCGCGGGGGCGGACGGACATCCGCGGGACAGCCTACCCTTTGAATCCGGCTCATCCCTCATCCTGATTGGCCAAAGGACTGGGAGGACGCGCAAGGATGGAAGGGGCACCACGTTCGAGGAGGGAAGGAGCAACGACGGAGGATTTCGAGAAGGCAGAACGATTTTTGACCCGGAATCGAAAAGTCCTGAATTGTTCTCATACAAAAAGATCTTTAAAAGTTATAAAGAAATATATTGAAGTTTTTGCCAGTTAATAATTCTATTTTATTTAAAACTCCCGCACATTCCGCGAGCAGAGTGCTTTAGCACTCCACGGGCACCAACCCGCGTTCTGTTCTTAAAATCGCCGCTAAATACGCAACAAAATTGGTGACAGCGGTGGGATTGTTTGAAAATAAACGCGTTAATTTCACAAACATTCTGAGTGATAAACTTTGCCGGCTCATGAGTGTGTGATAGACATATACAGTCTGCATTTGTAGAACTGTGATTTTCGTACTACTCTCAGTGACGAACCTTATAGATTGTCATATTCAAACTTCCCGCGTTTGTCGATAACCTTTCCATTACCCAGGACGTGACAATTTTTGGTGAACAGGGATTTTATACCCATCAAACGCGGGAATAATTTCTAACACATCTCTCAAACGCGGCATGAGACTTGGAGTTGGAGTGGGGTGAGGATTCTGAGTAGGAGAGTGAGGATTAGGAGCAGGTGGAGAAGATGAAATTACATCGGAGGGCGAACTATGTTGGCATTCCTGTCTTACTCGATTCCTCTGATCATATAATTCATTTTGTAATTGCAAGATGGTTTGCTTTAATTCAGCAATATCAATTATTGAACTTGAAGCCTGTTCCTGTTCTATTCTAACCCTTTCTTGTTCTATTCTAACTTTTTCCTGTTCTAATTCTACCCGCGCCGCTCGGATAGAGTCTGCTTCACTCTTAATGGCTTCTGCCTGATCTTTGAGTTGTTGTTCTTTTGCTAGAACACGCTCCTCTAAGAGATATAATTCGGCTTCTGTAGGCGCGGTTGAACGGGTTTTAACCCCTCCTTTATCGGTCATATTGCAAATTTCTAATTTCTAACAATCAGTCTAGATTATCTCACCGCTGCCACCAAAAATTGTCACGTCCTGGGCAATGGAAAGGTTATCGACAAACGCGGGAAGTTTGAATATGACAATCTATAAGGTTCGTCACTGAGAGTAGCTCGCCAAGTCGAATACACGGCTTATAACGCCTACCACCGAATGAATAATCCAGACTTAAACTTAACTAACTTATTAACCGAAGGAGGGTTTTGTTAATTAACACATTTCCTATGAGAATAAACTAATTTATTTGTAATAAAACAATAGAATTTTTACTCTTACCTTAATCAATAGAAACGGGTTACAATTTCTTTAACGATTATTTAACGATGTAGATGAGATAAATATTATTAACTTATAAACTTGTTACTTTTATAAAAGGCAAACGCGCAGATAAACTGAATCAACTATTGAAGTCCCATCGACTGCCCAAACGATCCCTGCAGCCTAACTTGTATAGATTTTTGTCAAGAGCGCCAATTATGGTGGGGATCGCTTGGTGACAGTCAATCGATATTCAATCATCGCGCCATAGTCGGCGATCCGAACACCCCTCGAGTCACCCCGCGATCCGTGGAATCGTCTTCCACGTATAGTGGTTGTTATTCGAGGAAACACGGTATGACTCGGCTTCTTATCGCTTTACTGGCGAACAGTCCGCGCTTGGGAACCAGCGAAATATAACTCGATCCAACTTGTAATAGAATGAATATAATAGTAGCATGAAATTAAAATTTGAAATTCACAACTCATCGCGAACTGTTCGCTCAGTTATTCTCAAAATTTTTCATTAATATAAATTTAAATTGATTGTGGCTATAAAATAAGATTAAGCGAAATACATATCTTAATTCTATGTCTTGTATAAACGGTGCATGTTACAGTAGGTTATAACACTTGGTAGGTTATAAAATAAATATGTACAAAGACAGACGACGATCCCTGCCGAATGATCCCGAGCAGGGTTGCCAGATTGGGCGGAATTCCGCCATTTGGGCTACTTTTCAATACCAATTGGCGCTCAAAAATTGCAGTTGGCGGTTGGCGCCCGAATTGGGCTACAGTGTTGCATGACCACGCGAACGTAGTCACGAAAATGTATATAATCGATAGGTAAATTAGGAGCGAAGTTTGAAAGTAGATGTTTGCGTATGATTAAAAAGTATTATAAAGGATGCGCAATGCGGGTGGTATTCGTGGGAAAGATCTTGGGCAGAGCTCGAAAGCAGGAAGAGGATATCTATTAACAGACCCCGAAACGAATTGCGAGTTTCTTCTAAGTCACGTAATCTCTTGAGAAGTCCTTGTCCTTTGTTAGTCTTTAGGAGTGTTGATTGACTCCAGAAGTGTTGGCGACGCTAAGGCAGTCATAAATTTCCTTCAAGGGTTGTTTTCTCGATCCTCGGAGCCGAGCCAACTTTCTCTTCCCACGTGTGCACCCCGCTGTGTAACGGAAAAGCGCGCTTCCACCGAGCTTCCACCACCACCCGAAGACGGAGGGAAAGATGGACGTCGATTCGCGGGGGCGGACGGACATCCGCGGGACAGCCTACCCTTTGAATCCGGCTCATCCCTCATCCTGATTGGCCAAAGGACTGGGAGGACGCGCAAGGATGGAAGGGGCACCACGTTCGAGGAGGGAAGGAGCAACGACGGAGGATTTCGAGAAGGCAGAACGATTTTTGACCCGGAATCGAAAAGTCCTGAATTGTTCTCATACAAAAAGATCTTTAAAAGTTATAAAGAAATATATTGAAGTTTTTGCCAGTTAATAATTCTATTTTATTTAAAACTCCCGCACATTCCGCGAGCAGAGTGCTTTAGCACTCCACGGGCACCAACCCGCGTTCTGTTCTTAAAATCGCCGCTAAATACGCAACAAAATTGGTGACAGCGGTGGGATTGTTTGAAAATAAACGCGTTAATTTCACAAACATTCTGAGTGATAAACTTTGCCGGCTCGTGAGTGTGTGATAGACATATACAGTCTGCATTTGTAGAACTGTGATTTTCGTACTACTCTCAGTGACGAACCTTATAGATTGTCATATTCAAACTTCCCGCGTTTGTCGATAACCTTTCCATTACCCAGGACGTGACAATTTTTGGTGAACAGGGATTTTATACCCATCAAACGCGGGAATAATTTCTAACACATCTCTCAAACGCGGCATGAGACTTGGAGTTGGAGTGGGGTGAGGATTCTGAGTAGGAGAGTGAGGATTAGGAGCAGGTGGAGAAGATGAAATTACATCGGAGGGCGAACTATGTTGGGATTCCTGTCTTACTCGATTCCTCTGATCATATAATTCATTTTGTAATTGCAAGATGGTTTGCTTTAATTCAGCAATATCAATTATTGAACTTGAAGCCTGTTCCTGTTCTATTCTAACCCTTTCTTGTTCTATTCTAACTTTTTCCTGTTCTAATTCTACCCGCGCCGCTCGGATAGAGTCTGCTTCACTCTTAATGGCTTCTGCCTGATCTTTGAGTTGTTGTTCTTTTGCTAGAACACGCTCCTCTAAGAGATATAATTCGGCTTCTGTAGGCGCGGTTGAACGGGTTTTAACCCCTCCTTTATCGGTCATATTGCAAATTTCTAATTTCTAACAATCAGTCTAGATTATCTCACCGCTGCCACCAAAAATTGTCACGTCCTGGGCAATGGAAAGGTTATCGACAAACGCGGGAAGTTTGAATATGACAATCTATAAGGTTCGTCACTGAGAGTAGCTCGCCAAGTCGAATACACGGCTTATAACGCCTACCACCGAATGAATAATCCAGACTTAAACTTAACTAACTTATTAACCGAAGGAGGGTTTTGTTAATTAACACATTTCCTATGAGAATAAACTAATTTATTTGTAATAAAACAATAGAATTTTTACTCTTACCTTAATCAATAGAAACGGGTTACAATTTCTTTAACGATTATTTAACGATGTAGATGAGATAAATATTATTAACTTATAAACTTGTTACTTTTATAAAAGGCAAACGCGCAGATAAACTGAATCAACTATTGAAGTCCCATCGACTGCCCAAACGATCCCTGCAGCCTAACTTGTATAGATTTTTGTCAAGAGCGCCAATTATGGTGGGGATCGCTTGGTGACAGTCAATCGATATTCAATCATCGCGCCATAGTCGGCGATCCGAACACCCCTCGAGTCACCCCGCGATCCGTGGAATCGTCTTCCACGTATAGTGGTTGTTATTCGAGGAAACACGGTATGACTCGGCTTCTTATCGCTTTACTGGCGAACAGTCCGCGCTTGGGAACCAGCGAAATATAACTCGATCCAACTTGTAATAGAATGAATATAATAGTAGCATGAAATTAAAATTTGAAATTCACAACTCATCGCGAACTGTTCGCTCAGTTATTCTCAAAATTTTTCATTAATATAAATTTAAATTGATTGTGGCTATAAAATAAGATTAAGCGAAATACATATCTTAATTCTATGTCTTGTATAAACGGTGCATGTTACAGTAGGTTATAACACTTGGTAGGTTATAAAATAAATATGTACAAAGACAGACGACGATCCCTGCCGAATGATCCCGAGCAGGGTTGCCAGATTGGGCGGAATTCCGCCATTTGGGCTACTTTTCAATACCAATTGGCGCTCAAAAATTGCAGTTGGCGGTTGGCGCCCGAATTGGGCTACAGTGTTGCATGACCACGCGAACGTAGTCACGAAAATGTATATAATCGATAGGTAAATTAGGAGCGAAGTTTGAAAGTAGATGTTTGCGTATGATTAAAAAGTATTATAAAGGATGCGCAATGCGGGTGGTATTCGTGGGAAAGATCTTGGGCAGAGCTCGAAAGCAGGAAGAGGATATCTATTAACAGACCCCGAAACGAATTGCGAGTTTCTTCTAAGTCACGTAATCTCTTGAGAAGTCCTTGTCCTTTGTTAGTCTTTAGGAGTGTTGATTGACTCCAGAAGTGTTGGCGACGCTAAGGCAGTCATAAATTTCCTTCAAGGGTTGTTTTCTCGATCCTCGGAGCCGAGCCAACTTTCTCTTCCCACGTGTGCACCCCGCTGTGTAACGGAAAAGCGCGCTTCCACCGAGCTTCCACCACCACCCGAAGACGGAGGGAAAGATGGACGTCGATTCGCGGGGGCGGACGGACATCCGCGGGACAGCCTACCCTTTGAATCCGGCTCATCCCTCATCCTGATTGGCCAAAGGACTGGGAGGACGCGCAAGGATGGAAGGGGCACCACGTTCGAGGAGGGAAGGAGCAACGACGGAGGATTTCGAGAAGGCAGAACGATTTTTGACCCGGAATCGAAAAGTCCTGAATTGTTCTCATACAAAAAGATCTTTAAAAGTTATAAAGAAATATATTGAAGTTTTTGCCAGTTAATAATTCTATTTTATTTAAAACTCCCGCACATTCCGCGAGCAGAGTGCTTTAGCACTCCACGGGCACCAACCCGCGTTCTGTTCTTAAAATCGCCGCTAAATACGCAACAAAATTGGTGACAGCGGTGGGATTGTTTGAAAATAAACGCGTTAATTTCACAAACATTCTGAGTGATAAACTTTGCCGGCTCGTGAGTGTGTGATAGACATATACAGTCTGCATTTGTAGAACTGTGATTTTCGTACTACTCTCAGTGACGAACCTTATAGATTGTCATATTCAAACTTCCCGCGTTTGTCGATAACCTTTCCATTACCCAGGACGTGACAATTTTTGGTGAACAGGGATTTTATACCCATCAAACGCGGGAATAATTTCTAACACATCTCTCAAACGCGGCATGAGACTTGGAGTTGGAGTGGGGTGAGGATTCTGAGTAGGAGAGTGAGGATTAGGAGCAGGTGGAGAAGATGAAATTACATCGGAGGGCGAACTATGTTGGGATTCCTGTCTTACTCGATTCCTCTGATCATATAATTCATTTTGTAATTGCAAGATGGTTTGCTTTAATTCAGCAATATCAATTATTGAACTTGAAGCCTGTTCCTGTTCTATTCTAACCCTTTCTTGTTCTATTCTAACTTTTTCCTGTTCTAATTCTACCCGCGCCGCTCGGATAGAGTCTGCTTCACTCTTAATGGCTTCTGCCTGATCTTTGAGTTGTTGTTCTTTTGCTAGAACACGCTCCTCTAAGAGATATAATTCGGCTTCTGTAGGCGCGGTTGAACGGGTTTTAACCCCTCCTTTATCGGTCATATTGCAAATTTCTAATTTCTAACAATCAGTCTAGATTATCTCACCGCTGCCACCAAAAATTGTCACGTCCTGGGCAATGGAAAGGTTATCGACAAACGCGGGAAGTTTGAATATGACAATCTATAAGGTTCGTCACTGAGAGTAGCTCGCCAAGTCGAATACACGGCTTATAACGCCTACCACCGAATGAATAATCCAGACTTAAACTTAACTAACTTATTAACCGAAGGAGGGTTTTGTTAATTAACACATTTCCTATGAGAATAAACTAATTTATTTGTAATAAAACAATAGAATTTTTACTCTTACCTTAATCAATAGAAACGGGTTACAATTTCTTTAACGATTATTTAACGATGTAGATGAGATAAATATTATTAACTTATAAACTTGTTACTTTTATAAAAGGCAAACGCGCAGATAAACTGAATCAACTATTGAAGTCCCATCGACTGCCCAAACGATCCCTGCAGCCTAACTTGTATAGATTTTTGTCAAGAGCGCCAATTATGGTGGGGATCGCTTGGTGACAGTCAATCGATATTCAATCATCGCGCCATAGTCGGCGATCCGAACACCCCTCGAGTCACCCCGCGATCCGTGGAATCGTCTTCCACGTATAGTGGTTGTTATTCGAGGAAACACGGTATGACTCGGCTTCTTATCGCTTTACTGGCGAACAGTCCGCGCTTGGGAACCAGCGAAATATAACTCGATCCAACTTGTAATAGAATGAATATAATAGTAGCATGAAATTAAAATTTGAAATTCACAACTCATCGCGAACTGTTCGCTCAGTTATTCTCAAAATTTTTCATTAATATAAATTTAAATTGATTGTGGCTATAAAATAAGATTAAGCGAAATACATATCTTAATTCTATGTCTTGTATAAACGGTGCATGTTACAGTAGGTTATAACACTTGGTAGGTTATAAAATAAATATGTACAAAGACAGACGACGATCCCTGCCGAATGATCCCGAGCAGGGTTGCCAGATTGGGCGGAATTCCGCCATTTGGGCTACTTTTCAATACCAATTGGCGCTCAAAAATTGCAGTTGGCGGTTGGCGCCCGAATTGGGCTACAGTGTTGCATGACCACGCGAACGTAGTCACGAAAATGTATATAATCGATAGGTAAATTAGGAGCGAAGTTTGAAAGTAGATGTTTGCGTATGATTAAAAAGTATTATAAAGGATGCGCAATGCGGGTGGTATTCGTGGGAAAGATCTTGGGCAGAGCTCGAAAGCAGGAAGAGGATATCTATTAACAGACCCCGAAACGAATTGCGAGTTTCTTCTAAGTCACGTAATCTCTTGAGAAGTCCTTGTCCTTTGTTAGTCTTTAGGAGTGTTGATTGACTCCAGAAGTGTTGGCGACGCTAAGGCAGTCATAAATTTCCTTCAAGGGTTGTTTTCTCGATCCTCGGAGCCGAGCCAACTTTCTCTTCCCACGTGTGCACCCCGCTGTGTAACGGAAAAGCGCGCTTCCACCGAGCTTCCACCACCACCCGAAGACGGAGGGAAAGATGGACGTCGATTCGCGGGGGCGGACGGACATCCGCGGGACAGCCTACCCTTTGAATCCGGCTCATCCCTCATCCTGATTGGCCAAAGGACTGGGAGGACGCGCAAGGATGGAAGGGGCACCACGTTCGAGGAGGGAAGGAGCAACGACGGAGGATTTCGAGAAGGCAGAACGATTTTTGACCCGGAATCGAAAAGTCCTGAATTGTTCTCATACAAAAAGATCTTTAAAAGTTATAAAGAAATATATTGAAGTTTTTGCCAGTTAATAATTCTATTTTATTTAAAACTCCCGCACATTCCGCGAGCAGAGTGCTTTAGCACTCCACGGGCACCAACCCGCGTTCTGTTCTTAAAATCGCCGCTAAATACGCAACAAAATTGGTGACAGCGGTGGGATTGTTTGAAAATAAACGCGTTAATTTCACAAACATTCTGAGTGATAAACTTTGCCGGCTCGTGAGTGTGTGATAGACATATACAGTCTGCATTTGTAGAACTGTGATTTTCGTACTACTCTCAGTGACGAACCTTATAGATTGTCATATTCAAACTTCCCGCGTTTGTCGATAACCTTTCCATTACCCAGGACGTGACAATTTTTGGTGAACAGGGATTTTATACCCATCAAACGCGGGAATAATTTCTAACACATCTCTCAAACGCGGCATGAGACTTGGAGTTGGAGTGGGGTGAGGATTCTGAGTAGGAGAGTGAGGATTAGGAGCAGGTGGAGAAGATGAAATTACATCGGAGGGCGAACTATGTTGGGATTCCTGTCTTACTCGATTCCTCTGATCATATAATTCATTTTGTAATTGCAAGATGGTTTGCTTTAATTCAGCAATATCAATTATTGAACTTGAAGCCTGTTCCTGTTCTATTCTAACCCTTTCTTGTTCTATTCTAACTTTTTCCTGTTCTAATTCTACCCGCGCCGCTCGGATAGAGTCTGCTTCACTCTTAATGGCTTCTGCCTGATCTTTGAGTTGTTGTTCTTTTGCTAGAACACGCTCCTCTAAGAGATATAATTCGGCTTCTGTAGGCGCGGTTGAACGGGTTTTAACCCCTCCTTTATCGGTCATATTGCAAATTTCTAATTTCTAACAATCAGTCTAGATTATCTCACCGCTGCCACCAAAAATTGTCACGTCCTGGGCAATGGAAAGGTTATCGACAAACGCGGGAAGTTTGAATATGACAATCTATAAGGTTCGTCACTGAGAGTAGCTCGCCAAGTCGAATACACGGCTTATAACGCCTACCACCGAATGAATAATCCAGACTTAAACTTAACTAACTTATTAACCGAAGGAGGGTTTTGTTAATTAACACATTTCCTATGAGAATAAACTAATTTATTTGTAATAAAACAATAGAATTTTTACTCTTACCTTAATCAATAGAAACGGGTTACAATTTCTTTAACGATTATTTAACGATGTAGATGAGATAAATATTATTAACTTATAAACTTGTTACTTTTATAAAAGGCAAACGCGCAGATAAACTGAATCAACTATTGAAGTCCCATCGACTGCCCAAACGATCCCTGCAGCCTAACTTGTATAGATTTTTGTCAAGAGCGCCAATTATGGTGGGGATCGCTTGGTGACAGTCAATCGATATTCAATCATCGCGCCATAGTCGGCGATCCGAACACCCCTCGAGTCACCCCGCGATCCGTGGAATCGTCTTCCACGTATAGTGGTTGTTATTCGAGGAAACACGGTATGACTCGGCTTCTTATCGCTTTACTGGCGAACAGTCCGCGCTTGGGAACCAGCGAAATATAACTCGATCCAACTTGTAATAGAATGAATATAATAGTAGCATGAAATTAAAATTTGAAATTCACAACTCATCGCGAACTGTTCGCTCAGTTATTCTCAAAATTTTTCATTAATATAAATTTAAATTGATTGTGGCTATAAAATAAGATTAAGCGAAATACATATCTTAATTCTATGTCTTGTATAAACGGTGCATGTTACAGTAGGTTATAACACTTGGTAGGTTATAAAATAAATATGTACAAAGACAGACGACGATCCCTGCCGAATGATCCCGAGCAGGGTTGCCAGATTGGGCGGAATTCCGCCATTTGGGCTACTTTTCAATACCAATTGGCGCTCAAAAATTGCAGTTGGCGGTTGGCGCCCGAATTGGGCTACAGTGTTGCATGACCACGCGAACGTAGTCACGAAAATGTATATAATCGATAGGTAAATTAGGAGCGAAGTTTGAAAGTAGATGTTTGCGTATGATTAAAAAGTATTATAAAGGATGCGCAATGCGGGTGGTATTCGTGGGAAAGATCTTGGGCAGAGCTCGAAAGCAGGAAGAGGATATCTATTAACAGACCCCGAAACGAATTGCGAGTTTCTTCTAAGTCACGTAATCTCTTGAGAAGTCCTTGTCCTTTGTTAGTCTTTAGGAGTGTTGATTGACTCCAGAAGTGTTGGCGACGCTAAGGCAGTCATAAATTTCCTTCAAGGGTTGTTTTCTCGATCCTCGGAGCCGAGCCAACTTTCTCTTCCCACGTGTGCACCCCGCTGTGTAACGGAAAAGCGCGCTTCCACCGAGCTTCCACCACCACCCGAAGACGGAGGGAAAGATGGACGTCGATTCGCGGGGGCGGACGGACATCCGCGGGACAGCCTACCCTTTGAATCCGGCTCATCCCTCATCCTGATTGGCCAAAGGACTGGGAGGACGCGCAAGGATGGAAGGGGCACCACGTTCGAGGAGGGAAGGAGCAACGACGGAGGATTTCGAGAAGGCAGAACGATTTTTGACCCGGAATCGAAAAGTCCTGAATTGTTCTCATACAAAAAGATCTTTAAAAGTTATAAAGAAATATATTGAAGTTTTTGCCAGTTAATAATTCTATTTTATTTAAAACTCCCGCACATTCCGCGAGCAGAGTGCTTTAGCACTCCACGGGCACCAACCCGCGTTCTGTTCTTAAAATCGCCGCTAAATACGCAACAAAATTGGTGACAGCGGTGGGATTGTTTGAAAATAAACGCGTTAATTTCACAAACATTCTGAGTGATAAACTTTGCCGGCTCGTGAGTGTGTGATAGACATATACAGTCTGCATTTGTAGAACTGTGATTTTCGTACTACTCTCAGTGACGAACCTTATAGATTGTCATATTCAAACTTCCCGCGTTTGTCGATAACCTTTCCATTACCCAGGACGTGACAATTTTTGGTGAACAGGGATTTTATACCCATCAAACGCGGGAATAATTTCTAACACATCTCTCAAACGCGGCATGAGACTTGGAGTTGGAGTGGGGTGAGGATTCTGAGTAGGAGAGTGAGGATTAGGAGCAGGTGGAGAAGATGAAATTACATCGGAGGGCGAACTATGTTGGCATTCCTGTCTTACTCGATTCCTCTGATCATATAATTCATTTTGTAATTGCAAGATGGTTTGCTTTAATTCAGCAATATCAATTATTGAACTTGAAGCCTGTTCCTGTTCTATTCTAACCCTTTCTTGTTCTATTCTAACTTTTTCCTGTTCTAATTCTACCCGCGCCGCTCGGATAGAGTCTGCTTCACTCTTAATGGCTTCTGCCTGATCTTTGAGTTGTTGTTCTTTTGCTAGAACACGCTCCTCTAAGAGATATAATTCGGCTTCTGTAGGCGCGGTTGAACGGGTTTTAACCCCTCCTTTATCGGTCATATTGCAAATTTCTAATTTCTAACAATCAGTCTAGATTATCTCACCGCTGCCACCAAAAATTGTCACGTCCTGGGCAATGGAAAGGTTATCGACAAACGCGGGAAGTTTGAATATGACAATCTATAAGGTTCGTCACTGAGAGTAGCTCGCCAAGTCGAATACACGGCTTATAACGCCTACCACCGAATGAATAATCCAGACTTAAACTTAACTAACTTATTAACCGAAGGAGGGTTTTGTTAATTAAC
Source organism: Andrena minutula (assembly GCA_929113495.1). Lineage (NCBI taxonomy): Eukaryota > Metazoa > Arthropoda > Insecta > Hymenoptera > Andrenidae > Andrena > Andrena minutula. The sequence continues at coordinate 33,632,387 of OV815993.1, forward strand.
ACATTTCCTATGAGAATAAACTAATTTATTTGTAATAAAACAATAGAATTTTTACTCTTACCTTAATCAATAGAAACGGGTTACAATTTCTTTAACGATTATTTAACGATGTAGATGAGATAAATATTATTAACTTATAAACTTGTTACTTTTATAAAAGGCAAACGCGCAGATAAACTGAATCAACTATTGAAGTCCCATCGACTGCCCAAACGATCCCTGCAGCCTAACTTGTATAGATTTTTGTCAAGAGCGCCAATTATGGTGGGGATCGCTTGGTGACAGTCAATCGATATTCAATCATCGCGCCATAGTCGGCGATCCGAACACCCCTCGAGTCACCCCGCGATCCGTGGAATCGTCTTCCACGTATAGTGGTTGTTATTCGAGGAAACACGGTATGACTCGGCTTCTTATCGCTTTACTGGCGAACAGTCCGCGCTTGGGAACCAGCGAAATATAACTCGATCCAACTTGTAATAGAATGAATATAATAGTAGCATGAAATTAAAATTTGAAATTCACAACTCATCGCGAACTGTTCGCTCAGTTATTCTCAAAATTTTTCATTAATATAAATTTAAATTGATTGTGGCTATAAAATAAGATTAAGCGAAATACATATCTTAATTCTATGTCTTGTATAAACGGTGCATGTTACAGTAGGTTATAACACTTGGTAGGTTATAAAATAAATATGTACAAAGACAGACGACGATCCCTGCCGAATGATCCCGAGCAGGGTTGCCAGATTGGGCGGAATTCCGCCATTTGGGCTACTTTTCAATACCAATTGGCGCTCAAAAATTGCAGTTGGCGGTTGGCGCCCGAATTGGGCTACAGTGTTGCATGACCACGCGAACGTAGTCACGAAAATGTATATAATCGATAGGTAAATTAGGAGCGAAGTTTGAAAGTAGATGTTTGCGTATGATTAAAAAGTATTATAAAGGATGCGCAATGCGGGTGGTATTCGTGGGAAAGATCTTGGGCAGAGCTCGAAAGCAGGAAGAGGATATCTATTAACAGACCCCGAAACGAATTGCGAGTTTCTTCTAAGTCACGTAATCTCTTGAGAAGTCCTTGTCCTTTGTTAGTCTTTAGGAGTGTTGATTGACTCCAGAAGTGTTGGCGACGCTAAGGCAGTCATAAATTTCCTTCAAGGGTTGTTTTCTCGATCCTCGGAGCCGAGCCAACTTTCTCTTCCCACGTGTGCACCCCGCTGTGTAACGGAAAAGCGCGCTTCCACCGAGCTTCCACCACCACCCGAAGACGGAGGGAAAGATGGACGTCGATTCGCGGGGGCGGACGGACATCCGCGGGACAGCCTACCCTTTGAATCCGGCTCATCCCTCATCCTGATTGGCCAAAGGACTGGGAGGACGCGCAAGGATGGAAGGGGCACCACGTTCGAGGAGGGAAGGAGCAACGACGGAGGATTTCGAGAAGGCAGAACGATTTTTGACCCGGAATCGAAAAGTCCTGAATTGTTCTCATACAAAAAGATCTTTAAAAGTTATAAAGAAATATATTGAAGTTTTTGCCAGTTAATAATTCTATTTTATTTAAAACTCCCGCACATTCCGCGAGCAGAGTGCTTTAGCACTCCACGGGCACCAACCCGCGTTCTGTTCTTAAAATCGCCGCTAAATACGCAACAAAATTGGTGACAGCGGTGGGATTGTTTGAAAATAAACGCGTTAATTTCACAAACATTCTGAGTGATAAACTTTGCCGGCTCGTGAGTGTGTGATAGACATATACAGTCTGCATTTGTAGAACTGTGATTTTCGTACTACTCTCAGTGACGAACCTTATAGATTGTCATATTCAAACTTCCCGCGTTTGTCGATAACCTTTCCATTACCCAGGACGTGACAATTTTTGGTGAACAGGGATTTTATACCCATCAAACGCGGGAATAATTTCTAACACATCTCTCAAACGCGGCATGAGACTTGGAGTTGGAGTGGGGTGAGGATTCTGAGTAGGAGAGTGAGGATTAGGAGCAGGTGGAGAAGATGAAATTACATCGGAGGGCGAACTATGTTGGGATTCCTGTCTTACTCGATTCCTCTGATCATATAATTCATTTTGTAATTGCAAGATGGTTTGCTTTAATTCAGCAATATCAATTATTGAACTTGAAGCCTGTTCCTGTTCTATTCTAACCCTTTCTTGTTCTATTCTAACTTTTTCCTGTTCTAATTCTACCCGCGCCGCTCGGATAGAGTCTGCTTCACTCTTAATGGCTTCTGCCTGATCTTTGAGTTGTTGTTCTTTTGCTAGAACACGCTCCTCTAAGAGATATAATTCGGCTTCTGTAGGCGCGGTTGAACGGGTTTTAACCCCTCCTTTATCGGTCATATTGCAAATTTCTAATTTCTAACAATCAGTCTAGATTATCTCACCGCTGCCACCAAAAATTGTCACGTCCTGGGCAATGGAAAGGTTATCGACAAACGCGGGAAGTTTGAATATGACAATCTATAAGGTTCGTCACTGAGAGTAGCTCGCCAAGTCGAATACACGGCTTATAACGCCTACCACCGAATGAATAATCCAGACTTAAACTTAACTAACTTATTAACCGAAGGAGGGTTTTGTTAATTAACACATTTCCTATGAGAATAAACTAATTTATTTGTAATAAAACAATAGAATTTTTACTCTTACCTTAATCAATAGAAACGGGTTACAATTTCTTTAACGATTATTTAACGATGTAGATGAGATAAATATTATTAACTTATAAACTTGTTACTTTTATAAAAGGCAAACGCGCAGATAAACTGAATCAACTATTGAAGTCCCATCGACTGCCCAAACGATCCCTGCAGCCTAACTTGTATAGATTTTTGTCAAGAGCGCCAATTATGGTGGGGATCGCTTGGTGACAGTCAATCGATATTCAATCATCGCGCCATAGTCGGCGATCCGAACACCCCTCGAGTCACCCCGCGATCCGTGGAATCGTCTTCCACGTATAGTGGTTGTTATTCGAGGAAACACGGTATGACTCGGCTTCTTATCGCTTTACTGGCGAACAGTCCGCGCTTGGGAACCAGCGAAATATAACTCGATCCAACTTGTAATAGAATGAATATAATAGTAGCATGAAATTAAAATTTGAAATTCACAACTCATCGCGAACTGTTCGCTCAGTTATTCCCAAAATTTTTCATTAATATAAATTTAAATTGATTGTGGCTATAAAATAAGATTAAGCGAAATACATATCTTAATTCTATGTCTTGTATAAACGGTGCATGTTACAGTAGGTTATAACACTTGGTAGGTTATAAAATAAATATGTACAAAGACAGACGACGATCCCTGCCGAATGATCCCGAGCAGGGTTGCCAGATTGGGCGGAATTCCGCCATTTGGGCTACTTTTCAATACCAATTGGCGCTCAAAAATTGCAGTTGGCGGTTGGCGCCCGAATTGGGCTACAGTGTTGCATGACCACGCGAACGTAGTCACGAAAATGTATATAATCGATAGGTAAATTAGGAGCGAAGTTTGAAAGTAGATGTTTGCGTATGATTAAAAAGTATTATAAAGGATGCGCAATGCGGGTGGTATTCGTGGGAAAGATCTTGGGCAGAGCTCGAAAGCAGGAAGAGGATATCTATTAACAGACCCCGAAACGAATTGCGAGTTTCTTCTAAGTCACGTAATCTCTTGAGAAGTCCTTGTCCTTTGTTAGTCTTTAGGAGTGTTGATTGACTCCAGAAGTGTTGGCGACGCTAAGGCAGTCATAAATTTCCTTCAAGGGTTGTTTTCTCGATCCTCGGAGCCGAGCCAACTTTCTCTTCCCACGTGTGCACCCCGCTGTGTAACGGAAAAGCGCGCTTCCACCGAGCTTCCACCACCACCCGAAGACGGAGGGAAAGATGGACGTCGATTCGCGGGGGCGGACGGACATCCGCGGGACAGCCTACCCTTTGAATCCGGCTCATCCCTCATCCTGATTGGCCAAAGGACTGGGAGGACGCGCAAGGATGGAAGGGGCACCACGTTCGAGGAGGGAAGGAGCAACGACGGAGGATTTCGAGAAGGCAGAACGATTTTTGACCCGGAATCGAAAAGTCCTGAATTGTTCTCATACAAAAAGATCTTTAAAAGTTATAAAGAAATATATTGAAGTTTTTGCCAGTTAATAATTCTATTTTATTTAAAACTCCCGCACATTCCGCGAGCAGAGTGCTTTAGCACTCCACGGGCACCAACCCGCGTTCTGTTCTTATAATCGCCGCTAAATACGCAACAACAGTATCGACCAGGGTTGCTGAATTGGGCTACAATATCGACCAGGGTTGCTTTGGTCGAAATTTCGATATTTGGGCTGCACAAGACCAAATGGCATTAAAAAATTACGGTATCTTTTCATGGGCAGCGAGCAGCAGCATTTGGGTCTTTCCGCACGCTGATTGGCTGTGCCTTTTAAGTTTTAATCGACGTTAAAAGACACAGCCAATCAACGCGCGGAAAGAACCAACTGATGTGCTGCTGCTTGCTTCCTGTGAAAAGGCAGGGTTAAAAGATACGTCACTGTTTCGAGTTTCGACCAACTCTCCGACCCGACTGCGTCTCCGGGATTTATCTTAAAACAAAGCCATGGGAAAGTGGGCGAAATATATACGAAAATATAAAAAGCAATGGGAGGCCGAAAATTGGGCAAGAAGTAATAAATTATAGTACTGTATTAAGATTTTGAAGTGATGATAACCATTAAATTATTCGGCCTACGTTTATACATGACATTAGACACTTATCTTCAAAGTTTTACAGTTTTTGCCTTTCATAATTACAGATTTTTGTTTAACTTTAACTATATACGTAAATACACTTCTTTTTAGATTGGTTAATAGCTAACGCGAATTTTAATCCTCACACAACAAATGAAGCTTGGTGTACAGTTTGCAAGGTGGCTGTAAGAGCTCATGTCAGAGATTTGAAAAAACATGGATCTTCTAAACGTCATGAGCAGGAGATGAAAATATTGAATCCTCAAGAAAACAAACAGGAAACCCTAAATTTTGTTGTTACTGTTTCAAATGAGGACAAGATGCGGGATATAAAATTAGCAATATATATATCGCTATGATATCAATTAAATCCATAGATCATCTAGGTGAAATATTAACAAATCTCGGAAAAGGTTCAGGACTTTTTTTTATTTAAATATTATGTTTGGTGCAATTCTTCTAAAATTATTTCTCCTTATTTCTATAAATTATAGAAATATATCTATATATTCTCTATATTATTATAATATTTCTATATATCTATATATTCTCTATATTATTATAATATTTCTATATATCCTATATATTATATTATAGGTTCAAAACATGATAAATTAAAGCTTCATCGTACTAAATGTTCTGGCCTAATAAAATACGTTATAGCACCTAGCATCTTCAGTAATTTACTTCAGGATATTGGAGATTCCATATATTCTCTTATTATAGATGAATCTACGGATATCTCTGTTGTTAAATATTTATGCCTGTGGATCAGATATTATCCTATGACCAAAATGAAACATGTGACTGAATTTTTAGGCTTAATCATTGTCGAAAATAGCACTGCTGATGTGTTATATACTTCTATTAAAGAACATATAACAAAATATAATTTAAAACTTAAAAATTAAATTGGGCTTGGTACTGATGGGGCTAATAGCCTTTGTGGAATGAACCACTCAGTATTTGCTCTATTGCAAAAGGATGTGCCAAATCTAAAACTAATAAGATGTGTTTGTCATTCACTAAATAATGCCTGTTCAAAGTCCACAGAAGAACTTCCAGCACATATTGGGCCGTATGCATAAAAGCAAGTATAAGCTTTTACTAGTGATTTTTCAAGCAAATACTCAGTTCCGTATGCAATAAAGGATGAAGTATTTATTAGAAATAGTTTTTACTTATTTTCCAGTAAATACGTAAAACATGTATGCATAATACAAAGTACTTACTGGAAACTACAAGTAAATGCTAGTGTTATCTTAAGTCTGCCAGTCGTCTGTCTTAAAATGTCTGCTCAATCGCAATCATGGCGTTGTTTATGCAAATTCGTGCCCACAAGGTTTACAATAATCGAAGAAACCATACCCGAGAGTACCGTGCCCTGTTCAGATTCGAAGAACACCATGTGAACTACCTGGCGGACACATTTTTAGACAACGCGGATGAAACCCGAGGTGGTGGTCTTTCACGGAAAGAGAAAATGGAGGTATTTTTGAGATACATAGGTGATCCCGGTTTCCAAGTAGGCGTTGGTGAGGATACGGGTGTTCATCAAAGTACAGTTAGTCGAACAGTAACAGAAGTTGCTCGCAAAATCTGTACTAAACGTCAAAACTGGATTAAATTTCCAAAAAATGCAAATGAAATAGAAAAAGCCAAAAGAGATTGGCAGTCAAATTTCAATTTTCCGTGTTGTATAGGAGCTTTAGATTGTACACACGTCGAACTACTCAGACCATCCGAGCACGCTGACGAGTACATCAACAGAAAATCTAGGTGTTCTATTAACGTTCAAGCTACTTGTAATAGTAACGAATTATTTACAAGTGTTGATGCTACTAGTCCAGGCTCCACTCATGACAGTCGAGTGTTGCGAACGTCCGGATTAGTTGAAATGATTGCCTGTTATAAAGGAAATGCAGTTATAATTGCTGACGCCGGATATGGGATCGCTCCGTGGATTATGACACCATACAAGAATCCTTCTACTAATGTCCAAAAGCATTATAACAAAGTACACGCAAAAAACAGGGTGATTATTGAAAGACTCTTTGGACAAATTAAGCGAAGATTCCCACTCTTAAGTTCTCGAGTTCGGCTTCACCTTGGAATCATTCCGTCAGTCATCGTAAGTTGTTTTGTACTCCACAATGTAGCAAAGCACCTAGGTGATCACACATTCGACGAAGAAGATCAAAGTAACGATACTTCCATTGTCGAAGATTGTGAAGACGAAGAGATTGACAATAATGACAACACCAAGCGTGCTGGCATGAGAAAAAGAGACGATATCGCACAATTACTATACGTTACCTAGATAAAAACCGAAGTGGTTATGTATTTTGAATCCCTGTGAACCGAAGTTGATTTTTTGAAAAATAAATTGCATTTTATTTGGAAAATATGGAAAGCTTTCTTTAATGCACAGAAATACAAATCGGCACATGAATAATGATGTTACAAATCAGTATATGAGGTTGAGTCAGAACCCCAAGGGGTGCAACTACCAGGGTTCTGTCCACCAGGTTGCTGTACGTATCTGCCATTCTCTTTTAATTTTTGTCTTTTTTCGCGAATGTAGTGCAACTGCTCCAAAAGAACCAATCGCTGAAGTTCCTGTGTTGTAAGCTTCCTTGTTTCCCCCCTTTTAAAGGGTTCCAAGGTCGATTGCCCGCCATTTGGTATTGGTAATTTTTTTGGAGGGTCATCTTTTTTTTCTCGTGGTATGGAAGGGTTTTGTTCGGGACAAGAAGTCGTTGGAACACTTGTATCATATACAGAAGAAGTGGAACACTCAGGGTTCCGTAATGTGGACAGTGCCCCTGAAATATCAAGAGAAAACAATCAGAGCAACAAAATTCCTTATTTTCCTATAAATTCACAGACCTACCGGGTATTTTGTTAATAGATGGATTTTTTCCATTGTTATCTAACAATTTTAGCAGCTCTTCTTCCCATGGTTTCAGCACGATCTTCTTATTTCCTGTTGCGTTTTTATCAACTTTCTTCTTTAATTCTGTTTTCATATTGTTTAATTTTTTTTTTACTTGATCCGCAGTTATGGTTTTCCCAAAACTCTTTTCATAACCTTTAACGATTCTAGACATCGCGGATATTTTGGCTGCTTTCACCGAAGAAATTTGCGATTTATTTAATAATACCGGTTCACGTTTTAATAACCATACAAAGGCTAATTGTGCACTGGTCTCTCTTTCAAACTCTCCTTCAATAGAATCGGATGAGGACATGATGAAGCAGCAATAAAATATACGAGAATTAATTTTGTCACGACTAGATGTAGATCCCAATCGGCAGTTTTGAAAGATCTGAAGCTCTCTCCGTTACAACAAAGTAAATACTTCAATCATTAAGTAAATACTAGTAGTATTTACTTAAAATTTTCCATCATTTACTATCTAGTACTAGTAGAAGATTATGCATACGAAATCTAGTATTTGCTGTTACTTATACTTATTACTTTGAAGCATTTTCTTATTTTTATGCATACGGGCCATTGAATTTATGTGCAGAGAAGTATATTCTTGGTTTTCACAAAGTTCAAATCGTAGAATTGAATACAAAAAGCTGTATGATTTAATAAACATCAATGAAAATAGAACTTTTCATATCTTTGTGCAGCCTACCACAACAAGATGGTTATCTCGGTATCAATCTATAAAAGTAATTTTAGAAAATTGGCTTGAACTGAAAACGCATTTCAACTTCTTTGTTAAAAAAGAAAAATGTTACACAGCAAGACAATTATGTGATATGTTCAATGACAATGAAGACTTATTGTATTTTAAATTTTTAAAACCGCTACTTTTTTAGATAAACCAAGAAAATTTATGTTTTCAAAAAACAAATATGGATGTAACAAAGGCTTATGATAATTTGGAGCGACTATTTATGCTTTTATGCAGAAAAATCTACAAACCTGTATTTATTAACGAAGGTGCACAAACTCTCATTACAGAAAGAGATAATGACTTAGCTTTAGTAGATGTTAAAATGGCTTTTGGAATAGACTATTACCAGAATTTGGGAAAATATCCTATTACTCCTGAAAAAAGGAAACTTTTGGAGCATAAAATGTTTAACTATCTGAAGACCTTATGTTATGAATTGTCAATAAGACTGCCAAAGAGTTTGGACCATTTTAAAAAAATGAGAAACTTGTCGCCATAAATTTGTTTAAACCAGCTAAGGCCTAAACTGACAGATTTGCCTTTTTTATGTGATTTTAATAAAGTCGATGACCTTGGAACATTAGAATTACAATATAATAAACTTTTAGATATTAATTGGGTATCAGTCACTAATTGTGATTCCTCCGATACATATGGATTCTGGTCGTGTGTATTGCAATTTAAAGATGCCGGGGGTAACCATGTTTTTAAAAACATTGCCATGTATGCTCTTAATGTATTATTATTACCGTTTAGTAATGCAGTCGTTGAAAGAGTTTTTTCAACCATGAATATTGTCAAAAGTAAATGTCGCAATAAAATGATATTAGAAATGATGGAAGCTCTGTTGAGAATCAGAATCCATGCAAATAATAACGTTTATTGCTGCAGAAACTTTAACATCACCAGAAATATGATTTCTAATTTTACGTCGGAAATTATCTATAATAAAAAAGAAAATGACGCCGAAGAAGCGTTGAAAATTTTTGGTGAATTAGAATGTGATAATTGCTTCTAAGGGCGGTATTCATGAACGTGTCTTAAGATTAAGCAAATGCTTAGGCATTCGGCATCCTTTACTATGCTACTAGCTAAGCAGAGGATGCCGCATGCTTAAGCATTTGCTTAATCTTTTTTTTTTCTTTTTTTTTCTTGTTTCCCTGGAACAGGCACACTCTTTACTATTGTGCGTCCTATTCCAGAATGGCATTTCGAGAAAAATCTTCTCATATAGCCCAACGAACTATAGTCAATATTCATGGTTCTTTATTCTTAGTGGGATGGCGCCTCAAGCACCTTATTCCACACTTTTTCCTGCTCCTCTCTTTCCCTCCAGTCCCCGCAGCAACGGCGTACCGGGAGAAAGGTGGTCACCCATCCTTCCCCAGTACCCGCCCCGTGATGTTTAACTTCGGTGATCTAACGAGAACCGGTGTATTCATCACGGCTAAGGCCGCTGGTTTGCTTAATCTTAGGACACGTTTATGAATACCGGCCTAAAGCTTTTTATTTCATCAAATAGTTTATCTTTGTTAACCATCTGGCAACCCTGATCCCGAGGGCGGTATTTTCAGTCGTTGCTTATTCTTAAGTTCGCCTTAAGCACTTGCTTAAGACCCCATCTAGATTCTCAGTCGGCAAATAAGCATCGACTCAAGCATCGACTCAAGCATTTACTTTGTTAAGAAATCTTATTTTATTCAAGATTCTCAGTCGCTTCTTAAGCATGGCTTAAGTGCGTATGTATTCTCAGTCAAATAAGAATGTCTTAAGACGACCTTATTCTTCCAAAGTGAGGTTATATTTTCAAGTCAACCTTTTAGATGACTTAAGTCCGTCTTATACGCCATTCACCGCCATTATTTGGGTAAAGGGAGCGAGTGGAATTTGCCGAAAAAGTGTAACCTTGTAAAAATGGATTTAGATTTTGATTTCATTGATATGGATATTAATAATATTAGCGATATCGAAGATACGACTGACGATGAAGCGGATAATACGCCTGCTATTAGACGTTATATTCGTGACAGGCAAAATCCTTTCGAGCAGTACGACGACGACGAATTTAAAATGCGATTCAGGTTTAATAAGGAATCGGTGTTACACGGTATTTTGCCGGGGATCATGGGGAATACAACGTTGTATTTGTTGGCATTTTTTTTTCGTACCACACGTTAGTTTGCTAATTCTGACCCTCAGATGGCGCTGTTAGCTGTGCCAAGCAGACGGCAGAATCTGCTGTCCATCTGCTGCCGATCTGACATCAGGATCTGCTGTCAATCTGCTGCCAATCTGACGTCAGGCCCTGATGTCAGGCTATGTACCTCAGACCGCAGCCTAATGCGGACACAGATGACTACGGATCTGACGTCAGGCTCTGCGCACTCACGGCAGACCCTGCTGCCAATCTGACGTCAGATTGGTAACAGATGGTTATCAGGGTGTATTTTATTTTTCACGTCCGAAATATTGATAATTAAAGAGTGTGCACGAGGAAAATTGTTTAAAATACATCTATTTGCAGCAACTACTAGGTGACTCCATGCAGATCTCCCAACCAACAGTGTCCAAAATTATTTTTCGTGTAAGTAGTTTACTTGCAAGTTTAATCTTTGATTTTATTAAAATGCCGTGAGATGTGGACGCTCGCATGGAGAATCGACGATTATTCCTTGACCTTGGGAAAGGAAATGGCGCTATCGGGTTACCCGGTGTCGATGGAGCTATCGACTGCACGCACGTGCGATTAGTGAACACGAGATTCCAACATATCGCCGAAGTATTTAGGAATCGAAAAGGATACTTTTCACTCAATGTGCAAGTAGGTTTTCATCAATTTTTTTATTTCATGATTAAAATATTTTGGTTAATCGCCTATGATTGAATATCACTTTCTTTTTTAATCTCCAAGGTTTCGTTTCATTTTTAAAATTATGATCTTTGTTGCAGACTGTTGTCGGTCCAACAATGAAATTTTTGGACATAGTACCCGAGTGGCCGGGTAGTGCTCACGACAGCCGCATATTTCAAAACTCTGTACTGTATATGCGGTACATGGAACGACAACTGGATGGCATACTTGTTGGTGATAGAGGGTATCCCTGCTTACGCTTTCTAATGTCACCACTTCCAAATCCACAGACAGACGAACAAATGACGTAAGTATTCTATTTTTTTTTTTAAATTATTAAGGTTTTCAGTATGAAAAAAGGATTATATTTATTGACTGTTGTACCATTGCAGCTACAACAATATCCAAAGCAGAACGCGCATAATTGTAGAACGTACTTTTGGCATTTGGAAACGAAGGTTCCCATGTTTGTCGAGAGGATTAATGACGAAACTGATTTCCTCTACATCAACTGTTGTGGCATGTGCTGTGTTGCACAATATGTCATTAATCTTCAATGACGTATTGCCAGAAGATGATGATATCAATGATGAGGATAATGAAGATGTACCAGTGGTTGAAGCGCAAAATATAGGAAATGCCAATGGCTTTGCTGTCCGCGAGGCCCTAATTGCTCGACTTTTCAACTAAGTACACACGTACACACAAATCGGCTCTTTTCAGAGCCACCATGATGTACAAAGTCCGACCGAGCAACCTCCTCGTGGTGTACATCGGGTAATGCTAATGCCGGCGGCATATCAATTTTGATACTTAATACAGTGAATTCGGATTATTTGGAACACATCGGGACTAGCGTCTTTTGGTTCGATTAAGTAGCTGTCTCAATTAAGTGAAGTACAGTTACAAACCGTGGCTATTTCTGTTTGAACTTTGTCCTAAATAAACGGCTGCCTCGAGTAACCGGTGGTTGAAATAAGCGGAATCCACTGTACCTCCATACTGGTTTGTGCGAAGTAACGCAAATTTAATATTAAAAGTAATTAAGACATGTCGCGTAGTGACGCCACTGCGTGACGTCATAAGGAGTGATCTGTATAAAGTCTGTACAGAGAGTATCGAAAGAGAAGAAAGCTGTAGAAAGTGTTGTACAAAGCAAGATAGAGCAGTTTAGTCTGTTAAAGTTAAAAAAAATAAAACTTAAAACTAAATGTCATCATTTAATAATAAACATTTTTCAGGTAAATCATGTTTAATAGTACTTTTATCATTAGGAAATAGGAACACAAATTATATAATAAAGTATAGAATACCTTAATATATAAAGCATTTCCAATTCCATGTTAAATATGAAACACAATTATGTAATACTGTAGACCAACTATTATACAAAATAAAAGTTTCCATTATCAGTAAACAAAAGTATATCGTTTAATTTGTTTTTCTTCAAAACCAGACAACTCGAATACAATTTCTGTATGACTATTTATACAATACACACTTTTATATTGCGATTTATTTTCAAACAAAACCATTACAGGGCGTTGCGCATACTAACAAAATAATACGTTGGTAGCCATAAGTGGCCTTAGGCAGGCGAGGCGAGCCCTACCCTTAGTTGGTGCTCTATTTAAAGCAAATAGGGGGGAACCACGTGACGTGCGCGAGAGAATAACGTGTGTACGTAGGCAGGCGAAAGAAATAGACGAAAAGTGTGGAAAAAGTGTGCAGAAAATTGACGAGGTGGGTTGGAAAACGAGGGGAGTAGACAAGGTTCCGGTGGACAGTATAATCGACAGATAATAAAGAGTCTAAGGGATAGATAAACGGTGAAGAAGAGAAGGTGTGAAACGAGTGCACGAAGTATAAGATACGTGGCAAGGATAAGTGACATCTACGGGAGTGGAAGAAGCAAGAAGACAAAGCGGAGACAGCAGTAGGTAAAGAAGAGCGGTAACTCTAATGAACCGAGCAGACGAAGGCGGGGAAGTGCAAAAGGAAACGAGAAGAAGGGGAAGACCATCGTTGGCAGAACAGCTGGGAAGAAGAAGAGCGGATAGTGAAGGCTCGATACTGGACTCATTCAAGAGGAAACGGGAGGACGAGGAGGAGCAGGAGAGGTTAAGGGCCGAAAAGGAAATAGAGGAAGAATTCTTAAAAGCGAGGAAAGTAGGGAGGTCGCCTCCGACGAAGAAAACCGAGGTAGTAACACGAACTATAGAAACGCCAGACAGTCAGAAGACAAAGCAGGAAAAAGAAATGGATGTAAAATTAGACAAATTGATGGAAGCTGTGCTGGCAGTTAAGAAAGACATGGAAGAGATGAACAGAGAGCTGAGGCAGGGAATGCAGGAGCTGAGGGATGAGTGGAAGAGTAGGGATGAGATGTGGGAAAAGGAAAGGAAGGAAATGAGAGGAAGGATAGAAGTACTGGAAGCCAAGAAGGATCAGGCAGAGGGGCTCACAGAAAGACTGGAGGGGCTAGAAAGAAAGGAAGAGGCTAGAGAGAAAAGAGAGAGAAGAAATAATATTTCTCTAAGGGGAGAGGATTTACCGCGTAAAGAGACGCCGAAGGAGACGGTGGAATATGTGTTAAGGCACGAATTGCAGGTAGAAGCAGAAATCGAGGAAGCCTATTGGGTAGGAAAGGGAGAGAAAAGAGGGCTACTGATAGCGAAGTTAAAAAGCTGGCAACAGAAAAGAGCAGTAATGCTAAAGAAGAGTACATTGAAAGAGAAGAGGCTGTTTATTGACAATGACCTGACGAAAAAAGAAAGGGAGATACAAAAAAATATTAAAGATATTGCCAAGGCAGAAAGGGAGCAAGGGGCAAAGGTGAAAGTTGGGTATAGGAAAATAAAAATCAACGATAAGACATTTATTTGGAAAGAGGAAGGCGGGCTGAAAGAAGTAAATTTTTGGAGTCGGCAAAGTTCTGTGAACCTCTAAATTATTGGAGGATCGCAGAGCTTACAAGGACAACGAAAGCACGACAAAAGGCAGTACCAACACCCGTTCCCCGCGTGCCTCCGAACGTAGATATGCGGGGAGAGGGGGGTACACAGAATCGGGAAAGGAAAAAGAATCAAAGAAATATAGATACATTTAAAATAGGATACTGGAATGTAGCAGGATTGTTCAGCAAAGACAAACAGTTTTGGGATTTTTTAAAAGAACTCGATATAATCGGATTAGTTGAAACGTGGATTGAAGAGAAACAATGGGAAAGATTGAAAGAAAATTTGCCACAAGAATTCTCATGGAAATGTAAATATGCCACCAGAGAGAAAAAAAAACGGGAGAGCGATAGGCGGAATTATCACAGGCATAAGAAAGGGCATAGAAGAGGAGGAATCGAACGCTGGAACGGAACATATCCAAGAGAGGAGAATCAGGATACAGAATGAAAAATGGAGAGTAATAACAGTGTACAGCAGAGATATGAAGGATACGAAACAAGAGCTGGACCATTTAATAGAAGAGAGGGAAGTGGAGAAACTGATTATCGGAGGAGATTTCAATGCGAGAATTGGACAGGAAGGGGGCGATTTTAGAATAGAAGAAAAGCATGACGTAAGGAGATCAAAAGACAAAGTCAAAAACACAGAAGGAAAGTTGTTATTAGAGATGGTGGAGGAAAGAGGATGGAATATTCTGAACGGGAATATGGAGGGAGATGATAAAGGAGAGTATACATACACGGGGCCGAGAGGCAGCACAGTAATTGATTATATAATAACAAATGTCGAGACGAAAGAAGATATCAAGAAATTCACAGTGGAAGAAAGGGTTGAGTCAGACCATATGCCTCTGATAGCAGAACTATATGGGGGAAATAAAAGAAAAGAGCGAGGGGGAAATCAGGAAGAGGGGTGGAGAGAGAGAAGAGTCTGGACAGAGGAAGGGAAAAGAGAGTTTCAAAAGGAATTAAACAAAATAAGCTTCAATACGACCGAGGTGAATGAAATGGTAGAAGAAATGGTAGGAAAAATAAATAATGCAGTACGGAAAGAAGAAGTAAAAATAAAGAAATGGAAATTGGGCAGCTTTAAGTGATGGAATTCGAACTGTACAAAAAAGAAAAGAGAAGCCAGAAGAGCGCTGAGGAACTGGAGAAGGGGCAAAGGAGACAAAGAAGACTATCAGAAGAAAAGAAGGGAGTACAAAAAAGTGTGCGAAGAAAGGAGAAGGGAATTACAAGAAAATATAGAAAATGAGATAATGCAATTAAAGGGAGAAAATCAAATATGGGAATATATAAATAAACAAAGAAAGAAAAGGATAGGGATCTCCAATAACATAGACTTAAAAGAATGGAAGGATCATTTTAAAACATTACTAGAAGGCGTCGACTGTAAAAAAGAAGTAGGAGAGTTGGAAGAAATAGACAACACGGAAGGAGAAGTGGAGGAGGAAATAACAGAAGCAGAAGTAAAAGAACAAATCAGGAAATTAAAAAAGAAGAAAGCAGCAGGGGAAGACAAAATAGAAAATGAAGCCTGGATTTACGGCAACGTGAAAATAGTAAAAAGGATCACAGAAATTTTCAATAAAGTATGGAAGGGAGAAGGATTCCCGGAGAGGTGGAAAGAAGGGGTGATTTCACCAATATTCAAAAAAGGAGATAGAGAAAAGGTAAGCAACTACAGGGGGATAACGATCCTAAACACAGCGTACAAAATATATGCTATGGTCCTAGAAAAAAGATTAAAAGAGGAATTGGAAAAGAACCACATAATACCAGAAACGCAAGCAGGATTCAGGAGCGGTAGGTCGACAACAGATAACATTTTTATTCTGAACTATGTAGCTAACAGAGAAATACAGAAAAAAGGGGGGAAGCTGTATACGTTTTTCGCGGACCTAAGCGCGGCATTTGACAAGGTGGATAGAGTAAAACTTCAGAACATCATGAAGAAAAAGGACATAAGTAAACGCTTGAGGACGAGAATCGGAGAAATTTACAAGGAAACAAGAAATACCATAAAAGCAAACGGAGAAATGTCATCCAAATTCTGGACAACAAAAGGGGTAAGACAGGGATGCCCACTGAGTCCAACGTTATTTACAATATATGTAGCGGACTTGGAGGAAATCATGAGGAAAAACCAAGCAGGAGGAGTTAGAGTAGGAAAAGACAAAATCTGGACTCTAGCATATGCGGACGATATAGCGTTACTAGCAAATGAACCAAAGGATCTTAAGGACATGATACGAAGGTTTGGAAAATACCTTGAAAGGAAAGGATTGCAACTGAACGCAGAGAAATCTAAGGTGCTGATTTTCCATAAAGGAAGAGGAAAGAAGAAGAGAGAAGAATGGGGCTGGCAGGGGCACAGTCTGGAAGAAGTAAAGGAGTTTAAATACTTAGGGTATAATTTCCAGAAAAATGGGGGCAGAGAGATGCATATAAGGGAAGTCACAAAGAAAGCTAGAATAGCAATGGCGCAGATATGGGGAATAGGGCAAAGAATGTTCAAGAACAATTTTGAGAGAAGAATGAGAATATTCAGAAGCATAGTGAAAAGTATCTTGTTGTACGCGTCAGAAATTTGGGGATGGATGGAAGCAGAAAAAGTAGAGAAAATACAGGAGAAATACATAAGGTGGACTTTAGGTCTGGACTTCAATACACCTGCATATCTAATTTTGGAGGAAACAAAAACGGACAAAATAAGGATAGAAGCTGGGAAAAGAGCAATAAAATATGAGGAGAAAGCGAAACGCCTGAATAAGAATAAAATAGTACAAGAATGCTGGAGGGAAATAGACACGAAGCAAGCAGAGAAAAAATCGAAATGGGAGGAGATGAGAGACGCATACTACAGGCAAAAAATTATGGATATGCAAGAAATAGAAATAGAAAGAAGGAGGGGAAGAGAGTTTGCCGAGGAACTGGCGCAAAGAGACAGGGCAGAGCAGATCCAATGGCAATACGACAGAATACAAGGAGGCAGATACAACGCACATTACACAGAAATCAGGGATAACCAGAGAGCAAATTACCTAAACGGAAACTACAGAGGCAGAGACCAAAGCATAATTGCAAGGTTCAGATGTGGGAACGAAGAGCGGGGAAGCAAGTACTGGAAGGAGGAAAAAGAGATAGTATGCAGACTATGTAATGGGGCTAGAGAGACGCTGGGTCACATGCTACAAGACTGTAAGGATCTGAAAAGAGAAAACGCAACGATCAGAGGGATACTAAAGGGAGAAGAAGAAGGAGCGGAGTGGATGCGAATGGTTCTAGAAAAAAGGAGAAGAAAAGAAGAACAAGATGAAGGAAGAAGTCAAAACGAAAGCACAATTTTGAATTAACAGTCCCAGAAACACTTACACACATAACACATGTAACCCCATTTTGAGGCCGAAAGGCGAAAAATAAACCTATTTACTACTACTATTTAAAGCAAATAAAATAACTTCTTTCACGACATTAAAATAAACCCATTTTCAAAACTTGTCAAAAAGTATGACTCTCCTCACCTCGTTGGCTTAAACTTAAACATATGACATTTTTTTATAAACTACTCAGCTTACTCATCTTATTATAATTAAATATTGTTTTCAGTACAGACATGTGGTCATACCACTGTTTAGCTTGAGCATTTATATTAGTACACCTACTTAAAAACAATTGAGCAATTTTAACATTAATAAAATAGCTTCTTTTATAACATTAAAATAAACACATTTAAAACTTTACAAAAACTATGGCTCTCATCGCCTTTTTGAACATTTCTCCGTAACCTATGATATTTTTGATATGTTAGAACTAATTATCACATTATTGATACTGTAGGTTTGCAAGCGCCCATTAAAGTTCTTAAATGCTCAAGCTAAACAGTGGTATGACCACATGTCTGTACTGAAAACAATATTTAATTTATCTAAGCCAGGCTAGTTCAGGTGGGCGGTCCGAGGACGCTAGCTTCCATAGCGTCTTCTACGTGCTGCGTGGAAGAGGGTGCTCGAAACCAATGAAGCGGCGGGCATGCCACGGATATGAAAACCTCTAGTAGTGTGCGTGTGGGCTCGTACCCTTAAGGTGAAGTTCCACGGCGCGTGGCTCGTCGACTCGCGCTCGCCAACCCGACTCACCGAACCTAGACGAGCCAAGCGACGAACCGAGCCACCAGCCGTGGAACTTCACCTTTAGGACCCAAGAGCATACTACTAGAGTTTTCCCTGTCCGTGGCATGCCCGCCGCTTCATTGGCTTCGAGCACCCTCTTCCACGCAGCACGTAGAAGACGCTATGGAAGCTAGCGTCCTCGGACCGCCCACCTGAACTAGCCTGGCTTAGATAAATTAAATATTGTTTTCAGTACAGACATGTGGTCATACCACTGTTTAGCTTAAGCATTTTAACATTAATAAAAAGTATGTAATAAAAAGTTTACTATTCAAAATTTTGTAATAGCCTCTCCGCTAATTCCGCTTCCGCGGCCGATTTCCGCAAATCCAATTCGTATTTCTTTGTCAGAAATACCATTTCCTTTTCGTTTTTTAATTTCTGGTGTTCATAAATCAGAAGTGCAAGTTTCTTCTCGTCGTCGATCATTGATTTGATTCTATCAAGTTTTAATTCTTCAAGATCAGAATTAGCGGGTGTTTTTTTTTCTTTTTTCCACAGGACCTGAAAATAATAGAAATGAGATAATGAACTTACAAAAAATTATGTTCTCTACTATACTCTTCTCAAGATAAAAAAATACATATTTTACCATTAGTTTGCGTAACATCTAATGTGTCTGTTTGTAGGTGTTACGTGCCGGCTATATTTTTTCATTTCTAAATCATTAATTCACAGATGTTGTCAGTTGATCCAACCGCTTAGCGTGTTATGGGAATTTCCCTCGATCATTGGTCAATTATCTGTGAATATTCTTAATAATTAATTCCGCTTGAAGCCTGTCATGCCCTGGCATATTCTCATGAAAGATTATTGTCAACGATCTTTCAACGCCGTCGACGTTCTTGGAATGCGCGCTGTGATAAGCCTTCCGAGACATTGTAGTAGACTACTTTATATTCTTTTCTTCTTTCCTTACTTCCCCGTTAAAATTATATTACAGTGTGACGTCCCACAAAATTTCGCGCGCAGATAAAATAACATTCCTTCATAAACCACTATACAACTCCTCTCAAATCTCCCCAAACACCAAAATACCCCTTCTCCATGACCTCGACCGCCTTGGCGATGTACCTTAGCGGTCCCCATCTCAAGACGGTCAATCAGTGAATCTCTCTCACATATTCGCCCAACGCGGCACAAACTCTTCCCTCCTATCGAATCTAAACAAGTCCCTCGCCCCTTATATCTCTTAAATCGAGACTACGTCTCAAGCCCACTAAATGACCAAAGAAGTCAAATCCATTATCACCCCTTTCCTATAAAAATACCCAAAACCCATTCGAGGAGTTGAGCATTACCAAATCACATGTATAAGAACCCCAGAAGGATAATCGCAAGGATTATTTGGCGTACGTGCCGAAAATGCGAGTCCAAATATAGACCAACCTTTGGTCCTTACAAAAACCCCGGAAATGTTACTGCGACGCATATGCGAAACTATGTCAAGGTGCGTACTGCGCACCCCCCTTCAAGCCGAAAAGATTGTAATTAGTATAAATACGAGGAACCGCGAGAGCTCGTTCTCGTTCTACGGAAATTTATCATCGACTCTGGTTCTACGGAAATTTATCATCGACTCTCGTTCTACGGAAATTTATCATCGACGCCCGTTCTACGGAAATTTATCAAAGACTCTCGTTCTACGGAAATCAATCAAAGAGACTCGTTCTACGCAAATTTATCGAATCTCTCGTTCTGCAGAAATCTATCAAGCTTATTCTACAGAAATCTATTGTCTTCACTTAAAATATAAATTCAGTGTTCAACGGCAACTACCGTAAGAATTTATATTACCAATTAAACTATTGCATATTATATCCATACATATTATTTTGTATTGCTATTCTAATTGCTATTCATAGTATTTTGTATTTCTACGCGTATTGCGTTCACCTATTATTTTGCATTTCTATTCTTATTGCTATTCATATTATTTTGTCTTGCTATTCGTATTGCTATTCATATTATTTTGTCTTGTTACGCTTAAGTGCTTTTCATATTATATTGTGTTATTAACGCTCATTGCGACCATATTCCATGTTCTTATCAACGTTTACTGCTTATATTATTCCATCTTAAAACATATATTGTATGTCACGCTCATAATCACATTTTATATATATATTGATAATCATTCATATTAATGTTCTGTGCTAATGATTAATGTCTAAACGCATAATATATATATATTCAACAAAGCACTTTCACAAACAGTGCCTATATTTTTGCCTAAACTAATAAAACGCTTTGCTTAACTAACGTTTCGAGTCATTGTGTTAATCCTTCGGCTGCGAAGATCCGTAAATCCACACGAGCTGCCGGAACAGCTGATTACGGGCAACGACCGCGGAAAGCATCGCGGTGTTTACCAACTTACTTTTACATAGCTCGCGTATAACCGTATGACTAGCTGATTTTGCTGAATCATTACGAGTGTCTTTTACCTCGATGCAACGGTAAATCCGATTACCAAAACCAAATCATAACAAGTGTTCTAACGGGTGTCCCCACGGAAAGTACCACATTAAACCTTCCCTGGTCGATTAGAGTGTAGGATTACAGATCCTCGCCTGAAAAGCCATCTCTGATTAGAGTGTAGGATTTCAGATCCTCGCCTAAAATCCTTTCTACCCTCAGCGTGCAGGATTCAAGATCCTCGCCTGATTTCCTTCTGCCCACAGCGTGTAGGATTCAAGATCCTCGCCTGAACCCCTTCTACCCTCAGCGTGCAGGATTCAAGATCCTCGCCTGAGTTCCTTCTGCCCTCAGCGTGCAGGATTCAAGATTCTCGCCTGAGATCCTTCTTACCCTCAGTGTGCAGGATTCAAGATCCTCGCCTGAGTTCCTTCTACCCTCAGCGTGCAGGATTCAAGATCCTCGCCTGAGATCCTTCTTACCCTCAGTGTGCAGGATTCAAGATCCTCGGCTGAGTTCCTTCTGCCCTCAGCGTGCAGGATTCAAGATCCTCGCCTGAGATCCTTCTTACCCTCAGTGTGCAGGATTCAAAATCCTCGCCTGAGTATCATTTATAAACCCCATGTCATTGTCCCCAAAGACCTCCACCCGGGACGTGACAACAGCATCGTTGACATCTGATCCTACCATTAAGTGTTGTGGGAGTTTCCCTCGATCAGTTGTCAATAATCTGATATAGTATATTAGCCGATTTATCAAGAGACACGGAAGTGTCTCGCGCCAAGTATATATATGCGCAGCGCGAGCACTGCCGTGTCTCTATTACGCCACGACTCGCTATTCTGAACCCTGAGATTTCCGAATCTCAATAATGGCTGATCCGATTCAATTTTAAATGGTCTTAATGGATAGCCTGGGTATGATTTACATAAGAAAAGTGTTTTCGTTTTGTTCCTACATGTGTTATGAGCTGAGATATTTCGTTGTAAAGTGGCAATTTGCCGATTTTCATGTTCGTAAAATGAAATCTTCATCGTCATCGTCCTACATTTCTAGGCAAGAGGGAGTGAGGAAATGTCTCTCAGGCACGTCGTTCATTGGATGTGGGTTCGGCCAATCGTGTAACCAAATATTTTGTGTTGTGACAGCTAGACAGAGATATACTACAGGGTGTCCCAAAAATGTTGCGTTTCCTTAAAGGGGGTGATTCTGGGGGTGATATCAAACAACTTTTTCCTTTGCGAAAATGCTCTCCGATGTTTCGTTAACGAGATATTAATAAAAAGCACCGACCAATCACAGCGCGAGTCTGACGGCCGAGTTCCCGCGGTAGCGTGGCTATGAGCCGCGCTGCGACTGCGACGAGCAAGCAACTCGGCATGCATCGAAGAAACTTGCGTAGAATGGCAAATGAAAAAGACGTAAAAAATAAAATCGAACATGTTGTCATGGTTTGTTTGTTATTTAAAGTGAATAATGAATAAAGGATAAATGGATGAAAATCACGTGTAACGTAAAAAGACGAATACGCAGTTTTTTTTTAGAAGATTCGAAAATAATAATTATTTGAAGTGGGAGGATAAGGAATACGTAAATTTCCTTGTGTTAATAACGTAGCCACGAAAAGGTAATGTAACAGGAAATTAACGAAAGGTGATAGGCGTTCGGTATTGTGATAAAAATCCGTAATTCAATAACGGCCAGCACTGTTGGTGGTAACGAATAAGTCTGTTTAAAAAGCCCGAATAAATGTTATCGTACGGGAATTTAGAGAATTATCCCCGGGAATAAGCCATCGCTTGCGTTAAATTTAAAAATGAATTATCACCAATAAAGTAACTAAAACTCACCCTTGTTGGAAATTCACCTGCAGCTTGAAAATCTGTGTCACAGGGTCACCGAACCGATCCTGGTCATCGATGGACGTGCTCCGTGCACAGCTGGTCCCAGGTATCCTTACATTCCCACTACCCAAAGTTAAGGGTCGCAATGTCAGGCGCGTCCAGGTCTACGTACCGAATATTCACTTCACCAAGTAGCTTCTCTGGTTCCATTATGAGTTAACTCCCACCAGGGCAAGAGGCTTTAGGTAAAAAGAAGCCAACATATTTTCGGAACACGTGTTTTGCAGAAGTGCAACGAACACTTTCACAAAAGCCCGCGCTCCGTCCTTCTACTGCCAATGTACCCATTGCTTCGAGATAGAAAACAGACACTACGTGTATCGGTTCGAAAGGGTCCGAAGAGAAGAGACAGTCTTCGAGTTACTATAAAGAAGAAAATGCATTCCATTCCTGTTTCCCCTTTCCGACACCCTGAGTTCACGACTGCTACGAGGCGGAACCAATTAAGTCATAAATTATCCGAAACTGTAGGAAACCGTTCTCTACCGCCGACTCGCTGGACAATAAACCGCGACCCTGGCGAAATGCTCTGGCTGATCAGCCTGATTAATTTTGAAGAACTAGAAATTACAGAGTATTATCCAACATCAATACGCCTCGCGGAAAGACACAGGAAGAGAAGGGGTAGTCCGCCAACTGCGCGTAGTCCCGCCTGCTTCGTCCTACCTTCAAATTAAAGACGGATCCCTTATCTCTCGAGTATAAACACGCGCTCGAATTTCAAAACAAAAGCACGCGTCGACGTATTCTGTGCGAGGGAAGGTAGGCTTGAAATTCGATTGGTCCCAAACTAAGCAATCGGGCCTGCTTATCTCTCGTGTCTAAACACGCGCTCGAATTTCAAAACAAAAGCACGCGTCGACGTATTCCGTGCGAGGAAAGGTGGACCGTGGGGTCCGATTGGCCCCAAACTAACCAATCTGCCCTGCAGCCCTCCCAAACGGCCACTGTCCTCAAGAGGCCCTCTTCACAGCAGTATCTCCTCCCCAAGGTCCACCATCGCTCGCACGGAATACGTCGACGCGTGCTTTTGTTTTGAAATTCGAGCGCGTGTTTATACTCGAGAGATAAGGGATCCGTCTTTAATTTGAAGGTAGGACGAAGCAGGCGGGACTACGCGCAGTCAGCGGACTACCTCTTCTCTTCCTGTGTCTTTCCGCGAGGCGTATTGATGTTGGATAATACTCTGTAATTTCTAGTTCTTCAAAATTAATCAGGCTGATCAGCCAGAGCATTTCGCCAGGGTCGCGGTTTATTGTCCGGCGAGTCGGCGGTAGAGAACGGTTTCCTACAGTTTCGGATAATTTATGACTTAATTGGTTCCGCCTCGTAGCAGTCGTGAACTCAGGGTGTCGGAAAGGGGAAACAGGAATGGTATGCATTTTCTTCTTTATAGTAGCTCGAAGACTGTCTCTTCTCTTCTGACCCTTTCGAACCGATACACGTGGTGTCTGTTTTCTATCTCGAAGCAATGGGTACATTGGCAGTAGAAGGACGGAGCGCGGGCTTTTGTGAAAGTGTTCGTTGCACTTCTGCAAAACACGTGTTCCGAAAATATGTTGGCTTCTTTTTACCTAAAGCCTCTTGCCCTGGTGGGAGTTAACTCATAATGGAACCAGAGAAGCTACTTGGGGGTAGCGGAAGTTGCTTGGAAAAAATCCTGTCAGTCAGCTAGCAATCGCGTCGCAGAAATGTACACGGCCCAAGAATACTTCAGGATAAATAAAGTGATCAGTGTTAGTAGCCGTGCAGTGAAGTGAATATTCGGTACGTTGACCTGGACGCACCTGACATTGCGACCCTTAACTTTGGATAGTGGGAATGTAAGGATACCTGGGACCAGCTGTGCACGGAGCACGTCCATCGATGACCAGGATCGGTTCGGTGACCCTGTGACACAGATTTTCAAGCTGCAGGTGAATTTCCAACAAGGGTGAGTTTTAGTTACTTTATTGGTGATAATTCATTTTTAAATTTAACGTAAGCGATGGCTTATTTCCGGCGATAATTCTCTAAATTCCCGTACGATAACATTTATTCGGGCTTTTTAAACAGACTTATTCGTTATTACCAACAGTGCCGGCCGTTATTGAATTACGGATTTTTATCACAATACCGAACGCCTATCACCTTTCGTTAATTTCCTGTTACATTACCTTTTCGTGGCTACGTTATTAACACAAGGAAATTTACGTATTCCTTATCCTCCCACTTCAAATAATTATTATTTTCGAATCTTCTAAAAAAAAACTGCGTATTCGTCTTTTTACGTTACACGTGATTTTCATCCATTTATCCTTTATTCATTATTCACTTTAAATAACAAACAAACCATGACAACATGTTCGATTTTATTTTTTACGTCTTTTTCATTTGCCATTCTACGCAAGTTTCTTCGATGCATGCCGAGTTGCTTGCTCGTCGCAGTCGCAGCGCGGCTCATAGCCACGCTACCGCGGGAACTCGGCCGTCAGACTCGCGCTGTGATTGGTCGGTGCTTTTTATTAATATCTCGTTAACGAAACATCGGAGAGCATTTTCGCAAAGGAAAAAGTTGTTTGAAATCACCCCCAGAATCACCCCCTTTAAGGAAACGCAACATTTTTGGGACACCCTGCCAACCAAGTGCTAAATGTCAAATGGAGTTATACTATAACCAACCAAGTGCTAAATGTCAAATGGAGTAAGTTGTACGAAATTTTGAGATGTCACGAGTTTTTACACCAAATAGGAGACTGAATTATTGTCTTAATTAACAAGGTAAGTCGTCAAAATTTTTTTAATCGATTTAGTATGTAGAGTCGCAGACTTGGAAGTTGCCGGAGAAGCTTCGACAGAGAAGCATCTTCTTTCGCACAAAATAATATATATTGTAACAAATTGCATTGAATTTAAATTGCTAGATATTTTTATACCAGCAATTTAGAGATTTTATGTAAACTTATATATATTATATTTAGAAATGAAGAAGACGCAGAGGACTTGGATAAAAATGTAAGGGACGCAGAGGCTTGGATATAGAATTGAAGGGGACGCACAGGCTTGGATGGACAGAAATGAAGGGAATGCACAGGCTTGGAGGATGTCCGGAGAAGATTCAATAGATAGACAGAGCATCGTGTTTCGCACAAGTTAACTCACATTATTAGTTAAGAAAGTACGTTGAAAACACATCTCCCTTGATGCTTTTCAATCTTTTGTGAATGACATTCGTAATACTTTAATAAAATCCACAGTAGTTGCCACGCATTCATTAATTCATTAATTTTTTAGTTTCCCATTAACATACTATAAAATCCACAGTAGTTGCCACGCATTCATTAATTCATTAATTTTTTAGTTTCCCATTAACATACTAAACTAATTTTATTCCAAAACCAATAAATTGTGCGTTGAAAATATTGGATCTCTTCGTTCATTTTCGCTAAATTATTACCATTAGCATTTAAATTTCCAGCAACAAGACTTTCTGCCATACGCTCTCACTTCCTTCGGACACATTCTGTAGTCTCTACACCAGGCCTGGGATTTAAGTGAACGCGGCGGCCGATTTTCAGAGTCAACGCCTCTTTTCCCCCACCGCACGTCTTGGCCCCCGCGGCGGCCTAGGAGTTTCGAGCGCTTCAGGCCCGTACCATATGAACCGCGCGTAGCTCCTAGGCCGCCGCGGGGGCCAAGACGTGCGGTGGGGGAAAAGAGGCGTTGACTCTGAAAATCGGCCGCCGCGTTCACTTAAATCCCAGGCCTGCTCTACACTTACTGCAGCAAATTGCCACTATTTTCTATATATAATAAGTTCTACGTTAAGTTATTACTAAAATAACTAAAATGTGGAATTTATATGTTTACAGATAATCGAAGCAGGAGATGATGCTGTGTGATCTACGTCAGACTATGTACGCACAAATTTGCAGGTAGGGTTTTGCATACGCAATTATTTATTCAATGATTTTGAGCACGTGTGATGATTTATAAATAATTAGTAAATGTGTCCTATTTTTCAGTTACCGATGCAGACGAAGAGAATTATTTCAACAGCTGAAAG
Source organism: Andrena minutula (assembly GCA_929113495.1). Taxonomy (NCBI): domain Eukaryota; kingdom Metazoa; phylum Arthropoda; class Insecta; order Hymenoptera; family Andrenidae; genus Andrena; species Andrena minutula. The sequence goes on from OV815993.1 coordinate 33,659,185, forward strand.
AAAACTAACCGTGCTGGCTGCGCGATAAATAAGCAATTTTTATGTGTATATATATAATATACAGGGTGTAAACAGTATACGTAGCAATATTTTAGGGGGTGGTAGGGGAGGTCCAATGGAACATAAAAGTCCTATGACGTAATGTCCGATCTGTCTCCATTTTACAGTAATAATGCCCTAAAGTTTGCACCATACGTTTGAAACGGGTAGTAGCTCGCGTATATTGGTGAGACCAACACATTGAAACAGGGTGTTGACTTCTGATCTTTCATGTAATTCCCAAAGTGGTGTGTTTTTCGGAAGGAAAGACTTTTAAGAGTGATCCTCCAGCGACTCGACTCAAGGAGATGCCGCATCATATCCCGTAGCGAAGACAACACACCATGATGCTTCACCGCAAGTTTATGGCTTCCGACCCTTGAAGGGGTTTGAATACCTATTAAGAACCAAACTCTTTCAGCTCCGCATTTCTCATCAGATCTCTGCGAAAACGACGGCAATCGATACCTTTCGTCATCGTTTGGTTGTCATTTAAAGTGAATTACGAGTAAAAGATAAATCGAGGCAAATCATGTCAAACGTAAAAAAGTGAATACACATTTTTTTTAAAACAGAATCGAAAATAATAATTATTTGAAGTGAGAGGACAAGAAATACGTAGATTTCGTTTTCAAATATCGCTTAAATGAAAAAGTAATGTAACAGGAAATAAACAAAACGTGATCGTAGTTCGTTATTGTGATAAGAATCCGTAGTTTAATAACGGCCAACATTGTTGCTGATGATGAATAAGTCTGTTTAAAACCCCCGAAGACAAAATTTAGGTACGGAAATTTAGATAAATATCGCCGGAAATAAGCCATAGCCTGCGTTAAATTTAATAACTAATAATCACCAATAAAGTAACTAAAACTCACTCTTTCGGAAATTAACCTGCAGCTTGAAAACCTGCGTCACTAGGTCACTGAACTGATGCTGGTCAGCGACGGATGCGTCCAGTGCACAGCTGGTCCCAGGTACGCGACACTAACCAAAGTAAAAGGGTCGCAACGTCAAGTGCGATTGGGTTAATGTAGATAACGAATATTCACTTCACTGCACTCTTACTAACACTGATCACTTAATTTATTTTTCATGGAACGCGTTCGTACCTTATAAAAATTGGTGAAAATGCATTTTCACTTGGCGTCCGGTGCCGCGGATATAGCTGCCCAAATGCTCGTACAGCAGTAATTGCGTCTCCGTTGTTCTAGGTTTATGCTCGGAACAACGCGTAATACACTTGTGTAGAAAACACTTCTCTGACGCGATTGCAAACTGACAGGATTTTTCCAAGCAAGTTCCTCTACTCCAAGTAGTTTTTCTCGTTCCATTATGAGTTAACTCCCACCAGGACAAGATGCTTTACGTAAAAAGAAACAAGCACATTTTCGAGGCACATGTGCGTTGCAGAAGTGCAACGAACGAACCATCCTACACTTTCACAAAAGCCCGCGCTCCCTTCTTTTACTGCCAATGTACCCATTGCTTAGAGATAGACAGCAGACACCACGTGTTTCGGTTCGAAAGGGTCCGAAGAGACGAGAAACAGAAAAGTCCTCGAACTGTTACAAAAGGAGAAAAGGCATACCAATCCTGTTTCCGTTTCCCGATGCCCTGAGTTCACGTTTGCTACGAGGCGGAACCAGTTAAGCCATAAATTACCCAAAACTGTAGTAAATCGTTCTCTACCAGCCTGATTAATTTTGGAGAACTAGAAATTAAAGAGTATTATCCAACATCAATACGCCTCGCGAAGAGACACAGGAAGAGAAGGGGTAGTCCGCTGACTGCGCGTAGTCCCGCCTGCTTCACCCTACCGTCAAATGCAAGATAGATCCCTTATCTCTCGAGTATAAACACGCGTTCGATTTTCAAAAGAAAAGCACATTCAGGTCAGAGTAGCCACGCATTGACAGCAGCTTGTTGCGTGACAGTTTAGTCACACTAAAAGGAAAGAAACAGTTTTATCACTTTCTGAAAAAAAACAACACGTTTTGCAGTCACGTCGTCAAAGGAATTTACTTCCATGTAAATCAATGCATTCTTCATAAGCATCAAAACTGTCATGCAACAAATTGCCACCACTGCACGCCTGGCCTAAGAACACGTGTAGAGTTTTTGTTCACTTGTTTCTTATTTTCTAGCTGACGACCCTAAGTGCCTCCGCCACTCCAAACAGATCCTCAATGGGACCGCTACTGTAAGGGGCCCGTAGTTACTTGCTTACTGGGTCATCTTGAACAGCTCACAACGGGCGGTCTTTGTGCTACGGCTCATCTGTGTGCGTGTAGCGACGATCTTTTCCACAAACATCTCCGATGTTTAAACCTTTATAACAGCGAAACTATACGAGATACAACAAAATGTATTCAGACCATTTTACTCTACTGGTGGTCTCCAATGTATGTGCAAAATTATGGAATCTTGCGATTATTAGTTTAGCATATAGACATGTTAACTTTGAGGCATTGTTACTGTAAAATGGAGACAGATCGGACATTATGTCATAGGACTTTTATGTTCCATTGGACCTCCCCTACCACCCCCTAAAATATTGCTACGTATACTGTTTACACCCTGTATAATATATATATATAAATTTATGAAGGTGAACATAAAAATGGAATTTTTATTTTCGAGGACTATTTTTTAAACATTTAAGGGGGCATATACCGAAATATGCAAGAGATAAAATTTTTTTTTCTTATTTTCAGTGTTTGATATGTCATGAATGTTTCCTGAAATTGTGGGAACGAAATTTGCAAAAAAAATAAAAATAAAGAGTCTATATCTTTAACAGCTTGCGAAGTCGATTTTATATAATATTCTCCAAGTTATTGATTAAATAAAAATATATGTCAAAAAAAAGTTCTAAATCCGGACAAGGAGCATCTTTTATGTTCTATTACTTTTCCTCGCGCGACGAAGAGTTATCGAAAATAGTCCGAAAAACTATTTGTTATTTGTAATAATACTTATTATTATTTTATTATTTTAATTTTTTGGAACTAATCTGGAGTGTGTCCCGAAGAAAACACAAAAATCGAAAATAAGAGTCACCCTAGCAATACCCATCGGCAGCAATAAATGATAGTATCCAGAATACAGTATCTACTCGTTAGCAGCCCGTTTCTACGACGCGTTAGGCTCTTTCGTTTCCTCTCGTTCGCTCATTGGGTTTTCTCATTCGCGCCAGTGGCCGCGCGGCATAGTGTCCAGTCGCCTTAGGAGCCCGCTGCCGTTCGTCGAGCTGCTAACGAGTAGATACTGTATTACGGTCATTATATAATTTTAAAAAAAAAGGTACAAAAAGAGCGCCAAGTATATAATCCCATAAAAAAGAATCCCATTTAAAAACATTGTCGTAAAGTGATTGATATCAATAAACACTACTACAAAATGTGTGAAATCTCCACAAAATTACCTTTTTTAAAAAAAAGGTACAAAAAGAGCGCCAAGTATATAAACCCGTAAAAAAGAATCCCATTTAAAAACATTGTCGTAAATTAATATAAATTTATTAATGTGCTATATTTAACTTTACAAAAGTAATGATATACAACAGTTGCGCCAATTATCACACTGGCTATTTGCACAAAGAACAAAATGTATTCAATAATATTAAGCAGATATATTTTTATACAAATAAATATTTTAATACGAATAAATATTTTATTCAAAATACTTGGCGCTGCGCAACCGAAAAAATGTTAATTGTCTTGGTTAATAAATAAAACAAGTCAAGACACCACAGAGACAAGAAAGAAAGAAAAAGATTTTAATGCAATTTATGCATATTTATTCAGTTTAGCAACACCAATTTGGAGAGCAGCGCCAAGTATTTTGAATAAAATATTTATTCGTATTAAAATATTTATTTGTATAAAAATATATCTGCTTAATATTATTGAATACATTTTGTTCTTTGTGCAAATAGCCAGTGTGATAATTGGCGCAACTGTTGTATATCATTACTTTTGTAAAGTTAAATATAGCACATTAATAAATTTATATTAATTTACGACAATGTTTTTAAATGGGATTCTTTTTTACGGGATTATATACTTGGCGCTCTTTTTGTACCTTTTTTTTAAAAAATAATTGTTACGCCACTGCGTTACTTCCATAAGAACCTTTTCATCAGCATCGACGTTCTTGGAACGCCGGATGCGATAGCATTCGAAAACCAAAGCACTGCGAGGCTGGGAACGCTCCGGAGCGACGACGGTTGGACCCGTGTGTACGAGGTGCGAAATCAGCAATTTTGGCGCTCCTTGTTCAAAATCCCAAGTGCTCGGGCCTACCCTGCGTTCGTTCGGGACAATCGGCTGTTAAGTCGCATAGTGTGTGGTCGATCTGTCCGAGGGACATCGCTATTATTATTAATAAGCGCTTGAGCTAGGGTTCCATCGTGCAATAATAACGTGGAAAGACTCAGTTCCCTCGTAGTTACTACATAATTACTTATCATTTTATTCAAAATTTACCATTTTACGACAGTCGGCTGTTAAGTCGCATAGTGCGTGGTCGATCTGTCCGAGGGACGTAACTATTCTCTAAAATAGTCTTGAGCCGGAGTTCCCGTGTAACTTGTAGTGCGTGGAAGGACTCAGTCCCCGTAGAGACATATATATATTTTCACCGTTTTTCACCGTTTTAAATCTTTATTCATTTTAATCGTTTTATTTAATTAAGTCATTAATATTCTCGCGCTTAAATACAACTTATTGTGAACCTTTTTCGACACTCGTGTGTTGTGCGACGCTCCTGCGCTTTATCATCTCGAACGCGGGACCCTCCAGGTCGTACAGAGAGACAGAGACAAAGACAGAGCCAGAGAGAGAGAGAGAGAGAGAGAGAGCTTGAAAATAAGCCATAGTACAATTAACAACCTCTTGTACAGAATCGGTGAGTGATTCCATCTATCCATGATATTGTACGGAAGCAGCAGCTGATTCAACCACCTAGTGGGTTATGGGTTTTCCCTCAATTAGCTGTTACCTTCCCTTCGGCGTGTGACGCGTTTTAAAAATTGTTTTGTTTCGAGTAATATAAATTGCGATCAAATTAATCATTCAAATAACTTGAGCGAATGTACAAAATTAACAACATACACGATTATTGATCCAACCACCTAGTGGGTTATGGGGTTTCCCTCGATCAATTATTGTTGATCCGTTTATTTGTTCACCATACAACGTTGTCGTTTACATTCAATTGCGACTGAATCGAATCTTTATAAACGGACGTAGAAATTTACACATCGTAATTGGATTTTTTTTATACATTATTTCTGCGTAACACAAATCCATGTAATCTTCCTCATTTTTGTACCACCCTTCTAAAATTTCCTTTTGCTTATTATTTGTAATACATGGTATATTATTCCTTAACTTGTCTAATTTTGTTTCGAACCACCTTCACCAAAGTACCACATCCCGATTGGACAACCTGTATGGGTTGTAGACAAAAGCTGCGCCCCAAAACAATCCTGATTTTTGCGTGATAATCTAATCAATTCAAAATTATAAAATCTCTTTAAAATTCGTTAAGCGTTACCTAAGAAAATTAGACTCAACCGCTCGGTCTCTTTTAAAATTAACGCCCTCACGTAACATAGGCATGTGTGTGCTTCAGCACGGGACTCCACCAGTCCTTCTACCATGCTTTCTATTGCCAATTCGTTGGGACTAAACATTATGTATTGTCGCTCTACTCATCAAAACAATCATTATTCATTTTGACTAATTTGATTAGCATTTTATTAATATCATAACATTACTAACCGTTTGTGGTTTCCTCGTTTGAATTTGAGGAGAATAATATTGGAGGATTATATAACAAATGAGGCGTTACCTCTGCAACATCTGGGTCAATGACAACGGGTGGTGGTGCTGGGCCACCACCTGTTGCCATTGTTGCCTGCCTTTCTTTTGTCAGCAGCCCCGCTGTGCAGCTTTTATGTTGCTCCATAGTTTTCTCAGTTGCTGAACTGTTCTCTGCAATGATTATATAAAATAGTTTATTAAATGAACATAATAAAGTTAAGCTATGTACTACGTCTTATTCTACACATAGAGAATTCAGTTTTCTAGTTTAGTGGTGCCAGAAAATGACTTGATTTGGCTGATTCTTTATAGAGCTTCTTCGTTTCTATCAGAAACAACCAATCCAAGTTACTTTCTGGCACCAGTGCAGAGTCAGTGCGAGGTACCGAACTTTGGACGTTCTTATAAAAAATTAAACGTCTTTCTTTCCTTCAAAATTGACCACCTTCAGCTCTTAAAATATATACCTTTCTTAAAACACAACTATGAAACTTTTTTTTAACTATATTTTGCAATTCTTTATTAGTAGTAATACTATGACAGTTCTAACCCACTTTGAAGGCCATTTCCCCCTCCCCAACTCCCCAACCGTCGCGGGGCGGTGGGGGAAGTGAGGGCGCGCGGGGGAGCGGGGCGGAGGGAAACCTGGGCGCGTGGCTGGGCGGATGACGTCATCGACATGGTGGAATGGTGGGGGGTTATAGCGCGAGGACCAATATCAAATCAATCGATATCGAATCAACCGATAAGCGAAACCGCATCGAGGAGGAGCCTGACAGTCGGTAAGGAAGGAAATATTAATTTAGGATATTAATATAAATGAAAAAACAGAATCATAGGCGACGGGGCTCGAACCCAAGACCTCCGCGATACGAGTCAGCCGCCTAACCATATCCCCCAACGCCGGCTCTCTGACATCAGTCTCTAATGAATGGTACATTTGCCGAGCGTCACCAAGCATTCGTTTTTCATCGGATGATGTCGGGAAAGATCGGCTTTTTAAACACCGCGTCTTCGGATAGATGGGAAAGAGACAGAGCATTATTTTAAAGCTAAATTCTGGGAGAGAGAAAGAGATAGCACTACTTGGTGGTACAACCGTATGCATTAGGAGGGAAAGAGACAGAGCATTATTTTGAAACTAAATTCTAGGGAGGGAAAGAGACAACACTACTTTGGACTACAATCGCATGCATTTTATAGATAATAGTTTTTAAAGCGCCACAGTGCATCGCACGATCATGTAATGTGATTCCTCTGGAGCATCCGTGCAAGATGATACCTGCCATATTCACAGCGCGAAGAACGCTCGAACGAAACAGAATTATATGACATAATAATAAAATAAGAAATAGACAAAAAAAGAAATAATAGAAAATTAAAACTATCGCGACGGCGAGGGGGGGGGGGGGGGGAATTAGGTGACGAGGAGGGTGATGGGCGAATAAAATGGGGAAACGATATAGGTTTAAGACATTTATTTTTAAAATTAAAAGAATATAAATATAAAAATATAAAAAAGAATATAAAAAGAATATATAAATATAAAAACTATAAAAATATAAAAAAGAATATAAAAATAAATATAAATATAATATTAAAAAGTAAAAGAAAAAATAGAAAAATAGAAAAATATAAAATAAAAAAATTATTGCGGCGGTGGTGAGGGGGGTGGTGGCGAAGAGGGCGATAGGGGCCGCGGCATCCCGTATGGTGCCCACCTGATCCCATGATGGGGGTCATACTGCCGCAGCAGGGCAGCCTCCACGGGACCGATCACGGGCCCCACCCGCCGCACCTGCACCCCTCGGGGTGCAATTTGGTGGGTGCGTGCCTCCATATCCGCCAGCCAATCCCGAATGATGTGTAGCGGTATGTCCTATAACATAGACACAAACATCGATATAATATGGGTGCATTAAACATAATAAACATGAAACACACAAAATAATGCAATGTATTACATACCTGTGGAGGCGGTGACGGCGGCGCAGGCGGTGAGGGGGGTGACGGCGGCGGCAACGGTTGCGGCGAGGGCGGCGGCGACCCCTCCCAATCGCTGCTCCAGGCGGGCGATGATGGCGGCGATGGTGAACGCTAGAAGATAGAAACCCACGATTTAATATTGACACGATCGTCTAATTTAAGAGCACTTGGATTCAACGATTAACCCTTCGAGTACGAACATCGAGTCTTGTATCTTTTTAGACCCATCGTTTCAGAGCTCACACAGTGACAGAGCGGTTAATATTATTCGAGCTTGAGCGACCATCTCTACCTAAGTACTGTATCGGTGAGGGTCTCGAACGATCATGAATAATATTAACCGCTCTGTCACTGTGTGAGCTCTGAAACGCTGGGTCTAAAAAGACACAAGACTCGATGTTCGTACTCGAAGGATTAAACGCGGTAAATGACAAAATATTTTAAAGTACATACCTCTGGGTGGCACTCCGGTGCTATACGATGAATACCCATGTTCACACAGAAAACTTGTCAGTTAAAAACTATTGTCCAAATCCAACTATCTGAATGTCTTTAACGTTTGCAGACGACTGATCTCGCTGCATCTCCTCCTGGTTCATGCATGCTAAAACCCCTCCTATCATGAAATCGAGAAGTGCGTAGCTTTGCAAAAGTAACATGTTGTTGTTCTCCACCTTTATTTTTCGCTGACCATCCTCCTCCCCCGTGTCCTTATCTTCTTCTTCACTGACCATCCTCACCTTCTTCACACGCATCTTCTTCTTCGCTGACCATCCTCTCCTTATTCACACGCATCTTCTTTCCCTTCTTCTTTGACACATCATTCGACTAGATTACACCACTTTAATCGCATATCCATCAGTTATTGAACGGGTGTTGGACGGGTATCGAACGGCTTTGATCATGTACCGAACGGGTGTAGAACGGCTTTGAACGGCTTTAATCGCGTATCGAACGTCTTCGTACCACTTTGATCGTGCATCGAACGTGAATCGAACGGCTTGGAACGTGCATTGAACGTCTTTCATACCACTTTGAACGTGAATCAAACGTCTTTCGTACAACTTTGAACGTGTATCGAACGTCTTCGTACCACTTTGATCGTGCATCGAACGTCTTTCATACCACTTTGAACGTGAATCAAACGTCTTTCATACCACTTTGAACGTGTATCGAACGTCTTCATACCACTTTGATCGTGCATCGAACGTGAATCGAACGGCTTGAAACGTACATCGAACGTGATTCGAACGGCTTGAAACGTACATCGAACGTGAATCGAACGGCTTGAAACGTACATCGAACGTGAATCGAACGTCTTCATACCACTTTGATCGTGCATCGAACGTGAATCGAACGGCTTGAAACGTACATCGAACGTGAATCGAACGTCTTGGAACGTGCATCGAACCATTTCTCAATAATTGCAACCATCGTCTTAATCTAGCATACATCATATTTAGGAAGTTGGTTTAGGGAGGGTGACGAAAAACATTTATTCATTAAAAAATTGATTATATTTATTTATGAATTTCTCTCTGGCGTTTAGTCCACCAGTTCAATATTTTAAATACATTTTGCAAGGCACAGTGCTTTGCATGTCTGCCACATCGCAGAGTATCAACTACATTTAGCTTATTTAGAGATTGTATATCCTCGTAGTCAATGTCCAGCGTCTCGATGATCACGTCCGCTCTCGTACTTTCATGGAGGAAATCCGCAAGCCATTCGCGTTTCTGCAGCCCTTTAACGTACACGACATGGCACGTGTCATCTTCTTCGTCGATCGCATCAGCTATAGCTTTCGTAATTAGCTGTTTAGCCATACTGTATGGAACTTCTCCATCGTCCCAGCGTAGCCCATGATGTTTCACCGTCAACCACCGGATGCTTGATTTGTCAGAAGATTTCGTAAGAAGATATTGCGGCATCGAATTCCGAAAAATATAGTGCGAGAGAATTGTTCCCTTTCGCAGGACAGCCACTTCCTTGACGACAAATCTTCCATCGACGATGAACCCTTGCAGGTCAACATTAAGGTCAACAGGCGTAGACATTATCGATACAATTTAGAGACCCGCTCGCTTCCAAGACAGATGGGGGAATGCAGTCTTTCTCGTAAAGCATCTAGATTTTCACGATGAAATTTTCTTTTGGTGTGAATTTGACACTAGGGTTGCCGATTCGTGCCGAAAAATATCGATTTTTCAAATCGATTCGAATCGCAACATGAAAAATCGATTCAAGAAAAAATCGGCTTGTAAAGAATCGATCTTCAAGAAATCGATTCAACTTTATGTATCTTCAATTCATTGAAGACTAAGTAGTGTATATTAGAAGTATATTAGAATGATTTTGGGTAAATAGAATAGAAATAATTTTTTTGTTCAAACTTGTTTGCTCATGTATTTATTGCTAAACAGCCGTCATTTGCTAGGTGTTTTTTCTTATTCATTGTTATTTCGCAATAATTAATCTATGTATGTATAAATTATCCCGACAAATTGACGGGTTCCGTAAATGTAGCGTTAATGAAATGTTATTGAGGACAAAATGACTTATGGCCGATTTCTTCACCTTCAGTAATCTTCCAGTTAAAGTTATGTTCCACATAACTGCCAAATGATAAGATCCTATTGGTTTAGAACATTTAAATGCTCTACGCCAATTGGTCGTTCACTGACCGGAAGATTACTGAAGATGAAGAAATCAGCCATTAGTAAATTAATATTTTGCTGAATAATATTCACCCGAAAAACTTATTGTTAGTGTAAAGTGTAAAAATGTTTACAATTGGAAGATTGGGAATTTGGGAACGAGTTATAATAACATTGTCTTTAATCGTTAATTGATCTTCATACAGATCGGATTGCGCAATGGACGAACTTTGAACTAATTGGTTATGAAAATTCCATATGTTATACCTAGGTATTACCTATGTATAAATAATAAAGAATCGGAACACGATTTCTGGTCCCCGAGGATCGATTCCATGGAATCGACCTATACTGAAAAATCGATTAAAAAAATCGAAAATCGCGGGGCAAAAGATCGATCTTTCGATTAATCGATCTCAGATCGGCAACCCTATTTGACACAGGAGAGGGCAGGCAATTTAATTCATTTTGCGCACCACGTTTGTCAGCGGATTGTATTCAACCACCCGATCGTGCAGAATCAGACAATAGGCCGTAGTATTTGCCGGTACGTTCTCTTAACACTCGAATTCTATGCGCACATCCACGGTGCCGCTTTTAACCGACTCATTTTGTCGGGAGCAATCAATCACCACGGAGGGACCAAATTCTAAAAATTCGGCCACGGTGAATAATCCATCGCTACAGTTGTAATATGATTTACGGAATTGCGTGTACATGTGAAACAAGATGGCATGCTTATCCATGTCAAAGTCCACCTGCATGTCATCATATGGGTGAAAATCCGAGTTGAGAAAAGCTTTTACATTGGTTAATTTGCATTTGTCGAATATAGTAGCATATTTGGACATATCATTCTTTCAATCAGTCTGTAGAGCAAGGATAATGACACGCGGCTTCTCCAACTGCGCAGATGCCTTCACGGCCCATGAGTGCTTGGTAGTGCTCTGTAAGAGAGGATACTCGTACATATCCCACGATTGAAAACAAATGCTCAGGTTTCGTCCACTGTCCAAAGTATGTAGCAGCGATAGCTTATTAACGTCGTTCAGCGTCACATGAGGCATCCGCCATTGTACTTTAACTAATTGAATTTCTGGTTCCAACATCGGCGATCCAATTAGAACATTGTCATCGTTGCGCGATCGTATTAAAATCAATTCGTGACGCACATTAATAATAATGCGTTTGTAGTCCTCGCAAAATCCCAGCCAATATTTCAGTGGGATACAAAAATTGAAATGATTTTTCACTTTTAGCCCATCGCGTCGTTTCAAGCCCCATCCGGCATTCTCCATATTTTTGTCTTCGCCAGATGTCAGCGATACATAGTTTTTAAGCGTGCAAGTTATTCCGACGTTTCTGTTGCGATCAATTTCCACACCATTCAGCTCGTATCGAATCTCATCGAATAAGAACGCCATGCAATTATTTCCCAATGTCACCGTTAATGTATCGTTTGGCTTATTTATCTTCAATTTTCCCTCCACATAGAGGAAACTTTCACACGGCAATGTGTATAAATCCTGCTGTTGTATGGGTATTCTTATCTCATCGCTGTACCCAAACGTTGTGTTGACGTATGGGTTGTATGTGTGACACTCGAGCTTGACGATGCGATCATCAAACGTCGGCTTCCCCCCAATGCTTAGAATGTCAACCATTATTCAACTCAACTGCGCACAATGAATCCCAAGGATTTCAAAAATGCAATGTTCGCAGCAGTGAGTCTCTTCTTTTTAGCGTCATCAGAGCTGTTGTTGTTGGTGTTGATGTTGTAAACAATTTGGTTTGGAAGAAACGAGTTTCTGGAGTCGTTCAACACAAGCATCTCTTTCGTTCGCACCACACGTATTATCGTAGTCGCCGTCGTACGTGCAATCTGATGGTAATCTCTTCACCTCGAAAATCGAGCAGCCGTCCGTCTTGATCCACAACCCGTATCGTTAGATCCGTAACGACCCGTGCGGTGATTGGAAGGTAAATGATCTGTGCGGGCGTTTCCGATATCTTATATCCTGGTGGGACTCTCGGAGAAAATTCATGTATCGTATGTACGCGCTTTCCATTCTTGTACACACCAGCGTACGTATAATGTTCACGTTCATGATATTAATCGGATCGTCTGATTCGTGCCACCGCCCTGGTTTTAACACCTGATTCGTCGAGAATCCTAGTAGCGATCCAATGTTATTGCGCTTCGTACAGTCTACGGTGAACGAGCAGTACAGCTCGCTTTTCATGGTATTGTTGATGGGACGCAACACTATAGGATACACATCACCATCGTTAGCATCGGTGCCGCCGACATTTTTAGGATACCGCTCGAGTAATCGCTGCCTCAAATACTTGGCAATGGCGTCTAGTTCGTAGGAGCCGTGGGGAATCGTAATGTATTCAGGAGTGGATGCTGTTGCTGATGTCATAATTTGCGGTGAAGTAGAATTTATCGTTGCTCGAGTCGATGTTCGGTATTGTATGATAAGTTTCAAAGGTTGTTAGACCCAGCTCGTAATCATCGTCGCTCAAATCTATGGGTGGAAAGTAGCACATCGCGAGGGTGCTACTCTTGCCGGTTAGAGTGAACGTTAGCGACATATTCCGAGCTGTACGACTCGATTAGTACTGAATCAGTGTGGTGGGAAGTCAATCCTTAAATTTGGTGCCGATCGTTTGTAGAAAGCGTAGACATAGTTGCCCGCAATTGCTCTTATCGTACTTCTGATAAGCCGTTCGATTGTATTCGATTTTCACAGCATCTTTGTCCAGATATTGTACCAATTCCTTAGGCGGCCGAAGATTCCCGAAGCTGTCGAAATATATAGCTCGACACCCTCTCTTCGCATACGCCACCCAATGAGTTCCCGACCCCTCGACATTGTCCAAATTTACGATACCGCTCTCGTTTCGATGTACTCCTCCAGCTGGTAGCGCGTTGCGCATAAAAACACCTCTAAAGAATGGAATATGCATACGTTTTGCCAACTCAGCCAATTGCACATCGGTAGTTATGCCCACAGGCATTTTTATTTTCTTTTCGACGTTTTTTTTTTCGTTTCGATATTCCCTGTCCGCGCTTGTACGGTGCGAGATAAAGTCCGTGACCTTCCATGGAGCGATTATGACGCTGCATTTCTTGTAGCTGATGTTGCGCCGCCTTATTATCGTTTACCGCCTTGGCTATCCCCGCCGCTCCACCAGCTAATGATCCGAGAACACCTAGCAGCGGGAGAAGTGGTAATATGCCACCCCGTTTTGCCACCGGCAGAATCCGCTTTTTCGATGCTCTCTTCGTAGTAGTAGTTTTGCGAGGTTTTGTTTTCACCCCCATTCCGATTTTCGTCTTGGCTTTCATAGCTGCCCAAACAGCTGTAGCAGCACCTCTTTCACCCAGAGTCGAGTCTCGCGCAACGATGCGTCTTCGTGCTTTGTCGGCGAGTACGTTATTATTATTATTATTATTATTATTTAATAAACGGGGGAACCCTTTAGTGTACATATTATGACATTGAATATAAACGATAAATAACAAATAATAAAGTATAACAGAAAATAGAAAAACATAAAATGAAAAGTAAAATAAAAATAAAAGTAGAAAGTAACATAACAAATCAAAAACAACAACAAAAACAACAAAAGACAATAATGGTATTTCAATCGGCGATAATACCAATAATCGATGAACGAAACGTGGTACCAAGGTGACGAGGTTACTGTAATGGCAAACACCTTAACAGCTGTCCCCTAAACGACGCAAGGGACGCCACAAATATGTCAATGTCCGCAGGGCACTGGTTTAACTCATCCATAGCGCGATTTATGGGATCCATTGTGCAATGTTGATAGGCCGGGACGCATGATACAAAAAGAGGCCTCGGGCGCAGTGACCGCTGCGGCGCAAGAAAACAAATTCGAGATACTAACTCTGGGCAGTCAATCTGGCCGTGGAACACCTTATATAAGAATAAAAGGTCCAGATAGAGTCGACGTTCATTGAGAGTTTTGGGCCCGATTTTACACAGGGCTGGCTTATAATCATGATCGTCGAACCGCATCGGGCTGCATGACGCCCTCATTGCTAGCCTAAGGAACTTATGTTGTACCCTTTCGATTGCACTGTCGTATAGCTTATGCTTGGGGCTCCATATAACCGACGCATATTCAATCTAAGACGTAAAACATACTTTTAGCACTAAGTCATAGTTATAGTGCAGACTGTTTACTTGTTTACTTGTTTTTGTTTTTGTTTTTGTTTTTGGTGTATAATTGTTACTTAATTGCTAGAGCTTATTTCTTTATTATATATTTATTTTATTTTTATCTTTTCTGTTACTTGTTTTCTATGTATCTATCTTTGCTATATTGTAATTTATTTCTGTATTCTAAAGGGTTCCCCCGTTTAATAATAATAATAATAATAATAATCTATGGCCTTACTAGTGCGACGCACAGTGGGTTGAAATCCCAGAAACACGGCGAAAATATGAAGGCAATCTTTGATATTTACAAAAATGAGTATTCTAGAGTTTTCGAGGTCGCTGATTACGAATCTGAAATAAAAATGGCAAAAAACAAAATGGCGGATCCAATGTGGCGGACACGTATGCCAAAAAAATATCACATTTGGTCTAAACTTGGTATTCTAGTGTTTTCGAGGTCGCTGAGTACGAATCTGAACTCAAAGTGGCAAAAACAAAATGGCGGATCCAATATGGCGGACACGTATGCCAACAAAATGTCAGATTTGGTCGAAACTTGGTATTCTAGAGTTTTCGAGGTCGTTGAGTACGAATTTGAAGTTAAATGACAAAAAACAAAATAGCGGACACGTATGCCAAAAAAAATATCAAATTTGAACGAATCTTATTTTAAAAAAAAAACACCACTGCCGCCGTGGAAACTTGTGTTAATTAAATATCTTAACCGGTTAACTGGCAATGTATCATATATGATCAAAAAAAAGCTGGCCAATTCTGCCAAATCTGCCAATTCTGTATCATATATGATCAATTGGAATAACTTTGTGATTCACTTAATTTTTCGATGTTGCCAGTTTGGGCATGAATAATAAAAAAAGCCGTGCCAGTTAACTGGTTAATAAAAAACGATTATTTTAAAGTAAATAAAACAGCAGATTCCTCTTTTCATGAACTGGGAACATTTTTTAATAAATTGTAATTTTTGGGGATTGGAGCAAAAACGAGCAAAATCTGAAAGTTAATCTCAGTTCTTTGATAATCAGAGATGATAACTGTGCAAACAACAATGCTTGATCGGAATTGGAAGTTAACTAAATGTTTAATTCTTTTCGTAGGTCAGCTATGGTAATTAAGGTTATAGGAGGCAATTATGAATTAAACTGTATGAAAACATCGCAAACGTATAACAACAAAAAGCAATTAAATAAACACCTGAAATTGACGTCTTCATCGTGAAACTGAAGTTTAAAACATACAAAAACGCAAAAAATAGCACCACAAAATCGTTGGTAAATAGCTTGGAATATGCATGTAATGGAGTTCGTACAGCTAACTGTTTTTGACCGACTCGGGTAAGGAAGGAAGAGTTGTAGTAGGCTGTGGATATACTTTTTATTGTGCGCACATATTTCAACTATACTAGGGATAAAAAATCAGATGTGTAAAAATTCTTTTGTATTTCGATTTTTCACCGACTTTTAGGGTCTCCTACCACACACAATACAAAAAGAATTAAACATTTAGTTACCTTCGAAGTCCGATCAAGCATTGTTGTTTGCACAGTTATCATCCCTGATTATCAAAGCACTGAGATTAACTTTCAGATTTTGCTCGTTTTTGCTCCAATCCCTAAAATTACAATTTATTCAAAAATGTTCCCAGTTCATGATAAATAATTTTTTTTTGCACACGCAGTTAATTGAAAGATTTATATATTTATATGTTGTTATTTTCAGATGTGAATGCAAATAATATTATAAGGAATATTATGATATTCCAAGCTACACACTCTTGCAGTCGGAAAAGAAGAAGTGCTATCTAAACAGTGACAGTATAAAGATAACTTCAACGTCAGCAGACGTTAACTTACAAGATTCACTCGACCATACGGTGGAACGTCTCCTGACTGTTCAAGAAACAGTTTCAAATATATTAGAAGATAAGGATTTAGAAAATCTTTGTTTAGTGCCATTTTGTTTTTTGTCATTTAACTTCAAATTTGTACTCAACGACCTCGAAAACTCTAGAATACCAAGTTTCGACCAAATCTGACATTTTGTTGGCATACGTGTCCGCCATATTGGATCCGCCATTTTGTTTTTGCCACTTTGAGTTCAGATTCGTACTCAGCGACCTCGAAAACACTAGAATACCAAGTTTAGACCAAATGTGATATTTTTTTGGCATACGTGTCCGCCACATTGGATCCGCCATTTTGTTTTTTGCCATTTTTATTTCAGATTCGTAATCAGCGACCTCGAAAACTCTAGAATACTCATTTTTGTAAATATCAAAGATTGCCTTCATATTTTCGCCGTGTTTCTGGGATTTCAACCCACTGTGCGACGTACAACAATTTTAGTGTCCTGACCTTTTTAAATTGACTCGCAAAACGGGCAATAAACCCGAGAGTCTTCATCGACTTACAAATGACATTCCGATAATGGTTGCGAAAGTCCAGGCACGCCGAGAAAGTAACTCCGAGGTCTAAGACTTCCGCAACCTCAGTCAAATTAGAATCGCCAAGCCGATAACTCGCTGGAATACCGTTTACAGCCCTGTGGGACTTTAGGATAACACACTTCGCAGTATTCAACTTCATCATGTTGACGGTACACCACTGCTCGAATCTAACGAGGTCAGCCCGCATCAGTTCTACGTCGGAGGCCCCACTGATAGTGCGGAAAATTTTCAAGTCATCCGCGTACATTAGGAATTTGCAGTGAAGGAAAATCTCCCTGAGATCATTTATAAAAAGAATGAACAGGAGAGGACCTAGATGCGAGCCCTGAGGGACACCGGAGGTCACATGGACTGGGTTGGATAACTGATCTCTAACCCTAATAAACTGCATACGGCCTTCAAGATAACTAGCAATCCAAGAGAGAAGCGGACCACTGATGCCGATTGAGGCTAGTTTCATATACAAAATACCATGGTCCACCGAATCAAAAGCCTTCCGGAAATCGGTGTAAACCGTGTCAACCTGAAGGCCCGCATCTAGTGCAGCAGAGACGAAGCAGTGATATACCGCCAAGTTGGTTGTCGTCGAACGACCAGGAACAAAACCGTGCTGTTCATCACAAATAACATTGGGGAGGCAGGGCGTTAAATACTCAGTAATGATTTCCTCAAAGATCTTAGGTATGACTGACAACTTACATATCGGCCTATAGTTCCTGACGTCAGAGCGATCACCTGCTTTAAAAACCGGAGTGACTAGAGTGGTCTTCCACGCTGATGGGAAACTCCCCTTAGATAATGAAGAGTTGAATATATGCCAAAGGGGCCTAGCCAGAATGAAGCAGCACTCCTTTAGCAACAGAGGTGGAATCCCATCGTAACCTGGGCCTTTTGACCCATCTAGAGACTCAAGCTTTGTAAAAATTTGTCCTATGGTAATGGATAATTTGTGGATATTTATGTCACTATGCGAGGACCGAGAGGAATTATGACCAGGCGGTCTGCCCGTCTGAGGACTATAAACGGATCCAAAGAAATCGGCAAAAAGATTTGCTGCCGCCAAGCTCGTTGTAACATAACTACTATCGAGGTGTACTTTCCCAGGAATACCGCGATCAGCACGCCTTGTATTTACAAACTTCCAGAAGCAGGAGACATCATCTAGGACCGCATTCTCGACTCCATCAATATAAACACGGTGATCACGGGAAAGGGTAAGCTTACATCTCGATCGTAAATTTGAAAAAGTAATATAATCACTGTATGCACCGGACCGCTTGAAAGCAATATGTGCCCTTTTCTTATGAAGTATCAGGGATCTCAAGCTAGGGGAGAACCACGGCGGAAATGTGGAACGGACCACTGACCTCATCGGAACAAAAGTCTCAATTGCCTGATTGATATGACCATATAATCGCTCTAAGGCAACATTGGGATCAACGTCACTGGTCTCATTATCCCAATCAATTTGGTTAAGAAATTCACGTATGCAGGAGAAATCCGCTCGCTTAAAATCCCTGTATACAAATTTATCGTTATCATGGATACGAGCAGGTGTTAAGCCGTTGAGCAAAATGTATAGTGGTGGGTGATACACATCAGGTCCAATACGGGCATCAATTACTCGATCAACAGTGACATTAGAACAAGAGGCAAAGATAAGATCTAACATCACATCGGCTTGATTAAAAACTGAGTTAACTTGGGTTAGGTTGCAGTACCCTACACATCCAAGGAGAAGGTCAATGGCAGCCGATTCATTCGCCGATACACCTAATCTTCTAAAGCACCCCTGTACCGAGTCATTGAGCCAAACTGCATGTGGAAGATTAAAATCACCAAACAAGCAAAAAGTGTCCTCGCTAAAATTACGAAATACTTCCATGACAGTATCAGTGTAGTTGGTATAAAACGAGGGCGAAGACGCAGGCGGTATATAAACTGCTCCTAATAATAAGTGCTTATTATTGTGAAGTTGAGCTCTGACAAACAGTTGCTCGACCTCAAGACAGCTTACTGTAAGAGAGCAGGAAGGCATCGAATCCTTGACAGCAATGAGGACACCGCCGCCCCTCATACAAGTGCTAGTTCTCTGGGATCTGTCGCATCTATAAATCGCATAGTTGTGTAAACCGAGCTCGCTAGATGATATCGCTGATGTAAGCCAAGTTTCAACAAAAATTATGACATCGTAAGACACTGGCGATGTAAGTATTGAATTTATAAGGGTATTTAATTTTGTACGCAGACCACGGACGTTTTGATAATACACTGAAGGGTTCGTCGTTAGTTTTTTTGAGAAGTGTCATTACGTGGTCTACCCGCCACGATCCTAGGGACACCACGATTGTATCGAATGGTCATATTCGACTCTCCGCTCTCGTGCAGCTGACGAAGCTTCTCCCTTAGCAGCGTAAGCGTCCCTCGTTGTTGCGTGGTCTTATCGTCTGAGATCTTGAAGGGGCCTTTGTAGCGATGCTTAGCTTGAAGTATCCTTTTTACTTCAGCCGCCGAGTCAAGCCGAACACAGAGAGGCCTGCAAGGTGTTTTCCCTGGCTTACCAAGGCGACGAACAACCAAGTCCTGGTTTACGAGGGGGCAGATCTCAGTCAGAACACCTCGAACAGCGTCCACCTCGCTCCAATCTTGTGATTTCAGGCGAAGATTCTTGAGGCTCCGGCATCCCAAAAATTATTAAATTATTTGCCCGTGATTCCCTGTCTTTCAGCTCAACTAGAAAATCATCCACCGTAGGAGCGGGCACCTGAACAGCAGTGATGGCCGGGTTTTCCTCTCGCGCCAAGACCCGCTCGGACAGTGAGTCGATGTCCGACCTCATAACTCCCAAATCAGCTCTTAAGCAGGACAGAATGTCCTCTTTAAATGCGGCAAGCTTCATATCGATGAGGTCCGCAACTATGTTTTTGATCTCATCGGCTGAGGGTATGGCAGTAAGTGACTGGAGTGTCTGGAGTGTAGCGGTCGGTATCGTAGTGAGAGCTTGGGCCGACGTAGTAATGGGCTGGCTAACGGTGTTACGAGACGTTGATGGGCCTTTACGGCAATCTATGAATCCCTTCTCTGTACAAGGATGACCCGTTCTTATCAGGCATGAGGCCCCGGGATGGCTGATCACCTTACATCCTAGACAGGAGACTGGATTTGCAACTGGGGCCGAGCAACCATTACATTTCTTGGAAGAAGGTGGCATTTTCAAACGGCACCAACCGACACTCACGTCTACACAAATCGGACACCCACTCAACACAGCACTGATTGCTTGGTGACTTAGTAATGTTATAATTCAAGTTAAGCGTTGGGGGTGAGCGAATGTAATAAAACCGGAGTCACAAAAGAGTTTTGAAGTTCCTCGCAGATCAAACGGCTCAGCTGGATAACCGACGTACACGGTCAAACACGTGGTAACGCACGAGTAAATAAACAGACAACCTGTCACCTCGACAGCTGAATACTGACGACGTTATCTGCCGCGTGCCTTTCGACGAGGTTGTTGCTACGCGAATACGCAAGTAGTAAGACAAGACGGTTTCTAACCCGGGTGTGCTGAGGGGAGCGCGGGGGCGGGGGGAAAGTGAGGGCGCGCGGGGGAGCGCGGCGGAGGGAAACCTGGGCGCGGGGCCTGCGGGGTAAGGAAGACAGGTTGCGCGCGCACGCGCCGCGGAGTGGGGGTAGCCGCGACGATGGAGGGGATCAGTCCGGGCCGAACCGCCGCGGAGGCCTCTCCAGACCGGACCCACCGTCGGAAATTTTTCAGAGGGAGGCATTGACCCCCGAAAAAAATCTCTCTCAGAACTTGGCCCACCCGAAATTTTTTTCCGGACCTAACCTAGGGTGGAGACTGTCCTGGAACTTTTTTTCCAAACCAATAATTTATCAGAAATTATTTCGGACAATGTCGGGAAAGATCGACGTTTTTTTTTTTTTCGACACCGCGTCTTCGAGGGAAAGAGACGGAGCATTACTTTAAAGTTAATATTTTAGGAGGGAAAGAGACGCCACTACATAAGAGACGGAGCATTACTTTAAAGTTAAAATTCTAGGAGGGAAAGAGAGAGTAATACATAGGGGATAGAATCGCATGCATTCTAAAGCTAACAGTATTTCAAAGCGTTCCGATTTAACGTCGCCGCGTATCGCGCGATAGCATGCGTAATTCGACTCCTCTGGAGCAGCTGCGCGGGATGATATCATTTGATGGCGCGATGAACGCTCGAACGAAACAGAATTAGCGCGAATCATGGAAAGAATTATGCAGCGTCAGCAAATCTTAAAGTTAGGTGGCAAGGAGGAGGACGGGTAAATAAAATTGAGAAATAAAATATGTTTAAAATGATAAATGTAAATATATAAAGAAGAATATAAAAATGAAAACTATAAAATAATGAAAAAAAATAAAAAAAAAATATTACGGGTGCAATGAATCTTAAAGTTAGGTGGTGAGGAAAGACGGGCAAATAAATGGGGAAACAATATATGTTTAAGAAATTTTATTTTAATATTAAATAAAATATAAAAACAATATAAATATAAAAAAGAATATGAAAAAAAAATGAATATAAAAAAATATAAAAAAATATAAAAAAAATGAATATATATAAAAAAATATAAACATAAAAAAGAATATAAAAAAGAATATATAAATATAAAAATATAAAAAAGAATATATAAATATAAAATAATAAATATAAAAAAAATAAAATAAAAAAATATTATGGCGACAGGGGTGGCATCGGTGGTGATGGCGGCGACGGTCGCCGCAGGGGTCCTCTCTCTCCTGGCCTAGGTCCAAGGCCGCCAGAATTGCAGCTCCTGAGCAGGCACCACCTCAGGTTCGTTTGGAACCTGCGCCAGGAGCTGTGCCAAAAACCTCAGCTGCTCCCTCAGCAGTTCACAATTCTAGAACATATACACAAGCATTGATATAATATTGATACATTAAATATGAAAACATACATACGCAAAACATTGCAAACTAGTACATACCAGCGGCGATGAGGGAGGCGATGAGGGAGGCGATGAGGGAGGCGATGACGGCGGTGACGGTGGCGGCGACGGTGGTGACGGCGGCGATGGTGGCGATGGTGGCGACGGGGGTGGCAGCGATGGGGATGACTGTGGCGACCCCCAATCGCTAGACCATATCGGTGAGGGTGGTGGAGAATTAGAAATCTAGAACATCACGATTTAATATAGACATAATCTTAACAATTAAACGCGGTAAATGATAAAATATTTATATGTACATACCTCGGGGTCGCACTCCGGCGCAATCCGTCCCAGGCCCATTTTGTTGATAAAACTTTTTTTTTTTTAAAAAAAAAATACACGGTGTCACTTCGACTGTGATTTGAATGCAACTGGTCTCGAAACATCTCCTGGGGCTCTAGCATGCTAAAACGCCCTCCTGTCATGAAGTCAAGAAGTGCTTAGCTTTGCAAAAGTACGATAGCATTGTTCTTCATTATCTTCGTCACAGGACACCTGTGCTCCAGCTGTATTTTCGCTGACCATCCTCCTCCTCCTCATCCGTGTCCTTATCTTCTTCTTCACTGACCATCCTCTCCTTATTCACACGCATCTTCTTTCCCTTCATCTTTGACACATCATTCGACTAGATCATACCACTTTGATTGCGTATCGAACGTCTTTTGTACCACTTTGATCGTACATCGAACGTGAATTGAACGTGAATCGAACGTCTTCAAACGTGAATCCAAAGGCTTGAAACGTACATCGAACGTCTTGGAACGTACATCGAACGTGAATCGAACGGTTTAGAACGTCTTTCATACCACTTTGATCGTACATCGAACGTGAATTGAACGTGAATCGAACGTCTTCAAACGTGAATCCAAAGGCTTGAAACGTACATCGAACGTCTTGGAACGTACATCGAACGTCTTGGAACGTACATCGAACGTGAATCGAACGTCTTTGATCGTGCATCGAACATGATTCGAACGGTTTAGAACGTCTTTCATACCACTTTGAACGTGAATCAAACGTATTTCGTACAACTTTGAACGTGTATCGAACGTATTTCGTTCCACTCTGTACGTGTATTGGACGTCTATCGTACCACTTTCAACGTCTATTGTACCACTCTGAACATGTATGGTACCACTTGTACATAATAATTGCAACCATCGTCTTAATCTAGCATACATCATATTTAGGAAGTTGGTTTAGGGAGGGTGACGAAAAACATTTATTCATTAAAAAATTGATTATATTTATTTATGAATTTCTCTCTGGCGTTTAGTCCACCAGTTCAATATTTTAAATACATTTTGCAAGGCACAGTGCTTTTCGTGTCTGCCACATCGCAGAGTATCAACTACATTTAGCTTATTTAGAGATTGTATATCCTCGTAGTCAATGTCCAGTGTCTCGATGATCACGTCCGCTCTCGTACTTTCATCGAGGAAATCCGCAAGCCATTCGCGTTTCTGCAGCCCTTTAACGTACACGACATGGCACGTGTCATCTTCTTCGTCGATCGCATCAGCTACAGCTTTCGTAATTAGCTGTTTAGCCATACTGTATGGAACTTCTCCATCGTCCCAGCGTAGCCCATGATGTTTCGTCGTCAACCACCGGATGCTTGATTTGTCAGATTTCGTAAGAAGATATTGCGGCATCGAACTCCGAAAAATAAAATGCGAGAGAATTGTTCCCTTTCGCAGGACAGCCACTTCCTTGACGACAAATCTTCCATCGACGATGAACCCTTGCAGGTCAACAAATGTTGGCACGGACATTATCGATACAATTTACAGACCCGCTCGCTTCCAAGACAGATGGGGGAATGCATTCTTTCTCGTAAAGCATTTCGATTTTCATGATGAAATTTTCTTTTGGTACAAATTTAACACAGGAGAGGGCAGGCAATTTAATTCATTTTGCGCACCACGTTTGTCAGCGGATTGTATTCAACCACCCGATCGTGCAGAATCAGACAATAGGCCGTAGTATTTGCCGGTACGTTCTCTTTACACTCGAATTCTATGCGCACATCCACGGTGCCGCTTTTAACCGACTCATTTTGTCGCGAACAATCAATCACCACGAAGGGACCAAATTCCAAAAATTCGGCCACGGTGAATAATCCATCGCTACAGTTGTAATATGATTTACGGAATTGTGTGTACATGTGAAACAAGATGGCATGCTTATCCATGTCAAAGTCCACCTGCATGTCATCATATGGGTGAAAATCCGAGTTGAGAAAAGCTTTTACATTGGTTAATTTGCATTTGTCGAACATAGTAGCATCTTTGGACATATCATTCTTTCGATCAGTCTGTAGAGCAAGGATAATGACACGCGGCTTCTCCAACTGTGCAGATGCCTTCACGGCCCATGAGTGCTTGGTAGTGCTCTGTAAGAGAGGATACTCGTACATATCCCACGATTGAAAACAAATGCTCAGGTTTCCTCCACTGTCCAAAGTACGTAGCAACGATAGCTTATTAACGTCGTTCAGCGTCACATGAGGCATCCGCCATTGTACTTTAACTAATTGAATTTCTGGTTCCAACAACGGCGATCCAATTAGAACATTCTTATCGTTGCGCGATCGTATTAAAATCAATTCGTGACGCGCATTAATAATAATGCGTTTGTAGTCCTCGCAAAATCCCAGCCAATATTTCAGTGGGATACAAAAATTGAAATGATTTTTCACTTTTAGCCCATCGCGACGTTTCAAGCCCCATCCGGCATTCTCCATATTTTTGTCTTCGCCAGATGTCAGCGATACATAGTTTTTCAACGTGCTAGTTATTCCAACGTTTCTGTTGCGATCAATTTCCACACCATTCAGCTCGTATCGAATCTCATCGAATAAGAACGCCATGCAATTATTTCCCAATGTCACCGTTAATGTATCGTTTGGCTTATTTATCTTCAATTTTCCCTCCACGTAGAGGAAACTTTCACACGGCAATGTGTATAAATCCTGCTGTTGTATGGGTATTCTTATCTCATCGCTGTACCCAAACGTTGTGTTGACGTATGGGTTGTATGTGTGAGTCTCGAGCTTGACGATGCGATCATCAAACGTCGGCTTCCCCCCAATGCTTAGAATGTCAACCATTTTTCAACTTAACTGCGCACAATAAATCCCAAGGATTTCAAAAATGCAATGTTCGTAGCAGTGAGTCTCTTCTTTTTAGCGTGATCAGAGCTGTTGTTGTTGTAAACAATTTGGTTTGAAAGAAACGAGTGTCTGGAGTCGTTCAACACAAGCATCTCTTTCGTTCGGACCACGCGTATTATCGTCGTCGCCGTCGTACGTGCAATCTAATGGTAATCTCTTCACCTTGAAAATCGAGCAGCCGTCCGTCTTGATCCACAACCCGTATCGTTAGATCCGTAACGATCCGTGCGGTGATTGGAAGGTAAATGATCTGCGCGGGCGTTTCCGATATCTTATATCCTGGTGGGACTCTCGGAGAAAATTCATGTATCGTATGTACGCGCTTTCCATTGTTGTACGCGCCAGCGGTCGCGCTGCATTCTACGCGAATAATGTTCACGTTCATGATATTAATCGGATCGTCTGATTCGTACCACCGCCCTGGTTCCAACTCCCGATTCGTCGAGAATCCCAGTAACGATCCAATGTTATTGCGCTTCGTAAAGTCCACGGTGAACGAGCAGTACAGCTCGCTTTTCATGGTATTGTTGTTGGGACGCAACACTATAGGATACACATCGCTATCGTCAGCATCGGTACCGTCGAGATTTTGAGGATACCGCTCGAGTAATCGCTGCCTCAAATACTTGGCAATGGCGTCTAGTTCGTAGGAGCCGTGGGGAATCGTAATGTATTCAGGAGTGGTGTAGATGCTGTTGCTGATGTCATAATTTGCGGTGAAGTAGAATTTATCGTTGCTCGAGTCGATGTTCGGTATTGTATGATAAGTTTCAAAGGTTGTTAGACCAAGCTCGTAATCATCGTCGCTCAAATCTATGGGTGGAAAGTAGCTCACCGCGAGGGTGCTACTCTTGCCGGTTAGAGTGAACGTTAGCGACATATTCCAAGCTGTACGACTCGATTAGTACTGAATCAGAGTGGTGGGAAGTCAATCCTTAAATTTGGTGCCGATCGTTTGTAGAAAGCGTAGACATAGTTGCCCGCAATTGCTTTGATCGTACTTCTGATAAGCCGTTCGATTGTATTCGATTTTCACAGCATCTTTGTCCAGATATTGTACCAATTCCTTAGGCGGCCGAAGATTCCCAAAGCTATCGAAATATATAGCTCGACATCCTCTCTTCGCATACGCTACCCAATGAGTTCCCGACCCCTCGACATTGTCCAAATTTACGATACCGCTCTCGTTTCGACGTACTCCTCCAGCTGGTAGCGCGTTGCGCATAAAAACACCTCTAAAGAATGGAATATGCATACGTTTTGCCAACTCAGCCAATTGCACATCGGTAGTTATGCCCACAGGCATTTTTATTTTCTTTTCGACGTTTTTTTTTTTTCGTTTCGATATTCCCTGTCCGCGACCTTCCATGGAGCGATTATGACGCTGCATTTCCTGCAGCTGATGTTGCGCCGCCTTACTATCCTTTACCACCTTGGCTATTCCCGCCGCTCCACCAGCTAATGATCCGAGAACACCTAGCAGCGGGAGAAGTGGTAATATGCCACCCCGTTTTGCCACCGGAAGAATCCGCTTTTTTTTCGATGTTCTCTTCGTAGTAGTAGTAGTAGTAGTAGTTTTGCGGGATTTTGTTTTCACCCCCATTCCGATTTTCGTCTTGGCCTTCATAGCTGCCCAAACAGCTGTAGCAGCACCTCTTTCACCCAGAGTCGAGTCTCGCGCAACGATGCGTTTTCGCGCTTTGTCAGCGAGTACGTTATCTGCCGCGTGCCTTTCGTCGAGGTCGTTGCTACGCGTATACGCAATATCGTGTTCGCGACACGCGGCGTCCAACGGATTGATACCTTGATCCCCTCTAGCCAAGCGTTTTGCCAGATGAGTTCCTGGACCACAAAACTGATATCCAGGAATATGCAATTCGAAAGGTAGCGCGTTTATCGCCCGATTTAACAAACCACGACCTTTCTTCACTCTCGTCGGCGACATTCGTTGCAGTTTTTAATCAATGGTGCTGGACCGTCGATATGCGTTCGCTGCCAGGGGCGATTATAATGTTCCAAGCACCGACGACACTGCTGCACCTCAGAATCGGCTTTTATATGCTCGGGGAGCCTGTCCCACAACTGATCAATGTGTCTTTCAAACTCTCTGAGTAGAATAATCTTTGGTATATATTTCAACTGCTCAGAGGTTAGGTCTCGAATATCGCAATTATCCGACAGGATCAGAAGCATTTTGAATACTGAGGTGTTTTCGCTTCGGCGCGGACCTATAAATAGGAGGTGTCATCGCTCCGAAAATCAGTTTTCACAGTTCACATCGAGGATGCGATTCGTGCGACAACCTGTAAGGATACGCGTGACAAATTTTGACGATAAATCGGAAATGATGTCACCGAATTCGAAGCGTAGACACGGTAGCATGCTACCAAACACTATCCGCTGTGTTATTTGCGGTCCATCGAATTGTGGAAAAACCAACGTGTTGGTGAGCTTGTTGGAAAGTCCACACGGTGTCCGCTTCGAGAACGTGTACGTGTATTCCAAGTCGCTGCAACAGCCGAAATATCAATATTTGGAGAATTTATTGACTCCGATAGATGAAATTGGCTACTTTACGTTTTCGAATAACAGTGATGTCATCCCACCGAGCGAATCGCTTCCGAATTCTATTTTTGTCTTTGATGACGTGGCATGTGACAAGCAAAATACGATACGAGAGTACTTTGCAATGGGGCGTCACTCGAACGTTGACTGCTTCTATCTCTGTCAGACGTATGCAAAGATTCCCAAACATCTTATACGCGACAATGCGAATCTGTTGATTCTGTTTAAGCAGGATGGTACCAACTTGAAACATGTGTACAACGATCACGTAAACACCGATATGTCATACGAGGATTTCTGTGCGTTGTGTCGTAATTGTTGGCAACGAGAGTATGGTTTCGTGGTAATAGACAAGGATAGCGCGATGTCCAATGGACGTTATAGAAAGGGATTTAACGAGTTTGCCATACCGTGAGATGGTCAATCGCTGTCAACACTTCGATGAGAAAGCAACGTCTGCGGTACAACGATGATGATTGATATCGATAGTCTGGAGGTTAAGGACCGCGAGAGGATAGCGAAGGAAATTGCAAAAACTAGTGCAGCCATTCGCAAGAAACACTTGGCTTTGAAGACTGGCAAGATGGAGGAAGATATCGCGTTGGAGAGACACTTTAAACCTATCGTCGAACCCTTGA
Organism: Andrena minutula; assembly: GCA_929113495.1. Lineage (NCBI taxonomy): Eukaryota > Metazoa > Arthropoda > Insecta > Hymenoptera > Andrenidae > Andrena > Andrena minutula. The sequence goes on from OV815993.1 coordinate 33,687,745, forward strand.
AACATATAGTGAAAAATACCACAGAGGCAGACACATTATCACCAGTGAGCAGTGACGTTGAAAAGAATGAAACATTAACGCCTGAAACAAAAATTCACCCGAAAGGGAACACGTCGACGTTGAAGAGAAAGAGGAAATTACTCGTAACCTCCACACCAGTTCAATCGAAGCGGAAACGACGGAATACTACGTTAAACGAGCCTACGGTCCCTATCACGCCAATAAATACAATTCCTCCTGTACAATCGCCCTCAGCCATTGACGATGATGATGATGATTATGATGATGATGACGTTTTCGAAACTTCTCCCAATGAGTCATTTGTGACATCTATTAGACAACAACTCCGAACATCCGAGGGACAAGAAGCGCTTCGCAGTTATTTCGGTCCGCTGGGGCAAAAATACGTAGATATAATCCTAAGCGAGGATAAAAATAAGACCATAGACTATGTATACGGTGTATACTTTATCGATGATAAGATGATGCTTGGGAATAAGGTTTTCGATATCGACAAACATGATAATATACTCATCGATGGTGTAAGATACAAGGGAACGCCCGGCCTTTACGAACTGATTTTCAAGAAAATTCCAAATGATGCTGTATACACCGAGGCCGATAAACAGAAATACAAAAGTATACTGCTTGCGACGAACGCTCACAGACACAAACATGGTGATCACAATCGCATAATGAGCAACAAGGGATACAAGTACAAATATGTAATTGCACCGCTAGTCCCCAGTTCATTGGCTAAAAGGGCAAGGAAAGGTCTAAGGACACCACGACTCATGACGGTAAACGATAACAAAAACGATTACGTGCACTGGGACGATCCCAACGAGCTGGTCGATAGACTTAAATTGCTCATTGCATCGCGCGCGGCAGGTCACACGGGTCTCGATAATGAAATCGCATCCATCGAGAAGGAACTTCGCGAGGCGGGCCACATTGTATAAATTAAACCGCACACCGATGACGCGCACTGTATGCATCGAGATGCCGATCAACAAATTTGGGGTGTCGCTCGAGAAGAGTGGAACAGCTGGAATGGACTACTACAAATGGAACGGTTTGCTTCGAAAGTACATGCGAGATAACGCTCTTTCCATGACCGGTGTCGACTTTGATGCAAAATCACGCAAGATACGACGGGTAGCGCAACCCACGGCTGACACCGATGCTGTCAATAAACTGTATATGGAAAAGAGCATTAAACTTTTGAGAGAGCAACAGAAAGAATTAGAGAGGAAGCTGGTCGTGTTTCAGAGAGATATGCTCACGTTGCAAAACAGCGTTCAAAAAATATCGCAGGCGTCGAATTCTATCCCACAGCAACGCTGCGAAGGAGAATCGTGCGAGACGGTTGATCTTGTCCAGAATTTCCTCCGACCGATGGGGAGCACATAATGCGCGTACACGATAATTATCGCATCATTCGTGTCGAAGACACCTCTGCGATCAAACATGCCACCATTATCAACATCCAAGAGTAAAGAAAACCATGGTCGCAAGAAGCGACAACTCGTTGAGGAATTGCACGCTCCAGCTCGAAGACATTTCCCGCGGAGGCGCGTCATAGTGCACGGATACGACGATCTGTGGCAAGCTGACGTTGTAGAAATGCGTCCTTACTCGCGATTCAACCAAGGTCACCACTACATACTCACCGTCATCGATGTGCTGAGCAAGTATGCATGGGCGATGCCGTTGAAGACTAAAAGTGGCGCTGAGGTGACTAAAGCGTTTGCAAAGATATTTAGAGATCGATATCCGAAAAATTTGCACACCGATCAAGGAAAAGAATTTTTCAATGCTGATATGCAGAAACTATTGGCAAAGCATGACATTAATCATTATTCGACGTATTCGGTGATGAAGGCCTCCGTCGTGGAACGTTTCAATCGAACTTTGAAGAACAATATGTGGAAAATGTTTACGCTCAATGGAACCTACAGATGGACCGATGCGCTACCAAGTCTTCTCGCAGAGTATAACGCGCGAAAACATAGAACCATCAAGATGCGTCCTTGCGATGTTACCCCTGCGATCGCCGACAAGCTGCTAGCCACCGTGTACAACAACGTAAAGATCGCCGCTCCAGCGAGATTCAAGTTGGGCGAGTTTGTTCGCGTGAGCAAATTTAAAACCATCTTCGATAAAGGCTATACGCCGAATTGGACAACGGAGGTGTTTAAGATAGCCAAAGTACAAGCAACTGATCCCGCGACGTATCTGCTCGTCGATTCCTGTGGAAAACCTGTTGCTGGAGGATTCTACGAACATGAGCTGCAACGCGTCACCGATCCTGATGTGTATCTAGTGGAAAAAGTCTTACGTAGGAAGGGGGATAAGGTGTACGTCAAGTGGTTGGGTTTTGATAAATCGCACAATTCTTGGATAAATAAAAATAATGTATTGTAAAAAATAATAATAATACATGATTCAATAAATGCAATGATACATATACATGTGCAAATAATTTTTTTCCATACATGTGTGAAGAATATTATACAATAGTTTCTATTTCACAAGGGTATATTATAATGTCCCCAGGGCAGAGTGTCGGTCGAATCGGGTATGATATATCGCTTGTCGTCGTGCGGACTTAGAGCGATTTTGGATTCCGAAATGGTGTACACTTTGTGCAATTTAGACCGTATGCACGATTGTCTGCGAACCATTTCGATCTCCCTTTCCAAGCACTGCGCGTAGTCGTCGAAAGTTATCGTTCTGGCTATGACGTTGGTCTTGACGCCTTTCGCTTTCTTCGTATCTTTTTTACCGTCTACGCGAAGTGCATACATTTTCGCTCTAAGACCTACGAATTCGGTCATTATCGCACCGTTATTTTCGTCCTTCATCAGCCCTGGAACCTTCTTATTTAAGCGCGGCATATTATATACATTGTCGATGGGATAATCGCTGGTGTCGAATCTGTCGATATTGTGCTTCATAGATTCATAGATATCGTCGCATCGAATATGATAAATGAGGCTGTCTGTGTCTGTGTATAGAATTTTACAATTTGTTCCATACTTGGGCGACATGTACTCGTGGTGAAATTCGTACAAACAAATTTTTGATATGTCCAGAATGCACATACCCACGTATATCGGTTTGTTGAATTTCACCTCGAGCTTTCGCAATTCAACAGCTATTAAATTTTTCGAAAAAACTCTTCGGCTGTGGAAATTCGGTTTCGCGATCATTGCCTCCGCGCCATATCGCCCATCCCAATGCGTTACGAGTTTTACATCCACATGATTTCGCACATTTTCCATTGTTTTACCGAATACCGCGTTGTTCATCAATTTGTACAAATTTTTTTCAAAGTCGTTTGTCGCGCTTGTTCTAAACCGTGTGTTGAGTTCGATGTAATCGCGGAGCCAGGGTGATTGAACGAATCGAAGCACGCGGTGTATCTTTGTAATACGAAGACCGTGACGCATGCACTGCTGCAGGTTGCGATAATGAATAACGTAACGCTGCTTATCGTATACCGTCGCGAGTAACTTGTCCTGTCTGCTGCCGGGTGGTTTGGCACGCGTCGGACAGAACGGTAGATCGGCATGAATGTTGTGCAGACGTTGCGGATATTCTAGATCTACCTCGAGAATGTACCCCGTGGGCGAATCGACAGCGATTGAAGACACGTTAAAATTTGCGACATCTTCGACCCATTGAAATTTACCATATGGCAGAGGCTGACACATTGCCCATCCATACAAATTATTCACATCAAAGTACATCAAGTACGATGACTCTTCCGATGCGTCGTAAGATGACATGTACTTGTTATTGGCATGTGCGTATCTTCCGGAACATTGACTTAAACCCCCGCGTATACCGCGTTCGACAAACATGACCATATCGACGTCTGTGAGCAATTCGAACGTAATTTTGGTATGTTTTAGCATAGCATCCCATGTGAAACCAGGTAAAGTGTAATAATGCGCTGAATCTAATCCGTAGCTCTTGATACAACTTTCGCGAAAATTTTCAAAAATATCTGCCAATAACAAGACATCTGTCTTCAAATACAAATCGCTGTATTCGCCCAAGGTTCTAATCTCGAAACGTTGCCAGACAGTCTCGGCGTGCGCGTAATCGCTCTCGGATACAGTCTCACCCGTTAACGAGCTGTAGAATGATTCGCGCGGTGGCAAGCATGGGTCCTGCAGCTTGTTCGCGCAATCAAGGTATTCGTACGGAAAGACACCCTTTCGCCTCAATAAATTAAAATCATCGGCGGATAATGTTTCAAATTGGGATCGTAAAATTTTTAATTGATCTGTGCTAAGAAAAGATGCTAATTTGTCGAGACTGGTGTTGAGAAATTTGTACGAATCGATGAATCGCAATTTAATACAATTTCGCGAGTCTGAATCAGCCGTATCTTCAACATTTTTTGTGAATGAAATGTACTTTTCTTTAGTTATGGGCAACACGTCAACGCTGCCTTCAAAAGCGGCCGCTATTTCCTCGATAATGAAATGCGAATCGTAGCCGGATAAATTATGGAAAACTATGGGGATGTAAAACGCATTTTTATAATTTAAATTGCACTCCGAATGTGCTGGGCCTCTAAACCGTCCGGAGAGATGACAGTGATCGCGAACTCGTACATCGCTAGCCTCGAATGGTTCTTCGCAAATATGACAATGTGAAGCATCGCGAAATGTGGTCCACTGTTCGGTGGTTAAATCCAGCATGGGAACATTACTAGTCAAGATGGGTTTAGCGAAGTTTGCAAAATTTTCCAATTCGTTGACGAACCATGAAACACAATCCGCGTCGCGGCGACATCGATACGTCGATAGCGATGTATCGTACGAGCAATGCATATAATATGCTATACTGTGCACTTTATGATGCTGGTACGTGTGTAATTTATTATCACCCTCTCGATTGTTCTCCGTTTTCTCGATGATACACTCTAAATCTGCGTACACCACGAAGGGGAGCCGCTCCTTACTGCAGTGGTTGTTGAAACTGAGGAGATTTTCACCTTCGCTGGGCAGCAGGATGGCACAGTCGTTCATTTGCCCACAATCCACTGTATGGACCTCCAACTTCTCGGCAGATCCGAAATAATGCATGCAGCTTTAAAACATTTTTTTTTTTTTATTATTTTTTCACGACGCATTTCATAAGTTTCTATACGTACCGATCGCAGATGAATTTCTTTCCATGGTGCCTACTCAGCTGTGCGCTCACCAGCCGGGACAAGTTCTTGATCAGCACAAAGTGCCCTACATCACCGTGCTCTTGATTTGGTGTGTAGAGCAGATTGACGTGTCGATCCCTCTTTTGATTGGTGAGACGCAGTGGAAAGACCGTTGGCCCCTTCTTCTCCATCTCAAAGCTGTACACGTTGATGGAGATTTCGTTCAGCCGTTCAAACTTTGCAATCTGTGCCAGAGACATTGGGAACTCAATGCCCTGGAGATTTAGCGTGGAAGCATAATCGGGGTACGAACTTGGACGATCTTTCCACCGGATGTAGAGCGGCGATCACTGCCCACGCGAAACAGGCGTTGTCCGAGGACTGTACACTAATGGTTGCCTTCTTCGACAACAATTCCCGCGGCAACTTGTGGTGGCACCCCGCGCGCAGCGGATTATACTTGTTGACATTGACTGTCAGGTTGAGAATTCTCGTCAATGCCCATCCGCTGTCGCGTTCCTGGAACTCTTCCAGCGATGCTAGGGTGGGTTCGACGACGCATTGTTGGTACCACTCCTGCAGATCGGATGTGTGGAAGAGTTCGCAGTTCCGGGTATTGATGCTTTTACAAGCACGCTTGTCACCCGCCACAAATTCACCGTTGAACACCGTGTTCACTTTGAGGTTTCGATGTTTCCTCAAAGCGCCCCGCACATGCTCCAACAGAATGGTTCCCGCATCTTGGAGGAAGTTGCACGGTTCGATGTAATTCGAATTTAGCACGGCACCAGTTAATACGCGGGTATCGAACGCAGTGTCTATTTCGCGCCACAAAAGTCCTGTGCTAGAATGTCCGGCACCTTCGCGCACGAAACGTCCGCGCAACGAATATTTCAATCCTTCGAGTCGCGCGATTTGAGCAACCAACGATTGTCGAACGCCGATCGATAATCGGGGACGTTTCACTCGGCTGCGTTCTTCCAACGATTCTATGCACTCGTTGCACCGTTCTTCCCACGCGAGATACTCTTCCCGCGAAATCAATCGTGCAGATTGATCCAATAATTGGCGTTCTACTTGCACGAATTCTCCCATGATTGTAAATGGAATGTATACGGAACGTTCCTTCCACGCAACACGTTGCAACGATTTGAGGCTTTGTGCAGGTTGGAGCATGCCTTTATGACTGATACCACGATTTGCTATCTCTAACTCTTTCGATGTTCCCTCTCTCTCGAATACATTGCATGCAAAAACGATGATTCGTTCCAACATGGTTTTATGCAGTTTCTGCTGATACAGCATAATACTATGCATCACACGTATGACGAATTAGCGCGCGAGATCGACGCTTCTACAAGTATTATATTACAATCAACACGTGTGGAGTCTTTTATCCTCGAGGGTGGGACTCAAGTTACATGCTACGTTCAGATTCAAAATCATTATGGAAAAAAATGGTAGCTTTAGAATAATATGCTGTGGCGGGGGAGGCAATTGCACCTCTATTTAAGCCGAGCTCTCGGACGCTATTCCATCAAATGCTCAGTAACCTCAGTGACTTTGACGGAACAAATAGTGCTCTGAAAACATATAATGCATAGTACCAGTGCCGAAGGGAACGCTAAACGTATGAATTATTACGTTCCGATTGTGCAAGATGATGGCATAGCTCAATGCGGGGACACTACAGCTGTTTGGTAAGGCTTAATTTTCACATCTTCTCGAATTTTTTTTTATGTACATTCCTAATACGAGCTGACAATTTCATAGCTTTGATTGTTCTCATAGCTCGCAACGAACATCGCGTATCATGGTCAGAAGATACGCATTAACATCCATGGGCAATAAATATCTGGAAATTGGACTCCGCGTACGACCTAAGATCGATGTAGAATTTGTTCTCGGCAACAATCGTGGGATGTATCTCACGTTACCATCATATACATGGCATGCGCTATGCAACAATCGTACAACCATCGAAGAACGTTCACGATTACCAGGATCACCTTCGATGCAGATGGATCAATTAATGATGGATTTTTGTGAGATCTATAATTCTTCGATTGTAAAGATGACGTTACATGATAAATCGCTGTATTTCAAACCGGAGACAGTAACATTTTTATTAAATCTTGAGCCATGTATAGACTATGTATATATGCGGCTGTGTCATATTGTAGGAGATGTGCAGATGAAATTTGAAACTTTTGTTAACGTGCTACAGCAGAGCGATGTTACCTGCGAAAAATTAGATACACGTCATGCTGCTAAAATCATACGCGATAGCGAACATTACTGTGAGGATTATTATATAGATTGCGAACTGGTAGCATGTGCCATCAATGATATTTTAGCTGATGCTCGTAGGAAAAAATGTTAAATTGTATTCATTTAATTTTAAACAATATATATCATAAACATATTTTATTTCTCAATTTTATTTACCCGTCCTCCTCCTTGCCACCTAACTTTAAGATTTGCTGACGCTGCATAATTCTTTCCATGATTCGCGCTAATTCTGTTTTTCGTTCGAGCGTTCTTCGGGCCATCAAATGATATCATCCCGCGCAGCTGCTCCAGAGGAGTCGAATTACGCATGCTATCGCGCGATACGCGGCGACGTTAAATCGGAACGCTTTGAAATACTGTTAGCTTTAGAATGCATGCGATTCTATCCCCTATGTATTACTCTCTCTTTCCCTCCTAGAATTTTAACTTTAAAGTAATGCTCCGTCTCTTATGTAGTGGCGTCTCTTTCCCTCCTAAAATATTAACTTTAAAGTAATGCTCCGTCTCTTTCCCTCGAAGACGCGGTGTCGAAAAAAAAAAAAAAAAACGTTGATCTTTCCCGACATTGTCCGAAATAATTTCTGATAAATTATTGGTTTGGAAAAAAAGTTCCAGGACAGTCTCCACCCTAGGTTAGGTCCGGAAAAAAATTTCGGGTGGGCCAAGTTCTGAGAGAGATTTTTTTCGGGGGTCAATGCCTCCCTCTGAAAAATTTCCGACGGTGGGTCCGGTCTGGAGAGGCCTCCGCGGCGGTTCGGCCCGGACTGATCCCCTCCATCGTCGCGGCTACCCCCACTCCGCGGCGCGTGCGCGCGCAACCTGTCTTCCTTACCCCGCAGGCCCCGCGCCCAGGTTTCCCTCCGCCGCGCTCCCCCGCGCGCCCTCACTTTCCCCCCGCCCCCGCGCTCCCCTCAGCACACCCGGGTTAGAAACCGTCTTGTCTTACTACTTACGCAATATCGTGTTCGCGACACGCTGCGTCCAACGGATTAATACCCTGATCCCCTCTAGCCAATCGTTTTGTCAAATGAGTTCCTGGACCACAAAACTGATATCCTGGAATATGTAATTCGAAAGGTAGCGCGTTTATCGCCCGATTTAACAAACCGCGACCTTTCTTCACTCTCGTTGGCGACATTCACCACAGTTTTTAATCAATGGTGCTGGACCGTCGATATGCGTTCGCTGCCAAGGGCGATTATAATGCTCCAAGCACCGACGACACTGCTTGATCTCTGAATCGGCTTTTATATGCTCGGGGAGCCTATCCCACAACTGATCAATGTGTCTTTCAAACTCTCGGAGTAGAATAATCTTTGGTATATATTTCAACTGCTCAGAGGTTAGGTCTCGAATATCGCAATTATCCGACAGGATCAGAAGCATTTTGAATACTGAGGTGTTTTCGCTTCTGCGCGGACCTATAAATAGGACGTGTCGTCGCTTCGAAAATCAGTTTTCACAGTTCACATCGAGGATGCGATTCGTGCGACAACCTGTAAGGATACGCGTGACCAATTTTGACGATAAATCGGAAATGATGTCACCGAATTCGAAGCGTAGACATGGTAGCATGCTACCAAACACTATCCGCTGTGTTATTTGCGGTCCATCGAATTGTGGAAAAACCAACGTGTTGGTGAGCTTGTTGGAAAGCCCACACGGCGTCCGCTTCGAGAACGTGTACGTGTATTCCAAGTCGCTACAACAGCCGAAATATCAATATTTGGAGAATTTATTGACTCCGATAGATGAAATTGGCTACTTTACGTTTTCGAATAATAGTGATGTCATCCCACCGAGCGAATCACTTCCGAATAGTATTTTTATCTTTGATGACGTGGCATGTGACAAGCAAAATACGATACGAGAGTACTTTGCAATGGGGCGTCACTCGAACGTTCACTGCTTCTATCTCTGTCAGACGTATGCAAAGATTCCCAAACATCTTATACGCGACAATGCGAATCTGTTGATTCTGTTTAAGCAGGATGGTACCAACTTGAAACATGTGTACAACGATCACGTAAACACCGATATGTCATACGAGGATTTCTGCGCGTTGTGTCGTAATTGTTGGCAACGAGAGTATGGTTTCACGGTAATAGACAAGGATAGCGCGATGTCCAATGGACGTTATAGAAAGGGATTTAACGAGTTTGCCATACCGTGAGATGGTCAATCGCTGTCAACACTTCGATGAGAAAGCAACGTCTGCGGTACAACGATGATGATTGATATCGATAGTCTGGAGGTTAAGGATCGCGAGAGGATAGCGAAGGAAATTGCAAAAACTAGTGCAGCCATTCGCAAGAAACACTTGGCTTTGAAGACTGGCAAGATGGAGGAAGATATCGCGTTGGAGAGATACTTTAAACCTATCGTCGAACCCTTGAAACATATTGTGGAAAATACCACAGAGGCAGACTCATTATCACCACTGAGCATTGACGTTGAAGAGATTGAAACAGTAACGCCTAAAACAAAAATCCGTCCGAAATGGAACACATTGACGTTGAAGAGAAAGAGGAAATCGCACGCGTCATCGGATTATTCACTCGCAAACTCAACACCAGTTCAATCGAAGCGGAAACGACAGAATACTACGTTAAACGAGCCTCCGTTCCCTATCACGCCAATAAATACAATTCCTCCTGTACAATTGCTCTCAGCCATTGATGATGATGATGATGATGATGATGACGTTTTCGAAACTTCTCTCAATGAGTCATTTGTGACATCTATTAGACAACAACTTCAAACATCCGAGGGACAAAAAGCGCTTCGCAGTTATTTCGGTCCGCTGGGGCAAAAATACATAGATGTAATCCTAAGTAGGGATGTAGATAAGACCATGGACCATGTATATGGTGTATACTTTACCGATAATAATAAGATGATGCTTGGGAATAAGGCTTTCGATATGGACAAGGATGATAATATACTCATCGATGGTGTAAGATACAAGGGAACGCCCGGCCTTTACGAACTGATTTTCAAGAAAATTCCAAATGATGCTGTATACACCGAGGCCGATAAACAAAAATACAAAAGTATACTGCTTGCGACGAACGCTCACAAACAAAAACATGGTGATCGCAATCGCATATCGAGCAACAGGGGATACAAGTACAAATATGTAATTGCGCCGCTAGTCCCCAGTTCATCGGCTAAAAAGGCAGGGAAAGGTCTAAGGACACCACGACTCATGACGGTAAACGATAACAAGATCGATTACGTGCACTGGGACGATCCCAACGAGCTGGTCGATAGACTTAGATTGCTCATTGCATCGCGCGCGGCAGGTCACACGGGTCTCGATAACGAAATCGCATCCATCGAGGAGGAACTTCGCGAGGCGGGCCACATTGTATAAATTAAACCGCACGCCGATAACGCGCACTGGATGCATCGAGATGCCGATCAACAAATTTGGGGTGTCGCTCGAGAAGAGTAGAACAGCTGGAATGGACTACTACAAATGGAACGGTTTGCTTCGAAATTACATTCGAGATAACGCTCTTTGCATGACCGGTGTCGAATTTGATGCAAAATCACGCAAGATACGACGGGTAACGCAACCCACGGCTGACACCGATGCTGTCAATAAACTGTATATGGAAAAGAGCATTAAACTTTTGAGAGAGCAACAGGAAGAATTAGAGAGGAAGCTGGTCGTGTTTCAGAGATATATGCTGACGTTGCAAAACAGTGTTCAAAAGATATCGCAGGCGTCGAATTCTATCCCGCAGCAGCGCTGCGAAGGAGAATCGTGCGAGACGGTTGATCTTGTCCAGAATTTCCTCCGACCGATGGAGAGCACATAATGCGCGTACACGATAATTATCGCATCATTCGTGTCAAAGACATCCAAGAGTAAAGAAAACCATGGTCGCAAGAAGCGACAACTCGTTGAAGAATTGCACGCTCCAGCTCGAAGACATTTCCCGCGGAGGCGCGTCATAGTGCACGGATACGACGATCTGTGGCAAGCTGACGTTGTAGAAATGCGTCCTTACTCGCGATTCAACCAAGGTCACCACTACATACTCACCGTCATCGATGTGCTGAGCAAGTATGCCTGGGCGATGCCGTTGAAGACTAAAAGTGGCGCTGAGGTGACTAAAGCGTTTGCAAAGATATTTAGAGATCGATATCCGAAAGATTTGCAAACCGATCAAGGAAAAGAATTTTACAACGCTAATGTGCAGAAACTATTGGCAAAGCATGACATTAATCATTATTCGACGTATTCGGTGATGAAGACCTCCGTCGTGGAACGTTTCAATCGAACTTTGAAGAACAATATGTGGAAAATGTTTACGCTCAATGGAACCTACAGATGGATCGATTTGCTATCAAGTCTTCTCGCAGAGTATAACGGGCGAAAACATAGAACCATCAAAATGCGTCCTTGCGATGTTACCCCTGCGATCGCCGACAAGATGCTAACCACCGTGTACAACAACGTAAAGATCGCCGCTTCAGCGAGGTTCAAGTTGGGCAAGTTTGTGCGCGTGAGCAAATTCAAAACCATCTTCGATAAAGGCTATACGCCGAATTGGACAACGGAGGTGTTTAAGATAGCCAAAGTACAAGCAACTGATCCCGCGACGTATCTGCTCGTCGATTCCAGTGGAAAACCTGTTGCCAGAGGATTCTATGAACACGAGCTGCAACGCGTCACCGATCCTGATGTGTATCTAGTGGAAAAAGGGGGATAAGGTGTACGTCAAGTGGTTGGGGTTTGATAAATCACACAATTCTTGGATAAATAAAAATAATGTATTGTAAAAAATAATAATACATGATTCAATAAATACAATGATACATATACATGTGCTAACAATTTTTTTATACAATAATTCCACCATTTATATATATATATATTACACAATAAATACAATAGTTTCTATTTCACAAGGGTATATTATAATGTCCCCAGGGCAGAGTGTCGGTTGAATCGGGTACGATATATCGCTTGTTGTCGTGCGGACTTAGAGCGATTTTGGATTCCGAAATGGTGTACACTTTGTGCAATTTAGACCGTATGCACGATTGTCTGCGAACCATTTCGATCTCCCTTTCCAAGCACTACGCGTAGTCGTCGAAAGTTATCGTTCTGGCTATGACGTTGGTCTTGACGCCTTTCGCTTTCTTCGTATCTTTTTTACCATCTACGCGAAGTGCATACATTTTCGCTCTAAGGCCTACGAATTCAGTCATTATCGCACCGTTATTTTCGTCCTTCATCAGCCCTGGAACCTTCTTATTCAAGCGCGGCATATTATATACATTGTCGATGGGATAATCGCTGGTGTCGAATCTGTCGATATTGCGCTTCATAGATTCGTAGATATCGTCGCATCGTATGTGATAAATGAGGCTGTCTGTGTCTGTGTATAGAATTTTACAATTTGTTCCATGCTTGGGTGACATGTACTCGTGATGAAATTCGTACAAACAAATTTTTGATATGTCCAGAATGCACATACCCACGTATATCGGTTTGTTGAATTTCACCTCGAGCTTTCGCAATTCAACAGCTATTAAATTTTCCGAAAAAACACTTCTGCTGTGGAAATTCGGTTTCGCGATCATTGTCTCCGCGCCATATCGCCCATCCCAATGCGTTAAAAGTTTTACGTCCACATGATTTCGTACATTTTCCATGGTTTTACCGAATACCGCGTTGTTCATCAATTTGTACAAATTTTTTTCAAAGTCGTTTGTCGCACTTGTTCTAAACCGTGTGTTGAGTTCGATGTAATCGCGGAGCCAGGGGGATTGAGCGAATTGAAGCACGCGGTGTATCTCTGTAATACGAAGACCGTGACGCATGCACTGCTGTAGGTTGCGATAATGAATAACGTATCGCTGCTTATCGTATACCGTTGCGAGTAACTTGTCCTGTCTGCTACCAGGTGGTTTGGCACGCGTCGGACGGAACGGTAGATCGGCATGAATGTTGTGCAGACGCTGCGGATATTCCAGATCTACCTCGAGAATGTACCCCGTGGGCGAATCGACTGGGACTGAAGACGCGTTAAAATTTGCGACATCTTCGACCCATTGAAATTTAGCGTATGGCAGAGGCTGACACATTGCCCATCCATACAAATTGTTCACATCAAAGTACATCATGTACGATGACTCTTCCCATGCGTCGTAAGATGACATATACTTGTTATTGGCATGTGCGTACCTTCCGGAACATTGACTTAAACCCCCGCGTATACCGCGTTCGACAAACATGACCATATCGACGTCTGTGAGCAATTCGAATGTAATTTTGGTGTGTTTTAACATAGCATCCCACGTGAAACCAGGTAAAGTGTAATAATGCGCTGAATCTAGTCCGTAGCTCTTGATACAACTTTCGCGAAAATTTTCAAAAATATCTGCCAATAACAAGACATCTGTCTTCAAATACAAATCGCTGTATTCGCCCAAGGTTCTAATCTCGAAACGCTGCCAGACAGTCTCGGCGTGCGCGTAATCGCTCTCGGATACAGTCACACCCGTTAACGAATTGTACAATGATTCGCGCGGTGGCAAGCATGGGTCCTGCAGCTTGTTCGCGCAATCAAGGTATTCGTACGGAAAGACACCCTTTCGCCTCAATAAATTAAAATCCTTGGCGGATAATGTTTCAAATTGGGATCGTAAAATTTTTAATTGATCTGTGCTAAGAAAATATGCTAATTTGTCGAGACTGGTGTTGAGAAATTTGTACGAATCGATGAATCGCAATTTAATACAATTTCGCTAGTCTGAATCAGCCGTATCTTGAACATTTTTTGTGAAAGAAATATACTTTTCTTTAGTTATGGGCAACACATCAACGTGACCTTCGAAAGCGGTTGCTATTTCCTCGATAATGAAATATGAATCGTAGCCGGATAAATTATGGAAAACTATGGGGATGTAAAACGCATTTTTATAATTTAAATTGCACTCCGAATGTGCTGGGCCTCTGAACTGTCCGGAGAGATGACAGTGATCGCGAACTCGTACACTGCTAGCCTCGAATGGTTCTTCGCAAATATGACAATGTGATGCATCGCGAAATGCGGCCCACTGTTCGGTGGTTAAATCCAGCATGGGAACATTACTGGTCAAGATGGGTTTAGCGAAATTTGCAAAATTGTTAAGTTCGTCGACGAACCATGAAACACAATCCGCGCCGCGGCGACATCGATACGTCGATAACGATGTATCGTACGAACAATGCATATAATATGCTATGCTGTGCACTTTATGGTGCTGGTACGTGTGTAATTTATTATCACCCATTCGATTGTCCTCCGTTTTCTCGATGATACACTCGAGATCGGCGTACATCACGAAGGGGAGCCGCTCCTTCATGCAGTGGTTCTTGAAGCTGAGGAGATTTTCGCCTTCGCTGGGCAACAGAATGGCACAGTCGTTCATCTTGCCGCAGTCCACTGCATGGGCCTCCAACTTCGCGGTGGATCCAAAGTAATGCATGCAGCTGCAAAAACAAAAATACCAAATTTTTTTATTTAATTTTTTTCGCGAGACATTTCATAAGTTTCTATACGTACCGATCACAGATGAATTTCTTTCCATCGTGCCTGCTCAGCTGCGTGCTCACCAATCGGGACAAGTTCTTGATTAGAACAAAGTGTACTACATCGCCGTGCTCTTGATTAGGTGTGTAGAGCAGATTGACGTGTCGATCCCTCTTTTGATTGGTGAGACGCAGCGGAAAGACTGTTGGTCCCTTCTTCTTCTCCATCTCAAAGCTGTACACGTTGATGGAGATGTCGTTCTGTCGCTCAAACTTCGCAATCTGTGCCAAAGACATTGGGAACTCAATGCCCTGGAGATTTAGCATGGAAGCACAGTGTGGGTATGAACTTGGACGATCGGTATGCCGTTCAGCAGGATGGAGAGCTGCGACCACTGCCCACGCGAAACACGCATTATCCTCGGATTGTACACTGATCATTGCCTTCTTCGACAACAATTCCCGCGGCAACTTGTAGTGACACCCGGCGCGCAACGGATTGTACTTGTTGACATTGACTGTCAGATTGAGAATTCTCGTCAATGCCCATCCGCTGTCGCGTTCCTGGAACTACTCCAGCGATGCCTGGGTGGGTTCGACGACGCATCGCTGATACCACTCCTGCAGATCGGATGTGCGGAAGAGTTCGCAGTTTCGGGTGTTGATGCTCTTGCAAGTACGTTTATTGCCTGCCACAAATTCGCCGTTGAACACCGTGTTCACTTTGAGGTTTCGATGTTTCCTCAAAGCGCCCCGCACATGCTCTAGCACAATGGTCGCCGCATCCTGGAGGAAGTTGCGCGGTTCGATATAGTTCGAATTTAACACGGTACCAGTTAATACGCGGGTATCGAACGCGGTGTCTATTTCGCGCCACAAAAGTCCTGTGCTAGAATGTCCGGCACCTTCGCGGACGATTCGTCCACGCAACGAATGTTTCAATCCTTCGAGCCGCGCGATTCGAGCAACCAACGATTGTCGAACACCGATCGATAATCGGGGACGTTTCACTCGGCTGTGTTCTTCCAACGATTCTATGCACTCGTTGCACCGTTCTTCCCACGCGAGATATTCTTCCCGCGAAATCAATCGGGCAGATTGATCCAACAATTGGTGTTCTACTTGCGCGAATTCTCCCATGATCGTAAAAATGGAATGTATATGTAACCGCGGTCTTCAACACGTTGCAACGATTTGGAGTTTTGTACAGTTTGGAGCTCACTTTTATACCCAAACCACGATTTGGTATCTCTGTCTAACTCTTTCGGCGTACCTCCTCCCCCAAAAGATTGCATGTAAAAAGCCGATTGGTCCAAACATGGTTCTATGCAATTTCTGCTGATACAGCATAATTCTTTCTATGATTCACGCGTATATCTAACTCTTTTGGTGTACCCCCTCCCCCAAAAGATTCCATGTAAAAAGCTGATTGGTCCAAACATGGTTCTATGCAATTTCTGCTGATACAGCATAATTATTTCTATGAATCACACGTATGACGAATTAGCGCGCGAGATCATCCGATGCAGTTTCTGCTGACACCGCATAATTCAAAGAATCGACGTTCCCACAGGTATTATATTACATTCGGCGCGTGTCGAGACTTTTATCCTTGAGGGCATGGCTCAAGTTACATGATCGCGCGATGCACTGCGACGCTTTAAAAACTATTATCTATAAAATGCATGCGATTGTAGCCCAAAGTAGTGTTGTCTCTTTCCCTCTCCCTAGAATTTAGCTTTAGAATGCATGCTCTCTCTCTTTCCCTCCTAATGCATACGGTTGTACCACCAAGTAGTGCTGTCTCTTTCCCATCCATCCGAAGACGCGGTGTTTTAAAAAAGCCGATCTGCCCCGACGTTATCCGAAACAATTTCCTTCAAAGAAATTATTATTATTTCTATCGCATATTAATTCGCTAGATCACACTCTCGCGGTTAGGTCCGAAAAAAAATTTTCGGGTGGGCCAAGTTCTGAAAGAGATTTTTTTCGGGGGTCAATGCCTCTCTCTGAAAAATGGGTCCGGTCTGGAGAAGCCTCAGCGGCGGCTCGGCCCGGACTGATCCCCCCTCTATCGTCGCGGCTTCCCCCACTCCGCGGCTCGTGCGCGCGCAACCTGTCTTCCTACCCCGCAGGCCCCGCGCCCAGGTTTCCCTCCGCCCCCCTCCCCCGCGCGCCCTCACTTCCCCCACCGCCCCGCGCCGCACAGTGGGACAAACTGCTCTTTTTTGTGTCAAAATCGTAGAACTCTTGATAGGAATAAGGTAGAGGTATGGGACTTTTTGGAGGTTAAAGCTAAGATGTTGCAGATTAAGGGAAAAATGTTTAGAATGTATAAAAAAAAAAATTTGACCTTGAAAATCTAAGTCAAAGTTGGCATTTTCGACGAAAATTTCGGTTTTTCCGTTATGATTCGTGGTTGAAGTTTTTCCATTACTTGTTATACATCATTTTTTATAGATTTTGTCGCGCTGATTTCAAATCCGTTCGCAAAATTTGTCTACCCCCTCAGGATTTTGAAAAAAAGCGATTTTGAGTTTAACACAGATTTTCAAAAGTAAAAAACTTTCGTACCATAATTTCATTAATTTTCCCTTAATCTGCAATCTTTCAGCTTTAATTTAAAAAAAAAATCATCGCTCTATCTCATTTCTATCAAAAGTTCTTTCATTTTGACACAAACTTCTCACTTTGCCCCACTGTGCGCCACACAGTGGGGCAAAGTGAGAAGTTTGTGTCAAAATGAAAGAACTTTTGATAGAAATGAGATAGAGCGATGATTTTTTTTTTAAATTAAAGCTGAAAGATTGCAGATTAAGGGAAAATTGTGAAAAACTGTGCGCCACACAGTGGGGCAAAGTGAGAAGTTTGTGTCAAAATGAAAGAACTTTTGATAGAAATGAGATAGAGCGATGATTTTTTTTTAAATTAAAGCTGAAAGATTGCAGATTAAGGGAAAATTGTGAAAAACTGTGCGCCACACAGTGGGGTAAAGTGAGAAGTTTGTGTCAAAATGAAAGAACTTTTGATAGAAATGAGATAGAGCGATGATTTTTTTTTTAAATTAAAGCTGAAAGATTGCAGATTAAGGGAAAATTAATGAAATTATGGTACGAAAGTTTTTTACTTTTGAAAATCTGTGTTAAACTCAAAATCGCTTTTTTCAAAATCCTGAGGGGGTAGACAAATTTTGCGAACGGATTTGAAATCAGCGCGACAAAATCTATAAGAAATGATGTATAACAAGTAATGGAAAAACTTCAACCACGAATTATAACGGAAAAACCGAAATTTTCGTCGAAAATGCCAACTTTGACTTAGATTTTTGTTGGAGACAGAATGAGGAGGGGGTCGTAGCACGGCCGCGGGCCGATATAAAGATACTGAGTGGGCCATCTCTGAGGTAATTAGGCAATTACCGTGGCCCACTCATCCGCGAATGACGTAACTCGGAGTCACGTGACTTCCTGGAATCCTCGTCAGGATTCCGGGAGACGAGAGTCGTTCTTCTCGTTTCACGTGCCGAACGAAGCACATGTATCGCGATCGCGCGAGAATTCAATTCGGTACTTCGATCCGAACAAGTGGCCAGATCGCTGGTAGTGAACTCAGGAGGTGTTCAGTAAACGAATAATTTAATTGCGACCTGTAATTAGTTGTACATAGCGTAAAGTGATCTTTATTTCATTAAAATATATATTCTGTGTTTTGTTAAACAAAGTCAATTTTCTATAGCGCGAGCCGGTACAATTTTTCTTACTCATTCTGTATCATATTATTTGATCCTTCGAGCCGGAGCTCCGCCTGTGCAGTTATCTCCGCCTGTGCAGTTAACAGTGAACAAGTGGTGAAGCTTTGAAGTGGTTTTCACACGTGCTCGGCCGTTGTGCGTCCATAGTCCGTTGCTCAAGATGGCTGACCTGATCGAGGAACAGAAGGACACCATCAGGAGAATTTCCAGAGTGGTGGAGAATTTAAAAAAAACAGGCGCAGCAAAAATTACCGAAGGTGCTGTGCGCGCGAGACTGGACGCGCTCGAGGACATGTGGTCAGATCTCAAGACCATGCACAGGAGTATCGTCAAGGCCGCTAAGGAGACCACTACACTCAAGGCAGATGTTTATTTTTCCAAAGATCTGTTTGATCAAGCGGAGGGTTCATATTTGGAACAACGGGGCTTATTATTAGACATTTTAAAACCAGTTGGACAATCGTTACCTGTAGGAGGCACAAGTTCAAACGTAACGGTTGCTAGTGCCGAACCAAGGTCACGCGCTGTTTTGCCTCGAATCCCCTTGCCAGAATTCGACGGCCGGTATTGTGATTGGCCGTCCTTCCATGATCTGTTTGTGTCGCTGATAGTGAAGGATTCGTCGCTCAGTGAGGTGGATCGGCTTCACTACCTGAAAACGTGTCTCAAAGGAGAAGCCGCGGGACATTTGAAAAACTACGCTATAACCGAAGACAACTTTGCGTTGGCTTGGCAAGCTCTTAAGGAGCGATATCAAAATAAACGCAAGCTTGTGCGGGTACAAATAGCCACGCTAGCGAAGTTGGCTCCAGTCTCAAAGGAGTCGTCCTCCGAGTTGAAGCGACTACTATACGATACCGTCGACGTGGTCGGAGCACTAAGCAAACTCGGTCGTCCCATCACCAACGCGACTGACTGGTTGGTGTACATCACCGTAGAACGACTGGATCGCCAGTCGCGTCGAGACTGGGAATTATCCTTGGGTTCGTCCGATGAGGTGCCAACTTTCGACGAACTGAAGGAATTTCTGGAAAAAAGAATTGACACCGTGGAGGCTCTCGAAGAGCAGCGAGGTACTGGACAGTCCGAGAAGAAGAAAATCGAGAAAGGTGCCCGACTGCACCAGGTGTCCACCCCCGCTAATCCTGCAAAGGACTGCAGTCTGTGTAAGGGAAAGCATTATGTGGCGTTCTGTCCCACTTACCATAAGAAAACCCCCACAGAAAGGCAGGCGTGCACCGAGTCATTAAATCTATGCTTCAACTGCTTGGGTAAACACAAGTATGATGCGTGCCAATCAGTGAAGAAGTGCAGGATCTGTGACGAGAAGCACCATACGTCTCTTCACGACGTATATCGCGTTCCCGAAAAGCCAGCGGTGCATCATGCCGCGTTACAGGGTTTTCGTTCCGCTCGAGTGATCCTCAGTACCGCAAGGGTAAAATTACTGGAGCCCAGTAGACCAGCGGAATTCGTGCGAGCACTCATCGACCCAGCAAGTGAGGTGTCCATCATAGCAGAGTCCCTGGTGCAACGACTGGGACTCAGTCGACGAGCTGCTCGAATCCCTCTACTTGGGGTAGGTGGCGCTCGGTCTCGTACGACGAGGGGATACACGACCGTCACTGTCACGTCCCACTGTGGCACAGAGTGTAGTCATGAGGTGGCAGCATTGATCCTGCCAGAGCTTTCGGGACACGTACCTAGGAAGTTTCCCGAAGAACGGACTTGGCTCCATTTACAGGGACTACCACTTGCTGATCCGTGGTTCCAAAGAAATGATCCTGTGGAGCTGCTCCTGGGTGCGGACGTGTATAACAAGATCCTGCGCTGTGGGGTCCGTCTTGGAGGTCCTAACGCTCCAGTTGCCCAGGAAACATGTCTGGGATGGATCCTCAACGGAGGCATCCAGGGCGATCCGAATCAGGTGGATCCATTGTCGTCCTCTCCCGCTGTTCACCACTGCGCTGTGGACAAGGAATTGGTAAGCATGCTAACCAAGTTTTGGGAACAGGAAGAAATCTCTGTAGTCGTGCCACCGACGCCAGAGAATGAAGAGTGCGAGCAGCACTTCCTGCAAACATACAGACGGGAGGACGATGGTCGCTTCGTAGTCGCCCTTCCCTTCAAAGCATCGCCGAACCTGGGCGATTCCCGACGTGCAGCACTGCGGACTCTGGAGGCGATGCAGCGCAGGTTTCGACGATCGACGAAACTACAAGAGGCGTACAACGACTTCATGACTGAGTACGAGAGCATGGGGCATATGATTAGCGCGCCAAATTCAGGTGAGAGCCTCACCAGGGGTATTGATTTCTATCTGCCTCACCATGGAGTGTGGAAAGAGACCAGTACGACCACTAAATTAAGGGTGGTATTCAATGGCTCATTGAAGAGCGACAACGGGCGGTCTCTCAACGAATTTCTCCATACGGGTCAAAATTTACTCCCTCCTCTCGCGGAGGTGCTCCTCCGCTGGCGAAAGCACGCAGTCGCTTTCACGGCTGATGTAGCCAAAATGTATCGCCAGATTCGCGTACATAAGGACGATTGGCGATGGCAGAAAATCTTGTGGAGCAAACACACTGGTGAGGCTCCTCAAGAATATCACCTGTGTACCGTCACTTACGGATTGGCATGTGCTCCGTACCTGGCGATCCGATGTATTCACCAGCTGGCAGCAGAGGAAGCTGAGAAGTTCCCAGCAGCAGCAAAGGTGGTCCAGCGCGACTTCTACGTGGACGACGTACTCTCTGGAGGCTCCACGGTGGCAGAAGCCCAACAGCTCCAAAGCGAGCTGTACGGTCTCCTTATGGCGGGCGGATTCCCGCTCCGAAAATGGGCGTCCAATTCCAGAGAGTTGTTGGGCGGGGTAACCTCGAACGACACAGCGACTCGGAGCTGGACATCTGCCGACACACACAGCGTGTTAGGTATCGAGTGGCTGCCTTCTGCTGATTGTTTTCAGATTACAACAGCGAGCAGCCCCAATGCATCAACCGCCACCAAGAGAACCGTCCTGAGCAAGACGGCCCAGCTGTTCGACCCACTGGGATGGTTGGCCCCGGTGACGATTGTAGCCAAAATCCTGATCCAGGAACTGTGGCTACAGAAGAGTGATTGGGACACGCCTTTGCCACCAAGGGAAGATCACCACTGGACACAGTTTGAGCAGGAGCTCCCCTCTCTAGCCGGCATCCAGATTCCACGTTGGTTAGGGTGGCTCCCTTCCAGCAAAGTCGTGGAACTACACGGCTTCGCAGACGCTTCAGAACGAGCCTATGCAGCTGTGGTCTACCTACGAGTCGTCGACGCATCAGGCAACTCACGAACCACATTGGTAACTGCCAAAAGCAAGGTGGCGCCGTTAAAACAGGTTTCCATACCACGGCTGGAGCTCTGCGCCGCGTGGCTGCTGACGCGCCTGTCGGCCCATGTACGTACCGTCTTAGAACTGGAGGAAATGGACGTGCATCTTTGGAGCGACTCCATTGTGACCTTGGGATGGGTCCAAGGACACCCGACTAAATGGCAGACATATGTGGCCAACCGTGTGTCCTCGATCCAACAAAAGCTGCCACTTGCAGTGTGGCATCACGTTCCAGGAGCCGACAATCCCGCAGACTGTGCGTCTCGGGGACTCTCACCTGGACGCCTCGCCGAGTTCTCCCTTTGGTGGACGGGACCGAGCTGGCTCAGCACCCCCGACCGCTGGCCCAAGACGGAGACGTCCATCCAGGAGCCAACGCTGGAGAAGCGAACGAGGAGTCTCCACACTCAGCTTTCGGGGGAGGACGAGGTGAGCTTGTACGTATCGAGGTACTCTAATTTCCGTCGTCTGCTCAGGGTAACCGCTTGGTGTTGCCGTTGGTTGCCCGAGAAGAAGGGTAGTCGTGCAGCTTACCTCACATCAGAGGAGATCCATGCGGCACGAAGACGACTGGTCCTGATGGTTCAGCAGCAGGCTTTCCCCATGGAAATCAGCAATCTGCAGGCGAGGCGGGCCATTTCAGCTAAGAGTCGGCTACGGAAGTTGAGTCCTTTCCTGGACACAGAAGGACTCTTGAGAGTAGGAGGACGACTTCAAGAAGCTGCACTTCCTTACAACAGGACTCATCCGCTCATCCTGCCAGACGAATCTCCCTTGGCCGTCCTGTGGGTGAAAGCTGCCCACCTGCGATGCCTTCACGGAGGGGTTCAGCTCACGCTAGCGACATTGCGACAGGAGTGCTGGATTCTGAGGGGTCGTCAATTAGTAAAGTCATGTCTGCGGGAATGTGTTGTATGTTTTAGGTGGAGACACCAACCTCCTGTACAGTTAATGGGGAATCTTCCCCGTGCGCGCGTCATTCCCTGTCGACCATTTATGAAGGCCGGTGTGGACTACGCCGGGCCGATTCAGGTGCGTGCTGGGCTGGGGCGTGGACAGAAATCCGTCAAGGGATACATCGCCGTATTCATCTGCCTGTCAACAAAAGCCGTTCATTTAGAATTAGTGTCCGATGGCAGTGCGGAGACATTCTTGGCCGCACTCAGGAGATTTGTGGCTCGACGGGGAATTTGTTCCGAAATATATAGCGACTGTGGCACCAACTTCGTGGGAGCCAACCGTGAGCTACGCTCCCTCTTGCGAGCTGCCCTGCTTGATGGCCGCGACCTCCTCACGGCCATTGCCTCGGAGGGCATCGAGTGGAAGTTCAATCCACCCGCTGCTCCTCACTTTGGCGGTCTGTGGGAGGCAGCGGTCAAGTCTGTCAAGCACCACCTTCGACGACAGATCGGCGAGCAAAGGCTCACTTTCGAGGAACTGTCCACGCTCCTAGCCGGTATTGAAGCGTGCCTGAATTCCAGACCGCTCGAGCCATTGACTGACGACCCTGAGGATTTCCAAGCGTTGACTCCCGGTCATTTTTTAATCGGAGGGCCCTTGATCGCCATCCCTGAACCGTGCTTAGAGGAGGTGCCAACGTCCAGACTCTCCCGGTGGCAGCTGGTGCAACGGATGCAGCACCACTTTTGGCGTCGGTGGTCGAAGGAATACCTGAACACGTTACAAACGCGAGGTAAATGGTGTCATGTACGACCCACAATAAAAAAGGGGTCCTTGTGCCTGT
Organism: Andrena minutula; assembly: GCA_929113495.1. Lineage (NCBI taxonomy): Eukaryota > Metazoa > Arthropoda > Insecta > Hymenoptera > Andrenidae > Andrena > Andrena minutula. Next base: position 33,711,609 of record OV815993.1, read on the forward strand.
TGAAACAGGAACTTCTTCCACCGACGCGGTGGCCCTTAGCTCGCATCACGGCTGTACATCCAGGCCCAGACGGGCTCACACGGGTCGTCACTGTGAAAACTGCTAAAACGGAAATGAAACGACCGATTAACAAGGTCATTCCGTTGCCCACAGCGGCAGGAAGCAGTCTGGACTTGGCCCCTTCTTCTGACTCGTGAAGCTAACCTCAAAAAATTTTATACATACTTGCGTTTACTTACCGTGAATGGGAGAGAGTTGTCCGTCCTATAGGGTTATGGTGATGGTTGTTTTATTCATTAAGTTCACTGCACACACGAGCACCATGTCAAACTTTCTTTTTTGTGCTTTATCAGCATTATTTTTTGTAGAGCGTTTCTGCGCACTTGGCGCCAAAACGATCAGTGTTGCCGCGTGGACGCCGGCGGCGCCCCCTCACATCGGTTGCGATGAAGGCCCATGATGGAACGCACGCGGCTCGGGAGTATATCAGTGCTTTCGAGAGTGCACTATTTCGTCAAGTTCCTCGACGAAGGCGGGCGGGAAATGTTGGAGACAGAATGAGGAGGGGGTCGTTGACGTCACACGCTAGGCGACACTTGGTCTGTAGCACGGCCGCGGGCCGATATAAAGATACTGAGTGGGCCATCTCTGAGGTAATTAGGCAATTACCGTGGCGCACTCATCCGCGAATGACGTAACTCGGAGTCACGTGACTTCCTGGAATCCTCGTCAGGATTTCGGGAGACGAGAGTCGTTCTTCTCGTTTCACGTGCCGAACGAAGCACATGTATCGCGATCGCGCGAGAATTCAATTCGGTACTTCGATCCGAACAAGTGGCCAGATCGCTGGTAGTGAACTCAGGAGGTGTTCAGTAAACGAATAATTTAATTGCGACCTGTAATTAGTTGTACATAGCGTAAAGTGATCTTTATTTCATTAAAATATATATTCTGTGTTTTGTTAAACAAAGTCAATTTTCTATAGCGCGAGCCGGTACAATTTTTCTTACTCATTCTGTATCATTTTCAAGGTCAAATTTTTTTTTTATACATTCTAAACATTTTTCCCTTAATCTGCAACATCTTAGCTTTAACCTCCAAAAAGTCCCATACCTCTACCTTATTCCTATCAAGAGTTCTACGATTTTGACACAAAAAAGAGCAGTTTGTCCCACTGTGCGCCGGTTGGGGAGTCGGGGAGGGGGAAATGGCCTTGAAAGTGGGTTAGAACTGTCATAGTATTACTACTTTTATTATAATTACGTTCGGGTATATATTTCATTGCCATTTTTATATAAACAAATCCCTTACCTTAGCGGATATTATATGCGAAGCATTATATTTCTGACGTATAGCGTCCCACGCTTCTTCTTTAGCGCTAATAGAACTAGCATCGCTTTTCTTCTGTTCAATGATAGGCCCGTATTCCTTTAATAATTCCACAAATAAATGTTTCTCTACATCGCTGTAGTGTTTTTTACTGTTCTTTGCCATTTTTTAGAATAGCACGTGCTACTGACAGGCGCGTAAGGACGAATAAGGGGGAATACCGCGCAAACACAGCAAGCCGCATTTTCAAAACCATTCCTCATTGGATAATGCTGCTCGGCTACACTGGAAAGTTTTCGACGCTTGCCGAACGTAATATAAGATTTGCTTAAGCATTTGCTTGGCTAAGCAAGCCTTAAGCACCGTCTTCTTCTCTAAGCAAATCTTAAGTTCAGACTGAAAATACATGAAGTCTTAAGCTCGCCTTATTCGAATAAGTCGAACTTTCCCAGATAACACAAAAACGTTTTTAAAACATCCAGGTCAGACGTTCAGGACGTTTTGAAAACGTCCAGAAAAGGTTCTAAAAATGTCCATTTTCACAAACCAGACATTTTATAGGACGTTCGTAAAACGTTTTTGAAACATTTTCAGAACGTTTTTGAAACATTTTCAGAACGTTTCAAAAACGTTTTTAAAACGTCCTGCTTAGGTCCGAAACAGGCATTTTTGGGACGTTCGACGGTACTGGTTCGATGTAATAAAAATTGAAGGAAGTAAATTGTTTTCAAAAGAAGATCAAACTGGAAAACAATTTATTTCATTTATTTAATTCAGAAATAATACAGAATATATGCACTTACAATAGATACAAGATCATGTTAGTACGAGGTCCAATATACGGAATATACAAACTATGCAGGATATACACTTAAAATAGATATGGATGTGCACTTAAACAGATAGCGCTGTATTTTTTCTTTTCTCTGCCATTTCCCTGTGTTCTGCTGCACCTTAAAAAAGAATTTTGAGTAAACATTACATTGAATTTTACAGTAATCAATATTAGGAACAGTAAAATAAGGGTGATAGACCGGTACTCATAGTCGCTACTTATTCTTAAGCAAATGTTTAAGCATGCGTCCTAACCTAGTAGCTAGTAAAGGATGCCGAATGCTTAAGCATTTGCTTAAGAATAAGTAGCGACTATGAATACCAGCCATAGTTACATATTAAAACCGTTGCTACCTTTAATTTATGGAAATCTTCTTTCCCTTTTCTGCCAAGGCCAACTAAATATTAATGCAACATCCATTGGTCATCATCGACGTTAGCGCCCGTTTCACAAAATTATAATGATTGGAACCATCAAAATTTGCCAATTTGTTAACCTAAAATTTAAAAATTATTCAAACCCTGACCTAGAACTACATACCTTTGATCGTAAATACTGAAACAAATATACAAAAACGTTAATGAAAGCTGTATAAAAACTGTATGAAAACAATATAAAAACTGTATAAAACCGGTTTACAAACATTCGATCAGAAACATTTAAACATATGCCTTTGTGTTTTTTTTTTCTAATGTTTCTTTGAGCAAATGTTCATAAACATTTATATGTCCCAAGTATATATATATATATATATATATATATATATATATATATATATATATATATATATATATATATGTGTACCTGTGCGATCTATCCATATTTCGTGGATGCTTTAGATTAGACAGCGGTTGCAATCCTTGCTTTCCTTGAACTGATTGTGATGAACACATTTCTCACATGGCGCACAGCCTCTTTTGAACGCCTGGTTCGGACGCAACCAAAGCTTTTTAAAACGTCTGCAAAATACATTTTTAAAACGTCTGCAAAGTACGTTTTCTGGACTTTTTCTGGATGTTTTCTGGACATTTTATGGATGTTTTCGAAACATCCAGGAAATGCTCCAAACATGTCCAGAAAAAGTCCAGAAAATGTTTTAAAAACGTACATTTTCACAAATCAAGCCGTCGACGTTCAGACCTAAAATGGACGTAAACTGGATGTTTTTGAAACGTCTTGTGCTATCTAGGTTGTTAAGTCATGCTTAAGCGCTTGCTTGAGCAACGACTGAGAATACCGCCCCGAGAGTCGACGAACGAAACATGTGTTATTAGTGAAGGAGTGCGTTAACGCGTATACGTATTATGTCGACATAAATCTTGACTGGAGAATCAGAAGAACAAGAAGAATTTCTAGAGACGCGGTAGCGTCTCGACGCCAAGTACATGAAAGAAAAGACACCCTGTATATGCCGACTGTCGCTGCCGTGTACCTTTACGCGGCGCGCGGCTATTCCAACCTAACCTGACATTTATTTCATTAATATCTCTTCACGCCTGCAATATTTTCTAAATTTAAAGGCATTTTTCTTATGTAAACCGTATTGAGGTTGAATGAATTACGAGTTCTTTAATAGGAAAAACAGTCTCGTTTTAATATTACAAGTTCTATTAACAAAAGCATTGATATCACGTGGCGACGCCTCTCCTCCATCACGTAACGCTTACCAACCGTATGAGAACAAAAAAACACTAGAGAGTCGCCACACTCCGCGCCTTTTCTCTTTCTCACAACACCCTCTGGTGTTAACAGCCATAAAATATCGTTTCGTATCCATACTTTAATACTTTCCCTTGATAATTTATAGCTAAACGTTCGTATAATTCTGTATTAAAAAGAAAAATAAAAATGAAACCAGGAATAAACAAAATGAAAAGAAAAACTGTCTCTTTTTCTTCTTATGAAAGACCCATTTTGTCGCACAGCATTCTCAGTCGTGGTGCAGCTAACGGCTTCGTCATAATGTCTGCAACCTGGTACTCAGTTGGAACCTGCTGGATTCCCATCTGACCTGCAGTCACCCTTTCTCGGATGTGAAAATGCTTGGGTTCGATGTGTTTTGTTCTGCGATGGAATTCTGGATTTTGAGCCAGTCTCACCGCTGCAGTGTTATCCACCTGAAGGACAGGAACACTCTTCAATCGTACGCTTCCCTGGAATAGTCTCGTCAGCCAACCAATTTCCTTGGCTGCTTCACTGGCCGCCATGATCTCAGCCTCAGTTGTTGATAGAGCCACCGTGGCCTGCCTCTGGCTTAGCCATGAAATGACTCCTCCAGCGTACCCGATGACAACTCCTGAAGTCCAACGGCCGGTCTTCGCACAGCCGCTGAAGTCCGCATCACTGTAGCACTCCAGGATGCCTTTCCCTGAACCGCTAGAATAGGTTATTCCTCTTTCAATTGAACCTGCTATATAGCGAAACACTCTCTTGACTTGAGTTACATCCTCCGTAGTTGGGTTTTCTAAAGACCTTGATAAAACACCAATGCTATATGCCAAGTCTGGTCGTGTGCCCAGCATTAGGTACATTAAGGCACCGACGGCCTGTCTATAAGGAAAGTTGGACTTCTGGAGGCTTTCTTTCCCTGTTTTTGTAATCCTTTTACTCTTGATTATTGGTGTAGACACTGGTTTACACTCCAAAAAGTTGAAGCGTTCCAGAATTCTTCTTGCGAATGCCCCTTGGCTTATCCTGATGCTTCCATTTTTCTGCTCTATTTCCAAACCTAGGAAGTATTCTGCCTTTTTAGACGTTATTTTGAACTCTTTTCTCAGTTCATCCAAAAAGACTTCCAGTTCATAAGGATCAGTCGCTCCAACCAATCCGTCGTCTACATATAGGACTAGTACAAGTTTCTTGCCATTTCTTTCTCGAAAATACAGGCAGGGATCAGCATCGCTGGCTCTGAATCCCTGTTTTAAAAGAAACCGTCCAAAACACTGGAACCAGCATCTTGAAGCCTGTTTCAGTCCGTAGAGACTTCTCCTAAGCAAGCAAACTTTGTCAGTGCCATTGCTGTAACCTGTTGGTTGTTGCATGTATATGGTTTCCTCTAGCTCGCCATATAAAAATGCTGTTGACACATCAAACTGAGTTAGATGCATCTTCTCACTTGCAGCAATGCTCAGTACTGAACGTATAGTTCCCATTCTTGCAACTGGACTGAATGTCTGATTATAGTCTATACCTCGGCGCTGACTGAATCCTTTTATGACCAATCTTGCTTTGTATTTGTCAATCGTGCCATCTGAATTTGTTTTTAAACGAAAAACCCACTTACATGGTATTGCCTTTGCATTCTTTGGCAGGTCTACTAGATCCCATGTCCTGTTTTCCTCAAGTGAAGTAATTTCACTATTCATGGCCTTCTTCCATTCCACGTTCTTTTTACTGCTCACAGCCTCTTCAAATGTTTCTGGACACTCTGATTCATCTGTTAAATCTTCAACTGTCATGACGTAGTCACCCAGATGTTCTTCTTCATCTGCTAGGTCTTCAACTGTCATGACGTAGTCATCCAGATGTTCTGCTTCATCTGCTAAGTCTTCAACTGTCATAACATAGTCATCTAGGTGTTCTGGTTTCTTCAATGTGGAGCGGTCTCTTAATCTTCGTGTTGACGAGGGAGATCTTTGGTGGTCGTCCGTCTGCTATCCATTTTCTACAGTCACGCACCCAGTGACCCTTCTTCTTGCAATAATTGCACATGCTGTCCTGTTTCGACGTCTTCCTATTTGCCTTAATTGAGTTTTCTTGCTTCTTGAGAACTTTTGTCACTAGCGCTTCCTGTATGAATTTTTCACTCTTCGCAGTTGCTGTTTTCTTGAAATTTCTTTCAAACATGCAGAGTTGTGTTGTCAGTTCACCAAACGTTTTTTCCGCATCCTTAGTAACATCCAACTAGAGCGAAACGTCTCAAATTCGTCCGGCAAAATGTGCAAAACTTTACAAACTAACATTAATACTGGTAACTTATTTTCTTGCTTAGCTACGAGGCCATTATTCAGTTCATTCCATAGACTTCTTAATTTTGCTATGTGTGTAGAAACATCCTCGCCAGACGTCCAACCAAAAATAAAAAAATCACTGCATATCTTAAACAGTTGGTCTTTAGACGTTGCCTCGAACTGTTGTCTAAGCGCTTCCCACGCGTCGTGCGCAGTTTCCTTGTCCATAATCTTTTCATATACCGTGTCAGTAACCGAGCTAGCTATCATCGACTTAGCATAACTGTTCGCCTTACGGTACAGTTCATTTTTTTCTTTATGCTCCTTCCTTTGTTCTGCTGTAGCATCTACAGCGAGAGTCTCTTGTTTGACTAGCTTCTGGTCAATTACGTCTAATGCTCCTTCATGATAATCTAGCATATCACGAATCTTTCGCTTCCAAATGGGTCAGTCTGTCTCACCGGTCAGCGGCTTAATGTGCTTTGTTAGATCCATTTCTTCTATGGCTCTCTCACAATACTTCACAACGGCGCACTTGCTTAACTTTTTCTTCAAACAGCATAATTACGCCTCAGGTTTATAACACAGTTCCCTGGGCCCATAACCTATTGAGGTTGAATGAATTACGAGTTCTTTAATAGGAAAAACAGTCTCGTTTTAATATTACAAATTCTATTAACAAAAGCATTGATATCACGTGGCGACGCCTCTCCTCCATCACGTAACGCTTACCAACACATGTTTCGTTCTTCGTTCGTTGACTCTCGGGATTATTCGGCAGGGATCGTCGTCCGTCATTGTACATATATATATATTATAACCTACCAAGTGCTAAGTGTCAAATAAATTAAGTTATATCCGAATTTTTTGAAATGTCACGAGTTTTTATTTACACTAAATAGGAAACAGAATTATTGTCTCAATTAACAAGGTAAGTCGCCAAATTATAACCTACCAAGCGTTAGTCACTCAACCTGCGATTATAACCTACCAAGCGTTAGTCACTCAACCTGCGAAGTGTTAAATAAGGTAAGTTGTCCAAATCCAAATTTGTCTGAAGTTTTTACACCACATTAGGACACTGAATTACTGTCTCAATTAACGAGGTAAGTCGCTAAAATTTCTTAATAGACTGTTCATTTAGAGTCGCAGACTTGGAAGTTGTCCGCAGAAGGTTCGATTCGACAGAGAAGCACCTTCTTTCGCATATGTTTCTGAAAATTTGTATCATGCATGTACAAAATAATAATTATATTGTAACAAATTGCATCTTAATTAACAAGGTAAGTCGCCAAAATTTTTTAATACATATTTTATGTAGAGTCGCAGACTTGGAAGTTGTCCGCAGAAGGTTCGATTCGACAGAGAAGCACCTTCTTTCGCATATGTTTCTGAAAATTTGTATCATGCATGTACAAAATAATAATTATATTGTAACAAATTGCATCTTAATTAACAAGGTAAGTCGCCAAAGTTTTTTAATACATATTTTATGTAGAGTCGCAGACTTGGAAGTTGTCCGCAGAAGGTTCGATTCGACAGAGAAGCACCTTCTTTCGCATATGTTTCTGAAAATTTGTATCATGCATGTACAAATTAATTATATTGTAACAAATTGCATTTAAATTGTCAGATATATATATAATATATATAATATATACAGGGTGTCCCATCTAAGACTGGACAGCGGGATATCTCCGAACGTATTGGAGATAAAAAAATGAAAAAAATATGGCATCGCATGGTTCGAAGGGGCTGATCTATTAGCGCGAACGAATTTTTTTTTCGATTATTATTTTAAAAGATACGATGGTCAAGTTCGGTTTTTCAAATGGAACTATTTTTTCTGAACACCTGAGTTGATAGTGCGTTCCAAGACAAATTCAATGAGCATTAATGTATACACTTGATTTCCACTGGTTTTTGGATATTGCGCTTGCAAATTCAGTGATTTTCCCTGGAAAAAAGCCTGCTGAAATAGCAAGGACAGTGGACAGTCTAGCTGACGCCACGGGTTGCCTTGCCTGTTGAAACCTATACCTACCTGCTAAAGGTCTACGGCAGAAATGGCAGGCCCAAAGGCTGGACAATTCTTTTCCGCCAGAAATGCCACTTAGGTAGGTACATCTGCGGTATCGAGAAGCGCACCGTTACTTTTATTTCGCACTTGCTTCTACGCTCGGATGGCCGGTTCTTCTTGGAGGGATGCAAGCTCGATTGGTTAGGATTGATTCGAGCTCCGTTCAAATTAATGTAAACGTTCAAATCATATAGCGTTGCTCAAATATTTTCCCAGGTGCTTCGGACTTCGGTTAGGTTAGGAGGTGTGAAAGTTGCTAGACTAAATTTCAACTATAGGGAGCAGATTGTATTAGAACCAATCGGATTTGCATCCCTCACAAACGGCTGCTCTCTTGCAGACGCCCTCTTCACAGCAATACCTCCTCCCCAATGCCCACCTTCTCTCGCATGGAATACATCAACGCATGCTTTTCTTTTAATATTGAAGCTCGTGTTTATACTCGAGAGGACCACGCGTCGACAGCGGGCTACCCCTTTTCTTCCTGTGTCTCTCCACGAGGAGTATCAACGGTGGATTGTAGGAGCGTAGATGTTGGGATGCTAGTTATTGAATTCAGGAGACGATAGAAACACTTTATTACAAAACACACATATGCTATAATAAATGATCGAACTTGCGCCCCACTTTGCGCAGACCGATTACAGGGTGATTGGCTCGGTACGCCTAATCCGCCTCGCAACCGTGACGAGGTCAAGCCAAAAGGTATGAATCCTGGGTCCTTTTTCCGAAGGAAGCCATAAAATTCGATGGGCACTGCGGGGTGTTGTCGTCCCAGCCACGGGATGAAACGCAGAATTACCCTGTTTCTGTTTCAGAAATAAAATAATTCTTTATTCTTTATCGTATGGATATGGAAGTGTCGCCGATGAATTCCTTGTGGTTTTCCGATGAAAATCATGCCAAATGTCGCGTAAATCGGACTACTTTTACATAAGGAATACAAATAGCTTGTGTCAAAGTAGTCCGATTTGCATGATATTTCGTATGATTTTCATCAGAAAAACACAAGGAATCCATTGGCGTCACTTCCATATCCATGCGATAAAGAGTAAAGAATTATTTTATTTCTGAAGCAGAAACAGTGTAGTTCTGCATTTACGCCCCTCACCACGTGGGCAGGGACAACACCCCGCAGTGCCCATCGAATTTTATGGCTTTTTTCGGAAAAAGGTATGCATCCTCTGCCGACCGCGGCAAATCGGGGTCGGCGCATCGTAGTCGAGGGGTGACATCTGTTTCAGAAAGGAAATAATCCTTTATTCTTTATCGTATCGAAAGGGAAGTGACGCCGATGTATTCCTGGCGTTCCGTCGATTAAAATCATACCAAACATCATGCAAATCGGACTACTTTGACACAAGCTATTTGTTTGAGATTCCATTAGTTCAGCGTTCCGCCGTGCCAATGCTCGTCGCAGCACCTCCTGGGCAGCGGAACACACCGCTGATCGACGATCTATCCGGTGATCGATTCTCCTAGTCCCCTGCTCAGCCAATCGCCGTTCACCACGTGAAACTGGCGGCCCAATCAGAGAGCGTACTTTCTTGGTCGATTCTCGAGGATTGTTCGAGAAGACGCTCAACGGTTTTCTGCGTTCTCTTTGTCCACTCTTGTTCATACCGCGTGTCGCGATAGACGTGTTTCTTTTTACTTGTTTTATTGCGCAACGTACGAATTTTCATCAATCAGTACTTCTCAGTACTCTGCTCAGCTCCAGTGCATAATTCATTAATTTGTGCTTTTAGAATTGCTCACGCGTTTATTTTTTACTGTTTGCTCAACACGTGAGTTCATCGTGTGTCGCGTGACCGCGTGGCTTGTGCACCAGTGAAAATACCCTGTTTGTGATTCTGCTCATCTCAGAGCCGCATTGTGCGCACAGTGACGAAAACAATTTATAATAAATTGACTTAGTCATCCTTGACTCAACTTTTCGTGTTCAGTGCTTCACTTTCCCACCGTCGCTCCCTAACCTCACTTTCCAGCGTGCTCACCCGCTTAGATTACTAACACTTTTGGTCCTTCGAGCCGGAGCGACGGTGAAAGTGCAGTGAAAGTGCAGTTATTAGTGCTCAACAATGGCTGATCATGAGCTCCCCAAAGCCAAGGTGTCCAAGGAGGCCAAGGATGGTCAGGAGCTCCCCAAGGCCAAGGTGGCCAAGGAGGCCAAAGGCGACCAGCCTGTGGCAGTGGCAGCCACGCTCACTATCCCCACCGATCAGCAGTCAGCCAGCACTGCTACGGAGAGCAAAGGTCGGTCACGAGCAGCATCGCCAACAGGCCTCTCTTCTCAACTCACCATAAAGGCGAGAACGCAGGTGGGTCGTTTCAAGTCTCTCGCCATGCTCAAAACGCAACTACCATCGCATGCGCATTCCACCTCCTTAGAGGAGGTGCAACTGTTCACGGCACAGGTTGAGGAGATACATCAAGCCTTTTGCCGCGAACATGAGCACTTTGAGGAGGTGTGGCCTATTAAGTTTCTCGATCACGAGTACTTCACCACCGAGGTGGAAGTGCAGGAGCGTCAGCTTGTTTGGGAGATGCGAGTACACCTGCATCGCCTCAAGGTTGATGTACAAGTCATCACCGACTTGAAGAAGGCCCCTGCCACGACAGCACCTGCACAAGCAACCAAGCTGCCCGAGATTGAGCTGCCGAAATTCTCAGGCAGCTACACTGACTGGCCAACATTCAGTGAGCTCTTCTCATCCCTTATAATACAAAATGCGCAGCTCACGGAGATTGATAGGCTCCACTATCTCCGCTCAAGCTTGACTGGAGAGCCAGCAAGGAGAGTCAATGCATTCCCATTCAGGGGCTCTTCATTCCAGGCGTGCTGGGACCTCCTTACAAAGAGGTACTCCAACAAACGTCTGCTCATCCAAGAGCAGTTGGAGAAGTTGCTCACCATTCCTCCAGTCGCGAACCGCACAGCGACGGCCCTCAAGGACTTAGCGGCAACTGCCAACCAAGTGAACGAGTCCTTGGTGGCCCTCAATACTCACGAGGAAATGCACAACTGCATCCTTGTGCACACCGTCACCAAGGCCCTCGACAAGGTGACGCGGGAAGCTTGGGAAACCTCGCTAGTGAGCACTACCGAGTTTCCCAAGTACGAGAAGCTCCTGGCCTTCATCGAGGCAAAAAGCTCTGCATTGGAGCAGATGGAGGGCTCAGTCAAGAAGCATACAGCCAGCGCACCCGTCCCAGCACGCTCTGCTCAAAGGAAGGCTGTCACACACACAGTGCAAGCACAGCCTGATGCTCAACCCCCTGCTCAATCTGCTCAACGATCAAGGTCCACAGTGTATCCCTGCGATGTGTGCAAGGGCGACCACTTTATGGTCGTGTGCCCACAGTTTAGGGGCATGACTGTGGAAGCCCGACGCAGGACCATTACGATTAATAACCTGTGTCGCAATTGCTGCGGTCGACACCATACCGACACCTGTAAGTCGACCACCAGATGTAAGTTGTGTGGCGCTCAGCACCACACTATGCTGCATCTGCCCTCGAGGCAGCCATCTGCTCAGGCCAGCGACAAGGCAGCTCAATCTCATGCTGCTCAAGATACGACGCAATGAAGCGTCGGTGCAGTCGTCGCATCAACCCCGTGCTCAACAAGTCCCACTCTGCTCAGCTCAACAGGTCCCACTCAGCTCAGCTCAACAGGTTCGTCAATATTTGTTCATTCCGCAGCCAAGAACATATCAAGATTTACCACCACACTGTTGGCAACTGCCAACGCTCAGCTCATCTCATCGGTGACGTCACTACCAGTTAGAATGCTCATCGACACAGGCTCTGAACTGACCTTCATCAAGGAGGAGCTTGTTACTCAGCTCAAGCTTCAACGCATTCATTCTACAACTTCAGTATTTGCCATTGGAGGCAACAAAGCTACTCAGACTCGAGGAGTCGTGCTGATTACGCTCCGCTCCAACCACTGCTCAGCAACTGTGCACATTCAAGCGCACATACTCAGGGCCCTGACGTCAAATTTGCCATCGATGGAACCACCTCATCTGGAATGGCCACATATCAACGGTCTTCAATTGGCAGATTCTGATTTCCTGACATCACGACCCATAGATATTGTCATCGGCGCAGGTACCTATGGGCAGATCATCAAGCCCAATATTAGGAAGGGCGATCCTTCAATGCCAATTGCTCAGTTGTCAATATTTGGGTGGCTCGTTCTTGGACCAATCACCGTTGATTCCAATCAACTCAGCTCCTTGCATCACTCTGCCACTGTGCAGCACAAGGACAACGATCTTCAAGATTTACTGACCAAGTTTTGGATTCAAGAAGAACTCCCAATGGACACACCAACTCTTCTCACCCCTGAAGAACAAGAGTGTGAGGATCACTTTCGAGCGACACACACTCGTGATTCTACAGGACGTTACATTGTGCGCATCCCTCTCCGCTCATCTCCAAAGCTACTTGGTAATTCCTATCTGACTGCACATGCTTGCTTGAAGCGCACGCTTAACAAGCTCAACAGAAACAACGAGTACTGCAATCTGTACCAAGCATTCATGAAGGAATATGAGGAGCTTCAACATATGGTAAGAGCACCATCCATATCACCTAACACTTATTCTGTTTTCTATCTACCACACCATGGAGTGATGAAACTCGACAGTGAGACGACAAAGTTGAGGGTCGTCTTCAATGGATCAAGCCAGACTACATCTGGGCACTCGATCAATGACCTCATGCACACCGGCGCAAATCTTCTGCTCAACATCACGGATGTGCTATTGTGGATCCGTCAGCACAAGTTCATCTTTGCCACAGATGTGACAAAGATGTATCGTCAAGTCAAGGTGCAGGAAGAGGATCAAGATCTCCAGAGGGTGCTCTGGATAGACGAAAATTCAAAGGAGGTGCCTTACAAGCTCACCACAGTCACATATGGAACGAAGGCTGCTCCATTTCTGGCTGTCAGAGCTCTCCTGCAATTGGTGGAAGACGAAGGTCATCGCTTTCCACTGGCAGTGCCATGTATCACCCACGCCAGATACGTTGACGACATATTTGGTGGCGCGGACACAGGTGAGTCACTCATCACAATTGCTCAACAATTAAGAGACCTGTGCAACGCGGGAGGTTTTCCACTTGCCAAATGGCATTCAACCTTCCCTCCGTTGCTTGAATCAATTTCAAGGACCACACGAGCTCATGGCTCAATCATATCACTAGACGACTGCACTACCAAAATACTCGGACTACATTGGAATGTTTTCCATGACAACTTTTCATTCTCGTCAAAAGCAAGCACAACTTCTGTTCTTTCTAAACGCCTCATCCTCTCAGAAGTAGCTAAGATATTTGATCCCCTTGGATTTCTGTCACCAGTCATCATTCGAGCAAAGACACTTTTGCAAGAGTTATGGCTGCACAAGCTCAGCTGGGATGACCCACTGCCATCCCAAGTCACATCCAATTGGCTCATCATCAGAGAAGACCTCACAAGCCTGGCCAGGCTCTCAATACCAAGGTGGTTTCACACCCTCAGCTGCTCAACAGTGGAACTACATGGTTTCTCTGACGCTTCTCAGCTCGCCATGGCAGCGGTAATTTATCTTACCGTGACATCACCGTCCACAAACCACAAAGTGTCGACACTAGTGTGCTCCAAAACAAAGGTAGCACCCCTTAAGAAGCTCACTATCCCGAAGCTCGAGCTTACAGCAGCATTGATGCTTGCGAAGCTCATGAAATATGTTCAAGCAACCCTTCAGCTCAACATAGCTACTACACATCTGTGGACGGATTCACAAGTGACACTAATCTGGATCAAAGCTCACGCATCACGTTGGAAGGACTATGTCCGGAATCGTGTCTCCCAAATCCATGAGCTCACCCAAGATGCACACTGGAGACATGTTCCAGGGAAGTCAAACCCAGCTGATTGCGCATCAAGAGGCTTAACAACTGCTCAGCTTGAACAGCACGAGCTGTGGTGGACGGGACCATCATGGCTCATACAACCCAGTGACACATGGCCATCTCAACCAGTTTTGAAGGACGACGCGAGTGCACTCGAAGCTCGTCCAGGAATTTCAAATCTGCTCAACATACAAGAGATCAAATATCACTGGGACCTCATTTACAAATACTCATCTCTTAACAAACTTTACCGCATCACTTCAGTTTGTTTCAGACTACTCACGAGAATGAAGAAGTTGCCAATGTCCCTGCCAATCATCTCACTTTTGCCAGAGGACTTGGAATGGGCCAGGAACTTCTGGATTAAAGCCACACAGGCAATCTACTTCTCAACCGAGCTCAAGGTGCTCAGCTCAGGCTCTTCGATGCCGACATCCCATGTGTTCAATCGACTTACAGCCTTCATCGATGATCAAGGCATTATTCGAGTTGGAGGCCGACTCAATAATGCTCACATGGTGTACGAGAGTAAGCATCCTGCAATTTTACCTCGCCATTCACGTCTGTCTGCTCTGATCATAGACCATGCACATCGCAAAACTCTGCATGGAGGGACCCAGCTCACCCTCGCTCACATCAGAAGCAATTACTGGATCATCGGAGGGCGAGCACCAGTCAAGACTCATGTGCTACGGTGTGTTGTGTGTGCTCGACAAAGGGGGATCCGTGCTCATCAATTGATGGGCCAACTACCTCTTTCGAGAGTTGCACCCTCACGACCATTTGCACACACTGGCATCGACTACGCGGGTCCCATCACTCTTAAGACGTGGAAAGGGCGAGGCGCAAAGACTCAGAAGGGCTGGATCTGTGTCTTCGTCTGTTTCACGACCTCAGCTGTACATCTGGATGTCGTCACAGATTACTCAACCGAAGGCTTCATCGCTGCCTACAGACGGTTCTCAGCAAGAAGAGGAATTCCAACTAAGCTCTACTCCGATTGTGGTACCAACTTCATCGGAGCTGACGCCGTGCTCAAGAGTATGTTCATTCAGGGCTCACAAGATCATCAGCAACTCAGTCAGTTGTTTGTCAATGACAACACTGGCTGGTCCTTCAACCCACCAGCAGCTCCTCATATGGGGGGCAAATGGGAAGCAGTCGTGAAGTCGATGAAACACCATCTTCGACGAGCCGTAGGTGAGACAGTACTCACCTATGAAGAATTTTGCACACTTCTTACCCAAGTAGAAGCTATGCTCAACTCACGACCGCTCGAGCCTCTCAGTGATGACCCTGAAGACATCTCAACCCTCACACCTGCTCACTTCCTCATCGGGCAGCCTCTTACAACGCTACCAGAACCATCTGTAGTGCATGAAAACATCTCACCATCCGCGAGGTGGCGACTCATTCAACAACGAACGCAACGTTTCTGGACTCAATGGTCATCACATTATCTCCAACGTCAACTCTCCATCTCGAAGTGGCATCACCCATCAAATGAGATCAAGATCGGATCTTTAGTGCTCATCACTGATGAACGGTCTCCACCGAGCAAGTAGCCACTTGCTCGAGTCGTCACTCTTCATCCAGGAAAGGATGGGCTCACCAGAGTGGTAACACTCAAGACTGCCACTACGACTTTAATCAGGCCAATTGCAAAATTGGCAGTGTTGCCTGTTTCAGATTGTACATCAACATCTTCCAACAGCTGTTGATGGCGGGAGAATGTTTGAGATTCCATTAGTTCAGCGTTCCGCCGTGCCAATGCTCGTCGCAGCACCTCCTGGGCAGCGGAACACACCGCTGATCGACGATCTATCCGGTGATCGATTCTCCTAGTCCCCTGCTCAGCCAATCGCCGTTCACCACGTGAAACTGGCGGCCCAATCAGAGAGCGTACTTTCTTGGTCGATTCTCGAGGATTGTTCGAGAAGACGCTCAACGGTTTTCTGCGTTCTCTTTGTCCACTCTTGTTCATACCGCGTGTCGCGATAGACGTGTTTCTTTTTACTTGTTTTATTGCGCAACGTACGAATTTTCATCAATCAGTACTTCTCAGTACTCTGCTCAGCTCCAGTGCATAATTCATTAATTTGTGCTTTTAGAATTGCTCACGCGTTTATTTTTTACTGTTTGCTCAACACGTGAGTTCATCGTGTGTCGCGTGACCGCGTGGCTTGTGCACCAGTGAAAATACCCTGTTTGTGATTCTGCTCATCTCAGAGCCGTATTGTGCGCACAGTGACGAAAACAATTTATAACAAATTGACTTAGTCATCCTTGACTCAACTTTTCGTGTTCAGTTCTTCACTTTCCCACCGTCGCTCCCTAACCTCACTTTCCAGCGTGCTCACCCGCTTAGATTACTAACACTATTTGTATTCCCTATGTAAAAGTAGTCCGATTTTGCACGATATTTGGCATGATTTTCATAGGAAAACCACAAGGAATCCATCGGCGACACTTCCATATCCATACGATGAAGAATAAAGAATTATTTTATTTCTGAAACAGAAACAGGGTAGTTCTGCATTTACGCCCCTCAACACGTGGAGCAGGGACAACACCCCGCAGTGCCCATCGAATTTTATGGCTTTTTTCGGAAAAAGGTATGCATCCTCGGCCGACCGCGGCAAATCGGGGTCGGTGCCTCGTAGTCAAGGGGTGACATCTGTTTCAGAAATAAAATAATTCTTTATTCTTTATCGTATCGCAGGGGAAGTGACGCCGATGGATTCCTGGCGTTCCATCGATTAAAATCATACCAAACATCATGCAAATCGGACTACTTTGACACAAGCTAGTTGTATTCCCTATGTCAGGCCTGGGATTTAAGTGAACGCGGCGGCCTTTTTCAGAGGCAACGCCTCCTTTCTCCCGCCTCGCGTCTTGGCCCCCGCGGCGGCCCAGCAGCTAGGAGCGCCTCAGGCCCGTAACACGTGAACCGCGCGTGACGTATTAGCGTGACATTGTATCAATAGGCTTCCATATCGTCCCAGAGAGCACGATTGTCGGTGCGTTTTTGTTTTGTCAACGCGCCACGCGCGCTTCATATGGTACGGGCCTGAGGCACTCCTAGCTGCTGGGCCGCCACGGGGGCCAAGACGCGAGGCGGGAGAAAGGAGGTGTTGCCTCTGAAAATCGGCCGCTGCGTTCACTTAAATCCCAGGCCTGCCCTATGTAAAAGTAGTCCGATTTACGCGACATTTGGCATGATTTTCATCGGAAAACCACAAGGAATTCATCGGCGACACTTCCATATCCATACGATAAAGAATAAAGAATTATTTTATTTCTGAAACAGAAACAGGGTAATTCTGCGTTTCATCCCGTGGCTGGGACGACAACACCCCGCAGTGCCCATCGAATTTTATGGCTTCCTTCGGAAAAAGGACCCAGGATTCATACCTTTTGGCTTGACCTCGTCACGGTTGCGAGGCGGATTAGGCGTACCGAGCCAATCACCCTGTAATCGGTCTGCGCGAAGTGGGGCGCAAGTTCGATCATTTATTATAGCACATGTGTGTTTTGTAATAAAGTGTTTCTATCGTCTCCTGAATTCAATAACTAGCATCCCAACATCTACGCTCCTACAATCCACCGTTGATACTCCTCGTGGAGAGACACAGGAAGAAAAGGGGTAGCCCGCTGTCGACGCGTGGTCCTCTCGAGTATAAACACGAGCTTCAATATTAAAAGAAAAGCATGCGTTGATGTATTCCATGCGAGAGAAGGTGGGCATTGGGGAGGAGGTATTGCTGTGAAGAGGGCCTCTTCAAGAGAGCAGCCGTTTGTGAGGGATGCAAATCCGATTGGTTCTAATACAATCTGCTCCCTATAGTTGAAATTTAGTCTAGCAACTTTCACACCTCCTAACCTAACCAATCGAGCTTGCATCCCTCCAAGAAGAACCGGCCATCCGAGCGTAGAAGCAAGTGCGAAATAAAAGTAACGGTGCGCTTCTCGATACCGCAGATGTACCTACCTAAGTGGCATTTCTGGCGGAAAAGAATTGTCCAGCCTTTGGGCCTGCCATTTCTGCCGTAGACCTTTAGCAGGTAGGTATAGGTTTCAACAGGCAAGGCAACCCGTGGCGTCAGCTAGACTGTCCACTGTCCTTGCTATTTCAGCAGGCTTTTTCCCAGGGAAAATCACTGAATTTGCAAGCGCAATATCTCAAAAACCAGTGGAAATCAAGTGTATACATTAATGCTCATTGAATTTGTCTTGGAACGCACTATCAACTCAGGTGTTCAGAAAAAATAGTTCCATTTGAAAAACCGAACTTGACCATCGTATCTTTTAAAATAATAATCGAAAAAAAAATTCGTTCGCGCTAATAGATCAGCCCCTTCGAACCATGCGATGCCATATTTTTTTCATTTTTTTATCTCCAATACGTTCGGAGATATCCCGCTGTCCAGT
Organism: Andrena minutula; assembly: GCA_929113495.1. NCBI lineage: Eukaryota > Metazoa > Arthropoda > Insecta > Hymenoptera > Andrenidae > Andrena > Andrena minutula. The sequence goes on from OV815993.1 coordinate 33,730,141, forward strand.
CTTAGATGGGGCACCCTGTATAATATAGAGTTTTATGTAAAGCTTATAGAAATGAAGGGGACGCACAGGCTTGGATAGAAATGAAAGGGACGCAGAGGCTTCGATAAAAATGAAGGGGATGCAGTGGCTTGGATAGAAATGAAGGGGACGCACAGGCTTGGAGGTTGTCCAGAGACAGTTATTATTTTATTTTAGATAGACAGAAAAGCATCTTCTTTCGCACAAGCTTCTGGAAATTTCTCAAATAAGGTAAATGAACAAAATTTAGTTTAAATTTAGCAATGTGGAGCAAGTCACATTAGTGAACAAAGTACGCTGACGACACATCTCCTTTGATACTTTTCAATTCAATCTTTTGTGAAAGACATTCGTAATACTTTAAAATCCATAGTAGTTGCCACGCTATTCATTAATTTTATTAGTTTTCCATTAACAAGATTTCAGTTTTCCAATAAACATACTAAATTAATTTTATTCCAATACCCATAAATTGTGCGTTAAAAATATTGGATCTCTTCGTTCCTTTTCCGTTCGTTCATTACCATTTAAATTTCCTGCAACAAGACTTTTTGCCATATGCTCTCACCTTCTTCGGATATTTTATAGTCTCTACACTTACCATAGCACAGGATCACTCTATTTCTATGTACTATATAAGTTTTACGTTAAGTTGTAACTTAAAAATGTGGATTTATATATTTAATTTTAATATATATCCACATTTAATAAAAAAAAAATATATATAGGGTGAAGCCACCAGTAGTCGACCATGTATCAGTAGTCGACTGCTTTCAGAAAAACATGAAAAATAAGGCTTTTAGAAGTCACGATCTTTTGAACAAAATGCAGTTCCCCAACTGCACTCTAACTGCACTCTAGCTACACTCTGTTCAAAAGATTGTCACTTCTAAAAACCTTATTTTTTCATGTTTTTCTGAAAGTGGTCGACTACTGATACATGGTCGACTACTGATAGCTTCACCCTATTATATATTTACAGATTTTTTATTTTTTTTTATATATTATTTACAGATAATCGAAGCAGAAGGTGATACAGTGTGATCTACGTCAGACTATATACGCACAAATTTGCAGGTAGGGTTTTGTATAAGCAATTATTTGTTCAAATATTAAATTAAAATATATTTATTTATTATTATTTTATTATTTTTTATTTTAATAAATAGATTTTCAATGTTGTGGTACACCCCGGCCACCACGACCACGACCACGGCCGCGGCCACGGCTGCGATACCTATCTGTCACCATCGTCCGCAGCAACGCGGCCTGGTCGCGGGCCGCTTGGAGCACCGCCCAATTCTGGGAGTGCTCCGTTACATAACGGGCACTCCTTCCATGTCGCGCTTCGGGGGGTCCTGTAATTAGTAATAATAATAAACAATAAATTTATTAGTAAAATGTTTTTTATTTATTCTAAAGGCATATGTATAACTTCAAAAAATGTGTATATTATTTATGTATTTACCATCAGCCGTGGCCGACGTTTCTCCCGGTGGTGGCGAAATTTCCGCCGATGGTGGGGTCTTAGGCCCCGCCTGGGCTAATTCCATTTCTAAATTAATAAATTTCATCATCAAATGAGTGGAAAAATAAATTTGAATAAATGTATATAATAATTTTTTTGTTATTTGCCTTCAAATAAATCCTCCCTGCTTTTCTGCAAAAATTAATAAACAAATGATTAGCAAAAAAAAACAATTCTTCGTAAAAGCGGCGTATGATGGAAGAAAGTCATACATCTAGCGCAAGGGTACGTATTGTTCAATTGCAAATTGGAAATTCGGAAATATAAAAATTTGAAAACTGAAATAGTGTATGTGACGTCCCACAAAATTTCGCGCGCAGTTAAAATAACATTGACTCATAAACCATTCTACAACTCCACTCAAATCTCCCCAAACCTCAATTCTTACCCCTTTTCCATGTCCTCGACCGCCTTGGCGATGTACCTTAGCGGTCCGCATCTCAAGACGGTCAACTATTAAATCTCCCCCACCTATTCGCCCAACGCGGCACAAACTCTTCCCTCCTATCGAATCTAAACAAGTCCCTCGCCCCTTATATCTCTTAAATCGAGACCACGTCTCAAGCCCACTAAATGACCAAAGAAGTCAAATCCATTATCACCCCTTTCCTATTAAAACGCCCAAAACCCATTCGAGGAGTTGAGCATTTCCAAATCACATGTATAAAAACCCCGAAGGATAATCGCGAGGATTATTTGGCGTACGTGCCGAAAATGCAAGTCCAAATATAAACCAACCTTTGGTCCTTACAAAAACCCCGGAAATGTTACTGCGACGCATATGCGTAAATATGTCAAGGTGCGTACTGCGCACCCCCCTTCAAGCCGAAAAGATTGTAATTAGTATAAATACGAGGAACCGCGAGAGCTTGTTCTCGTTCTACGGAAATCTATTGTCGAATCTCGTTATACAGAAAGTACTCTTAGATACTACAAAGTATAATTTCAACAAATTGTCACCGCTTAAAACCTTAAATTCAGTGTTCAACGGCAACTACCGTAAGAATTTATATTACCATTTAAAATACTGCGTATCATCTCCATTCATATTATTTTGTATTTCTACGCGTATTGCATTCACCTATTATTTTCTAATACTATTCTAATTGCTTTCATATTATTTTGTATTGCTATTCTAATAGCTATTCATATTATTTTGTATTTCTACGCGTATTGCGTTCACCTATTATTTTGTATTTCTATTCTAATTGCTTTCATATTATATTGTCTTGTTACGCTTGTTGCTTTATTATATTGTATTATTAACGCTCATCACAATCATATTTCATGTTCTTATCAATGCTTACTGCTTATATCATTCTATCTTAAAACATATACTGTATGTCACGCTCATAAACACATTTTATATATTGATAACCATCTATATAAATGTTCTGTGTCAATGTTTAATGTCTAAACGCATTCTATGTTCAACAAAGCACTTTCATAAATAGTGCGAACAAGCCCTGGTTAAAACTAATAAACCGCTTTGCTTAAAAGACGTTTCGAGTCATTGTGTTAATCCTTCGGCTGCGAAGATCCTTAAATCCACAAGAGATGCCGCAACAGCTGATTCCGGGCAACGACCGCGGAAAGTATTACGGTGTTTACAAACTTACTTTTGCATAGCTCGCGTACAACCATATGACTAACAGATTTCGCGGAATCATTACTAGTGTCTTTTACCTCAATGCAACGGTAAATGCGATTATCAGGCCAAATCACAACAAGTGCTCTAACGGGTGTCCCCACGGAAAGTACCATATTAAACATTCCCTGGTCGATTAGAGTGTAGGATTACAGATCCTCGCCTACAATCCTTCTTACCCTCAGTGTGCAGGATTCAAGATCCTCGCCTGAGATCCTTCTTACCCTCAGTGTGTAGGATTCAAGATCCTCGCCTGAGTCCCTTCTGCCCTCAGCGTGCAGGATTCAAGATCCTCGCCTGAGATCCTTCTTACCCTCAGTGTGTAGGATTCAAGATCCTCGCCTGAGATCCTTCTTACCCTCAGTGTGTAGGATTCAAGATCCTCGCCTGAGTCCCTTCTGCCCTGAGCATCATTTATAAACCCCATGTCATTGTCCCCAAAGACCTCCACCCGGGACGTGACATGTATGATGCGAAATTATAAACATTAAACATTCGATTACATTACATTACAAAATATGTTTCTTCTCATTACTTCACGAGTCTTTCATCAATTACTGAAAAAAAACTGTGAGGTATTATAAATTTATTTTCTGAACAATTCGTACTTGTAACTAGCAGTAAAATAAGAAGATATTGAACACGTTGAAGCATATTCTAACTTATAATAATGCGAACGGTTAGAAATATCAAATATATCTGATCCCAGTGGAACGTAAACTACAACATTTTGAAAGTCTTTTGTAGGCACTTTGCCTATGTTAAGTATTAGTAGATGTAGACCATAATATTGTATAACAAGTAATATAACAAGAAGATATATTCGATACATAGAAGCATATTTTAATTAATTTTTAATCGTTGGTCTTACAAGTTATAATATGCTTCAACGTATCTATCTAATATCTTCGTGTTGTATTATTTTTTGTTATACAGTTACAGTCTGCGTTCATTGATTGATACATAACGTAGGCAAAGTACATATCAAAGATTTTCATGATATCTAGAGACGCGGTAGCGTCTCGACGCCAAGTACATGAAAAACACCCTATATGTCGATGTCGCTACCGTCCCTGATAACCAGATCTGGCGGCAGGATCTGCCGGCAGCTGCGGTGCAGTCTACGTCCGCATTCGACTACGGATCTGCCGGCAGAGTCTGCGTGGCAGGGTCTGCCGGCAGATCCACGGCAGATCCGCGGCAGATCCTGCCGCCCGCCTGACACATCCAACAGCGCCATCTGTAGGCCACAATAGCCAAACAATTTCCTCTGCGTGACGTCACATGGACCTACGCACCAACACAAACGTACATTACTGCTGTAGGTGTATCCCTAACCCCAAATAATAAAGCAAGCAGATTCTACAGTTTATTAAATAATTAATTCCACTTATTTCAAAAAGTATTTATTCATTGTTTAATAATACATGATTGGCGATTACAAATGTTACAAAATAATATAAATAGCGCATATAAATTCGAGGAAGAACATTCAATATTTACATTTATAAATTCACATACAATACGTCCCGTTTCGACTTCTTTTTTCCTGTAGAATCACCATATTCCGTATTGTGTTAGCGCTGAAAACAAATAGAACATTAGTATAAAATTAAACGTAACGTTGAATAAACAGGATACATGCGATACTTACTTCAGCTCCATCTCCGCACAGCACACACCCTAGGCGATCATCCATGCTCCTGCGAACATTAACATTTATAATAAAACATGTGTTAAATTATTATTTACGAAACAAGACGCTAAATATTTGCACTTCGCGCATAACCCTATTTTTCTGTCTTGCAGATAATGTGACTCTCGATTTCCGCGACGTAGATAATTGGAAATTATTCAATTCCATAATTACGTTTGCCTTCTGGATACGTCTGGATGATTTGTCTGGATATTGATGGATGAAATGACTTGGAATATTCTTCGATTTTACCGGCACTGACTGCCACTGCCAGTGACTGCCACCCCGGACCACGAAAACGAACGCAAACTGGACGTAGATTCTTGACCAATCACGAGTTTCGATACTATGGCGCAGCCAATCCGAGCGTAACACACTGTACCGCCAAATTGTTACACGTGGTGCATCTACATACCGTTTGTTCAAAGTGGCATCCGTCGTGCTTGAAAACGAACGCTCGAAAAATATTCCATGTCATCCTAAAGCATCAATATCCAGACAAATCATCTCGAAGTATTCAGAAAGCAAACGTAATTATGGAATTGAATAATTTTCAATTATTTACGTCGCGAAAATCGAAATTCACATTATTTGCAAGACAGAAAAATATGGTTATGCGCGAAATGCAAATGTTTAACGTCTTGTTTTGTAAATAATAATTTAACACATGTTTTATTATAAATGTTAATGTTCGCAGGAGCATGTATGATCGTCTAGGGCAGCGAAGATCAGGTGGGCGGTCCGAGGACGCTAGCATCCATGCGTCTTCTACGTGCTACGTGGAAGAGGGTGCTCGAAGCCAATGAAGCGGCGGGCATGCAACAGCATGGAAACCTCTAGTAGTGTACATGTAGGCTTGTACCCTTAAGGTGAAGTTCCAAGGCGCGTGGCTCGTCGACTCACGTCGCCAAGCCAACTCGCCGAACCTGGACTAGCCAAGCCAGGAACCGAGCCACGAGCCGTGGAACTTCAACTTTAGGACCCAAGAGCACACTACTAGAGGTTTCCATATCCGTGGCATGCCCGCCGCCTCATTGGCTTTGAGCACCCTCTTCCACGCAGCACGTACAAAACGCTATGGATGCTAGCCATGGACATAGGAATATAGGGACAGAGGGTGAGGCTAGCTTGTGGACGAGGGACGCGAAGCCTAGTTGAGGGACGGGCCCCCACCCAGGGCAACCGAAGGGTGCCCTGTAGTGATTGGTTGCATTGTTGCGCATGCTCTGTACCGCTAATTATGAAAAACTATTAACCACAGATTAATGCAAATATCGTTAATACTAAAAAGTGATTATTTATGAATTTGAATTTTGAATATTATGAAAATTTAAGAGAAATATACATCTTCAATTACTAGAATATATAAAATGAATTAAAGAAAAAATACTGATTGAAAATAATTTATTATTTATATTGAAATGAAATATTATACAATACATACTTATTACTAGTATACTTATTATTAATTACATGAAATCTGAAATATTTCTATCACTCGCCCCTAAAAAGTGTCATTTTGTTAAAAAAATGTCTTCGACAATTTGACGTATCTATTTTACTTAAACCTATGTAATATAACCTTATTTTAATATATTTTTTTATTATGGCACGTGTTAAGTGCACTACATGGTTTTCCATAAATCCCTGTTCATGTGTATGTTTTTTTAAATTTTGAAATATATTAGTGTTAATAAATTTCTCTAATACTGCATTTGATAAATACAATTGAATTGTTTGCTGCCTAAAGATCACATCTGAATGGATGGCACATCGAATTTTATGTTCACACTTGCGGTAAATCGCAAGTACTTGGTCTGACGGCTGTATTAATCGCCCACGGGTTTTCACATTAATTAAATTATTTCTTCCAATATTACTGTCAGTTAGTTCGTTTGTACAAACTTCGCACAGTAACCGTTTTTTTAATTGGAACACAACATACCCAGCTATATATTCAACAACACTCATTGAGAATGCTGTAATTTCTCGAATGTCTTGAATGTAATCATGATCATTTAAGTGATTGTTAATATTGTGAAAATCAGTTTCCACCGGTTCAATACATCTTGATAATCGTGATGTTACATTTATAACCTCTTCTGCTATGGCAACGGTACATATGGTAGTACTGCGCTTGCACCGGACAGCGGCCAATGAAAAGGAGGCACCCTTTTACCTCGTCCCCGTCCCGCAACGGGTCCCGCCCCGCAGTGGTAGTTAGACCCCTTGATGCTAGCGTCCTCGGACCGCCCACCTAATCTTCGCTGGCCTAGGGTGTGTGCTGTGCGTAGATGGAGCTGAAGTAAGTATCGCATGTATCCTGTTTATTCATACGTTACGTTTAATTTTATACTAATGTTCTATTTGTTTTCAGCGCTAACATGATACGGAATATGGTGATTCTACAGGAAAAAAGAAGTCGAAACGGGACGTATTGTATGTGAATTTATAAATGTAAATATTGAATGTTCTTTCTCGAATTTATATGCGCTATTTATATTATTTTGTAACATTTGTAATCGCCAATCATGTATTATTAAACAATGAATAAATACTTTTTGAAATAAGTGGAATTAATTATTTAATAAACTGTAGAATCTGCTTGCTTTTTTATTTGGGGTTAGGGATACACCTACAGCAGTAATGTACGTTTGTGTTGGTGCGTAGGTCCATGTGACGTCGCGCAGAGGAAATTGTTTGGCTATTGTGGCCTACAGATGGCGCGGTTGGATGTGTCAGGCGGGCGGCAGGATCTGCCGCGGATCTGCCGTGGATCTGCCGGCAGAGTCTGCGTGGCAGGGTCTGCCGGCAGATCCGTAGTCGAATGCGGACGTAGACTGCACCGCAGCTGCCGGCAGATCCTGAGCTCTCCTGGCAGACCCTGCCGTCAATCTGCTTGCAGGCAGCCGGCAGATGGTTATCAGGGGTGTACCTTTACTCGTCGCAGAGCCTCTCTAACCTAATTCTGATATTTATACATTAATATCTCATCACGCCTGCAATATTTTGTAAATTTAAAGACATTTTTCTTATGTAAATCGCATATCGGGTTTCGAACAGGACCAATTTCAATAAAATCGGTCCACGCATGACAGAGATATCATAATATCGTCTCATGGATCGGTCGGATCCGATAAGGTTTAAGATTTTTCTTATGATTCTTCTCCTGATTCTCCAAGCCAAATTTTCGTCCACATAATACGTATACACGCGTTACACACACACCTTCAGCCAACACATGTATCGTTCTTCGTTCGTCGTCCGCCATTGTACGTACATATATATATATACTATTTTGAATTTTATAACCTAAGTGCTAAGTGTCAAATAAAGTAAGTTGTCCCAATTTGAAATGTCACGAGTTTTTACACTACATAGGAGACTGAATTATTGTCTCAATTAATAAGGTAAGTCGCCAAAATTTTTTTAATAGATTTCTTATGTAGAGTCGAAGACTTGGAAGTTGTCCGGAGATGGTTCGACTGAGAAGCATCTCCTTTCGCACAAGTTTCTGGAAATTTGTACCATGCATGTAGAAAATAATATATATATATTGTAACAAATTGCATTGCTTTTAAATTGCTAGATATTTTTATACCAGCAATTTAGAGTTTTTATGTAACGTTTATATTATATATTATAGAAATGAAGGGGACGCACAGGACTTGGATACAAATGAAGGTGACGCTTGGATAGATATGAAGGGGACGCACAGGGTTGGATGGATAGAAATGAAGGGGATGCACAGGCTTGGAGGTTGTCCGGAGAAGATTAGATAGATAGATAGTGTTACGTTCGGAACGTAAGATTTTTCTTTCTGATCAGGGTATGCATCAACAACGCCTAGCGTTATGGGAAATCCCTCGTTGATCATACTCCTGCCCATTAATTAATAATATTTTTGATAGAACAAAAACCCCTTTCTTGGAGCGTCGTCGCCTCGACGCATTGCCGTCCCGCGATACAGATAAGGCGGTGCTGACGCAGCGGCGTTCTCACCAGATAGTCGCGTTCGAAAGGACCAGTGGTTCTCCTGTTGTGCCGAATCCGTTCTGTGTAAGCGGCTGGGATGTATTTCAACAATGCCTTGCAGCATTGTGGGAGAACCCTCGTTGAAAGCCCCTCTGACCGTCGCGTTAAACATTGTAACATAATCAGTAACGGCTGCAGCAGGAATGCGCAGACTGGATCACTTCTTAGAAGATTGACGGAATTGTATACCCTACATCCGGTGCAGGGAGTCGCGCCTTCTCACGGTTTTGTCGCACGTTTCGGGGCACGTGTAAATTAATTAATTAATTCAAAGTTGTTTGGTTAAAATTAGATACATAACACAATTTCTGATAGTCCAAGGACTGTGGGATTCCCCTAGTCAGAAATTGTGCATATAAATTTATGAACATTCAGGGAAGGCCTCAGCATGTGTGAAATTGTAATGTGCGATGTCATGTTTTCCTGTACGTACGAATGTTCTGTAAGGATTGATCATATATTTGAATCGGGAGTCTGATGGATGGACGTGAGAACACACACACACCGCCTCGTTAAGTAGACGGGCCCATGGTAGCGCGGCCGAGGGATAAAATGCAGCGTAAGCATTTTCGGTACGGACCCACTCTGGTCGCTGCCGAGAGCGTGAAGCTGCGACACTCTGTGACGATAAATCGTGAGGTGCGTGTCGCTGGGTCCGCAAGTGTCTTAGAGCTAGAGTTCTCCGGTCTATTGTGAAACCGCGTGAAAGACTCGACTTTGCGAAACAATTCATTTATTTAAACCTCGTAAAATAATTCATATACTAAACTTTGCGAAACAATTCATTTATTATTACTCATATCGTTCTTTTAAAACCACTTTTATTCGGTCTTGTTTAAAATTCAATTCAGATTCACTCGTTCAGATAACCAAGTGTGTGTGTGTGTGTGTGCGTGTGTATCTTCGCGTTTCATCTCTTTTTCTGATTTAGGTCTATCATCAAAGCACAGGATATCATTCCAAGCGGAAACACAAATTATATTTGTCAATTCAATATCAATTGTCTGGTGAGTTGCACCTTTTATCTCTTATTTCACCTTTTATGTAAACCTTATTACTTTGTTAATATTCATTCGTATACGATAATTTCTGACAATCAATGATTGTGGGATTGCCCTAGTCAAGAGTTATCCATGATTACCATTTTATAAAATGATAAATTGAATCCCATACAGCACAACGTCTGGTAAAGTCTTAAAGACGTCCAAAAGGCGTCCAAAAGGCGTCTTAAAGACGTCTTGTTACAAATCAAGGCGCTCAGGCCTAAAACAGGCCGAAAACAGGCGCCTTTTCGGCGCCGTGTGCTGTATGGGATATTTCCATAATATGTCATGTTCTTTTGCTTTCATTCACTAATAAACAATTATTGTTCATAAAATTCTACTCATTAATTACCTATCTGATTCCATTGAAAAGACCCGTATGGGACTAGAGCACCAACGATCCCAAAATCTACCCCTTATCCTTCTGATAAGGTATTTAGATAATTAAATAAAATAATTGACTGTTGCGAGTGCGGCGAGCCTCCTTGCCATTACCTACATAAATACGACAAATTCTGATAATCGAATGATTGTGGGATAGCCCTGATCAGAATTTGGCCGTCTAAACGCGCCGCTCGAACACTAAAGGCCGCGGCACGTAACAATAGACAGAGCATCTTCTTTCACACAAGTTTCTGAATATTTGTCAAATAAGGTAAATCGACAAAAATTGTCAAAAGACATAGCATTAAGAATTATTAACAAAATAGATTATTTATGGTGGACTGCTTGCAATGTAGAGCAAGTCACATTGGTGAAGAAAGTACGCTGAAAACACATCTCCCTTGATGCTTTTCAATCTATTGTGAAAGACACCCATAAAAAACTTCAAGAAAGTAAAAAAATACGCCAAGTACATGAAAATCACAAAAAATAGAAGATAATAATAATTACAAAATTAAAAAAAGATGTGAAATCAAAATGAGCTGCCAGTACATAAAGATGCTTTCCAATTGCGCTTTAGATGATACAACTACATATGCACGGCTAAAATTCCATTACTCATAATGGCTATTTATACAAAGAAAAAATGTATTAAATAATATTAAGCAGATATATTTTTATACAAATAAATATTTTAATACGAATAAATATTTGATTCAAAATACTTGGCGCTGCGCAATCGAAAAAATGTTAATTGCCTTAGTATTAATAATTTACAACAACTCCATTACAATATAAAATACATATACATACACATATTAGAAACGCAGTCAGATTTATTCTACATATATTTAATTCTAATACCATACGTAGCATATGCACACGCCGCACGCACGCGCACACACACACACACACACACACACACACACGCATGCACGCACGCACGTACAAGAAAGAAAGAAAAGGATTAATGCAATTTATACATATTTATTGAGTTTAGCAATACCAATTCGGGGCGCAGCGCCAAGTATTTTGAATCAAATATTTATTCGTATTAAAATATTTATTTGTATAAAAATATATCTGCTTAATATTATTTAATACATTTTTTCTTTGTATAAATAGCCATTATGAGTAATGGAATTTTAGCCGTGCATATGTAGTTGTGTCATCTAAAGCGCAATTGGAAAGCATCTTTATGTACTGGCAGCTCATTTTGATTTCACATCTTTTTTTAATTTTGTAATTATTATTATCTTCTATTTTTTGTGATTTTCATGTACTTGGCGTATTTTTTTACTTTCTTGAAGTTTTTTATGGGGATCTCATCTCTTTTTACAAAGATTATTATTATCTTCTATTTTTTGTGATTTGTATATTTTCTTATTTTTCTGTGATTTATTATTATTATCTTCTATTTTTTGTGATTTGTATATTTTCTTATTTTTCTGTGATTTATTATTATTATCTTCTATTTTTTGTGATTTGTATATTTTCTTATTTTTCTGTGATTTATTATTATTATCTTCTATTTTTTGTGATTTATATGATTTCATGTACTTGCCGTATTTTTTTACTTTTTTGAAGTTTTTAATGGGGATACAACTTAACGTAGAACTTACTTATATAGAAATTATATAGACATAGTGGCCTTTTGCTATAGTAAGTGTAGAGACTACATAATGTGTCCAAAGGAGGCGAGAGCATATGATAGAAAGTCTTGTGGCAGAAATTTAAAAAATGTTAATGGTAATTTAGCGAAACTGAACGAAGAGATTCGATATTTTTACTGGTGTTGGTTTAGTATAGTATATACAAATATTTATTGGTGAATTGAAATATTGTTAATGGAAAACTAGTAAAATTAATGAATAGTGTAGCAACTATATAGAAATAGACTGGCATTTTGCTATAATAAGTGTAGATTACAAATGTGTCCGAAAGAAATGAGAGCGTATGACAGAAAATCTTGTTGCCGGAAATTGAAATGCTATGGTAATAATTCAGCGAAGATGAACGAAGAGATCCAATATTTTCAACACACAATTTATTGGTTTTGGAATAAAATTAGTTTAGTATGCTTATAATTTTGTCGATTTACCTTATTTCACTTTCCATAAACTTGTGCGAAACAAGATGCTCTGTCTATCTATCTATTCTTCTCCGGACAACCTCCACGACTGTGCATTCCCTTCATTTCTCTCCATCCAAGCCTGTGCGTCATTTTTATCGGAGTCCTGTGCGTCCCCTTCATTTCTATAATATAATAAGCTTTACATAAAAACTCTAAATTGTTGGTATACAAATACAAATATCTGGCAATTTAAATGTAGTGCAATTTTTAACTACAATATAAATAAAATTAGTTTAGTATGCTTATAATTTCGTTGATTTACCTTATTTCACTTTCCATAAACTTGTGCGAAGCAAGATGCTGTGTCTATCTATCTATTCTTCTCCCGACAACATCCACGCCTGTGCTTTCCCCTCATTTCTATCCATCCAAGCCTGTGCATCATTTTTATCGCAGTCCTGTGCGTCCCCTTCATTTCTATAATATATAATATAAACGTTACATAAAAACTCTAAATTGCTGGTATAAAAATATCTAGCAATTTAAAAGCAATGTAATTTGTTACAATATATATATTATTTTGTACATGCATGGTACAAATTTGCAGAAACTTGTGTGAAAGGAGATGCTTCTCAGTCGAACCATCTCCGGACAACTTCCAAGTCTGCGACTCTACATAAGAAATCTATTTCTTATTACATAAAAACTCTAAATTATTGGTATAAAAATAAATATCTGGCAATTTAAATGCAATGCAATTTGTTACAATATATATTATTCTGTACATGCATGGTACAAATTTCCAGAAACTTATGAGAAAGATGCTTTTCTGTCGAACCTTCTTCGAACAACTTCCAAATCTGTGATTTTACATAAAAAGTCTATTAAAAAATTTTGGCGACTTACCTTATTAATTGAGACAATAATTCAGTCTCCTATGTAATGTATAAAAACTCGTGACATTTCAAATCGGACAACTTACTTTTTGACACTTAGCACTTGGTAGGTTATAAAATAAATATGCATACAAAGATGGACGACGATCCCGAGAGTCGACGACCGAAACGTGTGTTAGTAGTGAAGGTGTGCGTGTAACGCGTATACGTATTATGTTGACGAAAAATTCCTTGACGAAGAAGAAGAAGAATCTTACCGTTTCCGACTAATCCATGAGACGATATTATGATATCTCTGATATGCGTGGACCGATTTTATTGATTTTGGTCTTATCCGAAAGCTAATATGCGGTTTACATAAGAAAAATGTCTTTAAATTTAGAAAATATTGCAGGCGTGATGAGATATTAATGTATAAATGTCAAAATTAGGTTAGAGTGTCTCCGCGACGAGTAAAGGTACACGGCAGCGACATCGACATATACCGGGTGTTTTTCATGTACTTGGCGTCGAGACGCTACCGCGTCTCTAGATTCGTAATAATTTAATATAACATCCACAGTAGTTGCCATGCATTCATTAATTCATTAATTTTTTAGGTAGTCATTAATTAACAATATTTCAATTCACCAATAATTATACTAATACTAAACTAATTTTATACCAAAACCAATCAATTGTGTGTTGAAAATATTGGATCTCTTTGTTTATGTTTGTTGAATTATTACCATTAGCATTTAAATTTCCAGCAACAAGACTTTCTGCCATACGCTCTCACCTCGTTCGGACACATTTTGTAGTCTACACTAAAGTGACCAGACGTCCCGCATTATGCGGGACAGTCCCGCATTTGCCCACATTTGAGCCCTTTGTACCGCATTGAAAAATGTCCCGCAAAGTGTCCCGCATTGGACATGTAACGTTTTACATTTTCGCAGTGGCATAAAGTTACTGTTTCCTGTACTTCATACTAGATGGCGCTAATACTGTCACGCTTGGCGCGAATAGTTTGAGTCACAGATTCATCACGGCCATCTATGGTCGCTGATGATCTGTTTTATTCAGCTGTTTCAACTGTTTTATCGGATACGATTCGTATCCACAATTCATCCGAACATCATTCGTACGAAAACGTTATTTGGTTATTGGGAACCTAACCTAAGATTATTTTATTTTCATTATATTCAGTGTTTCTACAACAAAAAGTATGTATTAATTTTTATTATTTAATATATTATTAATTAGAATATCAATTCTAAATAAAAGACTAATTTCAGATAACCATGTCGAAGAAAAGACTTTGTACATTTACGGAAGAATTAAAAAGTGAATTTGCTTTTATAAAAAAATGTAAAATAGAAAACAACCCTGATAACCACCCTGCCTGCAGTCTGTCAGCAGATGGACAGCAGGGTCTGCCGGCAGATGGACGGCAGATCCGCAGCAGACCCTGCCTTCAGATGGCGCTATTGGATGTGTCGGACTAGAGACCCTTTAAGTAGAATCACGCAATCACGTCTAAGTTAGGTCGGTTTGACGCCATGTTTTGTCAAAGGTGTGAAAATACAAATGTCGGCATAGTGGCGGTATATACAACGTTGCTTGGAAGCATTATAATTGCTATTTTAGAAAAATGACTTCACGAAATTGTACCAATTCATCACAGAAAAGCTATATTATAAAAGGTTGAAAATTACGTTATACAAATACATTTTAATTCAATTACACTGATTATTACAATAATTTGCAATTGAATTAGTTGAAAAGTTTGAATTATGTAGTTGAAGTATAGTAGTGTAATTCAAATAATGTGTCTCAATATTATTTCTGTACGCATTAGGTGATTGCCGTTACTTTTTCCTTTAATATAGTAATATTAGATGACTTCCGTTTCCGGTCGCGGTGGATGAAAGGCGAGCGAGGATTGTGTGGTGATAGAGGTGTGGGAAAGTGTGGTGAGGAGGTGAAAGGGAGAATAGAGTGAGAGGGTGGAGGTGAAGGGAGAGGTGTGGAAAGGATTGTGATAAGAGGGAAAGGGCTAGGATAGAGGGTGGCAAGGAATAGGAGTGATAAAGGTAGGTTTGGAGGTTAGGTGTTACAGGTGGGAGAAGTGAGCGGGAAAGAGTAAGAGAGCTGCAGGGAGTGACACCTGTAGGAGAGGAAAGGAGGTAGAGGTGTGGTAAGGAAGGCGGGAAATTTTGAATAGGGAGGAAAGAGCTAAGGTAATGAATAAAAGGAATCTGGTTGGGATGGGGGTGGGGGGGATTGGGGGAGAAGGGCAATTGGGGGAAGAGGGGAGTAAAGGGTGGGGGAAGGACAAGGGAATGGGGAGTGAAAAGACAAAGGAAAGGTGTAGGAAAGACAGTGGTAGTAGTGTGGGAAGCAGTGTGGGGAGTTCGGAGAGTTTTTGGGCAAAGAAAAGAGGGAGAGAGGACGAGGAAGGGACGATGGAAGAGGAGGGAGGGGCAGGGTTGAAGAGGTGCGGGAAAACGGTGAGGTCTCCGGTGAAAGGGAACAAAGTGGGGGAAGGGGGGCTGGAAGGGAAGATGATGGAGTTGCTATTGGAGATAAGGGAAATGAAGGAGGAGATGAGGAAAGAAAGGGAAGAAAGAAGAAGGGTGGAGGAAGAATGGAGAGGGGAAAGAAGGAAGTGGGAAAAGTGGATGAAGGAAGAGAAGGCAAGGAGGGAAGGAATAGAAGAAAAATTAGAGAAATTGGAAGAAAGGGATAAGAGGATGGAGGAAGTGATGGAGAAGGTAGAGAAATGGGAGAAGGGAGGAGGAGATGGTAAGGAAGTGGTGGAGGAAGGACAGGTGGATGAGTGGAGACTGAGGCTGAGAAGGTTGGAAGTAAAGCAGGATAAGAAGGAGAGAGAGGGAAGAAGGAACAATGTGGTAATAAGGGGTATGGGACCAGAAGGAGGAGAAGTGAAGGAGGGGGTGAAGAAGCTATGGGGGAGGATGGGACTGGATGAGGGGGGTATAAAGGAAGTGACAAAGATAGGAGGAGTGGGAGGGGGTGGACGAGGTAGGGTACTCGTGAAGTTGGCGGGAAGGGAAGAGAAAAGGAAGGTAATGGAGGCGAGAAAGATGCTAAAGGTAGGGAAAGAGAGGATTGAGGATGACCTCACAGAGGAGGAGAGAAGAGGGAGATGGAAGATTGAAAGAGAGGCGGAGGAGGAGAGGAGGAGGGGGAATAGGGTACAGGTAGGATACATGAAAATGTGGGTGAACGGGAGAATGAGAAGGTGGGAAGAGGTAAGCGAGCAGTGGATGGAGGAACAGGGAAACGGGAAGGGGGGGGGGGAGAGGAGGAGGGGAGAGGGGATAAGGGGTGCAGGTGAGGGGAGAGGGAAAGAGGTAGGGGAAGGATTATATAAGGTAGCGTTCTGGAATGTGGCGGGGGTAAAAAATAAAGATATGGAGTTTGGGAAGGGTTTGGAAGATTGGGATGTGGTGGTGTTGTGCGAGACGTGGTTAGAGGACAGAGACTGGGAGAGGGTGAGAAACAAGTTACCAAAGGGGTATGTGTGGGAGAAACAGTGGGCAAAGAGGGAGAGTAAGAGAGGGAGGGCAATGGGGGGAATGATAATGGGGGTCAGGAAGGGGCTAAAAGTAAGGGGAGAGGACGGGGGGGAGAAGGAGGGAATAATGATGAAGAAGGTGAAGATGGGGGGGGGGGGAGTGGTGGAGAGTGGTGGGAGTATATGTGAATAAGGATTTGCAGAAGAAGCTGGAGGAGTTAAAGGAGTGGGTGGAAGATAGAGAGGAGGGAGTGAGGGTAGTGATAGGGGGAGATTTTAACGCCAGGACGGGGGGAGAAGGAGGGGAGATATGGGGGGGAGAGGAGGAAGAGAAGGGTTTGGGAAGTAGGAGGTCGAAGGACAGAGAGGTGAATGGGGAGGGGAGGAGGCTGTGTAGTTTTTTGGAGGAGAGGGGGTGGGGACATACACAGGAGGAAGAGGGAACACGGTCATTGACTATGTGCTGGGAAATGATGACACGAGGGAGAGGGTGGAGAGATTGGAAGTGGATGAAAGGGTAGATTCGGATCATCACCCAGTGGTAGTGTGGCTGAAGGGGGAAGGAAGGGAGGGGCTGGGAGGGGAGAAAAAGGGGACAGGAAAAAGGATGGCAAGGGGGAACTGGACAGAGAAGGGGAGAGAGGAGTTTATAAGGATATTCGGTAAGAGGGAGGGAGGGGGAAGGGGAATACAGGAAGATTGGAGGGAGTTGAGGGATAGGATAAAAGGTGTGATAGGGAAGATGGGGCAAGGAGGGGAGAAGGAAGGACAGAGAGGGTGGTGGGACAAGGAGTGTAGGGAGAAGAAAGGGGAGTTAAGAAGGGAGTTAAGGCGATGGAGGAGGGAGGGTGGAGATGGGAAAGAGTATAGGAGAAAGAAAAAGGAGTATAAGCTTATGTGTGAGGGCAAAAAGAAGAAGGAGATGGAAAGATGGGAGAAGGAGATGGAGGGGGTGAAGACAGAAGGGCAGGTGTGGAAGATAGTAAATAGTGAGAGGAGGAAAAGAAGGAGGGTGGAAGAGGGGATAAAAATGGAGGAGTGGGAGGACTATTTTAGGGGGTTACTGGGAGGAGTAGAGTGGAGGGTGAGAAAAGGGGGGGGGGGGAAGAAGGAGGGGGGAGGACGGAGAGGGAGAGCTAAGTAAGGAGGAGGTCGGAAGGGTGGTGAGGAATCTGAAGGAGGGTAAGGCAGGAGGGGGGGACGGGTTAGTAAACGAAGTATGGAAGTATGGGGGGGCGGAGGTGCAGGATTGGCTATGGGATATTTGCAATAGGGTATGGAAGGGGGAAGGTTGGGTGGAAGAATGGAGGGAAGGAATAGTAGTGCCGGTGATTAAGAAGGGAGCAGGAAAGAGGGTGGAGGAGTACAGGGGGGTGACGCTGACACAGACTGCGTACAAAGTGTACGCAGCTGTGTTGGCGGAGAGGCTAAGGGAGGAAGTGGAGGGGAAGGAGTTGCTGCCACCGAGTCAGGCCGGCTTTAGGAGAGGAATGGGTTGTATAGAAAACATATATGTGTTAAATTATTTAATAAACAGGCAGGTGATGAGGAAGGAAAGAAGATTAGTGATATTCTTCATAGACCTAAAGGCGGCTTTTGACTCGGTGGACAGGGAGGTGCTAGTGAAGGCGATGCGGAAGAGGGGGGTGAGGGAGGGGTTAGTAGAAAGGTGTGAAGAAGTTTTGAAGGAAACGGTGTGTAGGGTGAGGGTGGGGGACGAGATGGGAAGGGATTTCTGGACGGCTAGGGGTGTAAGGCAGGGGTGCCCACTGAGCCCCAGCTTATTTACGTTGCTGTTGGCGGATCTGGATGAGGAGCTGGAAAAGGGTGGATGGGGAGGAGTAAGGCTGGGGGGAAAGAAAGTGTACACCCTAGCATATGCGGATGATGTGGCGGTGGTGGCAGAGGATGAGGAGGGTATGAAGGGTGTGATGGCCAGATTGGAGAGATACTTGGAAGAGAAGGGGCTACAATTGAATGTCGGGAAGTCGAAGATAATGAGGTGTAGGAAGGGAGGGGGGAGATGGAAGAAGGTGGCATGGAGGTGGAGGGGAAAGGAAGTGGAGGAGGTGCGGGAGTTTAAGTACCTAGGATATACGCTGATGGCAAATGGGGGGCAGGAGGCCCATGTGAAGGATAGGGTTAGGAAAGCGGCGGCGGTGATGGGGCAGGTCTGGGGTATTGGGAAGAGGAAGTTCGGGAAGGATTGGGGGAAGCGAGTGTGGTTATTTGATAGATTAGTATGGGCGACGGTGGGATATGGAGTAGAGATATGGGGATGGAGAGAGAGGGAGAGGGTGGAAGGGTTGCAGGAGAGGCACCTAAGATGGGTGTTGGGGGTAGATTGGTGTACACCGGGATACTTAGTGAGGGAGGAACTGCAGAGGGGTATGTTGAAAGGAAGGGCGGGGATGAGGGCTTGGACCTATGAGAGGAAGTTGGAGGAGGGGCAAGGAGGGGAATTGGCAAGGAAATGCTGGGAAGAGATTAAAGGTAGGGCGAAAAGGGGGAAGGTGCTGGGAGGGTGGGAGGAGGAAAGAAAGGGGTTTTTTGAGGAGAAAGGGTGGACAGTGGAGGAAGTAGAGTTGGTGAGGGGAAAGGGGGAATTGAGGGGGGAGGAGTTGGTATGTAGGGGAAAGAAGCTAGAGGAGGTAGAAAGATGGGAGAGGATTGGGGACTCAAAATACAACAGGTGGTATGGGATGGTAAAAGGGGTGGGGGTGCCGGGGTATCTAAGGAAGGGGTGGGGTGAAAGCAGGTGGCGGAGAGTGGCGAGGTTTAGGCTAGGGAATGAGATGAAGGGGGGGAGGTATTGGGAAGAGGAGGAGGATAGAAAATGCAGGTTATGTGGGTGGGGGGAGGAAACCTGGGAGCATGTATGGGAGATATGTACGGATTGGGGGAAGGATAGGGGTTGGCAGGAAGTGGTGAGGGAGGTATTGAGTGATGAGGGAGGGGGGGAGGAGTGGATGAGGAGGATAGAAGAAAGGAGGGGAGTTGGAGTGGAGGAACGGAAGGACAAGGAATGAGAGTGAAAAGGAGACGAGCGGAAGCGGAGGTCACGCGAGAGGATAGGGTAGGGAGGGAGAGGGAAGGCGTGCGTGGCGGTGGCAGGCGAGCGAGCGAGCGAGCGGGTAGAAATTTAAGAGAGAGTAGTAGTATGTAAATAGTAGGTTAGGATGTAAGGATTAGATGTAAGAGAAGCGTTGTAAGAATTGTAAGCCCTGAGGGGACACAATAAAGACTATACATTAGTAATATTAGATGAAGTAGTACATGATTCATTTTTTATATATGTTTGCATTTTGAAAAAATATAACAGATATTTTCTGTTCAAATGTCATGAATTTATGAATAATATCATATTCATCACATTGATGTATGTCTTACCTTTGTCTCACCGCCTATGTTGTCGATATTAATGAAAGAATGCGATGAAATGGAATGTTATGAGTGGGAAGAACGTAAATGAACAAGAAACAGGCCCGATGAATGAAGTAAAAAAAATAGTACAAGGAACATAGATAAATATTAATTTTTATTTTTTTTATGTGCATATTGCCATGGTCTTACTGTCGAAATACCTGTTTTGGCTTTTATTTCTTTTACACAAAATTTTACATTTAAAAACCGCATACCTATGAAATATATTCATTTTTAACTTATGACAGTTTGGTATAAAGTCGCATTGTATATTAGTAACAAATAGTTTTTGTAACTGGTGTTTTATATGTGTTTGTTTGGGATTAATTTGTTTCAAGTATTACCTGCATATGCTTTCCATTTTTAAAAATACCTCAAACATTTTTTGATTAACACAAAATAGTGCATTTTGACTGTAACATCTAATCCTAACTAATTTTGTGTAATATAGCTTTTCGTTTGGCTTTTTTAATACGGATCGGATACATTTGTTGCATACATTAATGATTTTTACTATACTATTTATTATATAACCCGCTATACTATATAAAACATTCAGTTCTATATTATTGAAATTCTGAATTTCTAAATTTATACATATTGCATTATTATTTTCACAAATGTTGGACAGTGTTTCTTTTTTTTTGTTTGCCACAATATTTAAAAACCCACTTAAATAGTTCCCATCGTCTGCATCATAATTGGACTTAGGAATGTGTCGCATATATAATGATATAGAAATGAGTTTCAAATTGTTTTTAAATTGCAGTGCATTCGGTACAGGATTTTTTGATCTAATTACTGAAAATAAATTTTCCACGCAATCTTGTGTCATCCGTCCAGTAAGTACAAACTGAAAATTTTTGTCATTTAATAAGTACGTCGTAATTTCTAAAATTGAACTTGTAGACAGTATAATGCCTTTTTGTACAGGTTTAAAATGTTTTTTTGTACCAACTGTGAGATTTGTAAATAAATAAATACATTTGTTTAAAAAATTTAAACTTTCGTTGAACATTTCAATGTGCAGTTTTCCCAAAGCAACAGTGATGTGCCTTGAAGACATTAGCGTAAACCATTTAGCTATGGTTTTAACAAACCATGCTGTTGTGAGGTATTCCGGTTTGCTGTTCTCATCTGCTAAAAATTCTAAGGCACTGCTTACATGTGTACTTAATACATTCCTTGCTGTATTCACACGCATTTTTGTAAAATGATTTTTCGTATCAATATCATTTTTGCATAATTTTGGAGTAAGCAGAAAGTCTAAATCTTCCTGCTCCTTTAATAATTCATTAAAGTGGCTGGCACATACCACATCTGTCGGCAATTTATATTTTTCTTTCATTGTAGTAGGAATTGTAATAAATTTATTATTTAATATGCATGTTTTCAAATTTTTCAAAAGATGTGCTGCATCAGCTAAAATATATAAATATCTGTTACCATCGCATGGATGTGGAATTTTATTTACAGTTGCTGAATACCGCCCAGCAGTTATTCCAAATTATCGCCACAATCCCACATTACTAGGTGACATGTCAGATGTTATGTTATTTACATGTAAATTGATGGCTTCTGCTTTTTGGATAATTTTTAAAATAATTGGTTTTAAGGTATCTCCTTTAAAGCCATCTGCTGTAAAATAGTAGCCTATTATTTGTTTCCATCTAGAAGCTATACCTACTAGCATGAATACTAAAGCATGCGTAGCAGTACCTACATGATCGGGCAATGTGACACTGCCTAAAAATGAATGAGTAGATGTATCATACACATTTCTAGGTGTAATGCTCATCTCATCCATAATAAGAGAACACTCTTTATCCCTTTCATCTTCAAACTGTGACACTTTAATTTTGAGATATTCAAATATGTCATCCGATATTCCACTTGAAAACTGGAATCCTTGTAACCTCATTTGAAGCGTTCGAATACCTGGTAAAGGTATATTTTGCCTTCTTAGTTCTTCATATCCACGTTCCCCACAGGCAAATTTTAGTTTTAGTGCTTTCATAATAGTCTCGTTAGACCACTGTTGTGGTCTATTAGAGTTTCTACATATAGCATTTATTTGGTCAACAGTAAAAATTTGCTTTAATTTAGTCTTATATAATCGTGTATCACTTTCTCTTTGTAATTTTCTATAGGCATCCCTCAATTTCTTAAGTTTCCTTTTTAGAATCATTATTTCTACTCTTTGTTTCTCTAGTAAATCTTTGCTCTGTTTGGTATTCTTTACTGCTATAACATTAATATTATTCGTACCACTTGTACCAGGTTCTACTTCAGATTGTTCCCTTGGCTCCAATGGTACTTGATGAGCTACCGCAAACCTAAATAAATAAAATAAAATAACAAATATAAACCTAATTGTCATAAGTTGATTCATTATACACATTACTATAAAATGAATTGTTTTTATACTTTCTATTGTTTTCTTTAGTGTGCTCTTCTAACTTGAATCCAAAAAGTGTTGGAACTGCATTTGATTTCAACTTACGCAGCCCATCAATTCTATGTTCCCACATCGATGGTTCAAAATGAACCTATACGAAATAAAATAATAAATAAAAGAGTGTACTTTATTTTATTGAAAAAATGAAGACTATAT
This sequence comes from Andrena minutula, assembly GCA_929113495.1. NCBI lineage: Eukaryota > Metazoa > Arthropoda > Insecta > Hymenoptera > Andrenidae > Andrena > Andrena minutula. The sequence continues at coordinate 33,753,023 of OV815993.1, forward strand.
AGACACCAAAACTAACCTCGCAGAGAAACGAAGAATTGGTTGGACTCCAATTCTTTCGTCCTACATTAGCAGCCCATTCTGCTCTTCTTTTAGGATCACGGGGAAACACTTTCATAATAAAGCCTTTCTGCGACGAGTGCGTACAATCTTCCACACAACACCCAGGCATGTTTCTAAAATATCAACTTTGAATCTTCCAAGTAACGTTGTTTATGTATAGAAGAGTTGTATGTACCGCTATACTACAACCGCCATTTGTATTTTCACACCTTTGACAAAAAATGGCGGCACCAATCAAAATCGAGGATGTGTTTGCGTGACTCTACTTAAAGGGTCTCTATGTCGGACGGGCAGCAGGATCTGCCGGCAGATCCGCAGTTGAATGCGGACATAAACTGCGCCGGATCTGCCGGCAGACCTGGTTATCAGGGAATGTTCACTGTGAGACTTGTAACAGTGACTTCTCGATTGGGTCGGGAGGTAGAAGCGATATCAAGAGACATACTTTGTCAGATAAACACAAACGAGCATTATTAGTTTCAGCTTCCACAACGAAATTAAGTGGTTATTTTCGTAAAGTTAAATTCGGATCCAAAGAAAGAGAATTAGCAATTGCCGAGGCAGTATTTGCGTATCATACTGTAATTCATAATCAAACATTTCGATCAATGGATTGTACATCTAAACTTATTCGTACATTATTTGAGCCAAAGTTTACTTGCGCTCGCACAAAAACTGAAGCGATTATAAAAAATGTATTTGCACCTTATATAATTGATCAACTTTTGAAAACATTGGAAACTACTGATTTTATCACAATATTTACAGATGCATCAAATCATAAGGAAAATAAATTATTTCCGTCAGTAATTCGGGTTTTTTGATTACAAACTGGGAATACAAATAAAACTTTTAGATTTTGTATCTCTCCCAGGGGGAAGTTCTGAGATAATTACGAACTCAATTATTGAAGTATTAAAGAAAAATAATTTGGAAAATAAAGTTGTAGCAGTTTGTGCTGACAATGCAAATGCAAACTTTGGTGGTCTCCTTAGAAAAGGAAGAAATAATGTATATAATAAACTAATGAAGCATCTTGGAAAGCCAATTGTTGGTATAGGATGCACTGCACATATAGTACACAATACTATTCAGACAGCAGCAGATCAACTTCCCATTGATATTGAGGGCATCACATTGAGCTATAAGTATACCTGGAGAGGGAACAGCAATAGGAAGAAGTAGAGGCGACAGCGGTCTGAGGGAAATAGAAGAACGGGTGAACCTATCCTTCTTCCTATTATACCTCTCACTCTGTACAGATAACTCCACTCACATTCACTGACATGCACTATACATCCATAGCCTGTTGTAAGACAGAGATAGGTTCACCCGTAATCTTCCCTCTTTCTCGGACCGGCCGCCATTGCTCTGTTCCCTCTCCAGGTATTCTTATAGCTCAATGGGGCATCATAATAAAAATTTACAGCCATTTTTATATATATACAGTAAGGGTAGAATTATTAAAAGAATTCTGTGACGATGTAGAGGTGGAATATAAGCGCTTGCTGGGATACAGTAAGACTAGATGGTTGGCATTGATGACTGCGATTGAAAGAGTTTTAAAATTGTATTCTGGTTTAAAATCATATTTCTTGTCCATCGACAACTGCCCAAGTATTCTTAAATCTTTTTTTGAAGATGACAGTGCAGAAGTATGGTTATATTTTATGCATAGTGAGGCAGCAATATTTCATAATACAGTAACCAAAATTGAAGGTGATAAAATTACTGTTATAGAGGTTGCTACAGAAATAGACGATTTAAAATTCAAATTGGAAGAAAGAATGAATACACAGTATCTACCACTGACTGTATGCAGTCAATTAAGAAAGTTAGCAGAGAATGGTTGGTCTAAAATAGATTCCTTCAAATCCAATGTTAACATGTTCTATAAAAAATGCATTGAATATTTAGAACCTCGCTTATTACAATTTGAACACATTGGTTCGTTTAAGCGGATGAATCTTAAAAGCAGTATTAATTGGCTAAATGTGCAAAATAGTTTTCAATACATTTAAAAATTTTATGATGAAAAGGATATATTCGATGCTGAAAAGGAAGAAAGCAAACTTTTTGATGAGATATCATACGTAAGAGAATATGCTGATACAAACATAAAGGCTTGGAATGAAAATAAAATGTCAATCGATGCAAGATGGATAGAAATATTTAATCACATGGATATGAACAAGATATCATTTATGAATGTTAAGAAAGTAATTGAGTTTGCATTATGCTTGCCAGGCACCAATGCTGCAACGGAAAGAGTTTTTTCATTGATGAATAAATTTTGGACCGCAGAAAAAACCCAGCTGAACGTAGAAACGTTGAAAGCAATATTACAAGTAAAGTGCAATTTTTCCAATTCCTGCGAAGAATTTTATAAGAGTATCTCAAGTAATGAAGATTTACTACAAAAAATTCATTCTGCAGAGAAATATGTATAAATGTTTATATTTAATATTCTTTATTTTATATCCATGATTATCTATATAAATTATATAAATTGATATAGTAACTTGTGATAATCAAGTGCGACCAAGTTCAATTAAGTGATTTTTTTTTGTTCGGGAAAAATAAATATTTTTTAATTTGTATCACAAGTACGTATCATATGTATGCAACATATTGTAAATGTAAATGTAAATGTTTAAATACAGCACGGAAACAATATCCTTACAGATCTGGGAACCTTTTTTTTTTGCTTCCTTACTTGTCCCGCATTGGCCCACAAAATATCTGGTCACTTTAGTCTACACTTACTACAGCAAAATGCCACTCTATTTCTATGGCTGTGTTCCAATTCGAGCTATTCCACGTCAAAACGGATAGAGGGAAAATTTAGTTTCACCGATTCTCTTCAAAATTACAGTATGTGTCGATAACCTTGCAAAAATAAAGTATACTGAATTATAGAGGCCTATGTCAAATAGTTTTCGAAATATTTAATGTTATACAGGGTGTCCCAGAATTGATGTACATCCCGGAACATGCAATATCCTGATGGAAAAAGACATCGAAAAGTCCTTAACCGTTTTGGGATCCGGGGTTTCGTTTTCGAGATATTAAGAAAAAACCCCGACCAATCAGAGCGCGAGCTTTCCGCTGGAGCTCCCGCGCTAGCGTGGCCGCGCGCCGGGCCGCGCTGCGACTACGAACAAGCAAGGCGGCATGCATCGCAGGAAATTGCGTAGAATGGCAAATGGAAAAGACGTAACAAAAAAATCTAACTTTTTGCCATGGTTTGATTGCCATTTAAAGTGAATAATGAATGAAGGATGAATGGATGAAAATCATATGTAACGTAAAAGGACAAATACACAGTTGTTTTTTTTTTTTAGAAGAATCGAAAATACTAATTATTTGGAGTGAGAGGATAAGGAACATGTAAATTTCCTTTTCTAATAACGTACACACGAAAAGGTAAGGCAACAGGGAACGAGTGAAAAGTGATCGTAGTTCGTTATTGTGACAAAAATCCGTAGTTCAATAACGGCCAACACTGGTTTTGATAATGAATAAGTCCGTTTAAAAACTGGGAAGAAAAATTTGCGTACGGAAATTTGGAGAGTTATCGCCGGAAATAAACCATAGCCTGCGTTAAATTTAAAAAATATTAGTCGCCAATTATGTAATTAAAACTCACCCGTTCGGAAATTCACCTGCAGCTTGAAAACCTGTGTCATTAGGTCACTGAACCGATCCTGGTCATCGACAGACGCGCCGAGTGTACAGCTGATTTCAGGTACACGACACCATCCAAATTTAAGGGTCGAAACGTCAAGTGCGTCCGGGCCGCACATGTACGGAAGTCACTTCACTGTACGCCTACTAACACTGATCACTTAATGTATTATTAGAACGTGTTCTTTCTACGTTATAAAAATTGATGGAAATGAATTTTTACTTGGCGTTCGGAGCCGTGAGTATTCCCGCGCACATTCTCACGCTGCAGCACTCGCGTCCCCGTTGTTCGGGGGGTACACCCAGAACATCGCGTAATACTCTCGAGCAGTGAACATTTCTGCGACGTGATTGCTTTCTGACTGACAAGATTTTTTCCAAGCGACTTATTCTACCCCCAAATAGTTTCTCTCGTTCCATTATGAGTTGAACCCCACCAGGCCAAGAGGCTTCAGGTAGAAAGAAGCCAGCACATTTTCGAAACACATGTGCTGGGCAGAAGTGCGACGAACGGGCTATCGTGCTCTTTTACAAAGGTCCGCGTTCCGTCCTTTTACTGCCAATGTGCCCATTGCTTCGAGGTAGGCAGTAGACACCACGTGTTTTGGTTCGAAAGGGTCCGAAGAGAAGAGAAACAGAAAGTCTTCGAGTTGCTATAAAGAAGAAAATCTTGTTTCCTGTTTCCCCTTTCCGATACCCTAAGTTCACGTCTGCTACGAGGCGGAACCAACTAAGCCATAAATTACCCAAAACTGTAGGAAACCGTTGTCTACCGCGACCCTAGCGAAATGCTCTGGCCGAACAGCCTGATTAATTTTTGGGAACTAGCAATTAAAAAGTATTATTTAACATCAATACGGCTCGCGAAGAGACACAGGAATAAAGAGAGCATGTAGTTCGCTGACTGCACGTAGTCCGGCTTGCTTCGTCCTACCTTCCAATTAAAGACGCATCCCTTATCTCTCGAGTATAAACACGCGCTCCAATTTCAAAACAAAAGCACGCGTCGACGTATTCCGTGCGAGAGATGGTGGGCCTTGAGGTCCGATTGGCCCCAAACTAACCAATCGGGCCTGCTTATCTCTCGTGTCTAAACACGCGCTCGAATTTCAAAACAAAAGCACGCGTCGACGTACTCCGTGCGAGAGACAGTGGCCTTGAAGTCCGATTGGCCCTAATCTAACCAATCTGCCCTGCATCCCTCCCAAACGGCCACTGTTCTGAAGAGGCCCTCTTCACAGTAATATCTCCTCCCCAAGGCCCACCTTCTCTCGCACGGAATACGTCGACGCGTGCTTTTGTTTTGAAATTCGAGCGCGTGTTTAGACACGAGAGATAAGCAGGCCCGATTGGTTAGTTTGGGGCCAATCGGACCTCAAGGCCACTGTCTCTCGCACGGAATACGTCGACGCGTGTTTTTGTTTTGAAATTCGAGCGCGTGTTTAGACACGAGAGATAAGCAGGCCCGATTGGTTATCTCCAATCTCCTCCTAATATTATTTATTCCAAAGATTACCTCTATATGCGCAAAGATAACTTTATTCATTTATTATTATTATTATTATTATTAATAAACGGGGGAACCCTTTAGAATACAGAGATAAATTACAATATAGCAGAAAAAGATACATAGAAAACTAGTAACAAAAAATATAAAAATAAATAAAATATATAATATAGAAATAAGCTCTAGCAATTAAGTAATAATTATACAACAAAAACAAGTAAACAAGTAAACAGTCTGCAATATAACTATGACTTAGTGCTAAAAGTATGCATTACGTAGATGGTATACACCTAAGCAGTTGAGTCCTAAACGCTGTGAGTAATGTTAAGAAGAAATCAATGTCCTTAGGGCATTGGTTCAATATACACATGGCGCGATTTATGGGATCGTTGGAAAAATACTGATAAGTTGGGACACCTGATACAAAAAGGGGTCTCGATCTCAACGTCCGCTGTGGAGCGTTAAAACAAATCAATGATACCAGCTCTAGACATTTAATATGTCCATGGAAGACCTTGTAGAGGAACATTAAGTCCGCGATGTCACGGCGATCGCAAAGCGTAGAAAGCCTCATTATTTGCAAGGCAGGACTATAATCGTGATCATTAAACCCCATAGGACTACCTGAGACCCTCATTGCTAACCTTAAAAATTTATGCTGGACCAGTTCAATCGAGCCGACATACTGTTTGTGTCTGGGGTTCCATATCACCGACTTGTGGTCTCACAAGTGCAACATAAAGCAACTTAAGTGTCCTGACCTTCCTAAAGTGCTTGCCAAAGGGGGCGATAAACCCAAGGGTTTTCATTGCTTTACACGTGATCCCGCGATAGTGATTACGGAAATCCAGACACGCAGTAAATGTAACGCCTAGATCTAACACTTCATCTACCTCAGACAATGTTGTGTCACACAGCAAGTAATTAGAGGGAATGCCACAGATAGCCCTATGGGATCTCAAAAATACATATTTCCCTGTGTTCAGTCGCATTCTATTGATGGAGCACCACCGCTCGAACCTTGCGAGATCTTCCTGCAACAGATTTACGTCGGAAGCACTATTTATAGTTCGAAAAATCTTAAGATCATCAGCATACATGAGGAATCTAATATGCTGGAATACCGAACCGAGATCATTGATGAAAATCAGGAACAGGAGAGGACCAAGATGAGATCCCTGAGGAACACCAGAGGTCACGTTGACCGGGTTAGAAATTCGATCTTGAACCTTGATAACCTGCACCCGACCTTTCAGATAACTAGCAATCCACTCAAGGAGCGAACCACTGATCCCTATTGCAGACAGTTTTAAATGCAGGATACAGTGATCCACAGAGTCAAAAGTTTTTCGAAAATCAGTATAGACAGTATCGACCTGACTACCCGCATCAAGCGCAGCCGAGGCGAAGCAGTGGTACGCCGCCAAATTTGAAATCGTAGATCGACCGGGGACAAATCCGTGTTGCTCATCACAAATGACGTTGGAGAGGCAGGGAGTTAAATATTCCGTTATTAATTCCTCGAAAACCTTAGGCATAATGGACAATTTACATATGGGTCGATAGTTTTTGACGTCCGCGCGTTCTCCCGCCTTGAAAACCGGGGTGACCAATGAGGTCTTCCACACATCAGGAAAAGTCCTCAAGGCTAGAGATGAATTGAAAATATGCCATAAGGGCCTGGCGATAATAAAACTACACTCCTTTAAAAATAACGGAGGGATTCCGTCGTAACCTGGACCCTTTGATGTATCAAGTGTCTGAAGTTTAGAATAAATTTGTCCGATGGAGATGGAAATCGTGTGCATATTAACATCGCTGCCAGAGGACATACCAGGAGTAGTAGCAGGCGGGCCTCCATAGCGAGGACTATAAACAGAGCCAAAGAAATCAGCAAATAGATTCGCTACTGCCACATGTGACGAAGCAGAAACATCGTCGAGGTGAACCTTATTGGGGATACCATGCACACCGCGCCTTGTGTTTACAAATTTCCAAAAATTTGATATATCATCACCCACAGTGTTCTCGACGCTATCGATATAAGAACGGTAATCACGCGCCATGGCATGCTTACATTTCGAGCGAAGGTTAGAAAAAATTAAATAGTCACTATAATAACAAGAACGCTTAAAAACTCTGTGAGCAACCTTCTTCTGTCGTATCAGAGACTTTAGACCAGGGGAAAACCACCGCGGGAACGTGGAGCAGACAACGGAGCGTACAGGAATATATGCATCGATTGCATGATTGATATGACTATATAAACTATCGAGGGCAGCTCCAGGATCTATATCACCAGTTTCCTTGTCCCAATCCACCGAGTTAAGGTATTCTAGCACACGGGGGAAATCCCCATGCTTGAAGTCTCTAAATTTAATGTTTTTACCCGTGAGGTCATGACGCATGTCCAATCCTTTCAGCGTTACATATAAGGGTGGATGATATGAGTCTGGTTCAATGAGGACGTCTATGGCCCGGTCAACAGTAACAGAAGGGCAACTGACAAAGATAAGATCGAGCATAGCGTCAAAATCATTAAAAACGTTGTTGATTTGCGTGAGGTTGCAGTAACCCACACATCCGAGGAGGAGATCTATGGCTGCAGATTCACGAGACGAGATACCCGATCTTCTATAACAGGCTTGACCCCCGCCATTGAACCAAACCGCGTGAGGGAGATTGAAATCACCGCACAAGCAAAACGCATCATCACTATACTTATGAAATAACTCAAATACAATGTCTACGTAATTGGCATACAGCGATGTCATGGATGTAGGCGGTATATACGTGGCCCCCAATAACAAGAATTTATTTTTATATAGATGAACTCTGACAAACAGTTGTTCAATATCGGAAGAGCTGACAGTAACTGGGTACGATGAGATCGTGTTCTTGACAGCAATGAGAGCGCCACCCCCTCTTGAGCAATGACTAGTTCGCTGAGATCTATCACACCTATAAATAATGTAATTCTGCAGCCCAAGTTCATCCGAAGAAATCGCCGGGGTGAGCCAGGTCTCGACAAAAATAATTACATCATACGACACCGCCGATACCATTACGGAATTAGCAAGAAAATCTAATTAAGTACGCAGACCACGGACATTTTGGACATACACTGAAGGGTTCCGCCCTAGTTTTTTTGTGAAGGGACATTCTGAGGTCTTCCAGATACAATTTTAGGGAAACCATGTACATATCTTATTGTCTTTTGGGTTTCACCCATCGCATGGAGTTCCCGGAGTTTAGTAGTAAGGCTAGGCCGGTTCCAACGCAAATTTGAGTTTGAAGGCCATTCCCCCTCCCCTCCCCCGACCTTGAAACTCGAATTTGAGTTTTAAAGTCGGTGGAAAATTCCCCGCGAGCGGCTCGGGCGGCGGACGGCGCGTGGCCGAGGCGGCGGATGACGTCATCGAGATCGGGCGGTAGCGGATGACATCATCGAGATGGCGGAGTGGTGAATGGGGGGGGGGGGGGGTACCGCGAGACCAGATATCGAATCAATCGATACCGAACACCGATACCGAGAAATCGCATCGAGGAGGAACCTGACTGTCGGTAAGGAAGGAAATATTAATTTAAGATATTAATATAAATGAAAAAACAGAATCATAGGCGACGGGGCTCGAACTCAAGACCTCCGCGGTACGAGTCAGCCGCCTGACCAACTCCCCCAACGTCGACTCTCCGACATCAGTCTTTAATGAATGGTACATATACTAAGCGTCTTCGGATGGATGGGAAAGAGACAGAGCATGCATTTTAAAGCTAAAATTCAGGGAGAGGGAAAGAGACAACACTACATAGGGATACTACAATAGCATGCATTCCATAGATAATAATTGTTCTCAAATGATTTTCAATCTTAACGTCGCTGCGTATCACGCGATTGTATCAAAACATATAATGGTGAAGAAGAGAAGAGTCAGCGTAGAAGAACGAAAATACAGAGGAATGGAAAGTAACAGTTAGCGAAGAAGAAGGCGAAGAACGGAAACATCATACTTTGCAGTGAATGCATCTTGAAAGATATGGACCACATATATATGGAACTGGGAGACTGCAAGATTATTACAGTTGTTCGACATCCAGAAAGGTGAAAAGAAGTGATAGGGAAGTGGTAGCAAAGTGATAGGCAGACAAATAAATAGTGATTGAAAACGTGTGAGAGGGGACAGAGACTGTGGATTTACAAAGAAAAGTAAGGAAATCGCTATATGTATATCAATATTCCAACAGTTTACCGCGTTCTAATAGTGGGATCAGATTTTTAATGCAAAACTAAATTTTAGATTCATACTACGGAAAAAAATGCCAGTGATACACACTCGGGGGATTCGTGAATACTATGCTAATTATTGCGATCTCTGGGATGGCGTATTGCACAACGAATATCCAAGGGTATATGCAAAATTACTAGAACTGACGGGCATGCATGCCAGAGGCCTAATATATACAGACAATAATGACGTTTGCCATCGGAAGATTTGTGCCCAATGTTATGACAGTCTCCCACAGATGTATAGAGCATCCTATGAGGAGGGGTTCACCCATATATTTATACTGCGAACTCACTACATACACTTCATATATTGCCGAATATGTTTGACACAGATATATGTGCGCCACGCTACAGAAAATTGTAGTCCATGCATAGAGAAGTATTTTAATTTATCTCAAAATGATTGGTACACCATAAGAAACGGGTGTGCCGTCAATGTTATCAACCACTGGTAACTACATTTTGTTTTTAATAAATTTTCTTGCTTTTATATTTCGTCTTCCTGTTTACTTTCCTTTATTTTCCACATCCCTATCGAACGGATATCGAACGGCTTTGATCGGGTATTGAATGACTTTGAACGTGAATCGAACGTGATTCGAACGGTTTGGAATGGGTATCGAACGGCTTGAAACGTACATCGAACATCGGGTATTGAATGGGTATTAAACGGGTATTGAGCCATTTCTAAATAATTGAAACCATCGTCTTAATCTAGCATACATCATATTTAGGAAGTTGGTGTAGGGAGGGTGAAGAAAATTATACACATTAAAAATTGATTATATTTATTTATGAATTTCTCTCTGGCGTTTAGTCCACCAGTTGAATATTTTAAATACATTTTGCAAGGCACAGTGCTTTGCGTGTCTGCCACATCGCAGAGTATCAACTACATTTAGCTTATTTAGAGATTGTATATCCTCATAGTCAATGTCCAGCGTCTCGATGATCACGTCCGCTCTCGTACTTTCATCGAGGAAATCCGCAAGCCATTCGCGTTTCTGCAGCCCTTTAACGTACACGACATGGCACGTGTCATCTTCTTCGTCGATCGCATCAGCTACAGCTTTCGTAATTAGCTGTTTAGCCATACTGTATGGAACTTCTCCATCGTCCCAGCGTAGCCCATGATGTTTCGCCGTCAACCACCGGATGCTTGATTTTTCAGATTTCGTCAGAAGATATTGTGGCATCGAACTCCGAAAAATATAGTGCGAGAGAATTGTTCCCTTTCGCAGGACAGCCACTTCCTTGACGACAAATCTTCCATCGACGATGAACCCTTGCATGTCAACAAATGTTGACGCGGACATTATCGATACAATGTAGAGGTCCGCTCGCTTCCAAGGCAGATGGGGGAATGCAGTCTTTCTCGTAAAGCATCTCGATTTTCACGATGAAATTTTCTTTTGGTGTGAATTTGACACAGTAGAGGGCAGGCATTTTAATTCATTTTGCGCACCACGTTTGTCAGCGGATTGTATTCAACCACCCGATCGTGCAGAATCAGACAATAGGCCGTAGTATTTGCCGGTACGTTCTCTTTACACTCGAATTCTATGCGCACATCCACGGTGCCGCTTTTAACCGACTCATTTTGTCGCGAGCAATCAATCACCACGAAGGGACCAAATTCTAAAAATTTGGCCACGGTGAATAATCCATCGTTACAGTTGTAATATGATTTACGGAATTGTGTGTACATGTGAAACAAGATGGCGTGTTTATCCATGTCAAAGTCCACCTGCATGTCATCGTATGGGTGAAAATCCGAGTTGAGAAAAGCTTTTACATTGGTTAATTTGCATTTGTCGAACATAGTAGCATCTTTCGACATATCATTCTTTCGATCAGTCTGTAGAGCAAGGATAATGACACGTGGCTTCTCCAACTGCGCAGATGCCTTCACGGCCCATGAGTGCTTGGTAGTGCTCTGTAAGAGAGGATACTCATACATATCCCACGATTGAAAACAAATGCTCAGGTTTCGTCCACTGTCCAAAGTATGTAGCAGCGATAGCTTATTAACGTCGTTCAGCGTCACATGAGGCATTCGCCATTGTACTTTAACTAATTGAATTTCTGGTTCCAACATCGACGATCCAATTAGAACATTGTTATCGTTGCGCGATCGTATTAAAATCAATTCGTGACGCACATTAATAATAATGCGTTTGTAGTCCTCGCAAAATCCCAGCCAATATTTCAGTGGGATACAAAAATTGAAATGATTTTTCACTTTTAGCCCATCGCGTCGTTTCAAACCCCATCCGGCATTCTCCATATTTTTGTCTTCGCCAGATGTCAGCGATACATAGTTTTTAAGCGTGCTAGTTATTCCGACGTTTCTGTTGCGATCAATTTCCACACCATTCAGCTCGTATCGAATCTCATCGAATAAGAACGCCATGCAATTATTTCCCAATGTCACCGTTAATGCATCGTTTGGATTATTTATCTTCAATTTTCCCTCCACGTAGAGGAAACTTTCACACGGCAATGTGTATAAATCCTGCTGTTGTATGGGTATTCTTATCTCATCGCTGTAACCAAACGTTGTGTTGACATATGGGTTGTATGTGTGAGTCTCGAGCTTGACGATGCGATAATCAAACGTCGGCTTCCCTCCAATGCTTAGAATGTCAGCCATTTTTCAACTTAATTGCACACGGTGAATCCTAAGGATTTAAAAAATGCAATGTTCGCAGCAGTGAGTCTCTTCTTTTTAGCGTGATTAGAGCTGTTGTTGTTGTTGTTGTTGTTATTGTTGTTGTAAACAATTTGGTTTGAAAGAAACGAGTTTCTAGAGTCGTTCAACACAAGCATCTCTTTCGTTCGAACCACACGTATTATCGTCGTCGCCGTCGTACGTGCAATCTGATGGTAATCTCTTCACCTCGAAAATCGAGCAGCCGTCCGTCTTGATCCACAACCCGTATCGTTAGATCCGTAACGACCCGTGCGGTGATTGGAAGGTAAATGATCTGTGCGGGCGTTTCCGATATCTTATATCCTGGTGGAACTCTCGGAGAAAATTCATGTATCGTATGTACGCGCTTTCCATTGTTGTACGCACCAGCGGTAGCGCTACATTCAACGCGAATAATGTTCACATTCATGATATTAATCGGATGGTCTGATTCGTGCCACCGTCCTGGTTCCAACACCCGATTCGTCGAGAATCCCAGTAACGATCCAATGTTATTGCGCTTCGTAAAGTCTACGGTGAACGAGCAGTACAGCTCGCTTTTCATGGTATTGTTGTTGGGACGCAACACTATAGGATACACATCACCATCGTTAGCATCGGTGCCGCCGACATTTTTAGGATACCGCTCGAGTAATCGCTGTCTCAAATACTTGGCAATGGCGTCTAGTTCGTAGGAGCCGTGGGGAATCGTAATGTATTCAGGAGTGGTGTGGATGCTGTTGCTGATGTCATAATTTGCGGTGAAGTAGAATTTATCGTTGCTCGAGTCGATGTTCGGTATTGTATGATAAGTTTCAAAGGTTGTTAGACCACGCTCGTAATCATCGTCGCTCAAATCTATGGGTGGAAAGTAGCTCACCGCGAGGGTGCTACTCTTGCCGGTTAGAGTGAACGTTAGCGACATATTTCAAGCTGTACGACTCAATTAGTACTAAATCAGAGTGGTGGGAAGTCAATCCTTAAATTTGGTGCCGATCGTTTGTAGAAAGCGTAGACATAGTTGCCCGCAATTGCTTTGATCGTACTTCTGATAAGCCGTTCGATTGTATTCGATTTTCACAGCATCTGTGTCCAGATAGTGTACCAATTCCATAGGCGGCCGAAGATTCCCAAAGCTGTCGAAATATATAACTCGGCACCCTCTCTTCGCATACGCTACCCAATGAGTTCCCGACCCCTCGACATTGTCCAAATTTACGATACCGCTCTCGTTTCGACGTACTCCTTCGACTGGTAGCGCGTTACGCATAAAAACACCTCTAAAGAATGGAATACGCATACGTTTTGCCAACTCAGCCAATTGCACATCGGTAGTTATGCCCACAGGCATTTTTATTTTCTTTTCGACGTTTTTTTTTTCGTTTCGATATTCCCTGTCCGCGCTTGTACGGTGCGACATAAAGTCCGCGACCTTCCATGGAGCGATTATGACGCTGCATTTCCTGCAGCTGATGTTGCGCCGCCTTATTATCGTTTACCGCCTTGGCTATCCCCGCCGCTCCACCAGCTAATGATCCGAGAACACCTAGCAGCGGGAGAAGTGGTAATATACCACCCCGTTTTGCCACCGGAAGAATCCGCTTTTTTTCGATGCTCTCTTCGTAGTAGTAGTAGTAGTAGTTTTGCGGGATTTTGTCTTCACCCCCATTCCGATTTTCGTCTTGGCTTTCATAGCTGCCCAAACAGCTGTCGCAGCACCTCTTTCACCCAGAGTCGAGTCTCGCGCAATGATGCGTTTTCGCGCTTTGCCAGCGAGTACGTTATCTGCCACGTGCCTTTCGTCGAGGTCGTTGCTACGCGTATACGCAATATCGTGTTCGCGACACGCGGCGTCCAACGGATTGATACCTTGATCCCCTCTAGCCAATCGTTTTGCCAGATGAGTTCCTGGACCACAAAACTGATATCCAGGAATATGTAATTCGATAGGTAGTGCGTTTATCGCCCGATTTAACAAACCACGACCTTTCTTCACTCCCTTCGACGACATTCGATGCAGTTTTTAATCAATGGCGCTGGACCGTCAATATGCGTTCGCTGCCAAGGGCGATTATAATGTTCCAAGCACCGACGATACTGCTGCACCTCAGAATCGGCTTTTATATGCTCGGGGAGCCTGTTCCACAACTGATCAATGTGTCTTTCAAACTCTTTGAGTAGAATAATCTTTGGTATATATTTCAACTGCTCAGAGGTTAGGTCTCGAATATCGCAATTATCCGACAGGATCAGAAGCATTTTGAATACTGAGGTGTTTTCGCTTCGGCGTGGACCTATAAATAGGTCGCGTCGTCGCTTCGAAAATCAGTTTTCACAGTTCACATCGAGGATGCGATTCGTGCGACAACCTGTAAGGATACGCGTGACAAATTTTGACGATAAATCGGAAATGATGTCATCGAATTCGAAGCGTAGACACGGTAGCATGCTACCAAACACTATCCGCTGCCTCATTTGCGGCCCATCGAATTGTGGAAAAACCAACGTGCTGGTGAGCTTGTTGGAAAGCCCACACGGCGTCCGGTTCGAGAACATGTACGTGTATTCCAAGTCGCTGCAACAGCCGAAATATCAATATTTGGAGAATTTATTGACTCCGATAGATGAAATTGGCTACTTTACGTTTTCAAATAACAGTGACGTCATCCCACCGAGCGAATCGCTTGCGAATTCTATTTTTATCTTTGATGACGTGGCATGTGACAAGCAAAATACGATACGAGAGTACTTTGCAATGGGGCGTCACTCGAACGTTGACTGCTTCTATCTCTGTCAGACGTATGCAAAGATTCCTAAACATCTTATACGCGACAATGCGAATCTGTTGATTCTGTTTAAGCAGGATGGTACCAACTTGAAACATGTGTACAACGATCACGTAAACACCGATATGTCATACGAGGATTTCTGCGCGTTGTGTCGTAATTGTTGGCAACGAGAGTATGGTTTCGCGGTAATAGATAAAGATAGCGCGATGTCCAATGGACGTTATAGAAAGGGATTTAACGAGTTTGCTATACCATCAGATGGTCAATCGCTGTCAACACTTCGATGAGAAAGCAACGTCTGCGATACAACGATGATGATTGATATCGATAGTCTGGAGGTTAAGGATCGCGAGAGGATAGCGAAGGAAATTGCAAAAACTAGTGCAGCCATTCGCAAGAAACACTTGGCTTTGAAGACTGGCAAGATGGAGGAAGATATCGCGTTGGAGAGATACTTTAAACCTATCGTCGAACCCTTGAAACATATAGTGGAAAATACCACAGAGGCAGACACATTATCACCAGTGAGCATTGACGTTGAAGAGAATGAAACATTAACGCCTAAAACAAAAATCCGCCCGAAATGGAACACGTCGACGTTGAAGAGAAAGAGGAAATCGCGCGCGTCATCGGATTATTCACTCGTAACCTCCACACCAGTTCAATCGAAGCGAAAACGACAGAATACTACGTTAAACGAGCCTCCGGTCCCTATCACGCCAATAAATACAATTCCTCCTGTACAATTGCTCTCAACCAATGATGATGATTATGATGATGATGATGTTTTCGAAACTTCTCCCAATGAGTCATTTGCGACATCTATTAGACAACAACTTCGAACATCCGAGGGACAAGAAACGCTTCGCAATCATTTCGGTCCGCTGGGGCGATAAGGACATAGACTATGTGTACGGTGTATACTTTGCCAATAATAAGATGATGCTTGGGAATAAGGCATTCGATATGGACAAGGATGATAATATACTCATCGATGGTGTAAGATACAAGGGAACGCCCGGCCTTTACGAACTGATTTTCAAGAGAATACCAGACGATGCTGTATACACCGAGGCCGATAAACAAAAATACAAAAGTATACTGCTTGCGACGAACACCCACAGACGCGATCATGGTGCTCGCAATCGCATATTGAGCAACAAGGGATACAAGTACAAACATATAATTGCACCGCTACTCCCCCGTTCGTCATCATCTAGAAAGGCAGGCAAAGGTCTAAGGACATCACGACTCATGACGGTAAACGATAACAAGATCGATTACGTGCACTGGGACGATCCCAACGAGCTGGTCGATAGACTTAGATTGCTCATTGCATCGCGCGCGGCAGGTCACACGGGTCTCGATAACGAAATCGCATCCATCGAGGAGGAACTTCGTGAGGCGGGCCACATTGTATAAATTAAACCGCATGCCGATAACGCGCACTGTATGCATCGAGATGCCGATCAACAAATTTGGAGTGTCGCTCGAGAAGAGTGGAACAGCTGGAATGGACTACTACAAATGGAACGGTTTGTTTCGAAATTACATGCGAGATAACGCTCTTTGCATGACCGGTGTTGACTTTGATGCAAAATCACGCAAGATACGACGGGTAGCGCAACCCACAGCTGACACCGATGCTGTCAATAAACTGTATATGGAAAAGAGCATTAAACTTTTGAGAGAGCAACAGGAAAAATTAGAGAGGAAGCTGGCCGTGTTTCAGAGAGATATGCTAACGTTGCAAAACAGCGTTCAAAAGATATCGCAGGCGTCGAATTCTATCCCGCAGCAGCGCTGCGAAGGAGAATCGTGCGAGATGGTTGATCTTGCCCCCGCACCGATGGGGAGCACATAATGCGCGTACACGATAATTATCGCATCATTCGTGTTGAAGACACCTCTGCGATCAAACATGCCACCATTATCGACATCCAAGAGTAAAGAAAACCATGGTCGCAAGAAGCGACAACTCGTTGAGGAATTGCACGCTCCAGCTCGAAGACATTTCCCGCGGAGGCGCGTCATAGTGCACGGATACGACGATTTGTGGCAAGCTGACGTTGTAGAAATGCGTCCTTACTCGCGATTCAACCAAGGTCACCACTACATACTCACCGTCATCGATGTGCTGAGCAAGTATGCCTGGGCGATACCGTTGAAGACTAAAAGTGGCGCTGAGGTGACTAAAGCGTTTGCAAAGATATTTAGAGATCGATATCCGAAAAATTTGCAAACCGATCAAGGAAAAGAATTTTACAACGCTGATGTGCAGAAACTATTGGCAAAGCATGGCATTAATCATTATTCGACGTATTCAGTGATGAAGGCCTCCGTCGTGGAACGTTTCAATCGAACTTTGAAGAACAATATGTGGAAAAAGTTTACGCTCAATGGAACCTACAGATGGACCGATTTGCTATCAAATCTTCTTGCAGAGTATAACGCGCGAAAACATAGAACCATCAAAATGCGTCCTTGCGATGTTACCCCTGCGATCGCTGACAAGCTGCTAGCCACCGTGTACAACAATGTAAAGATCGCCGCTCCAGCGAGGTTCAAGTTGGGCGAGTTTGTGCGCGTGAGCAAATTCAAAACCATATTCGATAAAGGCTATACACCCAATTGGACAACAGAGGTGTTTAAGATAGCCAAAGTACAAGCAACTGATCCCGCGACGTATCTGCTCGTCGATTCCTGTGGAAAACCTGTTGCCGGAGGATTCTACGAAAATGAGCTGCAACGCGTCACCGATCCTGATGTGTATCTGGTGGAAAAAGTCTTACGTAGGAAGGGGGATAAGGTGTACGTCAAGTGGTTGGGGTTTGATAAATCGCACAATTCTTGGGTAAATAAAAATAATGTATTGTTGTTCGAGCAAGAACGAGGTGCACCACGTCTTGCCTTACCACGCACAGTAGTTTGTTTTACGCGGTAAACGAACGTTGTGTTTAAGTATCGCGGTTCAAATTGTAAGGTTAACGAAGTCAATAAACGAGCACGTTTATGGGACGATTACACTTACTTTAACGCACACTTAATTACTAAATAAAGCACTACCACGCAAGTACGCGTATTGGATTAGAAGATTCCAAGAATTTGGAACGAATATCGGAGCGCCGATAGCTCTTTTTGAATTGCGAAGCGTAACGACACGATGTAGACCGTTCCGCGTTTCACAGAGAAGAGAAGGTGTGGTCGCAGAGACGACACGAGACAAGACACCGGCTCGAGATCGAGGACACCTGGCCAATCCGCGAAGACCACGTAACATCGCGTGTTACTATGCAAATGATGGTGGGAGTAATTAGTCCAGGTGTCAATCAAAAGATGGCCCGCTCATGCCGTCTCCGCGACCACTCAGTTGCCAAGGCGACAACAACGCCGGTTTGAAATTGCCGCGCATCTTCGCTACAGTGCGCAGATGCAAATTGGTCGCATCACTGCGACCAATCCTGAACATTCCCGCCCGTCTCGTCATCGTCTGACGAAATAGGCTCGTTAAATCGGCTTCCGGTCACAGTGAACGCGTGATTGACAAGGAAAGTAGTTAACGCGGTAAGTAAAAGTTATACTAAAACCTTAAATGCTAAGAACAAGTAATAAAGAGTAAGAATAAGTGATAAAAGAAAAAACGCAACAGGTCAACTCTAAGAAGAAGGGTTAACTGGCGTATCGAGATCGTGGCGATCAACGTCATACTTAAGAACTATCTGTCGATCGCCTAGTATCCGTCTCAGAGGAGGCAGTAAAAGGTAATGGTATGAGTTTACTCAACGGTCGTTTGAATTTCGACGTAGACGTCTTAATTGTAAAAACGCGCGTAAGGCCATCGGGACCCGGGTGAGTTTCGGTAACTCTAGCAAGAGGCCATCGCGACGGCGGCTGAATTTCACTTTTTAGCAAGCAAAGGTCGCCCTCTTTAATAGCAGACTGGACTCGATTCCAATTCCCTCGAGTTTGTAGCGTGTTTAAATAGTCTCTGGACCAAAGGCGCCAGAAATGCTGCTGCATTTTTTGGACGAGCTGCCATCGAGAGAGCCGGCCGTCTGGTAGCTCTTCCAGGTTAGGTTCGGGAATCGCAGTGATCGCATTGCCGATTAAGAAATGGCCCGGCGTCAAGGCCTCGAGATCGTCGGGATCATCCGAGAGTGGTACCAATGGCCTGGAATTTAAACAGGCTTCAATCTCAGCGAGTAACGTGGCCAGCTCCTCGTAGGTTAGTCGGTGCTCGCCAAGTATTCTCCGGAGGTGGTGCTTCACGGACTTCACCGCAGCCTCCCAGATACCGCCGAAGTGCGGAGCCGAAGGTGGGTTAAATTTCCATTCGATTCCCTCAGAGGCCAGTCGATCCAACAATTGCTTGTTTCCAGCGTTGACAGCTTGGAGAAGGACTCGGAGTTCCTGGTCGGCGCCTACAAAGGCGGTACCGCAGTCGCTGTATATCTGGGAACAGAGGCCACGGCGAGAGGTCAGTCGTTTCAGAGCGGCCAAGAAGGCCTCCGTGGTCCCGTCCGACACCACCTCCAGATGCACGGCTTTGGTGGCTAAACAGATAAACAGAGCGATATAGCCCTTGCGAGCTTGCTGGCCGCGCCCTCGGCTGGATCGAATCAAAATAGGCCCTGCATAATCAACCCCCACACGAAAGAAAGGGCGACTAGGCGTTACTCGAGGAGATGGTAACACCCCCATTAGCTGGTCAGCTGTCTTGCCCCGCCATCGAACGCAAGGGAGACATCGATGAATGCAGGACTTCACTAGATGTCGGCCTCGCAGAACCCAGCAGTGTTGGCGCAGTGTAGATAGAGTAAGTTGAACTCCTCCATGTAGACAGCGTCGATGTGCATCGGCGACCCATAATACAGCCAGTGGTGATTCGTCAGGGAGTATCATTGGGTGACGATGATTGTAGCTGGTCCTCGCGTAGTGCAGCCGCCCGCCAACACGTAAGATGCCGTCAGATGGGTCCTTGAAGGGGTTGAGCCGCATTAAGCGACTACGTCGAGGCAGCGGTTGGTGTTCCTCAAGAGCGTGAATTTCAGCTGCGAAAGCTGTGGTTTGCACGCTTCGAACCAGCTTCGTCTGGACCTCTCGAAGTTCGCTGGCAGTAAGGTAAGGTAACCTTTTCCCGTTAGCAGACGGGAGCCAGCGACAGCACCACGCTGTAACTCGAAGCATTCGACGAAAATTAGAAAATTGGTTGAGATACAGGCTCACCTTATCGTCAGGAGCAGACTGAATGTGATGGATTTGTCTTCTTTCCTCGTAAGGTAAGTCTATTTGTTTTCCGTTAGTGATGGGTCGCCCTTCGTTTGCAGATAGCCAAGTTGGCCCGGTCCACCACAGTGAATGATTGGGGAGTTCAGCCGGTCTCAGACCTCGGGAAGCACAGTCGGCAGGATTGTCCTGGCCTTGAACGTGGTGCCAATTAGCTTGAGGTAACGTTCGCTGTATATCAGCTACTCGGTTGGCAACATAAGTTTGCCATCGACTCGACGGCGCCTGGATCCAACCCAGGACTATTAAAGCGTCGGTCCACAAATGCACGCCATCGATAGGGAGTGACAGCGTAGACAGCAGATGAGCCACCAGATGGGTGAGTAAGTGGGCACCACTTAACTCCAGGCGTGGCAACGACTGTTGTTTAAGTGGAGCTACCTTGGTTTTTGCCGAAATTAACTGAGTTTGGACAGTACCTGATTCGTCTTGAACCCATAGGTAAACTACAGCAGCGTAAGCTCGTTCCGAGGCGTCGGAGAAGCCATGCACCTCCACCAATTGGCTTGTGATGTTCAACCCCAGACAGCGTGGGATCTGGATTTGGCGAAGTGTTGGCAGCGCCGTCAGGAATTCGCGCCATTCGTCTTTCAATTTCTCCGGTAACGGTTCATCCCAATCAGTAGTGAGTTTCCAGAGTGTCTGGATGAATATTTTGGTCCATACTGTTACAGGAGAGAGCCAACCTAATGGGTCAAAGATCTGGGCAGCTTGGCTTAAGACGCTCCGTTTGGTGGTGCCCGGCTCCGAACTGCCGTCCAGAAGACGTATCTGAAAGGTATCAGTATCGGGAAACCACTGAATTCCCAATACGCTATGCTGGGTGTCCGTATCCCAGTGCCGTATCACTCCAGCGACTTCATTGTGGCACGCACTCATAATCTCGGGCGAATTCGAAGCCCATTTGTGCAGTTGAAAGCCGCCCGCCCTGGCGAGCTGGTCCAATTCTTTTTTCAGGGTCAGGGCTTCCTCGACCGTAGTGGCACCAGTAAGGATGTCGTCCATGTATACTTCTGAAGCGATCGTCCTAGAAGCTAAAGGAAACAATTTGGACTCATCGTTAGCCAACTGCTGCAAACATCGAAGGGCCAGGTAGGGTGCGCAAGCTAGACCGTAAGTGACGGTGCACAACTGATATTCCTTTAATTTTGCCTCCTTCCCCTTTCGCCAGAGAATGCGTTGATAATCGCGATCGTCAGAGTGTACCACAATTTGGCGATACATCTTTTCGATGTCAGCGACGACGGCGATGGGATGACGCCGCCACTTCAGCAATAAGTCGGCTAAGGATGGCAGTAAATTGGGTCCCGTGTGCAGCAAGTCATTGAGTGACCTCCCGTTGCAAGTCGTCATCGAGCCATTGAACACTACTCGTAGTTTTGTAGTGGAGCTCGTTGACTTTAGAACACCGTGATGCGGTAAGTAAAAATGTTGACCCTCTGGGGGAGCCCGGGCTGCTACCATGTGACCAAGATCTTCATATTCTTTTAGAAAATCCTGATAGGCTTGATGATATTCAGGATTCTTACGGAAGCGTTGTTGCATAGAATCCAACGTGCGAAGAGCGGCAGGTCTCGAAGTTCCCAACTCAGGAGTAAATTTAAAAGGAAGTCTTACCACGAAGCGACCCTCGCTAGTGCGTCGATACGTTGACCGGAAGTGATCTTCCGCATCTTGGTCATCGCGAGACAACGTAGGTAAGGACGGAACTTCCTCTTGCTCCCAGAATCTTTTCAGCAATTCAGGTAACTCGTTGTCGATGGAACAACATTGCACAGTTGGTGATCTCTTGCAACCGCGAGCAAGACTTTTCCTAAGGCCACCGGTAAGTATCCAGCCAAAGGTCGTTTCTTGAGCCAGAGGAGAGCCTGGTGTGCCCTTGCGAACGCCCTCTAACATAATATCATTGTAGATATCGGCGCCCAGTAAGAGGTCTATCGGCTCCTGGCTTTTGAGGCGTGGTTCGGCCCAGCGAAGGCCCTGCAGATGTGGCCAAGATGTCCCGTCGAGCACGGCGGGAGGTTTATAGCTGGACAAATCCTGCAAAATGAAAGCCGACAACCCGAGGATTTTCTCACCGGCACGGTCGGCAGCAATGTCTAAGTGCACTGTTCCTCGGGTACTCTGCGATGGAGCACCACCAGCGAACAGCAACGAGACACGTGAGCGTTGCCTCTTCAAACCGAGTCGTTTTACAAGCTGCTCCGATATTAACGACACTTCACTTCCAGGATCAATCAAGGCACGCACTGACGTATATTGACCGGCAGGAGAGTATGTACGTACTCGCGCGAGGCCGAGCATCACCGGAGATGTATTGGACACACGCGGTGTAACGTGCTGCACCACAGGACCAGTAGAAGTCTGGAATGCATCATGGAGGTAAGAATGGTGTTGCTCAGCGCATTTCTGGCAACGTTTGACTGACTGGCAATCGTCGATTTTGTGCTTGCCCAGGCAATTAAGACAGCATTGTAATCTTTCGACAGTAGCCTTCTTCGATGCGGCATCTTGGGTTTTAAACTTTGGGCAGTACATTAAGTAATGGCTGTTTTTGCACAACCCGCAGATCTTTGAGGGAGACGGTGTCGCGACGACTTGGTGTACCACCGTGCTCTTGGCCGTGACCCCTTTGGAAACGTTATCCTTTGTTGTGGATTGCTTACCATCGGTTGGTAAATCACGCTTCCTTTGTGTTTCCAGGGCCTCGACAGTATGGATACGGGTTTCAATGAAGACTCTGAGAGCCTCCAAGGAAGGGGGCTCGGTGCACAAGCCGAGAGAAGCTTCCCATTCTCTACGGGATTGCTCGTCCAACCGATCGACGGTCATGTTGACTAGCCAGTCAGTGGTAGTCACTGGACGATTCATGGCGGCCAGAGCACCGACCACGTCCCAGGTTCCGTAAAATAACCTCTTTAACTCCACTGATGACTCACTTTTCACGACCGGTATGTCATTTAATAGGTTAAGCTGTGCCCTCACCAATAAACGTTTATTCTGAAAACGTTCCTTTAGGGCATCCCAAGCTGGGCGGAAATTGTCGGACGTTGTGGTGTGATTTCGTATCACCGTGCTCGCCTCGCCTTTAACACAGCCCTTCAGATAATGGAGCCGGTCCACATCCATCAGAGTGGGGTCCTGGATGACCAGCGAGACGAAGGAGTCGTGGAATGCCTGCCATTCGCTGTATCGCCCATCGAAGGTAGGGCAGCGTTGCGCGCGATCGGGTTTCTGCGACGTGAGCGCCACCGGAAGGAAGAACCACGTTGGATACGGGCTCAGACTTCCGCTTTAATTCGCGAAGAAGATCCAGTAATGCTCCCTTTTGCTCAAGGAAGGAATCTTCGGCTAGACCAAAACAATCCTTTTCGAAGTAATCATGTCTCGCCAATTCTTCCGTACGGTTTCGCACTAGAATATTGTGTTGCTTAGAAAAGTCCTCCCAAAGCGTTTGTAGTAAGTCCAGTCTAGCTTGCACAGAACCTTCCGTCATTTTTGCCACGCCTTTCTTTTTCAGATTTTCGTATACACGCGTGAGCCGATGATATAGCTCGATCTGCTCTGGTAGGGTGTCGGCCATGATGGTGGAACGGAACGAGCGATATGACCACGAGGCACAACGAACAGCACAACGAACGGCACTAGAAATTCACCGGAGCTCCGGCTCGAAGGACCAATTTTATGTTCGAGCAAGAACGAGGAGCACCACGTCTTGCCTTACCACGCACAGTAGTTTGTTTTACGCGGTAAACGAACGTTGTGTTTAAGTATCGCGGTTCAAATTGTAAGGTTAACGAAGTCAATAAACGAGCACGTTTATGGGACGATTACACTTACTTTAACGCACACTTAATTACTAAATAAAGCACTACCACGCAAGTACGCGTATTGGATTAGAAGATTCCAAGAATTTGGAACGAATATCGGAGCGCCGATAGCTCTTTTTGAATTGCGAAGCGTAACGACACGATGTAGACCGTTCCGCGTTTCACAGAGAAGAGAAGGTGTGGTCGCAGAGACGACACGAGACAAGACACCGGCTCGAGATCGAGGACACCTGGCCAATCCGCGAAGACCACGTAACATCGCGTGTTACTATGCAAATGATGGTGGGAGTAATTAGTCCAGGTGTCAATCAAAAGATGGCCCGCTCATGCCGTCTCCGCGACCACTCAGTTGCCAAGGCGACAACAACGCCGGTTTGAAATTGCCGCGCATCTTCGCTACAGTGCGCAGATGCAAATTGGTCGCATCACTGCGACCAATCCTGAACAATTGTAAAAAATAATAATACATGATTCAATAAATACAATGATACATATACATGTGCAAACAATTTTTTATACAATAATTCCACCATTTATATATATTACACAATAAATACAATAGTTTCTATTTCACAAGGGTATATTATAATGTCCCCAGGGCAGAGTGTCGGTCGAATCGGGTACGATATATCGCTTGTCATCGTGCGGACTTAGAGCGATTTTGGATTCCGAAATGGTGTACACTTTGTGCAATTTAGACCGTATGCACGATTGTCTGCGAACCATTTCGATCTCCCTTTCCAAGCACTGCGCGTAGTCGTCGAAAGTTATCGTTCTGGCTATGACGTTGGTCTTGACGCCTTTCGCTTTCTTCGTATCTTTTTTACCATCTACGCGAAGTGCATACATTTTCGCTCTAAGACCTACGAATTCGGTCATTATCGCACCGTTATTTTCATGCTTCATCAGTCCTGGAACCTTCTTATTTAAGCGCGGCATATTATATACATTGTCGATGGGATAATCGCTGGTGTCGAATCTGTCGATATTGTGCTTCATAGATTCATAGATATCATCGCATCGAATGTGATAAATGAGGCTGTCTGTGTCTGTGTATATAATTTTACAATTTGTTCCGTGCTTGGGCGACATGTACTCGTGGTGAAATTCGTACAAACAAATTTTTGATATGTCCAGAATGCACATACCCACGTATATCGGTTTGTTGAATTTCACCTCGAGCTTTCGCAATTCAATAGCTATTAAATTTTCCGAAAAAACACTTCTGCTGTGGAAATTCGGTTTCGCGATCATTGCCTCCGCGCCATATCGCCCATCCCAATGAGTCAAAAGTTTTACATCCACATGATTTCGCACATTTTCCATGGTTTTACCGAATACCGCGTTGTTCATCAATTTGTACAAATTTTTTTCAAAGTCGTTTGTCGCGCTTGTTCTGAACCGTGTGTTGAGTTCAATGTAATCGCGGAGCCAGGGGGATTGAGCGAATTGAAGCACGCGGTGTATCTTTGTAATACGAAGACCGTGACGCATGCACTGCTGCAGGTTGCGATAATGAATAACGTAACGCTGCTTATCGTATACCGTCGCGAGTAACTTGTCCTGTCTGCTGCCCGGTGGTTTGGCACGCGTCGGACAGAACGGTAGATCGACATGAATGTTGTGCAGACGTTGCGGATATTCTAGATCTACCTCGAGAATGTATCCCGTGGGCGAATCGACAGCGATTGAAGACACGTTAAAATTTGCGACATCTTCGACCCATTGAAATTTAGCGTACGGCAGAGGCTGACACATTGCCCATCCATACAAATTGTTCACATCAAAGTACATCAAGTACGATGACTCTTCCGATGCGTCGTAAGATGGCATGTACTTGTTATTGGCATGTGCGTATCTTCCAGAACATTGACTTAAACCACCGCGTATACCGCGTTCGACAAACATGACCATATCGACGTCTGTGAGCAGTTCGAACGTAATTTTGGTATGTTTTAGCATAGCATCCCATGTGAAACCAGGTAAAGTGTAATAATGCGCTGAATCTAATCTGTAGCTCTTGATACAACTTTCGCGAAAATTTTCAAAAATATCTGCCAATAACAAGACATCTGTCTTCAAATACAAATCGCTGTATTCGCCCAAGGTTCTAATCTCGAAACGCTGCCAGACAGTCTCGGCGTGCGCGTAATCGCTCTCGGATACAGTCTCACCCGTTAACGAACTGTAGAATGATTCGCGCGGCGGCAAGCATGGGTCCTGCAGCTTGTTCGCGCAATCAAGGTATTCGTACGGAAAGACACCCTTTCGCCTCAATAAATTAAAATCCTCGGCGGATAATGTTTCAAATTGGGATCGTAAAATTTTTAATTGATCTGTGCTAAGAAAAGATGCTAATTTGTCGAGACTGGTGTTGAGAAATTTGTATGAATCGATGAATCGCAATTTAATACAATTTCGCGAGTCTGAATCAGCCGTATCTTGAACATTTTTTGTGAATGAAATATACTTTTCTTTAGTTATGGGCAGCACGTCGACGCTGCCTTCAAAAGCGGTCGCTAATTCCTGGATAACGAAATGTGAATCGTAGCCGGATAAATTATGGAAAACTATGGGGATGTAAAACGCATTTTTATAATTTAAATTGCACTCCGAATGTGCTGGTCCTCTGAACTGTCCGAAGAGATGGCAGTGATCGCGAACTCGTACATCGCTAGCTTCGAATGGTTCTTCGCAAATATGACAATGTGATGCATCGCGAAATGTGGTCCACTGTTCGGTGGTTAAATCAAGCATGGGAACATTACTGATCAAGATGGGTTTAGCGAAGTTTGCAAAATTTTCCAATTCGTTGACGAATCATGAAACACAATCCGTGTCGCGGCGACATCGATAGACCGATAGCGATGTATCGTACGAACAATGCATATAATATGCAATACTGTGCACTTTATGGTGCTGGTACGTGTGTAATTTATTGTCTGTATCACCCATTCGATTGTCCTCCGTTTTTTCAATGATGCACTCTAAATCTGCGTACACCACGAAGGGGAGCCGCTCCTTCATGCAGTGGTTACTGAAGCTGAGGAGATTTTCGCCTTCGCTGGGCAGCAGGATGGCACAGTCGTTCATTTGTCCGCAGTCCACTGCATGGGCCTCCAACTTCTCGACAGATGCGAAATAGTGCATACATCTGAAAAAAATCAAAAAAATTATATTTAATTTTTTTTTCGCGACGCATTTCATAAGTTTATATACGTACCGATCGCAGATGAATTTCTTTTTCCCGTGTCTACTCAGCTGTGCGCTCACCAGCCGGGACAAGTTCTTGATCAGCACAAAGTGCCCTACATCACCGTGCTCTTGATTTGGTGTATAGAGCAGATTGACATGTCGATCACTCTTTTGATTGGTGAGACGCAGTGGAAAGACCGTTGGCCCCTTCTTCTGCTCCATCTCAAAGCTGTAGACGTTGATTGAGATTTCATTCAGCCGTTCAAACTTTCCAATCTGTGCTAGAGACATTGGGAACT
Source organism: Andrena minutula (assembly GCA_929113495.1). NCBI lineage: Eukaryota > Metazoa > Arthropoda > Insecta > Hymenoptera > Andrenidae > Andrena > Andrena minutula. The sequence continues at coordinate 33,780,656 of OV815993.1, forward strand.
CAATGCCCTGAAGATTTAGCACCAATGTGTAATGCGGGTATGAACTTGTGCGCGCGGTGTCTCGTTCAGCAGGATGGAGAGCTGCAACCACTGCCCACGCGAAACAGGCGTTGTCCTCGGATCGCACGCTAATTGTTGCGTTCTTCAGCATCAATTCCCGCGGCAACTTGATGTGACACCCCGCGCGCAGCGGATTGTACTTGTTGACATTGACTGTCAGGTTGAGGATTCTCGTCAATACCCATCCGCTGTCGCGTTCCTGGAACTCTTCCAGCGATGCCAGGGTGGGTTCGACGACGCATCGTTGGTACCACTCCTGCAGATCGGACGTGCGGAAGAGTTCGCAGTTCCGGGTGTTGATGCTCTTACAAGCATGCTTGTCACCAGCCACAAATTCGCCGTTGAACACCGTGTTCACTTTGAGGTTTCGATGTTTCCTCAAAGCGCTCCGCACATGCTCCAACACAATGGTCCCCGCATCTTGGAGGAAGTTGCGCGGCTCGATGTAATTCGAATTTAGCACGGCACCAGTTAATACGCGGCTATCTAACGCTGTGTCTATTTCGCGCCACAAAAGTCCTGTGCTAGAATGTCCGGCACCTTCGCGCACGAAACGTCCGCGCAGCGAATATTTCAGTCCTTCGAGCCGCGCGATTCGAGCAACCAACGATTGTCGAACACCGATCGATAATCGGGGACGTTTCACTCGACTGTGTTCTTCCAACGATTCGATGCACTCGTTGCATCGTTCTTCCCACGCGAGGTACTCTTCCCGCGAAATCAATCGTGCAGATTGATCCAATAATTGGCGTTCTACTTGCGCGAATTCTCCCATGATTGTAAATGGAATGTATATGTAACGTCCCTTCCACGCACCACGTTGCAACGATTTGAGGCTTTGTACAGTTTGGAGCTCGCTTTTATGCCTGATACCACGATTTGGTATAACTCTTTTGGCGTACCTCCTCCCCCCAAAAGATTGCACGTAAAAAGCCGATTCGTCCCAACATGGTTCTATGCAGTTTCTGCTGATACAACATAATTCTTTCTATGATGGACGCGTATGTCTAACTCTTTTGGCGTACTCCCTCCCCCCAAAATATTATATGTAAAAGTTCCTGCTGATACAGCATAATTCTTTCTATGATTCACACGTATGACAAAGTAGCGCGCAAAATCATCCGATGCAGTTTCTGCTGACACCGCATAATTCTAAGATTTGACGTTCCCGCAGGTATTATATTACATTCAACACGTGTCGAGACTTTTATCCTTGAGGGCAGGGCTCGAATTACATGCTACGTTCAGATTCAAAAACATTATGGAAAAATTGGTAGCTTTAGAATAAAATGCTGTGGGTGGGGGAAGCAATTTCACTTCTATTTAAGCCGGCTCCCGGACGCTATTCCATCAATCGCTCAATAGCCTCAGTGATTTTCGACGGAACAAATAGTGCTTTGAAAACAAAAATGTGCAGTTCCAGTGTTGAAGGAAACGCTAAACGCATGAATTATTACGTTCCGACTGTGCAAGATGATGGCGTAGCTCAATGTGGGGATTTTACAGTTGTTTGGTAAGGCTTAATTTTTACATCTCAAAATTTGTATTCCTAATACAAGTTAGCAATTTCATAGCTTTGATTGTTCTCATAGCTCGCGACGAACATCGCGTATCATGGTCAGAAGATATGCATTAACATCCATGGGTAGTAAATACCTAGAAATTGGAATCCGCGTACGACCTAAGATCGATGTGGAATTTGTTCTCGGCGACAATCGTGGGATGTATCTCACGTTATCATGGGATACATGGTATGCGCTATGCAGCAATTGTACAACCATCGAAGAACGTGCACGATTACCTGAATCACCTTCGATGCAGATTGGTCAATTAACGGTGGATTTTTATGAGATCTATAATTCTCCGATTGTAAAGATGACGTTACATGATAAGCCGCTGTATTTCAAACCGGAGACTGTAACATTTTTATTAAATCTTGAGCCATGTATAGACTATGTATATACGCGGCTTTATCAAATTGTAGGAGATGTGCAGACGAAATTTAAAACATTTGTTAACGTGCTACAGCAGAGCGATGTTGCCTGTGAAAAATTAGATACGCGTCATGCTGCTAAAATCATACGTGAAAGCGAACATTACTGTGAGGATTATTATATAGATTGCGAACTGTTAGCATGTGCAATCAATGATATTCTAGCTGATGCTTGTAGGAAAACATGTTAAATTATATTCTTTTAATTTTTAAATAAATTTTCGAAACATATTATTTCTCCATTTCATTTACCCATCTTCTTTCCTCGCCACATAATTTTAAGATTCAGCGTTTCTGAAATGATATCATCCTACACGGCTGCTCCAGGGGAGTCAAGTTACACACGCTCGCGCGATACGCTGCGACGTTAAGATTGAAAATCATCTTTGAAAAACAATTTTTAGCTTTAAAATAAAATATGGTGGGGGAAGCGATTACACCCCTATTTAAGACGGCTCCCGAACGCTGTTCGATCAATCGCTCAGTAGTCTCAGTGACTTTCGACGGAACAAATAGTGCTTTGAAAACAAAAATGTGCAGTACCATTGATGAAATACTCGCTAACTGTGAGCATTTTTTCGTTCCGATCGTGCGAGATGATGGCGTAGCTCCATGCGGTGAGAATATATATTATGACTGGTAAGGCGTAATTTTTACATCTCAAAATTTGTATTCCTAATACGAGCGAGCAATTTCATAGCTTTGATTGTTCTCTTAGTCCGCGCCAAGGATCGCGTATCATGGTTAGAAGATATGCATTAACATCAATGGGTAGTAAATACCTAGAAATTGGAATCGATGTAGGACCTATGGCCGATGTAGAAGTTCTTCTCGGTGACAATCATGGAAATCATCTCATATTACCATGGCATACATGGACTGTGCTATTCGCTATGCGTACAACCATCGAAGAACGTGCACAATTACCAGGATCAGAATCGATGCGGATTAGTGAATTAACGGTGGATTTTTGTCAGATCCTCGATTCACCGGTTGTAAAGATGTGCCAGTGTGATACTACGCTGTATTTCACACCGGATACAGTAACATTTTTATTAAATCTTGAGCACTGTATAGACTATATGTATCCGCGACTGTATCAAACTGCGGAAGATGCGAGGATAAAATTTAAAACTTTTGTCAACGTGCTACAGCAGAGCGATGTTGCCTGTGAAAAATTAGATACGCTTCATGCTGCTAAAATCATATGTGATAGCGAATATTACGATGAAGAATCTCTTGTTGATTGCGAACTGGTAGCATGTTCCATCAATGATATTCTAGCTGATGCTCGTAGGAAAAAAAAATGTTAAATTGTATTTTTTAGATTTATAGTCTTTTAATTTTAAATAAATTATCATTTTAAACATATATTATTTCCCCATTTTATTCACCACCACATATTTCTAAGATTTGAAATTCCCTCCCCAGAATTTTAGCTTTAAAATGCATGCGATTGTAGTATCCCTATGTAGTGTTGTCTCTTTCCCTCTCCCTGAATTTTAGCTTTAAAATGCATGCTCTATCTCTTTCCCATCCATCCGAAGACGCTTAGTATATGTACCATTCATTAAAGACTGATGTCGGAGAGTCGACGTTGGGGGAGTTGGTCAGGCGGCTGACTCGTACCGCGGAGGTCTTGAGTTCGAGCCCCGTCGCCTATGATTCTGTTTTTTCATTTATATTAATATCTTAAATTAATATTTCCTTCCTTACCGACAGTCAGGTTCCTCCTCGATGCGATTTCTCGGTATCGGTGTTCGGTATCGATTGATTCGATATCTGGTCTCGCGGTACCCCCCCCCCCCCCCATTCACCACTCCGCCATCTCGATGATGTCATCCGCTACCGCCCGATCTCGATGACGTCATCCGCCGCCTCGGCCACGCGCCGTCCGCCGCCCGAGCCGCTCGCGGGGAATTTTCCACCGACTTTAAAACTCAAATTCGAGTTTCAAGGTCGGGGGAGGGGAGGGGGAATGGCCTTCAAACTCAAATTTGCGTTGGAACCGGCCTAGCCTTACTACTGAGTTTTTCCCTTAGCTTAGTGAGGGACGTCCGTTGTTGCTTAGTCAAATCATCCGAGATCTTGAACGGGCCCTTGTATCGATGTTTCTCCCGAAGTAGTTTTTTCACGTCAGCAGAAGACTCTAGGCGGACGCAGAGGGGCCTACTTGTAGTCTTGCCCAATTTCCCCAGACGACGAGTAGATAAGGACTGAGTGCAGCTGGGGCTGATCACTCCTATGACCTCATGTGCAACCTTGACATCGGCTGCCCTTTGTAGCTCCGTTGAGGGTTCGCGAGACTCAGGCACACCAAAAATTATAACGTTCTTCGACCTGTGCTCTCTGTCGTTCATCTCCTCCATGAAATCGTCCATTGTTGGCACGGGCAACTGATCATAGGCGACAGATGATTTCGCCTCCAGTGCGTTGACACGATCAGTCAATGAAGTAATGTCCGCCTTCATACTAGATAATTCCGCCCTTATACCCGCGAGTATGACCTCCTGGAATTTTTCCAACTTCGCATCGATTACCTCACTGACAATGGCCCGAATGTTCTCGACTGATGATATAACAGTTGATGTTGGGTGACACGCCACAGTCGGCACAGTAGATAGCGGCTGCACCGACGGGACAATGGTTGGGCTAACGGCTTTTTGAATTGCTGAAGAGTTGGCAGAACAAATCAAATTCTTCCCATCAATCAAACTATGGCCAGACCTCGCAACACACGAGGGGCCTGGATGAAAGCACCACCCACAGCTAGTACATGTGATAGGATTGGCAACATTAGAACCACATCCTTTGCATTTTGTTTGGCCGCCCGTCATTTCAAAACACACCGTGAGGTACTTGAAAGCTGACTTAAAACACAACTCCTAACGGAACAAGATAAGAGTGCAAGATTCACGTCACTTAGGCAAGGCTTAATCAGTATAGTTCTTTGTTCGCGTAGGAATCAAGAAATTACACGAAAATGTAACGGAACAAACACTTCCAAAGTCCCACGGTCAAGCACGTGCTAACGCTCACCAAGCCAAAACAAACAACGACCTGTCACCTCGGCGACTGAGAGCAGACTGAGCAGCATTTCTTTTCTCTCGACCACGAAATTCAATCAAAAATCACTAAAGATTTATTAGAAAATGATATATTCTCCCTTGAACGACTTAGACCACATAACCCCAATGTCGGAGAAACAATGGTCTTCCCCGATACAAAACCCCTTACTTTTCATCTTTTCATAAAATCACGCGCAGTAGAACCGGTAAACCATGTCCATCTTAAATCGTGAATAATTTCACTTAAACACCTTATGGATACCATGAATGTAAAGACAGTTAGCATCTCTAAATATAATAACAATGTCGAGCCTATTGGTTGGGACTACATCGAACACCTTTTAAAAGAAGAATTAAATAGTTCCGAGTATACAATTACCGTTTGCCAGAGTTGGGCATTATTCGAATAAATTTTCATTCGAATACGTATTCGAATAAATTTGTGCGAATAAATTCTTATTCGAATAATCTTCGAATAAAAAATTCGAATAAAATGACATTAGTCGACAATAACGAATAATTTTTTATTTGACGGAAAATTTATTCGAATAATTTCTTATTCGAATAAGAATTTAGTCGACTCAACGGACGAATAAAATGATCACGCGATTTCGGCGATGTATCATGACACCACTGACTGACACCCGTGAGACCTAATGTTTTAGGTTAAGTAACTCCTGTCATAGCTCGCACTTTGCAGGAAGGTGTAAGACCGCGGTACTACATAGAGTCAGGGCCGTTCCTGGCGGGAGTGCAGAAGGTGCCTGCGCACCTGGGCGGCCAAACCTGGGGGCGGCTGCAGGCCGTTTCTTATATGTAAAATCTTGACTAATAAGAATAATAATCGAAACTCTTTTAAATGAAAACTGTTTACAATTCAGTATATATAGATGTAAATGTAAGCATTGTATATCAAATTCTTAATTAAAGAATATTAAATTAACAAGGGCGGCAATATTGTTTTTGCACCTGGGTAGCCAAAACCCAGGAACGGCCCTGCATGGAGTGGCGTTTTGATTTATTTTAAATAAAATTTGCTCACGGCAATACATTTAAACTAATGAAAAAATCAATCTTTTCAAATTATAAGCGTTCGTTGATTCAGTTATAGAACAACTTATGCTATGTTTTTTGGCTAATTACTAAATTGTAAACATGTTACTTATAATTGAATTGTACTAGAAAAAAATATACACTCTTTTCATAGAATTTGTTATTATGTTGTATTTAACAAATTTCCTTTTAACACTACTCTCTGCTCAAATAAGGCATCGCTTAGCCGATTTGCTTTACCCGAATTTATAATTGTGGCGAAGGAAAATAATCGTTCCACCGGTGCTGATGAAGGTAATGTGGTATTATACTGCAGAAATATGTGTTTGACTGGTGGGAAATTATTTAAAATGCTGTAGTCGTTGTTAGAATCTGTGAAGTATTGGAGTGTAATCAATTCTACGTTATTACTGGTTAAAATTGTTTGATCAATTACTGTATTATTACAGGTAGCAAAATCAAAGAAAGAACTTAAATTATTATTTTGTACATGTGGCTGTGGTTCTTTAATCACTGGTTCATTTTGTGTTTCTAATAGTATCGCTTTTTTAAAAACTGATAAAAGATGATCGTGTTTATCTCTGGATATACATGTTAACCATTTGTTCTTAAAGAAAGGATGGGAAAATGCGGCGATTGCTGCTTCCCTGGCTTCTGTACATGTAAAATCTAAATATTTGGAAAATCTATTTTCAATACTATTTTGCAATGTTTTTAGAAGGGGTTCACAGTATGTAAACTTGGTTTCATGTAGAGCTTCTAATTTGTGTTGTAATGATAACAAACAGGGAAGAACCATCCCATAAAAAGTATTATTCTCTCCCTGAAGAATATCAAGAGCATGGGCTACAGGTCTTGTAACTGCAACATGCTCTTGTATGTATAAATACTCTTGCTCGCTAAGTATATGTTTCATTCCTAAAGCTTTACATTGATAATTCTTTTCCTTTATATTTATAATCTGCAAGAGTGAATCATACAAGGAATTCCAACGTGTGTCTCCTGGACGGCTTAATGTGTGACCCAAGATATTATTTATTATCTCTGCCGATTTGGGACGTGTTGCAGAATTCCACAATTGGGAACATTTATATAGTACTTGGGTATGCATTGTAGCCAGATTGTCTGTTTTTTTTATTGTCTTCATTATATCGGTAGTTACACACAACGAAAGTGTGTGTGCGAAACATCTTATATGTTTGGGTAAAGATACCCGTGGCACATTACGCACATCCGGCTCATCGGGCATATCAGGCACATCGACAGTACTTAAATTTATTTCCTCCAATTCATCCAAATTTATTTCGTCCAATTCTTCATCACTACTGCTGTCACTATTATTTTCATCGCTATCTTCAGTAGATGTATGCACTCCAAAAATTTGGAAAGCTTTCACAATGTTACTTCCATTATCGGTCACCGTGGTAGTTAATTTCGGATACTTAAGGTCATATTCCATGTGTATTTCTTGAACCAATTCAGCAATTTTGTCATAGCTATGTGTACCTAAATGATTCATTAACGATTAATACTTTTTTGCAAGGAAGTATGAGCTGGATATATGAAGTCATTCGAAAAAATGAACATCTTGTTTTATATAACATCAAGTTATTAATTAAATAAAAAAATATGTCAAACAAAAGTTGTAGATCCGGACAAGGAGCATCTTTTTTGTTGTATTACTTTTTCTCCTGCGACAAACTGTTTTCGAAAAAAATCCAAAAAATTAAAATAAAAATAACTTTTTTTTTCAAATCTTGAAAGTATAAATGCTTCTAGAACACCTTTATTTGTGAAGGTGAACAAAAAAAATGGAATTTTTATTTTCGAGGACTATTTTTTAAACATTTAAGGGGAGGGGTCACTTATCGAAATATGCAATAAAGATAAAATAATTTTTTATTTATTTATTTCTAGTGTGTTTGATATGTCACGAATTTTTCCTGAAAATTTGGGATCGAAATTCGCAAAAATATTGAAAATATAGACTTTATATTTTCGATATTTTTTTTTAGTTTTACAGATTTTTTTCGAAAACAGTTTGTTCCGCGTGAAAAAGTAATGGAACATAAAATATGCTCCTTGTCCGAATCTACAACTTCTGTTTGACATATTTTTATTTAATCAATAACTTAAGAGATGTTATATAAAATCGACTTTGCGAGCTGTTAAATAATGATTTAAATGTTTAAGGCTGCTTAGTGCGTTCCGCCCACCCAGATTCCTATAGGCTACAATCAACAGTTTCATACATGCTGGCAAAAATTGATTTTTCACAGTGGTGTTCCCCCTTAAATAACCCGCCCTACAATTACAAAATTATTACCTGCAAATCTTCTGCATGCCAGGGCTACTGACTTCCTTTTAAAAGTTTTTTCTTCAATCCAGTGAGCTGTCACTCCTAGAAAACTTCTCCTTCTTCCTGACCACACATCAGCCGTTGTGCATACAAACTTTGCTTCTTTTAAATTATTTTGTATCTCCACAATATTTGTAAGAAACATATTTTTTATTTCACGGCTGAGAGTCCTTCTACTAGGCACATTTATACCATAATCTATGGTATGTATCATAAAAATATAAATAAACACACTTTCTATTAAGAATGTCTCACTTTTTAAATTATTAATGAAAATAATAGACATACCTGCGATATTCAAATGTTCCAGTAATTTTCGAAAATATGGGTCTTCCACTGATCGTAAAGATGACATTGAATGGACAATATAATTTGCTATGTGATTATTTAAACTTTCTTGCGTGATTCTGGTTCGTTGACGGTTGTCGTGGTTGCTAGTTGAGCTAGTCTGAGTGGTCAACATTTCCTGTGACATCCTTGATTTTCTTGTTTGCAAATAATTTTCATATTCACATATAACTTCAGCACCATGCCGTCTTTTCAAATGAGAGCGAAAATTCGATGTAGAATGTAATGATCCTTTCACTTCTACATACTCGGGCTTGCATTTATTGCATACAGCCACCACCGACATAGCGGATGACTTTTCCGGAAGGACACAGAAAAATGTGCCATCTAATATAGCACTATTCGAGACAGAAATAGACGTAGAAGATGTACTAGGCAAAGAAATAATTGTTTCTTCTGTTACGAGAGAATTTTCCATTTCATTGGATATAGCATCCATTTAAAAATTTAACTGTTGTTATAGAAATAAAATCAAATGGAAAATATAAAATAAAGGTATAAAACAAAAGTATGAGGAAAACAGAAATAGGAGAATGTTCAGCAAAAATTGAAAACAATACACACAAAACTGAAAACACAACACACGAAACTGAAAACACAGAACTCAAGATTGAAAAAAAATTAAAAGTAATATTTGATTACTAGACTGTGCGTAATGCTGGTTGTCGCTATGGCTGAAACAGAGCTCGAATGACCCGGATCGCCTGCTATCGTGCAGTGCAGGCTGCAGTGACCCGCTCGCGCTTGCTATCATTTTTTTTATTTCAGCTGTTTTGATTTTTGATATGGGTATTACCTATGGTCTGCACCAATTACGCATACAGACGCGCATGCTGGTAACGAAGCAGTAGACTGTAGAGGTTCTCCACCATTCCTTTGCGTACAAAGATTTCTCCTTGCGACGCGCATCACTCGCAACGGAGTATTCTTCGCTGAGGCTCGATGCAAACTGATTTTATTATTTCTTTGCCTGGTACTCTACATCTTCTACTTCTATTTCTCTCTCGAATAGTGCCATATTAGATGGCACATTTTTTTGTGTCCTTCCGGAAAAGTCATCCGCCATGTCGGTGATGGCTGTATGTAATAAATGCAGGCCCAAGTATGTAGAAGTGAAAGGATTATTACATTCTACATCGAATTTTCGCTCTCATTCAAAAAGACGGCATGGTGCTGAAGTTTTATGTGAATATGAAAATTATTTGTAAACAAGAAAATCGAGGACGTCATACGAAATGTTGACTGGTACCACTCAGACTAGATCAACTAGCAACCGCGACAACCGTCAACGAACCAGAATCACGCAAGAAAGTTTAAGGGGTCTCCCTAGTGTGACGTCTGGAAAATAGGGCTATATTTGGGAATTTTTTTGAAGGAAATGTACTTGATATTGCGGTTTCTAACTTTGGGGTATTTATTCAGTTACATTTTGACAATCTACTTGAATTTTTTGAAGCATTAATGATAATTATATTTTATGTTATAAGGGTTATAATGAAAAGCTCGCAAAAAAACGCCTGCTGCTGGCGATCGCGATTCCGGCTGCCATGGTTATCTGAAACAAAAAACACAGTTATTTTCTTAAGCTATATGAATGTAGCTAGGACTTGAACTAGAATGAAAATAGAAAATCACCAAATAAAAAAATGGCGGCACTTTAAAGAAAAGTTTTCATTTCGCGGCAAAAAAGTGGTCAGTTTTTTGAGCTGCAAAATTCGAATTTTGCAAATAATGACTTCATTCTAGGTCAAATCCTAAGAGAACACGCACTCAATATATATGTTAAGTTTTAAGTCGTTTGGTTGAGTAGTTTTGGAGATATCGTGATCGCCGGGCCGAAAAATGTAGTTTCGAGTAAAACGCGTTTAAAGATTCAAGTACCATTTTTCAAATAATAAATCATACTTACGATTAGTCTCCGATGCCTGGCCCATAGAGTACACCTTCCTCTTCTTCATACAATTCTTGTAAAGCTGCATTTGCTTTCCTTCGAGCAGTTCGAGCTTCTTTTGATGCTTCCTGATGCCTTTTCTCTCCAAGGCAAACTCTGTTCACGTCTTGCGTATCGGCAAAACTTTTGGCTTCTGGGCCAATTGTTACTCCCATCGTATTTAATACTCTTAATAGTGACTGGTAGCCATCGTTAAATATGCCAGTTGCTAAATATGTTGCTACTTCAACTGTTTTTGGCCCAGAGTATATATCAGCGCTGTTCAAGGTCGCTCCCGCGGGAGATTGGGGTTCTCCCACTCTCGTCCGCGTTGTCAGGGATACCGCGCGACGCTAAAGAGACGACCATGACAGACCAGCGTGTCCGTCGCCGAGCGAGCTCGAACGCCCGATACGACATGTGATTAGTGACACACGGCGTCGCAGCCAGCCAATGCTACTACTTCCCAGTATAAGTTGTCAGTCTTGGTGACCTGTACTTTTCAAACAATTCTGAAACTAGAAATATCATAAACAAGCCTGACACATACGTACGAAAGTCAACGAATTAACCTGAAATGACCCATATCCAAGTGACACGCCGTACGGGGCAGCCTTCTTAGCGTCGCGCGGTCTCCTTGACGACGGAAGGCACGCTATGCGAGAGAAATATTGGAAGGGGAAGCAGGCGCGTGAGGGGCCCCTACGCTGGACAGCGCTGGTATATATGTTTGGGGGCGAAATGCCAAATTAACTGATTAAAACTTTCGTTATTGTTCTGTGTGTTTCCGCCTAGACATCGCTCTATCAATTCGTGTTGGGATAAATTGGTATAAATGGGCTTTATAACCTGCTGTACGAGTTCAGTAAGGGGTGGATCATGAGTGTAATTGTCGAGGGCGCCTTTTGCTTCAGCGCGGCGCCACGAACACCAGCTGTCGGCTCCGGTAGGGCAGTAATCATGTTCGGGCGCTGTATCAGTGGAGCACTTATGGTGATACGTTGCCCAAATCGCATTCTTCATTTCCTCCACTGAATCCGTGTGTCGTGTAATTGCTAACCCATAATATGCTGTTAAATCATTTATTAACTTATCCGTTAATTTTCCCGGACCGTTTCCCCCTATTCCTTCATGTTTCTTTTTTTCTGCTCTCAAACGAGAACCCATCCTTTTTTAACGTGTAAAACACACTCTAACTTTTTCACCTGCACGTCATATGGATTCAAATCCACAATGCCCTTATACGTTTTACTGTCGCCATCGCCAATGTAGCGGGTATACATGGCGCCATATCGGTCGCGCGCTACTGTTCATAGCTCACAGCGTTGCCAAAATTTCGAATTCAGCTATAATATTTTAGGAATATGTTCTTAAGATGTTGAACTTTCAGAAAAAAAAAAAAAAAAAAATCGATTTTTTTGAACCGTCACACTAGGGAGACCCCTTAAACAATCACATAACAAATTATATTGTCCATTCAATGTCATCTTTACGATCAGTGGAAGACCTATATTTTCGAAAATTACTGGAACATTTGAATATCACTAAAGGAGAATTTTTAATATTCAATAAGTGGTACATTGTTTATAAACATTATGAGTCACATCAGTGGTGTTCTGTGCTTTTTTGTGCAAGGCACCCCTATATACATGGAATATGACCTTAAGTATCCAAAATTAACTACGACTGTGACCGATAATGGAAGTAACTTAGTGAAAGCTTACCAAATTTTTGGAGTATACACATTTACTGAAGGTAGTGATGAAAATAATAATAACAGCCAGTAGTGATGAACCGCATGTGCCGAATGTGCCACGGGTATCTTTACCAAAACACATAAAATGTTTCGCACACACACTTTCGTTGTGTGTAACTACCGACATAATGAAGACAATAAAAAAAATAGTCAATCTGTTATAATGCATACCCAAGTCCTATATAAATTTTCACAATTGTGGAATTCTAAATCACATCGCAAATCAGTAGACTTAGTAGTGCATATTATTTTGAGCCACACATTAAGCCGTCCAGGAGAAACACGTTGGAATCATCACATAAAAGGAAACACAATCACATAATCTGATAATTCTTTATCCCAAATATCGCTTACAACCGATGGCCGACACCTCCAGAAGAGAATACTTCTTTAAGGCGGTGTCGGGCAGTCTGCTTGCTTAAAATACATGGGACGTTTTAAAAGGAGGAGATTATATCTTTCTTTGGTTGAGTTTTCTTTCGAAATTTCGTCAAAAACGACGTAGGACCAGCCGTTTAGGAGATACGCAGCGTCAAAGTGTCAAAAAGTGAACTCTGAATTCTATCTTTTAAACGGTGCCGTCGTTGTTGCCGTCGTCTTACAGAATGTTCAGATCGCTTCGTTTTTTAGCTATGTTGGTCACAGTACAGACTTCCATCGATAGATGCCGAGTATCATATTTCTTATTCGTCGTTCATTCAGGTCGAATAACGAATAAATTCTTATTCGAATGAATCTAGCTAGAATAACGGTACAGATGTATTCGCGAATAACGAATAATTTTACGCCGAATAAAATCGTCATTTGTTATTCGCGCATAAATCTTGGGGATGTATACGAATTCGTATTCGAATGAAAATTTATTCGAATAATGCCCAACTCTGCCGTTTGCACAGGCGAGGTTATAATTCCCCTTCCATCTAGGAGGCCTCTTATTATTAAAGAATTTCACGAATCCGTCATCGGGGGTCATCGACGTATACGTAAGCTTTTTGATAAAATCAGGGAAGATTTCTACTGGCCACGCATGGGAGAGGAAATAAAGAATTTCGTCCGTTCATGTCCAAGTTGCCAGAGGAACAAAATCCTTTCCGCTAAGACCAGACAGCCAATGCGAATAACTGATACTCCTAAAAAAGCATTTGAAAAGGTACAGATGGACATTGTGGGGCCTTTGCCATTAACAAAGAAGGGAAATCGGTACTTGTTAACACTTCAAGATAATCTTACTAAGTACTCCGACGCGATCCCACTTGTTAATATTGATTCTGTATCCGTGGCCTTGGCTCTGGCTGAACAATTTATCAGTAGATTTGGGTGCCCTCGAACAATTCAAACCGACCAAGGGAGTAATTTCGTTAGTAACATTATGAAAAGCTTTTGTAAAATATTTAAAATACAAAGGATTACCTCAACCGCATTCCACCCACAGTCACTTGGATCTCTTGAGCGGGCACATCGCGTATTTACTGATTACTTGAAACATTACTGTACTAAGGCCGATTGGGATGAATGGATTCGTTTTGGCATATTTTCTTACAATACGTCTCTCCATGAAGCTACTGGTTTCACTCCTCACGAGCTTGTGTTTGGGGTAGAGGCGATTATTCCCTCAGAGTTCATGAACCAAGTAATTCCACGAACCTTTGTTAACCATTTGGATGACTTATTTTCAAAAATAAGTACTACACAAGCTATAGCAGCGGCAAATCTAGAAAAGGCAAAACAGAAAAGCAAATTAGATTATGACAAAAAAGTCCATTCTTGTAAATTCTCTGTAGGTGACGACATATATCTATATAAAGAACCAAAAACTTCCAAATTTGATTCTAGCTGGTTGGGACCTTACAAAATTATTCGGATGTTCGACGATTTGAACGCGGAAATAGCCATAGGAGTTGGTAAAACTAAGATAGTTCATACGAACAAGTTGAAATTGGCATGCATGAGATTAAATTCCCCATAACTACCTTGTTATCATATCATTGTTGCTATCATCTTGTCATTTGCATGTATGTGTTAAGCCAGGTTACTTCATTCGTTCGCGGATCAAAACCTTGTAATTGGAAAGGTGAATGTTATGTCGCGGAGACAATTTGTAACCCATTGTAATCAGTTGTAATAGATAAGCAACCTGTAGCATCTTTCGACTTGCAATCTCCACGGGAAACCAGGTGGGCCGAGTAGCTTGGCTACTGTGGGGAAAGCGGGAAGGGGAGGCTCAGGAATGCTTTACTGAAAGATGTTTATTTACATATAAGTAATTATTCATGTTGTCATATTGGAAATTAATGCTAGTTGGCAATACAAAATATCTTATATAAGGGACGCAAGCCCAATTTAGCATAGAGGTACAATTGGAAAGGTGTTCCCATTGGAAAACACATTTGTATAAGGAGGGAAGTGTTGCGAACTTCCGCCTAGCGGCGTGTGTTATAGGCTTCGGAAACGCGAAGTTTAAGGGGGTAGACACGTCACGTGACACGGGCGATGCACCGCGCTGTAATACCGACAATCTAACCTGAAACATGGGTTTGGAATTTTTCCTTTTTCGTCCTTATATGAGCAGATTTTGGGCTGGGCGAGGTCTCATTCGAAAGAGGAAGGTTCAATGCGGAGCGCTGGGATAACCGTTTGAGTCACAAAACACTTTTAATGACCTAAAAATACTTAAGGACGTAAACACGCCACGTGACATGGGTAATGCAGCGCGCTGTATACCGACACAATCTGGCCCGAAACATGGGTCTGGGAAGGTACGTTGTTTTTCCTTATATGATCAGATTTCGGGCTGAGTGACGTCTCATTCGAAAGAGGAAGCTTCAATGCAGTCCGCTCTGGTCATCGTTTGAGTCACAAAACTCTTTTAGTGACCTAAAAATACTTGGATTCTTGCGGGTGTATTTTGTCGACTTTTGCTCTACTTTGATCACTCATATTATTAGATATCAACACAATCTCGTCGAATCATGACCAGAGCGGACTGCATTGAAGCTTCCTCTTTCGAATGAGACCTCGCCCAGCCCAAAATCTCCTCATATAAGGACAAACAACGTACCTTCCCAGACCCATGTTTCGGGCCAGATTATGTCGGTATACAGCGCGCTGCATTACCCGTGTCTACCCCCTTAAACCGGAACACACGAATGTAATAGGAAAGGGAGACAAGATGAAGCTCGTACAAGCCCGAGGGGTTTGAAAATAGTTAGAGATTCTTTTAATAAGGGAACTTTAAGATTATAAACAAATCGATACAAATCGATTCTAATCGATACTAATCGATACCCACCTGGATACGGGTGTTTGAATAAATGAACTCCTCCTTCCTCCCTTCTCCTAGGTGTGCGATTCCAGCGCAACGTTGTTAAACGCTTGATTTCGTAAAAGTTGATAACCGAAAGGAATCGGATCAACGAATAAGAATTTAGCTAGCTAAATAGTAAATTTGCGATTGGCTCTCGGTAACCAAGCCATTTTGAAATTAACAAGAGGAAAAGTGAAGGGCTTTTCGGAAGCGTCACTCGAGCCCCAAACGCTGTAACGAGCAGTCGCATAGAAAAATTTCTTTAGAAATCGATATTGTGTTACAAACTTTTATTTCATTCATTAAAGTTATAAGTTATTGTGTTCAAATCGTTTTATTCTGTTCTTATTATTATCGTTTTCATTATATTTAACACCAAAATAATCAGCGTCCAAGGAGCAGAGTGCCTTAGCACTTCACGGGCATCGACCCTCGCCGAATTCCCTAAGAAGGATCCAGGAGGACCAGCCGGCTACGCAACAGCGTGCATTGGTTGCGTTGGTGGCGCATAGCATTCCCTAGAATTCTCCACTTCTAGCGCATGAAGCGTGCAGTTCATGCGCACATGCGTATTTGTCGCTTTACGTACGCTTTGAAAAACATGCACGAAATTATGTGGTCCGCTACTCGAAGTGACAGAAAATATAACCTACATATATGCTACATGGCAATAAATGCTTATTGGATATTTCGTTCTTTTACGCTATATTTGTCACCTTTTTATAATTTAACATCCTTCCAAAATATTATTGTTTTCATTGATATGAAAATTCAATGTAGTGTATTACTATATTATTTCAACATGTGTTGTGAGGTAAGGCCGGCCAAAATTGAGGGGTAATCGTAGCCAGCTTTTAACATTACTTTTTTCTGGCTTAAATACAACTGACATAAAAGAATTATGAATAAGGCAGAATGAAGCCAGGAATATTACTTTACACGCTTCCACATAAAAACCCAAAATGAAACAATTCAATTTTATGGGCATATAATAATATGAAGAATGTTCAGGATGGAATACCCCTGAAGAATACATTTGTGATTCATGTATATAGTAATTAATTTTAAAACATAAAAATAATATTTTTTTTATTAATTTTACAGTTTTCCCACTTCTGTTATAAAGAAAAATCGTGGCCAGAATTACTCCACGTTAATTCTGTAATTCCAATCAAATGGACATTTTTATGTTATTGCTTCCAACTTTGTGACAACGTAAATTTTTACTTTCTCTGTTATAAGAATAAAAACTAATTAGACACTTCAAACTAGCAATTCATATAAAAAACCAGAATACAAAAGCACACGTAAAGCGACAAATACGCATGCGCGTAATATGCGCATTGACTGCCCATGCTTTTATTTTCTGTGTTACGTGTTATAGCGGGGATTTCGAGATCCGGATGCGGATGGGTTCGCTGCCCGTGGAGCGCTAATGCGCTCTGCTCACGTTCGCCCTTGGTGTCGGCCTCCAATTTTCTTCCAGCGATGATCAGCAAAGAAGGAAGTTAATAAACTGAGACTAATTTCTGTTGTTACTTAGTTTTAGTTTTAGTTTTATATATTTTAGGTAGGACAATTAAGAAATGCGTCTGATTGCTTTAAACGTTGATCAACGAATGAATGTGTACAAAGATGTCGTCTGTTCTATCTAAATATTAACATGTTTTTGTTAATTAAGATATCCAATAATATAAAAGGTTTCTTAATTAATTATTTTACGAATTATACGATTGGTCCTTCACTAACTAAAACGAGCGTTTCACATGATATCAGTGATTCTATTAGCAAAGCAACCGAAACATTTATTTAATCGATATAATTTAGCGAGCGCCTCTAAGAGGTAAGTATTCCTTGGAAAGTTTGTTCAAATTTCGATTGCTTCGTTTTACAGTTTAAACTTGGCGCGCCTAGAATTCGCTACGCAGAGCCATCTTACATGAAGCTAAGTTCACATGTTACCACGGCATACCGTAACATTCCTTCACCCTTACGGAGAAAAGGTGTTTTCATAAAACAACTTTTCTAATTTTACAATTTACTGATGATAATACAATTTCGAATATATAAATACTTTAATTAGTAACTTAATAAACATACAAAACTTGAATGAAACATTTAAGAACAACAATAAGAATTATTATAATTTAATTGAGATCTTAAAATCGCAAAGAAATATTTCCTTTACAGAGATTTTTCGGTTAAGAATCGTCAGAAGAGCAGCCCGGCCTAACGCACGCTAATTTGAGTTTATTTGTGTGCACTATTTTAAATTTGTTAGAACCCAACATTATTTCTACAGTTAAATCATTAATTGCCCTGCTGATCTTGTAGGGACCAATCCAATTACAGTCAAGTTTTGTCCTTGGTTCCTTTTGAAGGTAAACATCATCGCCTACGTTAAATTTACGAGGGTTTGCCCCACGGTCATAATACCTCTTACTCTTCTCCTTAGCTCGTTGTAAATTTTCAGCGGCAAGTGTCTGAGTAGTGGTGATTTTAACAAAAAGGTCGTCGAGGTACTGGACGAAAGTGCGTGGTACTTTCTCTTTGGCAAATTCAGATGGAATTTCTGCTCTCACCCCAAAAACCAATTCGTGTGGTGTAAACCCCGTGGCCTCATGCACCGAAGTATTGTACGAAAACATTCTAAATCGAACCCACTCATCCCAATCATTTTTAGCGCAATAATGCCTTAAATAATCGACAAAAACTCTGTGTGCTCTTTCTAGGGAACCTAAAGACTGGGGATGGAACGCCGTGGAGGTTATCCTTTGTATTCTGAATATTCGACAGAATCTTTTCATTACCTGACCAACGAAGTTTCTACCCTGGTCAGTGTGAATAACCCTTGGACAACCGAACCTGCTAATAAATTGCTCGGCCAGGGCAGTTGCTACAGTTATTGCTTCCATATTAGCTAACGGAATGGCATCGGAGTACTTAGTTAGGTTATCCTGCAAGGTGAGAAGGTACTTATTCCCTTTTGGGGTCAGAGGCAGAGGCCCTACAATGTCCATTTGAACTTTCTCGAAGGCTCGCCTCGGCGTGTCTGTGATACACATTGGTTGTCTGACTTTTGCAGAATGGATCTTGTTTCTCTGACAGGTGGGACAAGAACGGACAAATTCTGAGATTTCCCTCATCATCCCCTGCCAATAGTAATGTTCCCTTACATACTTCTGGAGTTTACCCACACCCCTATGACCACCGGCTGAAGACTCGTGAGATTCTTTGATTATTTTTAAACGGCCAGACTTAGCAGGTGTTATAATTTCGCCAGTGCATATAGTAATTAAAAATTGAGAATCAGTGAAAATTCGCTTAAATAAATCCTCTACTTGTTCCCATTCAAAATCGTTAAAGCTATCAAGATCTTTTGAAATACTAAAGGCCCATGTTTTTAATGAACTCATGAGGTTTTTAAGTGCCCTTAAGGAGGCTTCTATATAACCAAAATTTAAACATTCCGCAGAATTATCCTTGAAGTGTAAAAGAAAAATAGAAAATTGATCACCAGGAAGTGCCATAGCATCGCCAACCTCAAGTTGATATTGCCGCATCTGTTGCAAGGAAAATCTATTTCGTTTTAACAAATCAATCGTAACTTCGGAAGTAATATTGCCATTAAGTGGTAAAAAGTGAGCAAGATTGTCCCTCCGCATGTATAAATGATCTTTTATATACAGGATGGTTGGCAGAAGGGAAAGGTGAATTGTTTGTCTATTTATGTTCACATTATTAGCCATAACTTCACTAATCTCCTTATTGGGTGACTCATTTATTTCATAATCTACTGAGGTCTTTTCAACGAGGGACTCCCGTGCAGCTTTGATCGCAGAACAGTTCGGTAATTCTGCCTCTGGACTTCCAGTTCCAGGCATAACAGTTTCTTTTCGTGTCTCTTCATCCACAGTACAACAACAACAACAACAACAACAAGGTGCCCCTCTACCTTGACGATCAACACTCTGGAGCCCCATGCAAGTCACCGCAGGGGTCGACGAGTCACAGGGTCTCTTAGGAGCACTGCGAGCCCCGGGCTCATATCGAACACAGGCCGACGCCCTAGTCTCCTGAAGCGCGATCCAGAGGCTTGGAGTCAACGTTTGCCGACAGGAGGTTCGAAACGGCGACACCATGTCCGACTGGGAGAACCCTCTAAAATTCTCAATTTCTCTTTCAAATGTAAGTGATTCTAACATATCAGTTTCCAAATTTAGTGCCTCAGAATTATCAGCTTCTATCTTCTCGCGCGCCAAGAAGACAGATGTTACCATTACTTCTATTTCATTGCTAGTATTCTTGTCATCTGTTTCATCCGCCACAGAATCTGAAAACGGTGTCATGTCTGCACAGACAAGCACCCTCTCCGGATCTACAGAGTCAAAACGGATCGTATCGTCAGTCAGTGCGTTTGGTGATCGGGGGACAATGCTCTGGCAAGGATCAACAGGGTTTCGCGAGAGTGCATCCGCATTAGAATTGACTTTTCCCGGTTTGTAAGCTATATTGTAATCGTAATCATTTAGACGAATTCGCCATCTCATTAATTTGGATGTGGGGTCCTTAGCGTTATGCAGCCATACTAGAGGGCGATGATCGGTAATCAAGGTAAATTGTTGGCCGTACAGGTAAGGTCGGAAATGCTCTACCCCGAACAATACTGCTAAAAGCTCCTTTTCAATCGTAGAATAATTGGTTTCAGCTTCGTTCAAAGTTCTAGAGGCATACGAGATAGGAAGATCACTACCGACCTGCCCTTGACTCAACACAGCACCTATAGCGTAGTCCGAAGCATCGGTGGTCACGAGGAAAGGCTTGGTAAAATCAGGGTACTGCAGCAGGGGCTCTGAACAAATTACATCTCTCAGTTGCTCAAAAGACTTTTGAACGTCTGACGTCCAACGAAAAGGAATATCTCTCTTTAGTAAGCTAGTCAGGGGTTTGGCAATTTTGGCCATGTTGGGAATGAATCTCCTATAATAGCCCACGAGCCCCAAGAATTGTTTCACATTTTTCCTTGTTTTAGGTATCGGAAATTGCTTTACGGCAGAGACTTTTCCAGGATCCGGTTTCACCCCCGCACTCGAAATTACATGACCCAGGTAAACTATTTCCTTTTGTAAAAATCGGCATTTTTGTGGTTGGAAAGTTAACCCGGAATTTTGTAATCGCGCTAAAAGTACTTTTAATTTCCGATTATGCTCTTCAAGTGAATCCGCGTAGACGACAATATCATCCATGTAGACAAAAAGTTCTATGCCCTGTAACCCCGTTAGTATTAGGTCCATAACTCTTTGAAAGGTTGCGGGCGCGTTCTTTAGCCCGAACGGCATCCTGTTGAACTCAAAATGACCGTGTGGAGTTGAGAAGGCAGTCTTAGGTTTTGATTTCGGGTCCACGGGTATCTGATGGAACCCAGAGGCTAAGTCTAGAGTGCTAAAATACTTAGCCCCTCCTAATTGATCTAAGATCTCAGTAATATTGGGCAAAGGGTAGGCGTCCGAAACGGTCACTTCGTTCAATTTCCGATAATCTATTACCATTCGCCACTTAGGTTTTTCCGAAGAATCCGATTTTTTTGGAACTATCCACACCGGTGAATTATATGGTGAACATGAGGGTTGTATTATTTTGCTGCTCAGTAAGGAATCTACCTGCTTGTTTATTTCATCCTTGTGGACTAGAGGATATCTATACTGCTTGGTCTTAATAGGAATTTCGTCGATAGTAGTTATGGTGTGCTATGTAACGTTAGTAGACCCTAAATTATCCGACGGGAGATAAAACTGGTATACGAATCTGTTTATAACTTCTAAAATACTACTCTTCTCAATCTCGTTTAAATGGTCTAGTTCGAGCAACCTAATCAACTGGGCTAATCTTTGAGCGCGATCTTTGGATTTGTCAACGTCGGGGTCGGAATTGATTGTTTGCGATAAATCAGAAAAAGGCTTAGAGTCAAATTCTTCTAACTCAATAGGAGGTACCGTCAGGACGATATGGTCGCATGTAGTATTTATAGCATATAGTTTTACAAAGCCATTTCGTTGACTAGCTAGACATTCGCCTAATAAAACACCGGGTCCAGCGTCTAATTGTCGTACGTAACCCGAAGAATTATTACCTATGGCGGGTACAGTAATTAAGGTTTTGGTTCGCGGGGGTAAATTAAGCGGGGTATTGACATTGAGGGAGATTTCTCCTTTTCCAAATTTTAGCACGCCAGATAAATTTTCTTTAAATTCAATAGTTGCCTCTTGTTTTTGCAGAAACGAGATACCTAAGAGCCCGGCACTCTTAAGGGGAAAATCATCATTTACTATTTGGAAATGGATGGGAGTGTTGTGGATTATAACAACAACCTCGCCCCGCGTTTTGATTATCCCTGCACCAATACCCGTAAGTTCATAGACCTTTCCACTATTAATTCGCAAATCGGAGACTAATCCTGCGCGTTTTATTAGATTCAATTGTGAACCGGTGTCCACCAAGAATTTAGCGGAGCCCTGAGAAAAACGATCGCTCTCAAGGGAGACAACA
This sequence comes from Andrena minutula, assembly GCA_929113495.1. NCBI lineage: Eukaryota > Metazoa > Arthropoda > Insecta > Hymenoptera > Andrenidae > Andrena > Andrena minutula. Next base: position 33,803,073 of record OV815993.1, read on the forward strand.
GGTGGTCGAACGGCATCAATTACATCGAATCTGTGGCAGACACGATAGACACGGCGCGTGCAATGAGGGGTTTGGTCGGCACCGTGCCCTTTTGCTGACTCCCCTTTGAGTTTAAATTTTGATGAGCTTTTAAAGATGTTGGGTCACACTGGTCCGCCCCGAAGGAATAATCGCGTTGATTTTGTCCCGAATTAAAATTTCTCCGGTCATCCCTAGTAGGTGAATAGCGCCGGTTCCTTTTAGAATTAAAGTCCCTCCGTTCTCTACTATGATTTGAGTTACGCCGATCCTCGGGTGTCGCGAATGCAAACGAATTTTGTGAAGGTTGAGGACCCCGTTTATAGCATTGTGCCTCCAGATGACCCGTTTTCCTACAGTAATTACACCTTTTGAAATTACGAGTTGAAGGAACATACTTGTTATTGCTTACCAGCGGGCAATCTGACCGATAATGGCCAAATTGGTTGCAATTAAAACATCTAATGTTTTCATTTGAATTTACCGCGAACACCGTAGACCGATTTGCAGACAATCTGTGACTCACGCTGTTGTTCACATTCCTTTTCTGCCTAGCACACCTAGTAGCTAAACGGATAGCGTCTGCTAGTCCTTCCACCTCCTGATTAATAATGGACATCATCATCGCGTCATCACGTAAACCTCCCAGAAATCCCGATACCGCTTCTTCTTCGAGTACTGATTTGACACCCTTAACCTGCTCTAGGTTTGACTTTTCCTGAGCTATCTCTATTCCATTATCCAGAATTTCGTGCACTCTAGCACCAAACTCCTCTATAGTTTCCCCATCCTTACGCTCTATGTTCCTGAGATCGTCTAACGCGGCTTTGACATTGAAACTGTCCTCATACGCGACTTTCATTAAGTTGACCAATTCTTCTACCGTATTCGGCACCGTTCCCCCAGTAATTCTGTTATAGTCACGAATTTGCATCTTATTGCGCATGATAGCCAGTAAGTAGTATTTATCCTCCCTTTTCACAAGTGAGTCGGCTAACCTACACTGACTTATAAATTTGCTTACAGATCCCGGTTTCCCGTCGAAGCAAGGAACAAAATCAGCGACCATTTTGAGTGGCATACGCGAAGCTCCGTCTGACGGCCCACGCGAAAAGTTCGGTGCATTATTGTCAATGGACCCAGTATCGTTACCCGAATCAGATACACTATTTTCCAAAGGAGTGGAATTTTGAAACGGCACTACATCTAGGGATGCAGCTGTGGAGCCGGAGGCACCTAAGTTAGGTACAGCCACTACATCTTCCACCACGAAGCAATTACCACTACTCAGACGGTTCTTGCGTTTTTTTACAAATTTTCGTGCGAACGGTGGCATTTTAAACTAACAAATAGAACGATTCTAACGGCGATATTAAAATATAGAATTTTGATATGAACTCACAAATACAATGACGTAGATTAATGAATTAAACTGGACTCGCTCAAGTGACTGCTGGTTCTAGCTTCTAGCACGGGAAGGCGAGGGAAGGCGTTTTGTCCGCCGCTACCCCAAGGTAGCCGCCGCCCGCATAAGACCCTCTCACTTGCACATAAAGCCCTGTCCTTGTTTAGCACCATCCCTGTCTACCGCATGCTCTCTGTCACTCCCGTGCAGCGAATTGCCGCTAAGAGGCTAGTTATTTCTTACGAAGGAGTGACGGAGAGCATGCGGTAGACAGGGATGGTGCTTGGACCTTCGAAAAACTTAGCAGTAAAAGCCTTTAAGAAATAAATATGCACGCTACGTATTTGCTTCCTTTCTCATCTTTCTTTTCGACCCTGCCTAAAACCTTCTAGGGATGTGTTGTTCGCTTCGAAATTGAGTCCGTTACGTTGGTTGCAATTCATACAGCGAGTGCAGAGATGGCAGTACCAATTTCGTAGAATTCCCTAGAATCCTCCAATTTCTAGCTTATAATGCGTGCAGCAAGTGCAGAAAATAAAAGCATGGGCAGTCAATGCGCATATTACGCGCATGCGTATTTGTCGCTTTACGTGTGCTTTTGTATTCTGGTTTTTTATATGAATTGCTAGTTTGAAGTGTCTAATTAGTTTTTATTCTTATAACAGAGAAAGTAAAAATTTACGTTGTCACAAAGTTGGAAGCAATAACATAAAAATGTCCATTTGATTGGAATTACAGAATTAACGTGGAGTAATTCTGGCCATGATTTTTCTTTATAAAAGAAGTGGGAAAACTGTAAAATTAATAAAAAAAATATTATTTTTATGTTTTAAAATTAATTACTATATACATGAATCACAAATGTATTCTTCAGGGGTATTCCATCCTGAACATTCTTCATATTATTATATGCCCATAAAATTGAATTGTTTCATTTTGGGTTTTTATGTGGAAGCGTGTAAAGTAATATTCCTGGCTTCATTCTGCCTTATTCGTAATTCTTTTATGTCAGTTGCATTTAAGCCAGAAAAAAGTAATGTTAAAAGCTGGCTACGATTACCCCTCAATTTTGGCCGGTCTTACCTCACAACACATGTTGAAATAATATAGTAATATACTACATTGAATTTTCATATCAATGAAAACAATAATATTTTGGAAGGATGTTAAATTATAAAAAGGTGACAAATATAGCGTAAAAGAACGAAATATCCAATAAGCATTTATTGCCATGTAGCATATATGTAGGTTATATTTTCTGTCACTTCGATATTAACGAGAGACGGTTGAGGTAGCGTGTGTAAGACAGGAGTAGCAGAGGAAGTTTAGGGTGAATAAAGGAAGTGATAGGGCGGAAAGGAGCTGAGAGGACGAGAGTAGGGAAAAGGGAGAAAGACGGAGACGAGAGCGAACAGAGAAGAGCAGGAAAAAGGAAGTGTGTGAGGGAAAGAGGCAAGAGAGGCAGAAGTGGAAAAGTGAGGTTAGAAAGGAGGCGGAGGGTGGAAGGGATTAGGGGAGTGAAAGGGAGTCAGAAAGGAGAGTGGAGCGAAGGAGAAAAGTGGAGACGGAGTGAGCAGAGGATAGTGAAGGTGGGTGAACAAAAGGGAGGTAGAGTGTAGCGAAGGAAGAGTGAGGTTAGGAATTTTTGGCGGGAGAGTGGACAGGCGGGAGAGGCGCGACGACATCTGGTGAAAGCGGGAAGGACTAAGAGGTTAGGGAGAGAAGGAGTCACTGAGAAGGATAAAAGAGGCGGGAAGTTTAAAAGAGAATAAGAAGCGAGGAAGGAAGGAACAATGCAATCGGCTAGAGAAGGAGGGAGCGGGAAGGGGGAGAGCGTGGGAAAGGAAAGAGGAGCATATAAGGAAGGTAGTAAAGGGATAGAGGAGTATTTCAAAAGGGGGAGGGAGGTGGAGGAGGAGGAAGAGGAAGGGGAGAGAGAGGAAGAAGAGGTGGCGTTTAGGAAAAGTAGGAAGGTAGGGAGATCACCGCCAATAGAGAATAGGATGGGGGGGATTGAGGAGTTATTATGGAAGATTAGAGAGGAGATGAATAAAGGGCTGGAAGAAGTAAACAAGAGGGGCATGGAAATTAGAGAGGAGATGGAGGAAATGAAGAAGGAGTTTAAAGAGAGGGAGGAGAGATGGAAAATGAAGTGGGAAAGGATAGATAGAATGATAGACGAGATGGAGAAACAGGCGGAGGGCCTAAGGGGGGTGAAGGAAGGATTGGGGGGGGGGGTAGAGCGGAGACTGGAGAAGTTAGAGCAGAGAGAGGAAGTGAAAGTGGCAAAAGGAGAGGAAGGGCAAGGAGATAGGGAAAGGGTATTGGAGAAAAGGTTGGTGGAGGTGGAGAGGAGGTGGGAGGAGAAGGAGAGGGAGGAGAGAAAGTTGAATGTAGTGATTAGGGGAATCAAGGTGGGGGGGAAAGAGTTGGAGGAGGCTGTGCGAGAGCTGCTGGGGGAGATAGGAGTAGAGGGAAAAGTGGAATGGGTAAATGAGGCGGGAAGGAGGAAAGAAAACAAGGAGAGGATGGCAGTGGTTAGGATGAAGGACTGGAAAGGAAAAAGGGAAGTAATGGGAAAAAAGAGCAAGCTGAAGGGAAGGAGAGAAGTAGTGGAGGACGATTTGACATTTGAGGAGAGAAGGAGGCAGTGGAAAATAAGGAGGTTAGCGGAGCAGGAGAAGACGAAAGGTAGGAAGGTAAGGGTAGCGTACAGGGGCACGTGGTTAGAGGGGGAGTGGTGGGGGTGGGATGAGCAGGAGGAAGTATTACGAAATAAGGGAGAGGTAATAAGGGAAGAGGGAAAGGGCAAAGAGGGGGGGAAGGGGGCGGGGGGGGGAGAAGGGAGAGGAGGGAGTAAGGAACGTAGAGGGAAAAACAAACAAGGAGGGGAAGAATGGGTAGGGAGATGAGGGTAGGGTTCTGGAATGTGGCAGGACTAAAGAGGAAGGATGAGGAGTTTTGGAAAGAAATTCAAGGATGGGATGTAATTGGGCTAACGGAAACGTGGGTGGAGGAGAAAGGATGGGAGAGTATACGGAGGAGGCTGCCGAAAGGGTTCAGATGGAAGAGGCAGGTAGCAAAAAGAATCAAGGCAAAAGGGAGGGGGATAGGAGGGATGGTGACGGGGGTTAGGGACGAGATAGAGGAGGTGGAAGGGGAAGACGAGGAGGAGATAGAAGGGATAATGGAGAGAAGGGTGAGATGGGAAGGGGAAATATGGAAGATTATCACGGTGTACGTGAGACAGCAGGGCGAGGACGTGTTGGAAAAGCTGAAAGGGAAAGCGGAGAGAAGGGACAGAGGGGAAAATATACTAATAGGGGGGGATTTTAATGCGAGGACAGGGGAGGAAGGGAGAATGTGGACTGGCGAAGAGGAGGGGGAAGATAGCAGAAGGAGGTCAAAGGACAAGGTAGTTAATAAGGAGGGAAAGAGGTTGATCGAGGTGGTGGGAGAGGAGGGTTGGGGTATAATGAATGGGGCAAAGGAAGGTGATGAAAGGGGAGAATTCACATATATAGGAGGAAGGGGAGAATCCGTAATAGATTACGTGATAGGGGATCTGAAGGCGTGGGAGGCGGTGAGGGAGTTTAAGGTGGGGGATAATATAGATTCGGATCATCACCCGATAATGGTGCGATTGGGAGAGAAGGGGGGAGAGTGGAAGAGGGGAAAAAAGGAAGAGGTCAGGTGGGTAATGGACTGGTCGGAGGAAGGAGTGGAGAAATATAAAAAAGGGATGAGCAGGGAGGAGATTAAAGGAGAGACGGTGGAGGAGGTAATAAAGAACCTCAGCGAAGCGGTAAGGAGGGAGGTAGGGTGGAGGAGATGCGGGCAGAGAAGAGGAGAGCTCGGATGGTGGGATGGGGAGTGCAAGGGCAGGAAAGGTGACGCAAGGGCGGCAATGAGAAGGTGGAGGAAAGAAGAAGGGACTAGGGAGGAGTACAGAGAGAGGAAGAGGGAGTACAGAAGGGCATGTGAGGAAAAGAAGGAAGAGGAAAGGAAAAGGTTTGAGGAGGAAGTAGAGAAAGCAGATAGGGAAGGAAAGGTTTGGGAGATCATTAGAAGGGAGAGGGGAAGGAGGAGGGATACGAATGAAGAGATAGGGATGGAGATATGGAAGGGGCACTTCATGGAGGTGCTGGGGGGCGAGAGGAGAGGATAAGAGGAAGGTGGGGAAAGGGGTTGAGAGGGGCACAGGCAGAGGGGGGAATAGGGATAGAGGAAGTAGTGGAGGTGATAAGGAAGCTGAGAAAGGGAAAACCGGCGGGTGTGGATGGGATACCGAATGAAGCGTGGATGAATAGCGGAGAGAATGTGGTACGAGCGATATGGAGAGTATGCAATGGAGTGTGGATGGGGGAAGGGTGGCCGGAGGAATGGAAGGAAGGAGTGATTGTGCCGGTTAAGAAAAAGGGGAAGGGGGAGGCTGCCGGGGATTACAGAGGGATTACGCTGATGCCAACATTATATAAAATATATATGGCACTGTTTGCAAAGAAGCTGGAGGGAGAGATGGAGGAGAAAGGCATGGTGCCGGACAACCAGGCAGGGTTTAGGAGGGGAAGGGGGGTGTTAGATCAGATATATATATTAAATTACTTAGTAGGGAGGGAGATGAAGGAGGGAAAAAAGAAAATGGTGGCATTTTTTGTTGACCTAAAGGCTGCCTTCGATACAGTGGAGAGAAGGAAAATGGGAGAGGCCCTGAGGGACAGAGGAGTGAGTGAATGGTTGAGCGAAAGGATAATGGAAGCGTATGAGGAGACCAAGTGTTGCGTGAAAGTGGGGGAGAGAGTGAGTGAGAGTTTCTGGACCGAAAGAGGGGTGAGACAGGGGTGCCCGCTAAGCCCAATGGTGTTCAACGTGTGCATGGCGGATTTGGAAGAGTGCTTGAGAAAGGAGGGGTGGGGAGGAGTGAAAGTAGGGGGACAAAAGGTGTATGAATTGGCGTATGGGGATGATATAGTGCTGTTGGCTGAGGAGGAAGTGGGGATGAAGATGATGATGAGAGTGTTAGAGAGGTATGTGGATGAGAAGGAGTTGAGGGTGAATGTGGATAAGTCAAAGATGATGAGGTTTAGGATAGGAGGGGGGAGGATGAAAAAGTGCGAATGGAAGTGGAAGGGTGGAAGAGTGGAAGAAGTGAGTGAATTTACGTATTTGGGGTACAAGGTAGCTAGGAATGGAAGGCAAGGGGCGCATGTGAAAGAAAGAGTGAGGAAGGCAATGGTTGTGATGAGGGAGGTTTGGGGGATAGGGAAAAGAAGGTTTGGGGGCGACTGGAAGAAAAGGATATGGATGTTTGATAGATTGGTGAGCACGGTATTATTGTATGGAGCGGAAGTATGGGGGTGGAAGGAACGAGCGGATGAGGAAAGAGTGCAAGAGAGGTATATCAGATGGACGCTAGGGCTGGAGCGGTGCACCCCGGGGTATATGGTGCTGGACGAGACGAAGAGAGAGAAAATGAGGGTGAGGGCGGGAAGAAAAGCGCTAGGTATGGAAGGGAGGGTAGGGAGCGGGAAAGCTGGGGAAATAGCGAGAAAGTGCCTGGAGGAAATTAGAGAAAAGAAGAGAGACAGTGGAATAGGGTGGGTGGAAGAAAGAAGGAGGTTTCATGAGGAGAGGGGTTACGCGACGGAAGAGGTGGAGAGGAGGGAAGGGCAGGGGTGGAATATAAGGCAGGTATTAGAACAAAGGGATAGGGAGCTGCAGGAGCAGGAATTAGGAAGAAGATTGAGGGAAGGGAGATATAATAGGTGGTACAGGGAGGTGAGGACAGACGGAGTACCAAGGTACCTAATGGAATTAGGGAAGGAGGAGAAGATAAAGAGGGTAGCAAGGTACAGGCTAGGGAATGAAATGAGAGGGGAGAGGTATTGGCTAGAAGAGGGGGAGAATGTATGCAGGGTGTGTGGGGGGGAACAGGAGACATGGGGGCACGTGCTGGAGAGATGTGGAGATGGGGGTAGGGAAGTGGAGCAGGAAAGAGTTAGGGAAATTTTGGGAGAGAGAGGGTGGGGAGAAGGATGGATGGGCAGATTGGATGAGCGAAGGAGAGAGGCGACGAGGAGAGGAATGGAGGTCGGAACAGAGGGGGAGGTTGAAACAAGAGGGAGGTGGGAGGGGGGAGGGGGGGGAGGGGGTGGGAAGGGTTCAGGGGGAGGAAGGGGAGAGGGGTAGAGGTAAGGAAGTATAGATGTAAATAGATGTAAATAGAGAAGAGAAAATAGGTTGTAAATAGTTGTAAATGTATATATAAATGTAAATAAATAAAGGTTAAGGTTAAGGTTAAGGATTAGGTAGATGTAAGAGGCGTGAGAAGCGAGAGAGGTGAACGAGGCGGGCGATGCGAGCGAGGCGAGCGTGGCGTGCGAGGCGAGCGAGGCGAGCGAGGCGAGCGAAGCGGACGAGGGGAACCAAGGAGGCGAAGCGAGCGGGTGGTAGGGGCTGAGTGTGACGGGCGGGGCGAGCGGATGAGGCGAAAGAGCGAAGAGGGAGGGAGGAGAGAGGAGTAGAATAAGTTAGATATAAGTTAGATTAAATAGTTAAGATAGGTTAAGAATAATATGTAAAGAGGAGAGGAAAGAGGAGGAAGAAGACCCGAACCCGGAAGGGAGGGGTTTAATAAACATACATACATACATTTTCTGTCACTTCGAGTAGCGGACCACATAATTTCGTGCATGTTTTTCAAAGCGTACGTAAAGCGACAAATACGCATGCGCGCATGAACTGCACGCTTCATGCGCTAGAAGTGGAGAATTCTAGGGAATGTTATGCGCCACCACCGCAACCAATGCACGCATAGACTGAAGCGGAACGGTTTTCTCTGCAGTCTATGCGCATAATGCGTGAATCGGAACACAGCCCTAGACTTCAGCCTGGCAGTCCAAAAACTTTCTACCTACGATACATGCTACTTCTTTGCCAAATCGATGAGGAATCGAGCCTATCATCCTCTTACGTGTAATGTTATATCAAGCAAAATTCATTTCAGCAAACTAAATAATAATTTGTAGAATTGTCACCATTGTCACTAGGCATAACTCAGTGGTTCTTCGACACAGGGGGACCCGACATGCAACGTTGCCAAATTTCCGGAGGGAAGCCGATTTCGCCGCCTAGTGTATATTCATCAGTTCACCATGAACCAAAGAAGCGCGAAATCCAAACCGAACATTGTATTCCCGTTGCCTCGCCATGATGTGAACATAGCTTAACCTTTTCATTCGGCGGGAAATTTAAATTAAAGAAGGGGGAAACTCATGAAGTTGTTAGTTTTTATAATGCGATTAAATAAAGTCATGGCCAGGTAATTAAACACTCGTTAACATTGTAACTTTTATTTATCATCACCGAAATCATGTAAACGCTCATTAGAAAACAAATGTAATTAATTATTTATGTTAACAACAAGAAACTGAAGATCATTCATTCCGCTTTGAGATTTCATTCTGTAAAGACGTGTTTTGCAAAACCCTACAAAATATATATTATACGTTCAACATCGAATATAAAGTTTCTTTTAATCCTTCTAATTCCCGAATTCAAAATCTGAACGCATCCTCCGAGCAGAGTGCTTTTGCATTCCACGGGCATCGACCCCAATTCCCTGGAATTCGACGCAAGTTCCTGAAGATCCACGCAACAAGATTGGTGACAGCGGTGGGATTGCTTTTGAAATTTTGCCGGCTCGAGGTGTATTATCTGGACGATCAAGATTAAATACTGCTTCTTCCCCTCTGAGTTTTTGCACGGTTTTCCTGAGGGCAAGGGTGAATGCCGGAGAAGCGTGATTTCAGTGGCCGTGCACGCTTTCCCTGAAATCACAAAATACCAATAAAGAAGAGAAGATTGCTGAGTCAAAGAAATAGATAATTGCTGATATTGCCGGAGTTGAAGAACAGAAGATTGACTGACCTGAAGATTGGATCTGTTAAAGAAGAAGATCGAAATTCTTGAGGAGGCGAAGGCTGCAGGAGTCAGGAACGTCGGTGCGGAAAGAGAGGATCGGAATCTTCGAAGGAGAGGATTGCCTGGCCCGCAGGAGGTGGCGTAGAAGAAGAAGACTGAGAGGAACGGCTTGAATACACCATTTCCCCTGGTATCGTTATCATTGCGTTCCTATAAATAAGCGTTTATTATTGTACCAATAAAATGTCGCGCAGAGTTATCAGACAACAGAAATTTAGGAAAAGTCGCAGACAGTGTAGCTTGAGTAGTAGCAAAGGTTCCGAAGTAGAGGACGTATTTGAGGGAACGCCTAGATTGGGGATGATTGCCGATACATCTCAACAAGAGCATCCCAATACGATTTCAACACTAAGCCCTCTTTCTAGTATCGGGCTAAATAACGAATTAGATTTGAATGGAGTCGAAATGAGTAACTCAAATCATTCAGAGGAATCTTCATTAGGTCCGTTAGAAAATGCATACTTGCCATTAAAACTAGCTGTTGATCTGGTGCCTCGGTTCGATGGTAAAATTTGTACCCTTTTTAAATTGAGGGCTCGGATGCAACAAGGGGACTAGCGCTCGAAAATGGGGAAAATTATTGTCCAAACGCTAAGAAATATTGGAAAATTAAATGTTGTTAAACTGTATTTTAAAAGATATAGTAATGTACAGCTCGTCGCGACACACACTTTTTCTATTTACAGTTCGTTTATCGAATCATTACTATTCGAATTAAAAATTATAAACAAAAAATTTTTCATCGCCCAAAATCATTATTTTTTAAACATAAATTGCGATAACTTGAGTAAATATTAAGGGATCGTTATGAGACTTGAAACATAAAACTCAGAAAATTCTAGCGAAGCCGTAAAATATATGCACAAAACCCTTATGTTAAAAAATGTAATAATATTTAATTAAAAAGTAATACTGGATATAACCCATGTTTTTCAATGTTCGCCGTTAAAAAGTATCGAGGCAATTTTGAGGTACATATAACTTGCAGCGACAAAGTTTTTCCTTAATATACAAGGAAGATTTTCACCAATTTTCACACTGATAAATGAATAATTTTAGAAGATATGATGATACATAAAAATCTTGCGCGCTACCAATAGTCAACAGCCGCGTAAATGCGCTATTTATCAGTTTTAGCACTCGCGTTGACAGTTGGCCGCGTGCGAGAATGATATATGTCGTCATATCTTTTACAATTATTTATTAATCAATGTGAAAATTGGTGAAAATCTTCCTTGTATATTAAGGAAAAACTTTGTCGCTGCAAGTTATATGTACCTCAAAATTGTCTCGATACTTTTTAACGGCGAACATTGAAAAACATGGGTTATATCCAGTATTACTTTTTAATTAAATATTATTACATTTTTTAACATAAGGGTTTTGTGCATACATTTTACGGCTTCGCTAGAATTTTCTGAGTTTTATGTTTCAAGTCTCATAACGATCCCTTAATATTTACTCAAGTTATCGCAATTTATGTTTAAAAAAATAATGATTTTGGGCGATGAAAAATTTTTTGTTTATAATTTTTAGTTCGAATAGTAATAATTCGATAAACGAACTGTAAATAGAAAATGTGTGTGTCGCGACGAGCTGTACAATACTATATTTTTTAAAATACAGTTTAACAACATTTAATTTTCCATTATTTCTTAGCGTTTGGACAATAATTTTCCCGATTTTCGAGCGCTAGTCCCCTTGTTGCATCCGAGCCCTCAATTCATTAAACAAAGTCGTTTGGTCAATTCTCGAGTCAAACCCGCGGATCGGATGAATTTGCTCGACTGGTTCGAAATAAGATCGAAGGGCACGCGGACCAATTAATTAGTAACCGTCGCGAACCTAACACTTTGGAAGAACTAATTAATTTACTAAAATCGGCGTTTGCACGAGTGTATGACCTTGACCACGCTCACGATGAATTAAAAAACGTTTGTCAAGCAGAGAACGAGCGAGTAGAAATTTATGGAGAAAGAGTGAACGAAATATTGTGTTGTGCTAAGACGCCTGAGACCGAGATTCTGGTAGCGAATCTCAGAGGTGCTTCGGGCGTCCTTCGCTGTTGCTGTCCACGGGCTCCGAAGGTTCAGATAGAGGTGCCGTGGCAGAGGAATTCAGAGGGAATCCGAAGGGTAGGGGATCGTAGCAGGTTAAAGAGTAGGAACTCACCGCGAGGTTTTAAACAAGGTTTTATTCTGTCCCGATCTGGGTGACAGGTAACGCGTACTGTAACGTCGGTGTTCTGATTACCAGCGAGCCACGAGTGGCTTGTACATTATTCTTATACTCTAATCGGGGTGAAGTGGGGACCATCGGGGTCTCCATCTTTGACCCGCTTTGGGTATTTCGCCATGTGCTGACGGTTCTCGATGCGCTTCCGAAAGTCCTTACGCGGCTGTGTCGGTTTTCGGCTGTTCGGTTGCGGCAATCGGAATGCACGCGATATCGTTGCCCTTAGGCGTTGGTTGGGTTACAACAATTGAATCGCGGACTAGAAGTGGCGACAGAAAAATTCAATTCCGAACACCTGTTAGGCGTAAAAGTTTTACTAAAACAAACAGCAGTGACAGGGTTCGTAAGGGGATTGCGTGATCAGTTCATAAGCCTACTTATAACTAAAGAACAGCTCGATGATTTGGAAGTTGCGATCAATTTGGCTTCAAAGTTAGAGCGGCAAACCGAGGAACGTACGAAACAATCTCACAATTGTAGAGTAATTGCTCAAAACGCCAAAATTTATACTGCCGGTACAATTGACCAAAGATGTTACGGGTGTGGTCATATAGGCCACATTCGTACACATTGCCCGCAATCTCGATCAAAAGGTAACAGACTAACGGACCGCGATAGAATTAATTGCACTTATTGTAGGAAATCGGGACATGTACAGTCACAATGTTACAAAAGATTGAACGAAAATACTCGTGAAAAGGGAACACAACAGAATAATATGACTGAAATAGGAAATGAGGGTAATCAGAATTTAAACTCCAGAATGACTTTGCGAAAGACCGTAACACAGAGTCAATCTCCCATTGTATGCGCTCAACCCACCGGGTCTGTTACAAATTTGATATAAAAGAAGTAGCAACATTACCTGTTATTCCATTGGAACAAGTTTGTTTCGTTAATGGCTCTGGCAAATTTTTAGTTGACACAGGATCACAACTTAATTTGATTAAACAAGGACATCTGATTCCAGAAACTGAAATAAATGATAAGGTGACTTATAGTCTCACAGGTATTGGCACAGGCATAATTCGTACTTACGGTGAGGTTATTATTCCAATTTGCAACACCGGGATTAAATTTCAGATAGTTAAAAATGACTTCCCTATAACGGAGAATGGAATTTTAGGAGTGACAATTCTAGAACAGCAAGAAGTAACTTTGAAATTTAAGAAACACTTACCAAATAGCTTGTGGTTAGGAACTAAAGAATTTCCCTTTTGTGCTAACTCAGTTACACTAAATTTACCATCCCGTACCAAAGTTTTAGTAACTATTCCTGTAAAAAATAAAGAAAAGAAAACAGGTTATATAAGGAGGTTAGAAACTGGTCCAGGAGTTTATGTGGGCGAAGCATTAGCGACGCAGGAGAATGGATTTGTAAAGATTTTTGCAATAAACACTAATGTCGAAGATATCACACTCACAATCCCTTCAGTCGAGTTAGAAGAATTTATAGTTAAACCACCTGCTCCTCGCTCAGCACGGGCCGCGGATTCAGATAGAGGGCGGACAAGAGCAGACGCTCAGAGGCTCACCCAATTATATAAAATTTTGAATTTGAATGGTCTTAATGAATCAGAATTAGCTAGCATTCTCGGAATTATAAACGACTTTTCCTATCAGTTTTATCTGCCAACAGATAAGTTGGGTTCGACTAACATTGCGCAACACACAATAACAACAACCGATGAGATACCAATAAATACGAAACAATATCGTTTCCCATTTATACATAAAGATGAAATTGAAAAACAAGTCCAATCTTTATTAGAAAGTAATACCATACAATCATCAATCTCTCCATATAATTCACCAGTTTGGATCGTTCCCAAAAAACCTGATTCGACCGGCAAACCACGCTGGCGGATGGTAATTGATTACCGTAAATTGAATGAGAAAACCATAAGTGATGCTTACCCTCTTCCTAATATTATAGACATTTTAGATCAGCTTGGTGGTGCGAAATATTTCAGTACACTCGATTTAGCCTCTGGCTTTCACCAAATTCCGATGGATCCTAAATCAAAATTTAAAACTGCCTTTTCCACTCCGTATGGTCATTACGAATTTAATAAAATGCCGTTTGGGTTAAAGAACGCCCCAGCCACTTTTCAAAGAATGATGGATTTAGTCCTCTCCGGACTACAGGGCATCGAACTTTTCGTATACATGGATGATATTGTTGTGTATGGTAACTCATTGGAAGAACATTCTCGTAAATTGAAAACACTCTTAGCTCGGTTACAGAATGCTGGGTTAACGCTACAACCAGATAAATGTCACTTCCTTCGGAAAGAAATAGTGTATTTGGGTCATGTAATCACAAAAGAGGGTGTAAAACCAGACTGTGGAAAAATAAAAGCGGTAAAAGAATTCCCTGTGCCAAAAACTAAAAAGAGTGTAAAACAGTTCTTGGGTCTTATTGGTTACTATAGGCGCTTTATTTCAAACCTGGCTAAGATCGCAAAACCTCCCACATAACTATTAAAGAAAGATATTCCCTTTGTTTGGAACGAGAACGCTCAGGTCGCTTTTGAGAATCTCCGCGATACGATATGTACAGAACCACTACTTCAATTTCCCGATTTTAAACAACCATTTCTTATCACTACCGACGCTTCAGATTATGCTTTGGGAGCTGTATTAAGTCAAGGAGTAATTGGGCAGGACCTCCCTGTTGCTTACGCGTCGAGGACTTTGAACAACGCAGAAATTAATTATTCAACAATTGAAAAAGAGTTGTTAGCTATTCTGTTCGCCGTCGAACATTTTCGGCCTTATGTGTTCGGTCACCAATTTACACTGGTCACGGACCACAGACCATTGGTATGGCTACATAACGTGAAAGATCCCACATCAAAGTTAATGAGATGGAGGGTCCGCTTAAATGAGTATGATTACAATATAGTTTATAAATCGCGAAAAGTAAATTCAAACGCTGACGCTTTGTCACGAAATCCAATTACATCTATTCACACAATCACTTCCGATGCCCGATCTTCGACACTGGACCGTACAGAGGTAGGGAATCCTTGTCCGAAGCGTCTGGAAGGGGTATTTGTTGGCGCCGATAAATCACCGCTTACAGGTTCTGGAATGGACAAGGACAGTAAAAACAATGAGGAATTGGTGGCCGCTGTTTTCCTTACGCGTGGGAAAACAGAGGTAAAGGAATGCGAGGTCATGGACAGGTTGGACAATGACAGTGACAGTGACAATGACGAATATTTTACCGCAGACGAAGACGAGACGCCATTTCTCCCTACGAGAAGTGTAGATGGTGAAGGATCGCATGGAGTGGTATGCACTTGTGTTTCGCGTCGACTCGCTAGCCTGTTGAATTACGGAAAGGCCGACTTTGAAGGCACCCCGCTTCAGGAAGCGTTAGAAGCAAACCTCGTGCAAGGGGCCCGAGTTGAAATGGGGGCCAAGGTGCCTGGATGTTTTGTAGCTAGGGCCCAAGGGAAGAAGAGATTGCGATCCTCAGAAGGTATGACCTCAGTATAATCTGGAAGTGATAGAGTACCAAAACAGTGTAAAATAAGAATACTGGCAACTGACGTAGTACAAGAACAGTCGACTCACCTTCCTGTTTCTCCAACCGTTCTTCTGACTAAAGATCATTTATATATGCGTAGAGATAATCTAGTTCATTTTCTTCCTGCCAATTATTCAGTAACTTCACAAATTAGTAAGGATCTAATCACAAGGAATAGATTCTCCATCGAACACCTAAAACAATATAAGTTCAATGTTGGTGAAGCCATAACCTTTCAAAGTGGAAATTATTTTGTTTTCCATCTACTATTTAAAGCAAATTCACAGGAAATCCCTGATTTAAGACATATTAAGTCATCAACAATATCACTAAAGCATCTGATGGACTCTTTGGGTGAAAAAACGATTAGCGTGTCCAAGGAAAATAATGATTTGGAACCTATAGAGTGGAATCTTGTGGAACGTACCTTTAAGGAGGTGTTTAAGGACCCAAGATACCTAATTAAGGTTTGTTCAGGTGAGGTAGTGACGCCATCAAAATCTATTAGAAACGAAATCATTAGACAGAATCACGAATCAACGGTGGGTGGTCACCAGGGTATAGCTAAGTTGTACCACCGACTCAGGCAGGACTTTTATTGGCCGGGAATGGGAAAAGAGATTGCAGAATTTGTGCACACCTGTTCTAGTTGTCAGAGAAATAAAATGCTTTCAGCAAAAACGAAATAGCCAATGCGAATCACAGACACGCCAAAAAAGGCATTTGAGAAGGTACAGATGGATATAGTTGGGCCCCTACCTATAACAAAGAAAGGAAATAAATATCTATTAACTCTTCAGGATAATTTAACAAAATACTCCGATGCAATACCCTTACCTGTCATAGACTCAATAACCGTAGCGATCGCGCTTGCTGAACAATTTATTAGTAGATTCGGGTGCCCAAGAGTGATTCATACGGACCAAGGCAGTAATTTCACAAGTAAAATAATGAAGCATTTCTGTAAGATATTTAAAATTCAAAAGATAACGTCCACCGCCTTTCATCGTCAGTCTTTAGGTTCTTTGGAACGGGCCCATCGTGTCTTTGTAGATTACCTGAAACATTATTGTCAGAAACAAGACTGGGACGACTGGATTAGGTTCGGAATCTTTTCATACAATACATCTGTACACGAGGCGACTGGATTTAGCCCACACGAATTAATTTTTGGCAACAAAGCCACTATTCCTACCGCGTTCGCAAAAGAACAAGTCCCTCGAACTTTCATAGACTATTATGACGACTTATTCAGTAAACTAACTACTACTCAGGCTACTGTCGTTGCAAACATAGAAAAAGCTAAGGAAAGGAGTAAATTATATTACGATAAAAATGTTAATCCACGAAAATTCGAAGTAGGCGACAATGTTTATTTGTTAAAAGAACCAAAAGTTTCCAAATTTGATTATCAGTGGCTTGGACCATACAAAATTGTACGCAAATTTAACAATTACACGGTTGAAGTGGCGTTGAACGCTAACAAGTTTAAAGTTGTACATGTAAATAACTAAAAATTAGCCTGTATAAGGACAGATCTACCTTGAAACCTGTATGTAGTGGAAAAAGCTTTATTATGTTGTGTTGTTATGATAAACTTGTGTTATTTGTTCAAATGTATTGTCGTTCAAGTATATATTGATTCCGTTTCTTTTGAAAAAAGCTGTTTTAGTGAAAACACCATTTTCTAATAGGGAGGGAGGTGTTGTATATTCATCAGTTCACCATGAACCAAAGAAGCGCGAAATCCAAACCGAACATTGTATTCCCGTTGCCTCGCCATGATGTGAACATAGCTTAACCTTTTCATTCGGCGGGAAATTTAAATTAAAGAAGGGGGAAACTCATGAAGTTGTTAGTTTTTCTAATGCGATTAAATAAAGTCATGGCCAGGTAATTAAACACTCGTTAACATTGTAACTTTTATTTATCATCACCGAAATCATGTAAACGCTCATTAGAAAACAAATGTAATTAATTATTTATGTTAACAACAAGAAACTGAAGATCATTCATTCCGCTTTGAGATTTCATTCTGTAAAGACGTGTTTTGCAAAACCCTACAAAATATATATTATACGTTCAACATCGAATATAAAGTTTCTTTTAATCCTTCTAATTCCCGAATTCAAAATCTGAACGCATCCTCCGAGCAGAGTGCTTTTGCATTCCACGGGCATCGACCCCAATTCCCTGGAATTCGACGCAAGTTCCTGAAGATTCACGGAACAGCTCAAACGATTGTGGACGTTCGAGATTCGATTGCATTCGAGCTTACCAGGGTCCGCTTTTTCACATCGCTAACATTCTACAGTATTTCATGAACATGGTGAGGGCACTGCCAAGTCACAGGTTCCCGTCTAGAACACTTTTAATTCATGATGAAACACCACTGTGGCACCATCTGCTTATGATTGTCATAATTATATAAATCTGCGCGATCGGCTCTGTTCACGATTGTTCACGATGCTGTAGCGTAAATGACGCCAAAAATAAATGTCAAATGACTTTTATTACAATGAACCTAAAAAAAATCATAATAATTTTGAGACTGTAAACGATAAATTTGTAATGTCCAAAATAAATAAATCAAGGGATTTATAATAGAAGACACAAATAAATAGAGGGGGATGGTAGGGTAATAAAGAATAGAATAGAAACGAATGTTATATATTCTACGAAACATCTCTACGAAATGTATAACAGTCGTTTCTATTCTATTCTTTATTACCCTACCATCCCCCTCTATTTATTTGTGTCTTCTATTATAAATCCCTTGATTTATTTATTTTGGACATTACAAATTTATCGTTTACAGTCTCAAAATTATTATGATTTTTTTTAGGTTCATTGTAATAAAAGTCATTTGACATTTATTTTTGGCGTCATTTACGCTACAGCATCGTGAACAATCGTGAACAGAGCCGATCGCGCAGATTTATATAATTATGACAATCATAGGCAGATGGTGCCACAGTGGTGTTTCATCATGAATTAAAAGTGTTCTAGACGGGAACCTGTGGCTTGGCAGTGCCCTCACCATGTTCATGAAATACTGTAAAATGTTAGCGATGTGAAAAAGCGGACCCTGGTAAGCTCGAATGCAATCGAATCTCGGACGGCCACAATCGTTTGAGCTGAGTGTACAGTGTTGCGTGGTTTTGGTGGGAATTCTGGTGGATCAAAGCGACTTCTGCGTGGTTCGGCGTCTTTGAAGCTCTGAGGGGCTCTGCTCGGGAACTCGCGAGATTGAATCAACGAAATAATGAAACGGTTGTAAACTATAACTTTAAATTTAATAAAACTTTTAGAACTGAATTGAATGAATTTATTTAACGATTTAAAGTATGTAAAACTATTAATTAAGAACGAGAAACAAGGATATTTCGAATTGAACAAGAAGGGATTGCTTTATTCAGATCTGACACGTCTGATGTGTTACAACGTCGAAAACTGAATGCGAGGAGAAGAAACAGGCTTCTTCGTATGTTTATTCCTCTTTTTTTTTATCAATACATTGTTTTTCGAGTGATAAGGCAGGAGGCGTAGATAAGCGGTGAAGTTCATTCTGAACTAGTTCAATTTTAACTTAATTTAAACTTCGCGCTTTAAGAACTTATACCAAACACCGCTAGAGCGAGGATCACAACTCGCAACACCACCCCCCTTATACAAAAGGTGTTCTCTATGGGTGCGTTCCAGTTGGGCCCAAATCGCCCGCAACACCCATGATTTCCATTACATATCGCGACCGCGCGGGCGATTTGGGCCCAACTGGAACGCACCCTTTGAGATCAGCTTTCTTAAAGTTAAAAGTAAATAAAGTTTCCAACATGGATTATCGCGTCGTTCCAAGCATCATTTCTGAGTTTCCTTCTTCCCACCTTCTCACAGTAGCCGAGCTACTCGGTCCACCCGAGTTCCCATAAAAAGGCAAGTCAAAGGGCTCAGTAGATTACTTGTGTTGCGCGTCCCGGCGGTGATTCTCAGAACGGAACGCGGGTTGGTGCCCGTGGAATGCTGAAGCATTCAGCTCGTTGGAGTGCGCGGGCATTTCAAATGATTTCACAAAGTAAAATTTCAGAAACTATTTGTATATTTTCTATGTAACTGTTTCAAATCTGCTGACAAGATTGATCTGATCTTTTACAAAACTACCGCTTCGCTTGTCACCTTCGAGTGCCCTACTCCTTTAAGTTTGAAGTCTTCCTCGGACTCCCTCTCCGGATCCTTTCGCCCAATCAAGACGGTGTCATCCCTCTAGCTTCGTTAGTGGGCTGTCCTTCGCCCTTCCTTCATGCTTCCTCCCACTCTCCTCTGGTGATCGAGGTACGCTTTCCGATTACATAGGGGTAGTACATAGGCTACGTACAGTATATACATATCTCGCAGGTAAATAAGCGCAACCCTCGAGGTCAAGACGACGTCACTCGGAGAAAGTTTTATGGCTTTATGACTTTCAGCCTTCCCTGACCGGAGTTTTTACCCTAACAGGACATCGACAATTATTGAAAGGGAGGACAGAATTTTAAGTACTTTTACGAGACGAGCCGCTGCCGGCTCGACGAAACTTGGCACGCAGATGTGCAAAGGAAAAAGTAAAGCTATTTACTACCCTCGCCTGATCTAACGGTAACTTGAAACATTCAAAACTAGCAAGGAAAACCCCCCTAAGAAGCATAACGCGCTCTACAATAAACTCTTCCTTGTCCTCCGTTTCACATTTGCTTAAGACCTTAATGTTCCGTTCGCTTTGAATCTATACAGGGTGTGTAATGGTCTCCGGTTGCGAGACGATTATCGGTGGAACGGAGAAGGGATTGTGATGCCGACTCAGTCGGTATATCCGGGTTCGGCGAATGAGTAATAATGCGTTGTTAACAATAACAGTGTTTATTGATAAAAGTCTGTATAGTGGCTGTATGGTTTACAGGTGATATCGTGCCGTTCACGGCTCTGGCGGGCGGTTCGACAACTACCGTGGTTTTTTCGCGAGATGCTTGAGCGGTATCTCTTAGCAAACGCGGCGGAACGCGGCGGCGACGATGTTTCGGCGAACGGTTAGGAAATAGGATGCGGATCTGTTGAACGTTCTCCCCCGGATGGCCTTATGGGGCACGTCGGTGGAGGAGTCGTATAATATCGTATCAGAGTGCAGTAGGGTTCTGGCCTAATGGGCGCGGAGACACCTCTCTGACGTAGGCAGGGCGCAAGATTTCTCTCGGCCTATTTCGGAAGAGGCTGGTTATGGTACAGTAGTGACGATGGTCGACTACTGACACACCTCGTAGGAGCTAAAAATGGGCTTCTTGTCGTACCGCAAGTTTTTTTTTTTTTTTTTTTTTTTTTTTTTTTTACTTGGTGGAAATTCCCACGGATACCCCCGGCCCGCGGGGGCGGGCGGGGGGTTATGTGGGACTCGAACCCACTAAAACCACCAAGATGACCTCCTCGGGAGCGGCGTCGCGCGCCTGAGGGGGAGGACTTGTGCGAGATCAAACTAGCGATGCTTTCGCTTGCCTCCCCCTCATGCGCTTGAGGTACGACACCGCCCACGCCCCCGACGCAATTTGTCGCGTCGGGGTCTTCCCTGGGGGAGAGGTTTACCTCCCCCAGCTGCTTCTCGGCGACGCGCGACGGGTCATACGCCCGCGCCGCCATTTGTGGGCCGCTGCTGCTAGGGTGAGTAGTGTCCCCCGACACCCCCACCCCACGGCCCCGCGATCGAAAAGCCCCCCGCTCGGTCCTGGAACCAGGAACTGGCCAGAGCGGTTGGGGCCGAAGGCGTGACTGGCCACAATGAGTGACCCGCCCGCCCCGGGGCTGCTCGATCGCAGAGGGGGCGACAACTGGTAGTCGACCCCCCCTGGAGGGTCCATTCCTCGCCGGGACCCTCCGATGTCCACCCTGTCGCTGCCGCCGCGGACCGACGCGCTGCCACCGCGCCGCCGCGGCGACACTTGCGGACTATGAGGTGGCCCAACCCTAAGGGGACCACCTTCCTCCCCTCCCAAAACCCCCTCTCACTCTCACTGAGGAGGGCCACTGCCGGGGGTTTACGAACCCCGGACTACCCTCCCTTCCCCCCAACACTGTCGTGGGGGGAGTCGACGACGACGGCGCGTGGCCGGGGCCAATACCGGGGGAGCGGGCGACCTACAATGTCGCTGGACCGCGTCCCCCGGCCCCGGGTCATCTACGCCTCGCTCGTCGTCTGCCGGGAGGCCGTGGGATACGGTTCGGGAGACCCGACCATTCCCTGTCCCTCCTCGCCTCCTCCTTCTCGAGCATTATTTGCTCCGCGAAGAGGGAGACGGTCTCCCAGCAGCCCCGATCTTCAGCCATCCGACGTACGACTGTCGGGAAACTGAGATCGGGGCCCAGCTGCGCGTCCAGGACTCGGCGGTCGTCCACCCACTCCCGGCATCGCGCCAGGGTGTGATCCGCCGAGTCCAGGTCGCCCAAGTCGCAGCTGTGGCACTGCGACGTTGCCTCCCGCCCTATGCGGCACAGATAATCCCCGAAACAACCATGTCCGGTGACTACCTGCGTCAGGCGGAAGGTCAGTCTGCCGTACCTACGCCCCGCCCATTCGTCGAGAATGGGCAGGAGCGCCCCGACAACGCGTCTCTCCCTGTGTTCGGGGAGGGATAACCATTCAAGCCATTTGGCTTGCATGCGCTGCCGGGCCTGGCCCCGAGCCACTTCGTGTCCGTCGACCGCTGGGTCCCCCGCGTCGCGGAGATCGCGAACGGCGGAGTAAATCTCCGCCTCCATCTCCGCGAGCAGATGAAATGGGGGGGACGCGGCCAGAGCGGACAATTCGGCGTATGCCACCGTGCGATATGCTCGCACGGCTTGGAGGACCGCTCGGCGGTGAACTTTGGCTAAAAGCTCACGCCCGACGCGGCAGTCCTCCAGGTCACCGGCCCATATAGGCGCGCCGTACAGCGCCATGGACCGGATGACCGTGACATACAACCGCCGAATACCCTCGTGAGGGCCCCCGAGGTTCGGCATAATTCGCCTAAAGGCGAACACTTGCCGTTCCAGTCGGGGGCCGAGGGCCCTGAAGCGGCTCGTAAAGCGCCAGTAGGTGTCAAGGGTTAGACCGCGATACTTCATCGTCCGGCCGACCCTTATGCAGGCATCCCCGATCCTCAGGGACGCTCTGTTGGGGACACCACTCCCAACGCGGTCCGCGAGCCACATCGCCTGTGTTTTTTCCACGGCGACTTGCAGACCGAGCGTCCCGATCGAGGATACGACACGTCGCAGTGCCTCTTCCGCGAGGCTGATTGCGTCCTGCCATCGCTGCCCGGAAGCCACCACCAGGGTGTCGTCTGCGTAGCAGACTAGCGACACCCTTGGTGATGGCATTTCCACCCGCAGCACCGCGTCGTACGCCAGGTTCCACAGCAGGGGCCCCAACACGGACCCCTGTGGAACGCCGCGGTGCACTTCCGTCACCCCCCTTCCGCCCCGGCCGACGTAGGCGACCACCCGGCCGCGGAGATAGTCCCGGATCAGGCGGCGAAGGTAGAGCGGGATGCTGTGGTACAGCAGAGCCCGCTCGATCGCCGCCCAGGAGACGGCGTTGAACGCGTTCGCTATGTCTAGCGAGACAGCGACGCTCACACCGCCTCCCTCGACCGCCCGGCCAGACAGCGTCCGAACCAATCGAATAGCGTCGATGGTCGAACGCTGCCGTCTAAAGCCGAACTGGCGGTCGGACAGATCCGGGGCCACGGCTCCGAGAAGATGGTCGCAGAGGCGGGCAGCTATTATTCGCTCCAAGAGCTTGCCCGCCTCGTCTAACAGACATATCGGCCGATACGCGGAGGGTGGTACCGCAAGTAGCATAACGCTGCTAGCACAAGAGCTCCTGATTTTTTTTTTCCTTTAATTGACTTCAGTAGGGGGGATAGGAGAGAAGAAGTTTCCCTCTTTTTTGTTACCTCCCCCCTGTGGGCCGTCCCTCTAGACAGGAGCCTAGTTACCGGCCAATGATACAAGTGGAGTTACCAACAGAAAGTAAGAGCCGTAGCTAAAAGTGAGTCGCGGAAAATTTTCAAAAAACCGCATGAGCCGGGGTATTTTGATGCGAGTCCTGATAAGGAAGCTTTAGAGCTGTTGTTTGAGAGGCAAGAGAGCTGCTGGCTGAAATCAGTTCGTACTAGATTAGTAAAAAAAGGGGGGGGGGAAGGGAGGGTTATAAGGAAGGCAGGGGAGGTAAGGGGTTAAAGTGGGGCATGTGGCAGGGGCAGTGGTATGCCCGCAATATAAGGCCTTGATCAAGGATATATGTGAAGGATGGCGTTCGCGGAAAAAGTGATCAGGATACTTCAGGCGAACATCAACCACTGCCGCCTGGCGCACAACTTACTTGTGCAGACCGCGACAGAAATGGATGTGGACGTAGTTATAGTGGCGGAACCACTTTTTAACCCGGGTAGGTGGATATTTGATGAAGGATGTACGTCTGCGATATGGTTTACCGGAAGGAACGGGCTGGTCCCATGCGATGAAACGATCCACATGGGTGTGGGCTTTGCTGGAGGAACTGTTGAGGGTTTGAACTTTATCAGCACCTACGAGTCACCTAATAGTGATAAAGGGGACTATGACGCTTACTTGGAAAGGCTCATCTCGCTGAGAAGAGAAATTGGTCCACGGATGATTTTAGCGGGAGATTTCAATGCTCACTCGCCGGCATGGGGATCGACCAAGTTAAATGACAGGGGTGAAGCCCTGCAGGAAGCTCTGGACATAATGAGGTTGGCCCCGATTGTGAGCTCTGGGGGACACACGTTTGAGAGAAATGGGAGAACCTCAAAAATCGACTTTGCGGCCATGGACAGGGTTACGGAGGACAGGTTACTGTCGAGTCGTGTCTTGGATGCGTATACGGGATCGGATCATAGATACGTTATGCATGAGATAGCACGAAACCCTCAGAGGAGACAGGAACCAGAGACCGGGTCCCCTGCCACCGGCTTTAAGAGATGGAACGGGAAGACCTTAGATAGGGATAAAATGAGGACATCTTCCTAGCCTTTACGGCACATCTTCCTGCAGACCAACCTATGGGCAGGACACAGGTCGCTGAGTATTTGAGGGCCGTTACCGTGACCTGTGAAATGTCGATGAAGACCATAGGACCCAGGACTAAGCGATCCAGAGCAGAAAATACGTGGTGGAATAAGTCACTGACAGCGCTCAGACTTGAGGCAAACCGCGCGAGGAGGAGGATGCTGAGGATAAAAAATAAAGAGTCAATAGAGTTCAGAAGCAGACAGACGATTTATAAGACGGCCAAGAGACTGCTAAATCGCAACATCATGGAAGCCAAGGTGGCCTCGTGGGAGGCCTTCTGTGCTGAGCTGTTGAAGGATCCATGGGGCAGGCCATACCGGGTCCTCATGAAAGACATCAAGGGAGCCGGAGACCTACCTAGATTATCTAAGGAATTAGCAGAAGAAGTACTACAGCGCCTATTTCCGAGAGCTACGCTGGAAGGTAGCGGTAGAGCGGAGGGGACGGTCATGGCATGGTTGAGGACTGGTAGTACTGTGGAGCCAGACGATACCGGTTGGGAAGAAGATGATGACTGGTGGATCACCGAGGAGGAGGTTCGCTCAGCCGTGACCAGATTGGACACAAATAAGGCCCCGGGTATGGACGGAGTCCCCATGGTGGCTGCCAAGACTGTTGCTGGACTAGACGTACCAAGGTTGTGTTCGGTATATAACGGATGCCTGAAGAGAGGGGATTTTCCAACGCAATGGAAGAAGACCCGTCTGGTACTTATTAAGAAGCAGGGTAAAGATCCAAAGACACCAGAAGCGTATAGACCTTTATGCATCATTGATGGGTTGGCAAAGGTCTTTGAACGCATAATAAGGGATCGACTAATGACTGCGGTTGCGCCGGATGGTTTCCACGCAAATCAGTACGGGTTTGCCAAAGGTCGCAACACGACCCAAGCCCTCTACAGAGTTGGTAAGTTTGCGGAAAAGTGGTTGGGCAGTTATGCCGCCATCGTCACCTTTGATGTGCGGAACGCCTTTAACTCGCTCAGGTGGGACGTCATACACGAGGAGATTGACAGAAGACGGACGCCTGCATACCTGAAGAAGATTCTTAAAGGGTACCTTTGCGATAGATGGGTGATCCTACACCTGGAAAATGAGACCCTGAAACACCGCATGGAAATGGGTGTCCCACAGGGTTCGGTTATTGGGCCGACCCTTTGGAACCTCGTGTATGACGGACTGCTGAGGAGAGCGACGGGACAAGGTTGCGAGATCATTGGTTACGCTGATGATATCGCCCTATTGGTAGCGGCCAAAAGCCTTGATAACTTTAATAGGAGACTAAGGCTTGAAGTGGACGGAATTAAAAGATGGCTCGCGGATGTGGGCCTTAGGCTAGCAGACGATAAGACGACTCTTACCATGCTGAACAAAAAGAGTATACCATCTGATTTCCAAATCAACGGACCTGGATACCACTTGTGTCCGCAGGAGGAGGTTAAGTACCTAGGGGTCATTATTGACAAGAGAAGGACGTACAGGACACACGTCAATAGCGTGACAGGTAAGGCGGCTAGGGTGATGAACGCGATCAGCCGGGCTTTGCCGAACATTGGCGGACCGATGAACAGTGCGCGCAAGTTGTATTATTTGATCGTTGAGTCAATAGTGCTTTATGGTGCGCCACTGTGGTCGGCTAAGGCTTTAAAAGGTACCAACGCGGCCACTATTATGCGGGCTCAGAAGCTTGGACTCACGAGAGTGGTTAGAGCCTATCGTACCGTGTCAGGAAGAACGCTTTGCGTGCTGGCCGGATTCCCGAGCTTGACCCGAGCCATAAAAGAGAGAGCTAGGCTCTTCGAATTTATATGTGACGAAGACCCTGGAATAACCGCAAGAGCAGACGTGACCAGCAGATATAGGGAGGCGCTAAGGCTGAAGAAGAAGGCGCTGCGTGATGATACGATCCGGGACTGGGAAGAGGAATGGCGAGAGGAGGGCAATGTGTGGACCAGGAGATGGATTCCGGAAGTTAGACCATGGCTGGAGCGCAAGCATGGTGCGCTGGGTTTTCATCTTACCCAACTCCTGACGGGCCATGGAGCTTTTGGCACATTCCTGGTTAGAATCAAAAAGATGGAGGATGACTCATGCTGGTACGGATGTGAGGCTGCTGATGACCCAGAACATACGCTGTCGGACTGCGAACACTGGCACGAGGAGAGAGAAGAACTGGGAGAGGCCTTAGGGATTGAGGGCATTATCACCCCGGAAGAATGTATGAGGGTGGCCCTGGAGTGTAGGTCGAAATGGGAAGCGCTAGATAGATTCTGCGTCACTGTTATGAGGTGCAAAGAGGACGACGAAAGATACCTTCAGAGGGAACTTCGCCGGAATAGGATACAAATACCTACTGGCGAAGTATATTAGATACTATCCGCGTAGTTTCGTTACTACATGAAGTTTTTATCCGGAGCTTATTACACCTATTTATGTATATTCATTTATTTATTTGTTATTATCCTCTTTTAACTTATAAATTCTCTTACTTATTTATTTATTCCTTTGTTTTGTTTGTTTGTTTTGTTTGTCTGTTTGATTGTTTGCTTTGGTTGCTGTTGTTATGGACAGAGCTCACTACGGGCTTCTGCATCGGAAAGAGAAATCGGTTTGGGACTTTTACAACCCACGATATAGGGTGATAAGGGGACTTTTACAACCCATGATACAGGAAGACCGGAATGGAGACGCACAAATAAAGCGACTTCCGGTCCTTAGAGGCATTCATTGGAGCATCCATGATAGTGAAAAGCTTTGGATGTATGGAGTGGGGATTCAGGGGATAGGTTATGACCTAACCTGACCCTTTTTATATTGCGGCCCCTGCACTAATTACGGGCGGCCAGAAGAGGAAGCGTAACTCGCAACCTGGCCGTCTCGTGGATGCAGGGGAGGGGCAAAAAAAAAAAAAAAAAAAAAAAAAGGGGGAGGTAAGGGGTGACCGGGTGGAGGAAAAAGGGGATTATCTAGCCATGGGGAACGGGATTTTTACTTTATATGGTATTTTATTTATATCATATGTGCCGGTAAGGCGAACAAGGGGGTTGTCATGGTCGGAGACCAAATAATTGAGGATGATTTTATTGATAAAATCACTTACTAGTGGGACTTTGGCATCACCGTGAAGGTCGTTAGTGGAATATTTAAACGGAGTGTTTAAGATTATTCTTAATATCTTGTTTTGAGTACGTTGTAATTTAGCCTTATTAAGTTTGGAAGTATTCCACCAGACCTGTGCCCCGTATGTGAGCACAGGCCTGATGCACGTTTTAAAAATATGAAGCCGAATGTGCCTATTAAGAGGAGATTTATGGCAGATATGTCTGTAGAGGCATCCTGCCACTTTGAGGGTCTTGGTGATACGATCGTTAATTGCCGCGTCCCATAGCATTTTATATTGAAAAATTAAACCCAGGTATTTAACTTCGTTGGACCAAGGTAAAGCAGTATTGTTGATGGTAATATAGGAATTTCGCCTTTCTGCGAGAATCTTAGGATTACGCGAGAAGATGATGGTCTCCGTTTTACTGGGATTTGTTTGGAGTTTCCAATCGGAAAAATAGGTTAAGACAGTGTCAAGGTATAGTTGGAGCCTGCTTACCAGGGTTTTAAAATTCCATGAGGAGGAGTAAAGCGCTGTGTCATCCGCATATAATGCGAAATCGCAGCCAAAGGAGGATGGTACATCGTTAATAAAAATGTTAAAAAGGATGGGTCCTAATATTGAGCCTTGAGGCACGCCAGCCTCGACTCGGTGTAGCATGGATCTGGTGCCGGTACAGGAGACAAACAGCTGCCTATCAGTAAGGTAAGATGCAATGATAGATATTACACCAGGGGTAAGCCCTATACAATGCAGTTTGTAAAGAATAGCTCCATGCCACACCGAGTCGAAAGCTTTAGATAGATCGAGTAAAATCATGCCCACGGCCCTACGGACATTTAGTTCATGTGCAATGTACTGAGTTATGCGCAGTGATTGTTGTATGGTGGAATGACCCGCGCGGAAACCGAACTGGCGATCTGATAGGACCCTATTTTCTGTGAGAAAGTTCAATAGGTGAGTGTAAATGATTTTCTCATAAATCTTACCCATGATTGAGAGTAGGCTAATCGGCCTATAACTAGTCAAAAGTTCGCGCTGTTTGCCAGGTTTAGGGATGGGCACTACTTTGGAAATTTTCCAACTATTTGGGAAATATGTCCAAGAGGTGGACGCAGTGAAAATATAATATAATTGACAGAGAATTTTAATGGACGCGTGTTTTAGCATTGGAACAGATACGCCATCGCATCCTGGAGCCTTTTTGGAAGCCATATTCTTTATGTGTTCGGCAAATATTGCTGGGGAGACTGGCAACATCGTTCTGCTCACAAGTACAGGAGCGGATATAGAGCTGACGTACTCATTGACCCTTTCGTCGTTTGGTGAAGACAGTTTGGCTGCATCACTGTGGATCGTCGCAAAAAAGGTAGCAAGTAGCTCAGCCTTTTCGAGGTCTGCGGTAACAGTAACCTGACCATTACAGAGCGGAGGTATTGATCTCGTTGTTGGTGTTGAGGAGATCTTTCTATATGTTTGCTAAAAAGTAGGGTCCGGTTTCTTAAATGCTCGCAGTGTCCGGTCCCATTCAAGTATTCGTAGGAAAGAGATTCTCTTTCGAATGGTAGCGGTTATATCCCGGATTTCTGCAGCCAAGAGACCGAAACCCAGGATCTGTCCACGACGTCGCAAGGCCCGTCTGTGACGTATAAGAGAATTTAGTATTTGGTCCGTGAACAAATATGCGTTCCGGCCAATATGAGTGTTATCCGGAATCGCCGCACTTCTGCGGCAAACATGTAGAAATGAGGTCAGATTTTTAATACAGGAGTCGATTTCCTGTGTAGAGGAAAAGCAGCTCCTAATTTTGTACCGAGCTGTATTTTCTTTGTAACGCTTCCAATCAACGGAAGAGGCAAGGCTGTGAGGCCCGCTTGACTGGTTGCTTGTCAGTATAACTGGACGATGAGCAGTATCAAAATAGTCTGAAATTGCACATTTAAAGTCCGCATGGAAGTCAGTTACAAAAAAGTCAATTAGAGAGGGTCTAGAGCAGCCAGATTGGTGAGTGAACTCATCAGAATGTATAATCTGGTATTGATGCTTTATGGAATGTTCGTACAGGATTCTTCCGGCTCTATTTTCCGCAAAATTTTTCCATAATTTATGTTTAGCGTTCCAGTCAACCCCAACAAGGAAGGGAGACCCCAAGCGGATCATGGCATCAAAGAGCCGGGTGTCCTTAATGGCTTCAGGAGGTGCGTAGCTAACCCCAATAATGATTTTGGGGGCTAGGAGCTTGATAAAACACGTGTCGTGTGGTAAAGGAGTATTCAATAAAACATTTACATAGTGAATTGAAGAGTGTATACAAATTGCCACTCCTCCATTTTTAGTTGGACGATCAGCGCGAACCATTACGTAACCGGGCAGTGAGAAAACAACCTGGGGGGTAAGCCAGGTTTCCGTTATTAAAATAATGCCCGGCTGCAGTCCGGCGACCGCGCGGATCAGTTCATTACGCTTATGGTAAAGCGACGTGGCGTTCCAGAGCATTATCGTTGGCAAGGGCATTACTCTATTCGATACAGCTGAGAACTGAACAAAATACTTGAAATTTTTCTGCTACTGTTCGACAAGGACGGAGTTTGTCGATTAAAGTTCTAGTAAGAGACAGCATATGGGTTAGATCAACTATCGAGTTCAGCTCTCTGATAGCTCCAAATAGGTCGAGCATTGTATTAACCCCCTTGGATTGCAGTTCCTGGGGCTCTTGTGTGAAAGAGGTCGCGTGGTTTGAAGGTAGAGTAGGAACGACTTTTGGGCCACGAGAACCACCAGCAACGATTTCAGCGTATGGACGGGTAACTGTGGGAAGAGGAGGGGTAGAGCGAGACATTGAAGGTGGAATTGCACTAGAAGTATGATTTAAAATTGGTAAAGCACTAGCATTAAGGGCTACCCCGTTATTGGGTTTAAAATTGTTATTTCTTTTTTCCAAATATTTTTGGAGGGCAGGACACTGTCCATAATTGGCCGTGTGTTGCCCTCCACAGTTCACGCACTTTGGAGGCGTTTCTAATAACTTTTGACAGTCAGCAGAGCGATGTGAGCCAGCACATTTCACACATTTGGGAGGCAGCCCACAATTTGCTGCTGAGTGGCCATAAGCTTGACAGCAAAACATTGGGTATAGTTTCTTTTTGAAAAGAATTTCTCCCAATATACTCTTGTGCTAAACAAGGCATTAATTTTTGAAACTGTAGAGGGAGCGGTTCCCTGAGGAAAGTTTACCTTATAAGTAAAGAAAGGTGAGTGGGTATTACCCTTGCCAGCGAGGGGAACGCAGGAAATTGGGTTTAGGCCTTTTGCCTTTAGTTCTAAGAGAATTTCCTCGGATGGGGTTTCCGGGAGACCCTTGAGAGCCATGGTTAGTCCTCGTTCGGAGTTTAAAGTAAAAGTAAAATAAGGGATATTATCTTGGGCCAAGGCTTGTTTAAATTTTTTAAAAGATTCGACCTCGTCGAATTGGAGCCTGATCTTGTTCCCCAAGTATTTAATTTGAAATGTTTTTCCGACCTCGGCCGCGAGTTCAGTTTCGAACTTGGCAATGTTATATTTGAAATTCAAAATATACAGAGGAGGGGGCTTGACCGAACGAGCAGGCACAACAGAGGGGATAGATCCCTGCGGGCATGGCCTTTCGGCCTGTGGCATAACATTGCTAGGCTCCATATTTACTTCCGGCGAGGTTTTTTTCTCCCTATAAGAAGTTGACGATGGTATTTCACAGCACGGTTTAAAAGCAGCTAGAACCGAAAATCGGTTTGTAACCTTTATATTTGGTATAATTTCAACATCCTTTTGGGCAGGATTTACGTCCTCAGGAAAGTGCATTAGCGGTAATGAGACGTTAATAGACGAGGTTTTAAACCGAGGCGGTGAAGGAGGAATCTTGCAGGAACTGTCATTAACTATCTTTCTATCGCTTTTAGCCGTTCTTTTTTGTTTTTTTTCCCAGGGTGTTTCTCTGAAGGAGCCTTGTCAGGAATTATAATCGAGTTTGACATGGGATCAGAATTTTCGGAAGAAATGGAACCAGTGGATTGGTCCAAAGTATTTTGGGCCCGTCTTTTGGACGAGGATGAAGAGGCAGAAGCAGAGCCAAGTATAGAATCAGTAAAGATTGAATTGCTTACAATT
Organism: Andrena minutula; assembly: GCA_929113495.1. NCBI lineage: Eukaryota > Metazoa > Arthropoda > Insecta > Hymenoptera > Andrenidae > Andrena > Andrena minutula. Next base: position 33,834,593 of record OV815993.1, read on the forward strand.
TTCCGTTGACTGAGGGCGTCCAGAGATGGCCCGTCATTTTTTGAGAAAGTCGATGGGTCCCTGGGTAAAGCCCAGTTGACTTCAGGGTCGAGACCCTCCTTTAGGGTCTCCAGAATATTAATAGAGCTATAATTCTGTAGTTTCTGTAAGTTACACTCTGTAAAGAAAAACGATAGCGCACACGAGGAACACTAAGGCACTGTTTTTACTGGATACTCTGTACTTGATAATCTCAACACTGTCTGACGATGGGCGAGTGAAATCGCACCAGTCGCGGCAACGGTCAAGAGCGAACTGATGTAGCACAAGAGCTCCTGATTCCGTTCGCCTCGGCTGTTATATACGGCGGCCGTACATCTTCGCAAGCGAGTCAGAGCGCGGGCCCCGTGGCCACCTAGTGGCCGTGTCGGGTACTGGGCCTCGCGCTTTGTTGTGATTTCGCTCGCTTGCGCGGATCGCGCGACGTGACTTCGTCACAGGTGTCCCAAAAATGTTGCGTTTCCTTAAGGGGGTAGACACGTCACGTGACCTGGCCGATTTGGTCGGTCGGTATTACAGCAGATTTTTTCTGCACAGAAATGGTAATATCCATAGATACGCGGCTGCCTGTGCACGCGAGAGGGAGCTGTTTGCTATTTCCGTATTCTATTTTGAATAAGGAAAGAAATTCTCAGCTGTTGCGTTGTACTTGTAAAACTTTAAACGGAAAGTCTGCTGGTACTGCAAACGTAGAAAATGCATTGTACATTTACTTGAAATGTGCTTATGCTACAATATTCTACGTTGGCAGTAAGGAATTATAAGTGAAAAGGAAAAATACACGAGGGCATGTCCCCAGAAAATGAAGTTTGTTAGGATAAACATTTTTTAATTAGCAAAACACTGAAACAGAACATGAAATACACATCCTATGCAGAAAGCAGTTGTGAACAAACATATATAAAATTGTGTTTGACGTTGAATCCAACGCGTGATTATTATGTGGTCCCTCCTCGAAGTGACAGAAAATATAATCTATGTATATGTTATATGACAATAAATGTTTAGCGGCTATTTCATTCTATTACGCTACATTTGTGAACTTTTCATCATCCTTCCGACTTATTATTACTCCGCAACAGTATCTTTAGGAAATCGGGTATAGCATATAGGTTATATTTTCTGTCACTTCGAGGACAGAAAATCTGCTCCTCCAGCTGACAGAAAATCTGCTGTTGCACATTTTCTTTAGCCCGGTCGGTGTCATGGAAGGGGTATCTCTTCCACCCTGCATTTGTGGTAGTTGTAACGATATTCCTCAGTCCAGTGTACATATGTACACCCCGGTTTCATCTGCAAAAATAAATAAATTTAATAAAAATTATTTTTTGTGTTTATACCACTTGAATGCAAAACTGATACTTACACTTACCGAAGAAACCATTATTATTGTGTCCTATTTCTCATAAATATTTTCTTGAAATGGCACTGACCCCTTTTGATTCTAGTTACTTGTCATAGTACCTGTGATAAAAAGTTAGAACGAGTTGTAATTGAATGCAGTAAAAATGAAAATGTATGTATGTTATTTACTTATCTTTATGCTTGTGGAGAAGACTGCCTTCCTTTCCTCGCTTCATAGAGCATGATTTTTAACGTCGATATTGGTTGGTGGAAATATCTAAAACAAATTATATATGAAATAAACATTCATGATGATTTCCAATTAATCCAATTATCTGCATAACAAAAGTATATGTCATACTTACGCTTTTATACATGTCATTTCCACTTGATATGAAAAAATAGCTGCTATAGCAGCTATAGGTATTTATTATTAGGAGAGTGTGAAAAGGCCCACCACCACCCCCGTCATAGACGGTCCTATTCACTCTCCGTATGTATTTTCTACATATTTTCTTACTTACATTTTGGAAGTTTTGGAACATTGCTTATACTCACCGGTGCATTAGTGACTTTTGATTGCAATTGCTTATTCGACAGCTCTTCATATTTGCTGGATGCACTCGCCGGTGCATTACTGACTTTTGATTGCAATTGCTTATTCGACAGCTCTTCAGATGCGCTGGATGCACTCGCCGGTGCATTAGTGACTTTTGATTGCAATTGCTTATTCGACAGCTCTTCATATGCGCTGGATGCACTCGCCGGTGCATTACTGACTTTGTATTGCAATTGTTTATTCGACAGCTCTTCAGATGCGCTGGATGCACTCGCCGGTGCATTACTGACTTTGTATTGCAATTGTTTATTCGACAGCTCTTCAGATGATCTGGATGCACTCGCCGGTGCATTAGTCACTTTGGATTGCAATTGCTTATTCGACAGCTCTTCATATGCGCTGGATGCACTCGCCGGTGCTATCGCGATGTCGTCATCCATCATTTTATGTACTCTTTTGTGTACTCGTATTTGCTGCTAATGTTTTTACGTTCGCAGGTTCTCTAATCGGCTGTTGTCGATTGTATCTACTATCTATAATTTCTGGCAACATGCAATCCTCATAGAACTTCTTCAGTTTTTCCTCCATCTCTGTTGCCCTGAATCGATCATCTCTCGATACTGTTGTAACCTTCATTCCTTTTGGCGTCCATAAACAAAAATAAGCCCGTTGCCTTTTCGTTATGTGCAATTGTCCTTGCACTTGATAATAGTAGTGATGATTTTTATTCATTTCGCCATCCTGGAAAATACGCCGTATTGCAGGAAGGTTCTTTATTGCTTCATCAGGCGATAAATCCTTCGCCGATTCAGGACACTTTACTTCGACTATTTTATCAAGGCCCACGAGGCCGTCAGGAGTTGCACCTAAGTAAGGCACAGTGGCATCGATGAAGAGGCCACACGGTAGAATACGGAATCCTAATTCTTCTTCCATTTGGCTCAAGGCATTTGCCTCATTTTCCCTTCCGTATTCGAGTGAACGTAAATTTTGGAGTTGCGGGTACATTATACTCTTCACAGTATTTGCCCGTGGTGTAGTCTTTCGTAATCGGCATACCTTGCCGAAATTGGATGCAGTTAATAATTTCTTTCTATAACTGGTCCATTTTTCGCTATTTGCCTGATCACGAGTTTCCACTTCGATCTCGCCTCGCATCCTTTGCCACTCATGGAGTATAGCGTTGTGACTTTTACACTCGGAAGAGTATACTGTCTCTTCCATATCTGGTTTTTCTGCGTTGGGGCCGTAATCATGATCGCATGATTGTTTTTTATTTCGGAAGGAGGATGCTTTCGCTTCTTTTTTATATTCCCTTGCTTTTTCTGCTGCATGCTTCCGACGTTCTTCCAGCTTTCTTACCATGGTTGACGGCTCTTTATTCATTGCCGTACTCAATCTGCTAAACGTCTCTTTTGTATTATATTGGACGACTGCAGCGGAGACTCTACCCTGATACGAGCCCCCTCGTCCAAAGTTTATTCTTTTGCCTCCGATGAATTTAGCAATGATGCTATTAAAACTTTCAACAGCATTGTTATTTAGACCCTGCAGCAAACTGTCAGCTTTAAGGAAAAGTTGCTGCATCGCTTCTTCGATACTTTGATAAATACCAGCGTTTCTCAGTCGTGGAACGTAGTCTTCTTTGTTGGGATCAGAGTATTTATTACAGAAGTATGCTAACTTCTGACATTCCTTGTGTTCACCGAAAACGTGACTCGGTACATTTTTCAAGTCTTTCTTCAAATTCTGTATTCGTTCCTCGAGTGTCTTTTCTTCTTTCAGCCGGTATTCTGCAGCCTTTTTTATACCAGTACGCAGGCGAAGAGCATTCTTCTCTACGACAGCTCTTAGATCTTTGTTGGGGCCTTTTGCTACGATTTCGGTTATTCTTCTACTGAAATTGCGTAACAGGTGATTGGTGCATTCTATTTTACTGACCCCCACCATGTACTTTTCATATGGCTTATTGTCCAATATCTTCTTGTACATACTGCTATCACCATCGGCAACTAATATAGTGTACATCAGGCCGTGCATATCTACGCTGCAATTGAAGCCTTCGACAACAGCAACACTCTCCATGCCAGTTGAACTCTGATTACGACCCCAATTCTTGAAGCAACGATGCTCGCGCGGTTCTTCCTTCTTCGTAAATGCTATTTGGCAAGTCATACAGAATTTATTCTTCACGCTGATGTACAACACTTTCTTCGTGTGGTATCCCACGATGGCTCCTACGCCAGAAAGAGAATTATAATCTCCTCCGCGGTATGACCTTTTCATCCAGCTGCCATCTGCGACAACTGGGATATACGGTAAATTACATTCTGGATGTACGTGGCCTCTTGTTATAGCTAATGCATTTTCCTCTTTTCCAGCATCTTCTATTTCGCGTTGTGCGGCCACTTCGAAGCCATCGATTAGCTCAATGTGACACTTCTCGTATATCCTTTTCGTCATACAGGACACGTTCATGGTAGTCAGTATTTCCTCCAGTTGATTGTATCCGCCGCCCGTCGCCATTGTTGCGGCAACAGCGGCGTGGTTGATATCCATAGTGGTATCACTCTTCCGAAGACAGGATATCTGCTCTATGTATTTGCACATTGTGCACTCTACATAATACACATTTTCTAATCCATAACGTTGACATCTAACTATTTCGAAATGTTCGATGCCACAGCCTATAGTCGAATGTTTTCCAAGATTTTTTATCTGTTCGAAAACATACGGAAAATCAGCGAAATCTATTCCTTCTGAAATTTGCTTTTTCGGCTGTTCTGGTTCTGCATTCTCCACCAGCCAGTAATCGGCATCAATTCCAACATCTTCATCCATTTCTTCGTTGATGTCTGTGTTGAAATCTATTTCTTGTACAATTTTCTCTTCGTTCGACACGAAATGCACTTGTTCTACAATATCCTCTTCGTCCGCATTGAAATGTACTTCTTCTTTAATATCTTCTGCGTCCGTATCTATAATTCCTTCAAAATTTCCTACGTCTTCTTCGTGTATTCTGTCCGTAGGAAAATCACTCGCAGCGGATGTGCTTGGATGTGCTTCGTAGGAGATACCTGCTTCCGCCACGGTGCCCTGACCTACCATGAGGCACGCTGCTTTTTTCAATCGTTGTCTGCACGTAAAAAGTCAATAATCAGTAACACGGTGTACATACATGGAAGTAATAAAAACATATATTACAAAAGGGACACACTGAAGGCACACTGAAAGAAGATACAGTACAGTAAAGTCTCGATGTAAGCGAAAGCCTCAGAACGAAGTAAGTTTAACCCGTCATTGACTCTCTGGATTTGAACCACTTGACATTCCACGCACAATCGGACACTTTTTGGAGTAACATTTCGGATGTGGCTCAAATTTGAATATGTTGCAGTCTTTAGGGATGCATAAACATATGAAGAATTATTTTTGAAAATTTTGAAAAATGTAGATTTTACAGCTGTGCGAAGGTAAGTGTTAACCTTTTTTCAATGAATTATAACTATGGAAGTAGTAAACGGATGGAGATGAGATTTACGGGGATTTGTAGAGAAGACATTGAAGTTTTAAGAGAAAATTATTTTAATTTTTAAAAAAAAATTTGAACCATTTCTGTGCAATTATTATAAACAAATGCAGTTTTTTTTACATCCGGCGCGATTTTAAAAATCTTAAAAAAAATCAGAATATTGCTCTATCCTTTCCCTTCATGGTCTAATTGTCAAAAATATGGACATTTTACAATTGGCCTTGTAAAAATTGCTGAAAGTTGACGCTGCGTCAAATTACACCGGCTCGACTGGCAGAGCCGTGCGGTACTCGCAGCGGCCAAGCGGCTATATCTGCTATTCTTATACAGTGTTCTCTAATATGGTAAATATTTGTAAAAAACTGAAGAAGGAAAACTTTTACTGTTTTTTATACACAACATAGTACGGTAACTCAATTTTTGGTGTTCGCAATATTTTTCTTGAAACGAGGGTGACCTTCAGTTTTTTAAATGGAATGCTATATGTTTGATTATCTAATATGAAAGCGATTGTCAAGACAAATTCAACCATATGGTATACTTTGACCTTCAAGGCTACACAAGGCTAGGAATGAAATAAATATATCGAATTATCTTTCTAGTAGATTGAATCTCCACAAAATTACCTTTTTTAAAAAAAAGGTACAAAAAAGAGCGCCAAGTATATAATCCCGTAAAAAAGAATCCCATTTAAAAACAGTGTCGTAAATTAATATAAATTTATTAATGTTCTATATTCAACTTTACAAAAGTAATGATATACAACAGTTGCGCCAATTATCACACTGGCCAGTTACACAAAGAACAAAATGTATTCAATAATATTAAGCAGATATATTTTTATACAAATAAATATTTTAATACGAATAAATATTTGATTCAAAATACTTGGCGCTGCGCCCCGAATTGGTGTTGCTAAACTCAATAAATATGTATAAATTGCATTAATCCTTTTCTTTCTTTCTTGTACGTGCGTGCATGCGTGTGTGTGTGCGTACGTGCGTGTGCATATGCTACGTATGGTATTAGAATTAAATATATGTAGAATAAATCTGACTGCGTTTCTAATATGTGTATGTATATGTATTTTATATTGTAATGGAGTTGTTGTAAATTATTAATTAATACTAAGGCAATTAACATTTTTTCGGTTGCGCAGCGCCAAGTATTTTGAATCAAATATTTATTCGTATTAAAATATTTATTTGTATAAAAATATATCTGCTTAATATTATTGAATACATTTTGTTCTTTGTGTAAATAGCCAGTGTGATAATTGGCGCAACTGTTGTATATCATTACTTTTGTAAAGTTGAATATAGAACATTAATAAATTTATATTAATTTACGACAATGTTTTTAAATGGGATTCTTTTTTACGGGATTATATACTTGGCGCTCTTTTTTGTACCTTTTTTTTAAAAAAGGTAATTTTGTGGAGATTTCACACATTTTATAGTGTTTATTATGGCTGTATAATTTTTTCACCCCCTCGGGTGAATTATTAATATTAAGTGAAATATTATATTGCCATCCAAACTATGCACGCCTGCAAAGCTACCAGACAATTGGATTGGTGGAATTGGTTTAAATTTGAGTTTTCAGACATGAAGCAAACATACAGGAAGCAAACAGAGGATTGAAGCTGAATAAAATCGTTTAATTAATATAATACTATGTCACAATAAATTTTTTTCTCTAACGTAGATTATCTGTAAATATATAAAATCCACATTTTAGTTATAACTTAACATAGAACATATAGAAATAGAGTGGCCCTTTGTTATAGTAAATGTAGAGACTACAAAATGTGCCCGAAGGAAGTGAGAGCGCAGAATGTCTTGTTGGAGGAAATTTAAATACTAATGGTAATTTATCGAAAATGAACAAAGAGATTCAATATTTTTAACACACAATTTATTGGTGCTGGAATAAAATTAAATTAGTATGTTTATTGGTGAATTGAAATATTGTTCATGGGAAACTAATCAAATTAATGAATAGCGTAGGAACTACTGTGGATTTTAATAAAATATTATATTCATAATACTTCAGAGATTTCAAATCTTATGTGAAAATATGTTTCACAAAAGTTTGGAAAGTATCGAGGGAGATGCATATTCAGCGTACTTTCTTCACTAATGTGACTTACTCGACATTGCAAGCAGTACGCCATAATTTTCTTAACCCTTAACTGGTATACTGTTTTTTTCAAACGTAACTGGTATACTGGGGTCGTGGCAGACCTCAAATAAAAAAGGGCACAGAAACTTGTAAAGTCGACACTAGAAGAACCTCTATGAATATTTTGTTCTTAGGTAAAATATAAAATAATAGAAACGTAGAAATTTAAAGTATTACTACAAAGTTAATTATAAATTCAGTTTACAAACTTAGACAACCAAAAGTTTCACAGTGAACTCTGCGTGCCGGGGGTAATGAGTGACCCCAGGATACCAGTTAAGGGTTAAATATCAATGCTACGCTAATTTGAAAAATTTTGTCGATTTACCTTATTTGACAAATTTCAAGAAACTTGTGCGAAACAACCTCCAAGCCTGTGTATCCCCTTCATTTCTGTCCAAGCCTGTGCACCCCCTTCATTTCTGTCCAAGCCTGTGCGTCCCTTACATTTTTATCCAAGTCCTCTGCGTCTTCTTCATTTCTAAATATAATATATATAAGCTTTACATAAAATCTCTAAATTGCTGGTATAAAAATATCTAGCAATTTAAATGCAATGCAATTTGTTACAATATATATATTATTTTGTGCGAAAGAAGATACTCTACATACTAAATTGATTTAAAAAATTTTGGCGACTTACCTTGTTAATTAAGACAATAATTCAGTCTCCTATTTGGTGTAAAAACTCGTGACAATTCAAATTCTGACAACTTACTTCATTTGACACTTAGCACTTGGTAGGTTATAATATATCTCTGTCTAGCTGTCATGTAGCTGTCACGTCACAACAAAATTTGTTACACGGTCGGCCGAACCCGCATCCAATGAACGACGAGAGACACTTTTCCTCACCCCCTCTTGCCTAAAGTGTAGGACGATGACGATGACGATCTTAATTTTACGAACATGAAATTCGGCAAATTGCCACTTTACAACGAAATATCTCAGCTCATAAGGCACGTAGGAACAAAACGAAGACACTTTTCTTATATAAATCAAACCCAGGCTATCCATTAAGACCATTCAAAATCGAATCGGATCAGCCGTTATTGAGATTCGGAAATCTCAGGGTTCAGAATAGCGAGTCGTGGCGTAATAGATACTGTTGTTGGCCTCGTGGTTCGTGGAAAACAAATAAAGGAATCTCTTGTAATAACTCAGAACGTTTAAAGTATATTTCGAATATAAATGAACAGGGCAAATAAAATCAAAGACACTTTTGTTACAAAGATTCAAATACAAAGATGCAAATACTTTCGACGCAGTGATGCGGACTGCTTTCGTTTTTACTTCTAACGGATCTCTACCGGATACGGCCATAACGGTCCTTTTCCTTCTTTTAAGATAGGCGCGTGTTACCAACTTTCGCAGAGTTATAACAAAACTCCCAACACTTCCCCTTAACTCTGCAATACTAACTAACTATTTCGGCTTTGTGTTTTTCAAATTTAATACGATCCAACGGCTTTGTCATTATGTCCGCGGTTTGTTCATCAGTCGGACAATATTTTATGCTAATCTGTTTTTCTTTTACTACTGTATTTATATAACGATATTTTAAATCTATATGTTTAGATCTTCTATTTATAATACCATTTCTTATCAAACTAATTGTACTTTGGTTATCTATATAAAGCGTAGTTTTTACTGTCTTATTTGTTAACTCTTCGATGAGATTCTTTAGTTGCTGTAGCTCTTTGCAGCACTCAGATGCAGCAATATACTCTGCCTCAGTGGTTGATAAGGCTAAAGTCCTTTGTAATCTCGAGCACCAACTTATAGGTCCTCCTTTATACATGATCAGGAAACCGGTTGTACTCTTCCTTGTTTCATAGTCCTCACCGAAATCCGAATCGCAGAATGCTATTAGTTCATCATCATCCTTCGCGTCTGCTTTGTACGTTATACCCTGATCTCGTGTCCCATTTAGATACCTGTAGATACGCTTAATATTGATTAATAAATGGTCAGAAGGTTTGTCTACATACCTGCTGCATTTGTTTACTGAAAAACTTAGATCAGGTCTAGTTTTAGTACTTAAGTACAAAAGACTTCCCACTGCTTCTCTACAAGGATAAGTTTTATTTTCAGTCTCTTCCTCTGTTCCCTTTTCTTTCACCATAGGAGTTTTTACTGGTCGACTATCCTCCATCCTAAATCTCTGTAGAATTTTGTTTGTATATTTGTGTTGTGTCAGTCTTAGCTTCTTTTTGGTTTTGGTAATTTCCATTCCTATGAAGGTTTTAGGTTCCCTTGTTATTGTTATTTCAAACTCATCCTTCAGTTCATCTAATAGTTTCTCCATTTCTTCTCTGGTGTCAGCTGTCAGAATACCATCGTCCACGTAAATGGCCAAAATTAAATTAGTATCGTTACGTTTGAAGATGCATTGCTCAGACTTCAGGGGTTCCAGACCCTTTCTTTTTAGGAAGCTTGTAAAGCGTTGATTCCACTTGAGTGGAGCTTGTTTTAGCCCATACAAAGCTTTATTCAATTTACATAATTTGTTTTTACATTCGTACCCTTTAGGTGGATACATATAAATATCCTCATCTAACTCACCGTAGAGGAATGCAGTTTTTATGTCAAAGGTCATTATGAAATTTTCGGGCTTGGCTGATATTGCAAGCAGTGTTCTTAAAGAATCCCCACTGACAACTGGGCTAAAGGTCTCTTCATAGTTTACACCATACTGTTGTTCACAGCCTCTGACCACCAAACGTGCCTTATATATTCCGTCATCTTTTATTTTAAATACCCATCTACTAGTCAGCGGTTTTACTCCGACGTGCGTGGCTTTGTCCACAAAGTCCCAAGTTTTGTTTTTTAAAAGAGATTCCTTTTCCTCGTTGATTGCTTTTATCCATTCAGTCTTATCGGTGCCAGACACGGCTTGTTCATACGCCAAAAACACATAATCTTGATATTTGTTGGGAAACTTTCTTTCCCTCTGTGGCCGTGTATGCACTCGGTTTGTAGAGACTGGTTGTTCTTCAGCTTCCAATTCTTCATCAACTGTTTCAACTGAGCTCAGATTTGGGCTCACTGTTTGTAGATTTTCTTCAATTTGATCTTGTATTTCTTCGATTTCTTCCTCTTCATCCATTTCAGGTATTGTTATAGTTTCACGTCGTTTTTCTACATCTCTTTCTTCTTTATCAGGTACTTCATTAAATCTCACATCTCTGGATATAATTATTTTCCTTTTACTCTCGTCCCACAGTCTATATCCATTGGGCGCGTATCCCACCATTCTATACTTCTTACTTCTTGCGTCGAGTTTTCTAAGTGGGCCAAGAACTTTGGCATAGGCTTCACTTCCAAACAGCCTAAGTCTGCTTACGTCAGGTTTCCTTTTCGACCATTTCTCTATTGGTGTTACATCGAGTGTTTTAGTTGGAGATCTATTGTGAATGTATGCAGCTGTGTATACTGCCTCTCCCCACATTTGTTTATTTAAATCAGAATCGAAAAGTACAGCCCTTGCCTTTTCTATTATAGTGCGGTTCACACGTTCTGCTTTCCCATTCAGTTGGGGCGTATAGGGTGTCGTACAATCCAATTTTATTCCCTTTTGATCACACCATAGTTTTACTGTTTTATTTACGTACTCCAGTCCATTGTCACACCTTATCTTCTGGACTCTTTTGCCTTGTTCTCCTTCCACAAGTTGAACATACGTTTTGATCAGATCTGCAACTTCAGATTTGTGTTTTATTAGATAGATCATTAGAAAGTTTGTTTCGTCATCTAAGAATGTCAAAAAATATCTTTTTCCATCCCATGTGGACGGTTCAATAGGACCACATACGTCCGTGTGAATTATTTCCAACGGATTTTGTGCTCTATGTCGACTGTCGTCAAAACTTTGTCTTGTTTGCTTTGACTTCATACATACCTCACATAGTTCTTTAAGTTTATCAATATCTTGTTTGTTAACATTCATGCCATCTGACAAAACTGTCAGCCTCTTCATGGCATTTAGATGCATATGACCAAGTTTTCTATGCCATAGCATCGCATTACCGTGTTCGGTACTTACCAAGTTTGTTTCCTTTTCTTGCACAGGTTGCAATTTTATGCCATAAAGTCCATTTGACATTTTCTTACCTTGCAAAACTGTTTCATTTTTGTATTTTATTAGTACTTCCTTTTTTGCAAAAAGTACTTCACCGTCATTATCTGTAATGGCATTTACCGAAAGTAAATTTGCTCTCAGCTTTGGAACAAACACTACATCTTTCAAATCACAGGTCTCATAGGCTAGTCTTCCAACTCCTTCGGCTTCCATAGTTTCATTCTCCTTTGCTACTTTTATATTAGACTGTATTTTCTTTACATTCAGCAAGTTTGCTTCGCTGTTTATCATATGTGATGTAGTTCCAGAGTCAACTATCCACATATCTGTATTGTCCAAGGAGTTCGCTAGAAAACATACCTTACCATTTTGACTTTCTTTATTTTCTCTTTTGCGAAAATAGCAATCCTTTTCAAGGTGATTCGTCTTCTTACAAATATTGCAGGATTGAGCATTCGCATTTGTCTTGTTCGGGCAATTCTTCGACAAGTGACCAATTTTATTACAGCTGGAGCATTTTTTTTCTTTCTGATTCGACTGCGTTTTACAATTTCGAGCTATATGTCCAGCTTCGTTACATTTATAGCATTTTCTCTCTGTTGCTTTAAATGCCACAGGATTTTCTTTTACTATACCTCTTCTTTGATCCTCAGCTAATAGTCGTGCTATTAGGTTGTCCAGATTCCTCTCGCCTTTGCTTACGGACTCCCAGGCTGTCGCAAAGTGACTAAAGTTCTCAGGAAGAGAAACAAGAATCTTAGATATTAACATGTTATCATTCATGTCAGCCCCGAGGGACTTCAACTTATATGCTAAGTTTTCTAATTTGCTAACATGTGTTGCAACATCAGAACTTTTATCGAATTTGTAATTGAAAAATTCTTGTAGTAAATTGCACTTCAATTGTTCAGTATCTCTCTGAAAAATTGATTCCAGCTTCGTCCACATCTGGTACGCAGTTTTACAGCTCATTATATGCAGTAATGGTTTCTTATCGATAGACATTATGATTAATTTCTGACTATTCGCATCTTTCTTTTTCCACGCATCATTCCTTTGTTCAACTGGAGTTTCTGATTTTATTGTTTCTTGCAGCTCGTGAGCCTCCAGAACAATATTTAACTGAAATCTCAAAATTTGGTAATTTTCAGCATCGACTAACTTTTCTATATGGTTGGTATCTTCTGTTATATTCTTTGCCATTCTTTACTTGTTGGTTTTTATTATTACTGATACCAAATTTGAACTCTTTCCTTTCAAACAGAATAATTTTATTGCACTCACCACGTTTTCTTTGTTCACGTGTTCTGGGCCCATAACCTGTTGTTGGCCTCGTGGTTCGTGGAAAACAAATAAAGGAATCTCTTGTAATAACTCAGAACGTTTAAAGTATATTTCGAATATAAATGAACAGGGCAAATAAAATCAAAGACACTTTTGTTACAAAGATTCAAATACAAAGATGCAAATACTTTCGACGCAGTGATGCGGACTGCTTTCGTTTTTACTTCTAACGGATCTCTACCGGATACGGCCATAACGGTCCTTTTCCTTCTTTTAAGATAGGCGCGTGTTACCAACTTTCGCAGAGTTATAACAAAACTCCCAACAGATACACTCTGTGTCTCGCGCTGCGCATATAATAATATATACTTGGCGCGAGACACTACCGTGTCTCTTGATTTCTTCCTTCATTCCTAACTTTGTGTAGCCTTGAAGGTCAAAGTATACCATATGGTTGAATTTGTCTTGACAGTCGCTTTCATATTGGATAATCAAACATATAGCATTCCATTTAAAAAACTGAAGGTCACCCTCGTTTCAAGAAAAATATTGCGAACACCAAAAATTGAGTTACCGTACTATGTACCTTCTTCAGTTTTTTACAAATATTTACCATATTAGAGAACACTGTATAAGAATAGCAGATATAGCCGCTTGGCCGCTGCGAGTACCGCACGGCTCGGCCAGTCGAACCGGTGTGATTTGACGCAGCGTTACATTCAATTAATTTTCACTTGGCCAATTTTAAAGTCTCCATCTATTTCCAAACACATCCATAAAGAGGACAAACAGGGCTATATCCTCCTATTTTTTCAAATTTTTCTAAAGTTGCCCTCAATTATAAAATTGCATTTGTTTACAAGAATTGCAAAATAAATGGTCAAAAATTTGTATTTTTTCAGTGAAATAATTTTTATTATGTACTCTTATATCTCCACTGTAATCACCCAAAAGGTCATTTTTATCGGTGTGTTAGTTCAACAGTTATATTTTTTGGAAAAATAGTAAACACTATATTTCAAAGAACTGTAACTGCCACAATTTTTTAAATTTTCAAAAATTCTTCGAGATATGTTTATATATCCCTAAAGACTACAACATATCCAAATTGCACCAAAATGCGAAATGTTACTCCGAAAGGTGTCTGAGTTCGCGTGGAATGACCCAAGTGTGAAAACGTCTAGACATTATTGCAGTAATTAACATAAGATTGATATTTATTTTTCATATTACAGTACAGAGAGGTCCGCAAGGAATTACGCAATCGGGATTTTGGCACGGGAAGAGGAGGTAGGGGTGGAAGAGGAGGAAGAGGGGGAAGAGGGGGAAACGGAGGAAGAGGAGGAAGAGGGGGAAGAGGGGGAAACGGAGGAAGAGGGGGTAGAGAAGGCAGTGGAGGAGAAATAAAACAGTATTATTTTAATTAATAAAAAAAGTATATTTATTCCATTTTTTTATTCGAAGGCCTTTCATCCGTCGGCCATGAATAATTTTCTCACATTTATTCGTACTTTAGTCGAGAATCATATATGTATTTAGTCGAGAATGTACGAATAAAGACGAGAAAATTATTCATGGCCGACAATTGAATTCCCCACGTTTAAAATAAAAATTGGCTTGGGTTATAATGCTCATCTCTGATATTTTGCTATACCATTGAGACAGTGAGTTCAACAACGGACTAACCCACATTTTTTTCGAAATTGAGTTAGTAGCAATAACGTATTCCAATAGGCTCTACTAATCATATAAAATAGCAATTTTTTTAATGTGGGTTAGTCCGTTGTTGCTCTCACTGTCTCAATTATAACATAAATTCAACCGCGATTTCAAATGATGTATGTACATATGTGTCACGGTAAAAGCGTTAATTTACGGCCGATTTCTTCACCTTCACTAATCTTCCAGTTAGAGTTATGTTCCACATAACTGCCAAATGATAGGATCCTATTGGCTTAGAGCATTTAAATGCTCTAAGCCAATTGGTCGTTTACTAACCGGAAGATTACTGAAGGTGAAGAAATCGGCCGTTAGTAAATGTATACAGTTCCTAGCAGTTCCTAGTCAATGTGTGCCTAAAGTGCATACAAAGTTGGACAAAATATAATCAATCTAATTACAAATTACAAATTACGATTAAAATGTAACTGTGTAATTGATTATATTATTTTCTGTAATCGTTAATTTTGGTAGTTGACCACAATTTTCTCAACTACCCAAATATTAACGATTACAAAAAAAAATGTAATCAATTACACAATTACATTTTAATTGTAAATTGTAATTTCTAATTTGTAATTAGATTATATTCTGCCCAACTCTGATTGCATATAACCTAACCTACAATCGTCCGAAAATGCATACATTGACTGCATCACGCTTTTACTGTAGCACATGTATCCAGCTAACGCTTCAGTTTTGCTACGATTTCACGTTGGCAGTCCTCCCGAGTAGGCGCCATCTCGTATCCACTGCGTGAACTAAATTTGTCACGTAACTTGCTCTGTATTATCGCCAATATGGCGGAATTCGTATTTGGGAATGCAATCACGCGGGTACGTTGTTTGTCCTTATATGATCAGATTTCGGGCTGAGTGACATCTCATTCGAAACAGGAAGCTTCAATGCAGTCCGCTCTGGTCATCGTTTGAGTCACAAAACTCTTTTAGTGACCTAAAATTACTTGGATTCTTGCGGGTGTATTTTGTCGACTTTTGCTCTACTTTGATCACTCATATTATTACATATCAACACAATCTCGTAGAATCATGACCAAAGCGGACTGCATTGAAGCTTCCTCTTTCGAATGAGACGTCACTCAGCCCGAAATCTGATCATATAAGGACAAACAACGTACCCGCCCAGACCCATGTTTCGGGCCAGATTGTGTCGGTATACAGCGCGGTGCATTACCCGTGTCTACCCCCTTAAAGGGGGTGATTCTGGGGGTGATTTCAAACAACTTTTTCCTTTGCGAAAATGCTCTCCGATGTTTCGTTAACGAGATATTAATAAAAAGCACCGACCAATCACAGCGCGAGTCTGACGGCCGAGTTCCCGCGGTAGCGTGGCTACGAGCCGCGCTGCGACTGCGACGAGCAAGCAACTCGGCATGCATCGAAGAAACTTGCGTAGAATGGCAAATGAAAAAGACGTAACAAATAAAATCGAACATGTTGTCATGGTTTGTTCGTTATTTAAAGTGAATAATGAATAAAGGATAAATGGATGAAAATCACGTGTAACGTAAAAAGACGAATACGCATTTTTTTTTTTTAGAAGATTCGAAAATAATAATTATTTGAAGTGGGAGGATAAGGAATACGTAAATTTCCTTGTGTTAATAACGTAGTCACGAAAAGGTAATGTAACAGGAAATTAACGAAAGGTGATAGTTGTTCGTTATTGTGATAAAAATCCGTAATTCAATAACGGCCAGCACTGTTGGTGGTAACGAATAAGTCTGTTTAAAAGGCCCGAATAAATGTTTTCGTACGGGAATTTAGAGAATTATCGCCGGATATAAGCCATCGCTTGGGTTAAATTTAAAAATGAATTATCAGCAATAAAGTAACTAAAACTCACCCTTGTTGGAAATTCACCTGCAGCTTGAAAATCTGTGCCACAGGGTCACTGAACCGATCCTGGTCATCGATGGACGAGCTCCGTGCACAGCTGGTCCCAGGTATCCTTACATTCCCACTACCCAAAGTTAAGGGTCGCAATGTCAGGTGCATCCAGGTCAACGTACCGAATATTCACTTCACTGCACGGCTACTAACACTGATCACTTTGCTTTTAATGGAACATGTTGTTCCTACGTTTCAAATATTGGTGGCCCCGAAAGGGGCCGATTGTTTCTAATTGAGGAACTGCTCGACATGGCCACCGTCATTATCGACGCATTTTTGAGCGCGGAGAGTGAGCTGCCTTTGAACACCCTGTAATGTTTCCGGCGTTATGGTGGCCACCGCTGCGTGAATAAGCGCGACCGCTTCTTCAGGAGTGTCCACCGGCTGACGGTACACCTCATTCTGAAATGATTGTTGTACAACAAATTCAAAACGTAAGTAAAAAAAAAAAGAATATCTACAACAGGAATAAGTAAAGAGTAACAGCAATAATCAAATTACCTTCAGGTAGCTCCAGAAGAAAAAATCCAGCGGATTCATATCCGGTGACCGTGGGGGCCACGCAACGTGGGCCTCTTGGCCGCCGCGGCCGATCCACCTGTCCTGAAAGGTTTCACCTAAATAAGCGCGGACATTATCGGCGTAATGTGGCCCAGCTCCGTCATGCTGGTAGTACATGTTCTGTCGGATCTCATATGGAATATCGTCCATAAGATCCGGCAGAACATGTTCTAAAAAACATTTATACGCTGGGCCGTCCAGCCTGTCTGGCAGAATGTACGGCCCAACGATAAACTCGCCACAAATGCCGGCCCATAGGTTGATCGACCAACGGACTTGTGCTGCACATGGACGAAGCGCTAGGGGATTTTCGTCGCTCCACACATGCAGATTGTGGGAATTGAAGCAACATTCTCTGTTGAAAATTGCTTCATCCGTCCACAATATGTATTTGGTGAACGACGGATTCCTTAGCACTTCTCCCAACAGCCACCTGGAATATTCAATCCGCTGGATGTAATCCCCGGCGTGCAAATGTTGCACCCGTACATATTTGTACGGATGCAACTTGCGATCCTGGAGGATTCGATGTATCGTCGTCCTGCTGACACTAGAACAAAATGCAAGAACATCCACTATTAGATAACATTTTTTTCTTAATTAATAATTGCTGCAGTTATTTTGAACTGTCACTTACTCTAGGCGACGGCTCAAGACGCGCACACTGATGGTTGGTTCGGCTTCAACGGCGTCGAGGATTCGCTCGATGGTGCCCAGATTTCGCGCTGTTGCGGGTCTGCCCACCTCGCTACCTCGCGGCATCATGGACCCCGTCGAGTATAGCCGCGACGCTACCCGGCGAAATGTATCCTTGCTTGGAGTTTCTATTTCAGGATATTCTAGCGCAAATGCTCGCGCAGCAGCACTTGCGTCCCCGTTGTTCCGGGCGTACACCCATATCATCCTGAAGTATTCTTGGGCCGTGTACATTTCTGCGACGCGATTGCTAGCTGACTGACAGGATTTTTTCCAAGCAACTTCCGCTACCCCCAAGTAGCTTCTCTGGTTCCATTATGAGTTAACTCCCACCAGGGCAAGAGGCTTTAGGTAAAAAGAAGTCAGCACATTTTCGGAACACACGTGTTTTGCAGAAGTGCAACGAATACTTTCACAAAAGCCCGCGCTCCGTCCTTCTACTACCAATGTACCCATTGCTTCGAGATAGAAAACAGACACCACTTGTATCGGTTCGAAAGGGTCCGAAGGGAAGAGACAGTCTTCGAGTTGCTATAAAGAAGAAAATGCATACCATTCCTGTTTCCCCTTTCCGAGACCCTGAGTTCACGACTGCTACGAGGCGGAACCAATTAAGTCATAAATTATCCGAAACTGTAGGAAACCGTTCTCTACTGCCGACACGCCGGACAATAAACCGCGACCCTGGCGAAATGCTCTGACTGATCAGCCTGATTAATTTTGAAGAACTAGAAATTACAAAGAGGTAGTCCGCTAACTGCGCGTAGTCCCGCCTGCTTCGTCCTACCTTCAAATTAATCCCTTATCTCTCGAGTATAAACACGCGCTCGAATTCCAAAACAAAAGCACGCGTCGACGTATTCTGTGCGAGGGAAGGTAGGCTTGAAATTCGATTGGTCCCAAACTAACCAATCGGGCCTGCTTATCTCTCGTGTCTAAACACGCGCTCGAATTTCAAAACAACGGAATACGTCGACGCGTGCTTTTGTTTTGAAATTCGAGCGCGTGCTTAGACACTTGAGATAAGCAAGCGACGTATTCCGTGCGAGCGATGGTGGACCCTGGGGAGGAGATACTGCTGTGAAGAGGGCCTCTTCAGGACAGTGGCCGTTTGGGAGGGCTGCAGGACAGATTGTTTAGTTTGGGGCCAATCGGACCCCAAGGTCCACCTTCCCTCGCACGGAATACGTCGACGCGTGTACGGGTGCAACATTTGCACACCGGGGATTACATCCAGCGGATTGAATATTCCAGGCGGCTGTTGGGAGAAGTGCTAAGGAATCCGTCGTTCACCAAATACATATTGTGGACGGATGAAGCAATTTTCAACAGAGAATGTTGCTTCAATTCCCACAATCTGCATGTGTGGAGCGACGAAAATCCCCTAGCGCTTCGTCCATGTGCAGCACAAGTCCGTTGGTCGATCAACCTATGGGCCGGCATTTGTGGCGAGTTTATCGTTGGGCCGTACATTCTGCCAGACAGGCTGGACGGCCCAGCGTATAAATGTTTTTTAGAACATGTTCTGCCGGATCTTATGGACGATATTCCATATGAGATCCGACAGAACATGTACTACCAGCATGACGGAGCTGGGCCACATTACGCCGATAATGTCCGCGCTTATTTAGGTGAAACCTTTCAGGACAGGTGGATCGGCCGCGGCGGCCAAGAGGCCCACGTTGCGTGGCCCCCACGGTCACCGGATATGAATCCGCTGGATTTTTTCTTCTGGAGCTACCTGAAGGTAATTTGATTATTGCTGTTACTCTTTACTTATTCCTGTTGTAGATATTCTTTTTTTTTTACTTACGTTTTGTATTTGTTGTACAACAATCATTTCAGAATGAGGTGTATCGTCAGCCGGTGGACACTCCTGAAGAAGCGGTCGCGCTTATTCACGCAGCGGTGGCCACCATAACGCCGGAAACATTACAGGGTGTTCAAAGGCAGCTCACTCTCCGCGCTCAAAAATGCGTCGATAATGACGGTGGCCATGTCGAGCAGTTCCTCAATTAGAAACAATCGGCCCCTTTCGGGGCCACCAATATTTGAAACGTAGGAACAACATGTTCCATTAAAAGCAAAGTGATCAGTGTTAGTAGCCGTGCAGTGAAGTGAATATTCGGTACGTTGACCTGGATGCACCTGACATTGCGACCCTTAACTTTGGGTAGTGGGAATGTAAGGATACCTGGGACCAGCTGTGCACGGAGCTCGTCCATCGATGACCAGGATCGGTTCAGTGACCCTGTGGCACAGATTTTCAAGCTGCAGGTGAATTTCCAACAAGGGTGAGTTTTAGTTACTTTATTGCTGATAATTCATTTTTAAATTTAACCCAAGCGATGGCTTATATCCGGCGATAATTCTCTAAATTCCCGTACGAAAACATTTATTCGGGCCTTTTAAACAGACTTATTCGTTACCACCAACAGTGCTGGCCGTTATTGAATTACGGATTTTTATCACAATAACGAACAACTATCACCTTTCGTTAATTTCCTGTTACATTACCTTTTCGTGACTACGTTATTAACACAAGGAAATTTACGTATTCCTTATCCTCCCACTTCAAATAATTATTATTTTTTACGTTTATGTCCAGAGCGTGTTGCATTGAACCTTCCTCTTTCGAATGAGACCTCGCCCAGCCCAAAATTCGCTCATATAATGACGTTAAACGTATCCTACTAAACCCATGTTTTAGGTTAGATTGTCGGTATTACAGCGCGGTGCATCGCCCGTGTCACGTGACGTGTCTACCCCCTTAAGAAGGGTCTAATCTTATATATGCTAACTTTAACTTATTTGCATGTACTATCTTAGATCTATGCGCCGTTATTGCTATTTCTATAGTTAGATCGTCATGCATTCGAATAATCCTATAAGGACCAGTCCAATTAGAATCGAACTTAGAAGTCTTAGGTTCTCTAAGCAAATATACATCGTCGTTTACATTAAATTTACGAGGATTATCATTTTTATCATAATATACTTTACTCCTTTCTTTTGCTTGTTCCAGATTGGCTGCCGCCGTAGCTTGAGTAGTAGTGATTATTGTGAATAGTTGGTCCAGATATTGAACGAATGTTCGAGGTACTTCTTGTTTAGAGAATTCCGATGGAATGGTAGCCTTTCTACCAAAGACCAGTTCGTGTGGTGTTGTTACGTGCCGGTTACTTTTTCCAAATTCATTTCTAAATTTTACTAATTTTTACAGTCATTTCGCAGATGTTCTCTATTGATCCAACCGCTTAGCGTGTTATGGGAATTTCCCTCGATCAATAGTCGATTATCTGTAGATATTCTTAATAGTGCTTGACTTATTTCTGATTTATTTCTGCCTGAAGCCGGTCACGTCAGGGCAGGTACTCACGAAGGAATATTATCAACGATCCTTCAACGCCATCGACGTTCCTGGAATGCGTGCTGTGATAAGTCTTCCGAGGCATTGTAGTAGACTACTTTATATTTTTCTTCCCTGTTAAAATTTGATTACAGTATCATTGACATCTGATCCTACCATTGAGTGTTGTGGGAGTGTCCCTCGATCAATTGTCAATAAACCGATATGGTATACTAACCAATTTATAATAATAATTGCTACGCCACTGCGTTCTTCCATGAGAAGATCTTTCATCAGCATCGATATTCTTGGAACGCCGGATGTGATAACATTCGAAAACCTAAGCATTGCGAGGCTGGGAACGGTCCGAGGCGACGACGGTTGGGCCTGTGTGTACGAAATGCATGCTCAGCAATTTGACTCTCTTTGTTCAAAGTCCCAAGTGCTCGGGCCTGCCCTGCGAACGCTCGACACAGTCGGCTGTTAAGTCGCATAGTGCGTGGTCGATCTGTCCGAGGGACATAGCTATTCATTAAAAATAGTCTTGAGCCGGAGTTCCCGTCTATCTTATAGTGCGTGGAAGGACTCAGTCCCCGTAGACTCTTGTATATTTTTGCGTTTTTACCATTTCATCTTTTCATTCAAAATTTACCATTTTACGACAGTCGGCTGTTAAGTCGCATAGTGCGTGGTCGATCTGTCCGAGGGACATAGCTATTCATTAAAAATAGTCTTGAGCCGGAGTTCCCGTATCTTGCAGTGATCGTGGAAGGACTCAGTCCCCGTAGAGACTCTTATATATTTTTGCGTTTTTCAACAATTTAAACTCTTATTTGTTTCAAACCGTATATTTAACTAAACATTAATATTTTCGGCTTTATTGTAAACTGACTTTCGACATTGTGCGTGTGTGTTGTGCGACGATCCTGCGCTTCATTATCCAGTACGCGGGACCCTCCAGGTCGTACAGAGCCAGAGCCAGAGAGAGAGAGAGAGAGAGAGAGAGAGAGAGAGAGAGAGAACTTGAAAGTAAGCCGTTGTACAAATTAACAATCTCTTGTACAGAGTTTGATATGTCATGATATTGTACGGAGGCAGCAGCTGATTCAACCACCTAGTGGGTTATGGGTTTTCCCTCAATTAGCTGCTACTTTCCCTTCAGCGTGTGACGCGTTTTAAAAATTGGCTTGTTTCGCGTAATATAAATTGTAACCACATTAATTATTCGAGTGAATGTATAAAATTAACAATAGACACGATTATTGATCCAACCACTTAGTGGGTTGTGGGGTTTCCCTCGATCAATTATTGTTGATCGGTTATTTGTTCAAATCCATGTAATTTTCACCATTTTGTTCCACCTTTGAAAACTCCTATATATATATCTATATATTTTTGTAATACATGGTAATATTTTACTGAAATCCGTCTCATTTTGTTTCGAACCACCTTCACAAAAGTACCACATCCCGATTGGACAACCTGTATAGGTTGTAGACAAAAGCCGCGCCCCAAAACAATCCTGATTTTTGCGTAATAATCTAATCAATTCAAAATTATAAAATCTCTTAAAATTCGTTAAGCGTTACCTGAGAAAATTAGACTCAACCGCTCGGTCTCTTTTAAAATTAACACCCTCACGTAACAGTGTAAAACCAGTAGCCTCGTGTACGGAAGTATTATAGGAAAATATTCCAAATCTAATCCAACTGTCCCAGTCAGTCTTAACACAATAGTGTTTCAAATAGTCAATGAAGACACGATGAGCCCGCTCTAAAGACCCCAATGACTGTGGGTGGAATGCAGTAGAAGTAATCCTCTGTATTTTAAAGATTTTACAGAAATTTTTCATTACGGCGCTAACAAAATTGCTCCCCTGATCCGTGTGAATAACTCGAGGACAACTAAACCTACTTATAAACTGTTCTGCAAGAGCAACTGCAACAGTAATGGAGTCCATAGTTGGCATTGGAATAGCATCAGAATGCTTCGTCAAATTATCCTGCAGAGTCAACAAATACCGATTACCCCTTTTAGTCACAGGTAACGGTCCCACAATGTCCATTTGTACTTTCTCGAAAGCTCTCTGAGGAGTATCTGTTATGTGCATTGGTTGTTTAGTTTTAGCAGAAAGAATTTTATTTCTTTGGCAGTTGGAACAAGAGCGGACAAAAATTGAAATATCTTTTCCCATTTTGTCCAGTAGAAATCTTCCCTTATCCTTTTGAATAACTTAGTCACACTCTGATGACCACCCACTACAGGCTCATGATATTCCCGAATAATCGAAGGTCTTCTTGATAAAGAGGGAAAAATGATTTCACCAGTGCAAACCGTAATATTGTATTGTGAACTATTAAATGTCTGCTTTAAAAGATATTCAAGAGAATTCCATTCAATAGGCTCAATGTTATTGTTACCTTTAGATAAACTAATAGACGTCACACCCAATGTTTCCATAAGATTTTTAAGGGATGATATTGAAGACGCGAGATGTCTAAAATTTTGTTGTTCAACAGATTTCACCTTGGAAAATAAGTGGAAAATATGTTGTCTTCCCCCGGGGAAAACCCGTTGGAATTGCCTCACCCACATGAATATTGTACGATTGTATCTGACCAATGGAAAACCTTTTTTGTGTTAACAAATCATTACTGATTTGTGAAGAAACTTCACAATCAGTAGAAAAAAATTGAAGAAGATTGTCTTTCCGCATATGGAGATGGTCCTTGCAGTAAATGATACTTGGAAATGAAGGAAAAGGGGATGCTTGTACAGATGGAATGGAATTTGTCAAGAGAACTTTGAACTTATCATAGGTATGCGAGTCATTTTCATATATTTTTTCTACGGAGGATCGTGTCCATTCTTTACCTGATTCTGTCAATCCTAAAGCAACAGACTCGCCCACACTCCGCCACAACCTCATCCGGGAAGTACTAGACTGCGCACAGCCTGTGCCACGATATGAGTCGGGAATAAGAAGGTGCCGAGTCTCCGCTGTCGACACGAAACGGGGGCTCTTGTTGCCAATTTCTGGCAGAGCACAGATACCCTGAGATACAGAGACAGCCTCTAACGGTGCCTGTGGCGGGGTGCCTTCAAAGCCGGCCTTTCCGATGTCCGACAGACTCCCGAGTCGAACACTGTCCTCTGTACCCTTGCGGAACGATCCTCCACTCATTACATTAATATTTAAGTCTTTAGAAGATTCTCCTCCCTGCAGAATTTTTTCTGTGGAAGGAATTGTCTCTTCCTCATCTGCCGTATAATACTCGTCACTATCATTTGAGTCCGAATCCGAATGACTTGTTTTGGTATCAATATCATTATACCCATTACTAAATTCTCTATCCACAAGAAAAACTCTCGCAACTAAGCGTTCATTTTCATCTCCCATAGAACCGTCAACGTCAATGTCCCCGACCTCCTTAGAGATTGCAATTGGCAAATCGTCGGCGCCTACGACAACCCTTTGCAAATGCCTTGGAGGGGAGGCGTCAGTACTTTCAGTCTCGGTATGAATTGTCAAGCATTTAGATGGGAAAGGAAAGATGTTTTGAGAATCGACAAGAACAGGATTTCGGGATAATGCATCTCCGTTGGAATTTATTTTCCCAGGTTTATAGACCATCTCATAATCCTATTCATTTAATCTAATACGCCATCTCATGATACGGGAAGTAGGATCTTTTACGTTGTGCAGCCAAATCAGCGGTCGATGATCAGTGACTAAAATAAATTTGTGACCATACAAATATGGTCGAAAATGTTCAATTGCAAATAAAATCGCCAATAATTCCTTTTCAATGGTTGAATAATTACTTTCAGCGTTATTAAGGGTCCGAGATGCATATGCAATTGGAAGATCCTTTCCGATCTGACCCTGACTCAATACAGCTCCTACTGCATAATTAGAAGCATCAGTTGTTACGAGGAATGGCTGTTGAAAATTAAGAAATTGGAGCAACGGCTCCGAACAAATGATATCACGTAAACTCTCGAAAGCGGATTGGACATCTTTACTCCAGGCAAAAGGTACTTCTGCCTTCAACAATTGTGTCAGAGGTTTAGCAATTTTTGCCATATGTGGAATAAAACGTCTGTAATATCCTATTAAACCTAAGAACTGTTTTATATTTTCCTTACTTTTAGGAATGGGGAATTGTTTAACTGCTCTGATTTTCTCGGGATCAGGTTTCACACCATTTACAGAAATAATATCACCCAGATATGTAAGTTCTTGTCTAAGGAAGCGACACTTGTCAGGTTGCAAAGTTAAATCAGCGTTTTGTAATCTAGCTAAAAGAATTTTCAATTTTCGGGCATGCTCTTTCAAGGAATCGGCATATATGACTATATCGTTCATATATACAAAGAGTTCAACTCCCTGTAAACCAGATAAAACCAAATCCATACATCTCTGAAACGTTGCTGGGGCATTCTTGAGACCAAATGGCATCTTATTGAATTCATAATGCCCATGAGGAGTTGAAAAAACAGTCTTTGATTTAGATGCACAATCTACGGGTGTCTGATGGAATCCAGAAACTAAATCGAGGTACTAAAATATTTAGCTGAACCGAGTTGGTCTATTATATCAATAATATTAGGAAGGGGTAAGCATCATTTACAATTTTTTCATTTAATTTCCGATAGTCTATTACTACACGCCAACGAGATACACCATCAGGACCAGGTTTTTTCGGAACAATCCAAACAGGTGAATTATACGGCGAGGAAGACGGTTGAATTATTCTATTTTCCAATAATGAATTTATCTGCTTTTTAATTTCCTCCTTATGAACTTGAGGAAAACGATACTGCTTCGTATTTATAAGTATCTCATCTGCAGTAATTATACTATACCGGATTTTATCTGTTGGTCCTAATTCGTCCGAGGGAAGATAAAATTGGTATGGAAATGCATTTATAATCTCTAAAATACTAGCTTGTTCGACATCATTAAAACTATCTAAATTAAGAATCTTAAGTAATTCAACTAATCTACGAGCATCGACCTTTGTTTGACCTACACCGGGATCCCCTGTTCTAATCTACTCGCAAAACTAACTATATCGTCAAATGTTTTATTCTGTTCATTAGAAATAAGAAATCTCAAATTTTGATTCTGAAGACCACGTTTAAAATTTGTAACAGCTGCCTGATCCAGAAAAACCACAGCTCCTGTCAGTTGTTCGGAATTAGATTTATCCTTAACTGTTTCTAAACCAGGACTTAATATTTCACGACCTCGGGCTCCATAAAATTCTACCGACTCATCTATCCCTTGTTGCAAACCTCACAATTCGCCATGGATCTAATCAATGTCAAAAGACCGTGCGTACACCCTTTTAACACACTAACAATCTCATCTACGGTTATCGGTTCTGGATAATTTGAAATTAATAAATCCGTAGGACCTTCGATCTTGTTTCGAATTATAGCTAACAAATTCCCCCGGTCAGAAGATTTGACTTGAGAATCAATAAATTGACACTGCTTCGTGAATTTAAGCAAAGAAACAGATTTCCCGTCGAAGTGTGGAATCAAATCAGAAGCTAACTTTAAAGGCAAATAAGAAATCTCGGGAAACTCAACTAACTGCTAGCTAACGATATTGGCCGCACTGGAACAAGGCAGTTCTTCAATTTGCAAAAGAAAATTACAATCCGTTTAATATACAGGGTGTAAACAGTATACGTAGCAATATTTTAGGGGGTGGTAGGGGAGGTCCAATGGAACATAAAAGTCCTATGACATAATGTCCGATCTGTCTCCATTTTACAGTAATAATGCCTCAAAATTAACATGTCTATATGCTAAACTAATAGTCGCAAGAGTCCATAATTTTGCACATACATTGGAGACCACCAGTAGAGTAAAATGGTCTGAATACATTTTGTTGTATCTTGTATAGTTTCGCTGTTATAAAGGTTTAAACATCAGAGATGTTTGTGGAAAAGATCGTCGCTACACGCACACAGATGAGCCGTAGCACAAAGACCGCCCGTTGTGAGCGGTTCAAGATGACCCAGTCAGCAAGTAACTACGGGCCCCTTACAGTAGCGGTCCCATTGAGGATCTGTTTGGAGTAGCGGAGGCACTTAGGGTCGTCAGCTAGAAAATAAGAAACAAGTGAACGAAAACTCTACACGTGTTCTTAGGCCAGGCGTGCATTGGTGGCAATTTGTTGCATGACAGTTTTGATGCTCACGAAAAATGCATTGATTTACATGGAAGTAAATTCCTTTGACGAAGTGACTGCAAAACGTGTTGTTTTTTTTTTCAGAAAGTGATAAAACTGTTTCTTTTCTTTTAGTGTGATTAAACTGTCACGCAACAAGCTGCTGTCAATGCGTGGCTACTCTGACCCGAATGTGTAGTAAAGAAATACAAATTTCGCTACCTACATTTATTTACAAAAGATGCTCGAAATAGTTGCCGTTTGCATCCAGACACGCCTGGCACCGACGTAACCAATTGTCGCGAACGCGGGCGAATATTCCAGGCTGCTCGCGTATAACGTTACCAGCATGAAATACTCTACCTTGCAATTCCTCTAAGGTTTCAAATTCGATGTCCGTGTATACTAATGACTTCATGTGGCCCCATACGTAAAAATCCATTGGATTTAAATCTGGGCTTCTTGGTGGCCACGCAACCGTACCATTCCGTGCAATTATTCGGTTCCCCCATATTCGTTCCATAGCTGGTATAGCTCTTCCCATAGGGGCTGGGGCGCCGTCGTGAAGAAGCCACATATTTCTTCGAGTGGCCAGGCAAATATCTTCTAACAGAAGTGGCAAATCCCGTCGAAGAAATCTAGCATATTTTGCGCTATCTAGACGCGCCGGCAAAATATGCGGTCCGGAATACGGCAACGCATGCTTTTCTTTTGAAAATCGAACGCGTGTTTATACTCGAGAGATAAGGGATCTGTCTTGCATTTGACGGTAGGGTGAGCAGGCGGGACTACGCGCAGTCAGCGGACTACCCCTTCTTTTCCTGTGTCTCTTCGCGAGGCGTATTGATGTTGGATAATACTCTTTAATTTCTAGTTCTCCAAAATTAATCAGGCTGGTAGAGAACGATTTACCAGAGTTTTGGGTAATTTATGGCTTAACTGGTTCCGCCTCGTAGCAAACGTGAACTCAGGGCCTCGGGAAACGGAAACAGGATTGGTATGCCTTTTCTCCTTTTGTAACAATTCGAGGACTTTTCTGTTTCTCGTCTCTTCGGACCCTTTCGAACCGAAACACGTGGTGTCTGCTGTCTATCTCTAAGCAATGGGTACATTGGCAGTAAAAGAAGGGAGCGCGGGCTTTTGTGAAAGTGTAGGATGGTTCGTTCGTTGCACTTCTGCAACGCACTTGTGCCTCGAAAATGTGCTTGCTTCTTTTTACCTAAAGCATCTTGTCCTGGAGTTAACTCATAATGAAACGAGAAAAACTACTTAGAGTAGCGGAACTTGCTTGGAAAAATCCTGTCAGTTTGCAATCGCGTCAGAGAAGTGTTTTCTACACAAGTGTATTACGCGTTGTTCCAAGCATAAACCTAGAACAACGGAGACGCAATTACTGCTGTACGAGCATTTGGGCAGCTATATCCGCGGCACCGGACGCCACGTGAAAATTCATTTTCACCAATTTTTATAAGGTACGAACGCGTTCCATGAAAAATAAATTAAGTGATCAGTGTTAGTAAGAGAGCAGTGAAGTGAATATTCGTTATCTACATTAACCCAATCGCACTTGACGTTGCGACCCTTTTACTTTGGTTAGTGTCGCGTACCTGGGACCAGCTGTGCACTGGACGCATCCGTCGCTGACCAGCATCAGTTCAGTGACCTAGTGCCGCAGGTTTTCAAGCTGCAGGTGAATTTCCGAAAGAGTGAGTTTTAGTTACTTTATTGGTGATTATTAGTTATTAAATTTAACGCAGGCTATGGCTTATTTCCGGCGATATTTATCTAAATTTCCGTACCTAAATTTTGTCTTCGGGGGTTTTAAACAGACTTATTCATCATCAGCAACAGTGTTGGCCGTTATTAAACTACGGATTCTTATCACAATAACGAACTACGATCACGTTTTGTTTATTTCCTGTTACATTACTTTTTTATTTAAGCGATATTTGAAAACGAAATCTACGTATTTCTTGTCCTCTCACTTCAAATAATTATTATTTTCGATTCTGTTTTAAAAAAAAATGTGTATTCACTTTTTTACGTTTGACATGATTTGCCTCGATTTATCTTTTACTCGTAATTCACTTTAAATGACAACCAAACGATGACGAAAGGTATCGATTGCCGTCGTTTTCGCAGAGATCTGATGAGAAATGCGGAGCTGAAAGAGTTTGGTTCTTAATAGGTATTCAAACCCCTTCAAGGGTCGGAAGCCATAAACTTGCGGTGAAGCATCATGGTGTGTTGTCTTCGCCACGGGATATGATACGGCATCTCCTTGAGTCGAGTCGCTGGAGGATCACTCTTAAGAGTCTTTCCTTCCGAAAAACACACCACTTTGGGAATTACATGAAAGATCAGAAGTCAACACCCTGTTTCAATGTGTTGGTCTCACCAATATGCGCGAGCTACTACCCGTTTCAAACGCATGGTGCAAACTTTAGGGCATTATTACTGTAAAATGGAGACAGATCGGACATTATGTCATAGGACTTTTATGTTCCATTGGACCTCCCCTACCACCCCCTAATATATTGCTACGTATACTGTTTACACCCTGTATATCTTATAAATACTTATTCGCTGTCTGTAATAACTGCGATCACTCCAATCGTCCGTCCGCTTCTTAGAGGCTGTGAAGAATGGTCCACGACGTTCAGGTCCTTCGAGTCTTTTCCTTAATCGTCCGTGAAGTCTCCGAAGTAGCTCAGCAAATGACGCAGATAATGACCGAGTGCATGTGATTTCAAGGAATTATTCGCACGGCCACTGAAACCACCCTTCTACGGCATTCACCCTTGCTCTCGGGAAAACCGCGTAAAACCCGAGAGAGAGAGAGAGGCTGCACTTAATCACTTTCAATCTTTGTGTCCATTTGCACGATCAAAGAATTATTTAAATAAAAGTTTATAATAGTTCCCGTTAAATTACTTAAATACGCACTCACGAGCCGGCAAAGTCACTCACAAAAGTGTTCAAAAGTTTATAAGGCCGAACTTTAGCACTGAATTGATTTCTAAATTTCCCACAAATTATTTAAAATATCCCACCGCTGTCACCAGTTTTGTTGCGCGTCCCGGCGGTGATTCTCAGAACGGAACGCGGGTTGGTGCCCGTGGAATGCTGAAGCATTCAGCTCGTTGGAGTGCGCGGGTATTTCAAATGATTTCACAAAGTAAAATTTCAGAAACTATTTGTATATTTTCTATGGAACTGTTTCAAGTCTGTTGACAAGATTGATCTGATCTTTTACAAAAATAACGCCTCACTTGTCACCTTCGAGTGCCCTACTCCTTTAAGTTTGAAGTCTTCCTCGGACTCCCTCTCCGGATCCTTTCGCCCAATCAAGACGGTGTCATCCCTCTAGCTTCGTTAGTGTGCTGTCCTTCGCCCTTTCTTCATGCTTCCTCCCACTCTCCTCTGGTGATCGAGGTACGCTTTCCGATTACATAGGGGTAGTACATAGGCTACGTACAGTATATACATATCTCGCAGGTAAGTAAGCGCAACCCTCGAGGTCAAGACGACGTCACTCGGAGAAAGTTTTATGGCTTTATGACTTTCAGCCTTCCCTGACCGGAGTTTTTACCCTAACAGGACATCGACAATTATTGAAAGGGAGGACAGAATTTTAAGTACTTTTACGAGACGAGCCGCTGCCGGCTCGACGAAACTTGGCACGCAGATGTGCAAAGGAAAAAGTAAAGCTATTTACTACCCTCGCCTGATCTAACGGTAACTTGAAACATTCAAAACTAGCAAGGAAAACCCCCCTAAGAAGCATAACGCGTTCTACAATAAACTCTTCCTTGTCCTCCGTTTCACATTTGCTTAAGACCTTAATGTTCCGTTCGCTTTGAATCTATATATATATTATTCCTATCTTTCAATACAAAAGGATTTTGAATCTCGCTCTACATCTAGCTTCGATATCTTTATGATTTATAGCTAACTTCATATAATACATGGATTAACACCAGCGGATAACGCAACACTTGGCACGTTACAGGTAATTTACATTTTCTTACAGGTAGTTTACATTTTCATAGTACATGATTTCGGCTTCTAATGACAAAAATTTATCTTAAATTTATCCTTAATTAAACGTCCAAAATTTTAAACAGTTAACGTGAGTCAGTCCATTCGTATAAAGGCTAATTTGAGTTTGTTTATGTGAACTATCTTTACTTTATTAGTCCCTATTATTATTTCAGCAGTGAAATCATTAAACACTCTGGCGACTTTGTAAGGGCCCACCCATGCAGAATCAAATTTGGATGTTTTGGGTTCTTTGACTAAATAAACATGATCTCCAGGATTAAATTTACGCGGGTTAGCATTTTTATCGTAATTTAATTTACTTTTCTGTTTTGCTTTTTCTAAATTTTCAGCCGCTGTCGCCTGAGTGGTAGTAATCTTTAAGATTAAGAATAACTCATCTAAGTATTTAATAAACGTTCTCGGGATTTCCTGTCTAGTAAACTCGGAAGGAATTATAGCTTTTAGACCGAATACAAGTTCATGCGGCGTAAACCCAGTGCTTTCGTGTATGGAAGTATTATAAGAGAAAATACCAAATCGGATCCAATCATCCCAGTCATTTTGCGTACAGTAATGTTTAAGGTAATCTATAAAAACACGGTGGGCTCTCTCAAGTGATCCTAAAGATTGTGGATGGAAAGCTGTGGATGTTATTTTCTGAATTTTGAAAATTTTACATACGTTGTTCATTATTTTACTTATAAAATTACTACCTTGATCAGTGTGAATGGTCCGAGGACAACCAAACCTACGGATGAACTGTTCGGCAAGAACAACTGCTATTGAGATAGAATCAATATTCGAGAAGGGAATCGCATCAGAATATTTGGTTATATTGTCCTGGAAAGTAAGTAAATAACGATTTCCTTTTTGAGTAACTGGAAGTGGGCCAACTATATCCATTTGAACTTTTTCAAATGCTCTTTTAGGTGTGTCCGTAATTCTCATGGGCTGTTTAATCTTTGGGACGAGTACCTTATTTTTTTGACAGCTAGAGCAAGTACGTATAAAATTCGTAATTTCCCTCCCCATTTGTGGCCAATAGAAGTTTTCCCTAATTCGTTTAAATACTTTAGTTATGCCTTGATGGCCTCCCTCCGCAGATTCATGGTGATCTCGTATAATAGATAAGGTCTCGGAAGAATGAGGAATTGAAATTTCTGCAGTGCATATTGTAATAACGTATTGAGAATCATTCAAGATTTGTTTCAAAAGATTTGCTACAATGTCCCAACTAACAGGCTCTAAATCATTATTAACTTTTGAAATACTAAAGGTTGAAACGTTCAGTGATCGCATGAGGTGTTTAAGCGATGTGAAACAAGAAGATAAATGATCAGGATTCTGCATTTCCATTGGGTTAGTTTTATGGAATAAATGAAAAATTAAATGAGTACTACCAGGAAAAACCATTGCATTTCCTGTATTAATTTGATAAGGTTCCATTTGGGAAATAGAGAATTTGTTACAATTTAATAGGTCCCTACTAGTCTGAGAAGTAACACAGAAATCACTTGAAAGAAAGTTCACGAGATTATCTCTTCGCATGTAAAGGTAATCTTTACAAAAATTTATATTGGGAATTTGGAGAAGATGAGGCGTGGATGAATCCGTAATTGTTGCTGCTAAAATTTTTATATGTGAATCAATTTGTTGTGCAGTCGCTTTCTCGGAGGATTGTGTCCCTTCTCCCGTTACCAACGTCGGGCTCGAGGTCGGCCCCACAAGCTTACGCCGGGAAACCACACAATCGTCCACCGCGACTACACCCAGGGCATGTAACAACCCTTCCACACACGGTTAAGCCGTCTCCACGAGCTTACGCTGGGAGACCGGACATTCAACCGGAGAACTGATACTTAACATAGGCCCAGGGGTTACCAACCTGAGCGGAGTGCTCAGCACCTTCCCGTTAGCCAACAGGCCAGGCAGAGCCCTAGCGCCCGAATTGCCGAGGATACGCTCATCCCCATTCCCAAGGCACGGGGTTACTTGGTGCCTTTCACCGGAGTCCATCAGCCCACCAAGAATTACTTCCCCAATGCCTTCAGAGAGCAATCCTCCCCTCACTACATCTTCTGCTTCCCCTTCGTCTGCTGTAAGGTATTCATCACTGTCAGTAACATCAGGGTCATTGTCTATAGAATCAATTTCGACTTCATTAGCGACGTTGCATAACTTTCCACATGTTAAGAAAACCTTGGCAATAGTTTGCTCATTTCTTTCTGTTAGAGAGTAATTTTCGTCCTCGTCCTTAACTCCCTTGGCATCTACAGATGGCATATCGTTGGACCCTACGACGGCCCTCTGCAGATCCTCAGAAGAGAAGGTGTCAGTTTTGTCAGTCTGGATGTGGATGTGATGATTCATAAGAATGATTTGATCGGATTCCACAGAATTGAAAGGGTTACGAGATAAAGCATCGGCATTAGAATTAGCTTTCCCAGGTTTGTACACGATGGTATAATCATATTCATTTAATTTAATTCGCCACCTCATAAGGCGAGAGGTGGGATCCTTTACGTTATGAAGCCAAACTAATGGTTGATGATCAGTAACTAAAGTAAATTGGGTTCCATATAAATATGGTCGAAAATGTTTAACAGCAAAAACAACAGCCAATAACTCCTTCTCAATTGTGGAATAATTGATTTCAGCTCCACAAAGTGTTCTTGAAGCGAACGCTACTGGGAGATCTTTACCAATTGGACCTTGGCTTAGCACGGCCCCAACAGGAAAGTTAGAAGCATCCGTCGTAACAATAGAGGGCAGTTGAAAGTTGAGAAATTGTAAGATAGGTTTAGAACAAATGGTATCCCGTAAGTTTTCAAAAGCAATTTGTGCATCACGGTCCCAGACAAAAGTAACGTCTGCTTTCAGAAGCTGGCTCAAAGGTTTAGCAATTCTAGCCATTTGGGGAATGAACCTACGATAATAACCAATAAGCCCCAAGAATTGTTTTATATTCTTTTTAGTTTTGGGAACCGGGAAAAGTTTCACTGCTTCTATTTTAGCGGGGTCAGGTTTTACTCCTTCTGTCGAAATAATATGTCCTAGATAAGTTATTTCACGCCTCAAAAAACGACATTTTTCAGGTTGCAACGTTAATTTGGAGTTTTGTAATCGAGTTAAGAGATTTTGCAACTTCCGCGAATGTTCAGCCAAAGAGCTAGCGTAAATGACGACATCATCCATATACACGAAGAGCTCCACTCCCTGCAGACCAGACAAGACTAGGCCCATGCACCTTTGGAAGGTGGCTGGAGCATTCTTTAGCCCAAAGGGCATTCTATTAAACTCATAATGGCCACCAGGGACAGAAAATGCAGTTTTTGATTTAGATTGAGCATGCATGGGGATCTGATGGAACCCAGAAGCCAAATCAAGAATAGTGAAATATTTTGCTGCTCCAAGTTGATCCAAAATTTCCATGATGTTAGGTAGCGGGTAAGCGTCATTTATAGTTTTTTCATTTAACATACGGTAGTCTATCACCATCCGCCAACGTCGGTTACCCTTTGAATCGGCTTTTTTAGAGACCACCCAAATGGGCGAGTTGTAAGGTGAAGCCGATGGACTAATGACATCGTTTTTGAGTAAGCTATCTACCTGTTTCTTAATTTCCTCTTTATGAATGAGGGGAAAACGATACTGTTTTGTGTTGATTGGGATTTCATCAGTTGTTAATATTCCGTGTTTCAAAGCACAGGTGGAATTTAACTTGCCAGACGGGAGGTAGAATTGATAAGGAAACAGATTCACTAATTCAAGTATACTAGCTCGCTCAATTTCACTAAGGTCATTTAAATCCAAAAGCTTTACTATTTCAGCTAATCTAGAAGCGTTAGATTTCGGTTGGTCCAATTTAGTTTTTCATTTTCGAGGAGAACGTGGCATTCATTGATCCTCTATGAACTCTTCTAATTCGATTGGGGGAACAGTGACATTAACATGGTTGGGGGTAGTATTAATTGCAAAAATTTTGGCAAACCCGTGTCGTTGAGTAACTAATGCTTCTCCAATATAAACACCTGGGTCTGTTATAAGTTTTCTTACATAACCCTCTTTAGCTTCTGGATTTTTGACGGGCAAGGCTATTAGGCATTTCGAACGGGGAGGTAATTTAAAAGAAGATGACGAAAGAAGGAAATGTTCATTATCAATTTGAAGAGTATTAGATTCTTTATTACTAAATTTTAATATAGCATTTCTATTCTCTAGAAACGGCATGCCCAATATGCCTGCTTCAACGATTGGAAAATCTACGTCAACCACTTGAAATTTAACGTCAACATTATGAACTGGGAGAATAACTTCACCAAGAGTGCGTAAACTTCCCGACTCAATTCCAGTAAGATCATAGGTAATATTAGTGTTCACTATTTCATTAGAATTTAGACTATTTCGCTTTATCAAATTAAGTTGTGAGCCAGTATCAATGAGAAAATTAGCATAATTATTCTGAAAACATCCACGAATTAATTTAATTATTGGTAGATGACTGGACCCTTTCACTTGGATTTTGAAACAAGCTCGTTGGGTTTGGCGCTGGCAATTAAGGCTTCGCTCCGTGTCGCGCCTTTCCGCGGAGTCGCCTTCAAGTTTAAATCACCCGAACGAGAGCTTTCGCCGAAAGTTTGAAGGGTATCCAAGTTCCGCTTTTTAAAACAATTAGTTTCAGTATGTCCGCTTTTTTTACAAAACCTGTATCTAATTTGCTCATGGTTTCTAAAATCTACTCGTTTCTTTTCGAAAGATGAGCATTGACGACTCAGATGACCAATCTTATGGCAATTATAACATATGCGGTTCTCGGCGGTCTTATGGTCGGTAAAATTGGTTTTAAAGATCTTCGCGCTGATAGACGATTTCGAATTTAAATGCTCATTGTGCTCTGCACTCAAATTGTTTGCAATGTCAATTGCGGATTCAAGATTTAATAATTTTTTATTATCATTTTCCCGATTTAAATAGAACCGAATACTATCATTAGATATTCCTTTAATAAAACTAAGCATGGCGGTATTATTTAGAAGATCGTTTACTCCCACTAATTGTTCCTTGTTGTAAATGTCTTTCGCCGTTTCCAACCCCCCATTTAAAATTTCGCTCACTCTATTTCCAAATGCATCTACCGATTCATTAATGTTTTGATACAGTCTCATCAATTGAGAATTTAAAGTGTGTACTAGGGTGCCACTTATTTATTAAGAAAAAAAAAAATTTTTAATTTTCCGTGGGACCCCCACTAATTTTTTTTCACTTGATCTAATGTAGTGATGTGTAAAGTTTCAGCTTAATCGAATAGCATTAAACCATGGCGATTTCAACTTTAACTTTAAAAAAGTGTAAAGAAATTTTGCAAACGACGAAAATTAAGGAATGCAATAGCAACCTCCGCTATTCCATTTTACTTTTATTGTTTCTTAGAATTGTCGTTATCTGTAACGGTTATGTAAATCACCGACAGACAGTTGGGGCATTTAAAATTAACCTAAAGGTGAACTCAGACGGCGAGTCTGCTTGGCGCGAGGCAGCGAGGCGACAAAGAAGAACTTTGAAATAAATAAACAAAATTTCGTGACAGGATTATCAAACCCCAAAATCAAAATGATATTAGGAAATGAATATGTTGAAATATTAACTTTTGCACAAAATGCCATTAAAAAAACCTTACCTAGAGATGACTATACGAAACTTCTTGAACTATTATAGTTTTCTTAGGCGGAACTCCACCTGGAGGAGCAAAGTTTCGCAAACCAGGTGCTTTCCACTTGGCAATATGGATGGCTAAATCTATCTAAATATAGTTTAAAAATATATTTATTTCGTCTTGAATTTAAATTAACTGCCCAGGAAGAGAAATCCCTTTTGGAATTAAATACGTTTTTAGTGAAATGTTATGCCAGCAGTTGGTTTTCTTCTCCAAGAGCTGATAAATCTCCTCTTAATGACATACGATTTTTAAGAACACTTCAAAATTATAGAAACTTTAATAAAGATGTAGCTGATACAGGTATTAACAAATTTATCAACCACCTTTATTACTTAAATGAAGAGTGCGTGGCATTTTCCCTATTCGATAATCGCATAAAAGACGAAACTAAGTTAAAGATGGCAGAAAAAATTGTAAAGGAAAATGAAACACAAGAAGATGATGAAGCAGAAATGCGTAAAAAATTGATGTTAAGGAAAGAGGATGTCGATGATTTTTTAAAAGACAACGACGGTGACATTTTAATAAAATTAGTAGGACCACATTCAATAACATTGTTCTCTCGGCTCGATATTCCAACACACATTTTTAAAACGAATTTTATGGCGTGGATTGACTCAAATGAATACCTAGGTGTGCAAAGCAAGATTAAGGAATTCAAAATTGTCAACGATACAGCCGAGCGAGCAATTAAGCTTATAACAGAATTTAATGATAAGATCACGAAAGACGAAGACAAAAAACAATTTTTATTGAAGGTACAATATTTGGATTATTTTTCTTTCATATAAGATATTAGATACGCGTATTACTTTATATTATACTGTTTCATTTCTATTGTAGACTGTTCAAGATTACTGTCGTAGATTCTACAACACTACATTAAATGCACTAAAAGCACCGTTCGATATGTAACTTGAAATTTTTGAATATTTTGTTTTTTTTTAATTTTGTTTGTGTATCAAATCATTCTGTATGTATTATTTTTGTTTCTTATCAAGTAACAAGATAAATCCTCCAATAAAAAGTTGAAAAGGTAATTTTTTGTTAATTTCCAATTTTCCACGTGTTGTCGCCACGGGATAATATTATCCGAATGAGCTGAAATTTGGTGTAGCGCAATTTTGAAATCAAAAGGAACAAAACTAGACGGGGTCTCCTTTCAAAATTAAAAATCGAGAAATAAGTGGCACCCTAGTGTGTACATTAAATGACCGAATATAAAATCTTTTTAAAAGTGCAAATAATTCATCTATCGTTTCTACTTCTTTACTATTAGACAATACTAATTTGGCATGTCCTTCAATTCTGCTTTGGATTAAGAAAAGTAAATTTTCACGATCTTCGGGTCTGACTTTGGAATTTAATAATCTGCACTGTTTAATGAAATTGATTAATGAACTAGGTTTCCCATCGAACTTGGGGATCGAATCCTTAATTAATTTTAGAGAAAGGTAGGATTTAGTTGGAATAGATTTGGATGGAGTGAGTGAAATGGAATTTTGTTGAACGATTAAGTTAGCAGAACTCAGCTGAGCATTTAAATCAGATGAGTTTATGGCCGGGGATTGAGTCAGACTAAAATTTGAATTTTCATTTTCAGGTTGTGTTTAATCGAGTTGGGGATCGGAAACGACCGGAGCGGCCACGATCGGGGAAATTAATTCGCTTGTCGGTTCAGTGAGATTGACGGGATTATTTTCGACGGGGTTTACGGGACTACTCATTTGCATAGGTAATAAACTTAAACTCAATTCTCGGGACGAAGTAGTCTCGAGAGTATTTGCGCGTAATACTTCGGTGGATATATCTTCTACATTAAAGTTTTGTAATGTTTTCGAATTTCGTAAACGTTTTCTTTTTAATTTTAACAATTTCATCATTTTTTTTGGATCTCGCAACATTTTGAAATGTGTAACGCTCAATGAACGGACGAACTACAAATTCAACGATTTAACAATAAAACAGTTATGAACGAGATGAATCACAAATTCAAACAATTATATAACAATGTAATAACGAGCGATAAAATGGTAATTTTAATTCTTATCTGGATCTTTGAAGTCTTCTCGTCTCCACAAATGCGTATGACTTGGGGATCGTATTTACGCGGCCGCCCAAAATCACCTTCTCCGACATTCATCCACGGTGTCCGCGTCCTTGGGGAAACCGCGTGAAAACCCAAGGAGGAGAAGCTGCACTTGGGAGAACTTCTCGATCTGATGTCCACGATGTTCACGAGCTGACCGAGCTGACGACAATATCCCACCGCTGTCACCAAATTTGTTGCGTGGTTTTGGTGGGAATTCTGGTGGATCAAAGCGACTTCTGCGTGGTTCGGCGTCTTTGAAGCTCTGAGGGGCTCTGCTCGGGAACTCGCGAGATTGAATCAACGAAATAATGAAACGGTTGTAAACTATAACTTTAAATTTAATAAAACTTTTAGAACTGAATTGAATGAATTTATTTAACGATTTAAAGTATGTAAAACTATTAATTAAGAACGAGAAACAAGGATATTTCGAATTGAACAAGAAGGGATTGCTTTATTCAGATCTGACACGTCTGATGTGTTACAACGTCGAAAACTGAATGCGAGGAGAAGAAACAGGCTTCTTCGTATGTTTATTCCTCTTTTTTTTTTATCAATACATTGTTTTTCGAGTGATAAGGCAGGAGGCGTAGATAAGCGGTGAAGTTCATTCTGAACTAGTTCAATTTTAACTTAATTTAAACTTCGCGCTTTAAGAACTTATACCAAACACCGCTAGAGCGAGGATCACAACTCGCAACAGCAGAGCCTGACATCAGGGCCTGACGTCAGATTGGCAGCAGATTCACATCAGATCCTGTCGTTCGCCTGACATAGAGACACTATAATACGAGTCTGGACACGAGTAGGCCACTTTTTGATTGGTCCGCCATGTTTGATCGAAATCCCACAAGAGAGAAAGAGATATACGCCATTTCACCCTTAACCACTCTTAACAACTCTTACGTTTATGGCGGTATTATACTATCTATTAATCTGAAAATGTGCATTTGGGTTTTTGATTGGCCCGTCATTTTTCATCTATTCCCGCTGATTTTTAAATCTGTCCATTATACCAAGATAATGAAGATATAAAGTAAAAAACTAAATCTTGTGTTCGATTTGATATGTTTTTTTTTTTATTATAAATAAATTATATTTATTTAAGATTCTGCTTTATAAAAAAAAAGTGTAACGCGGTTTCCTTCGATGCATGCCGACTTGCTTGTTCGTACGTTCGTAGTACAAGCACAGTACTGTGGCCGCTCCACAACCAGTTCCCCAGAACTCTAATGCGCAGCGCCACAATGCGGAACCAATAAACGTAGAGGGTCGACGCAGGCAGCGGAAGCAGACTCTGGTTCCCAGAGAGATCGATTAGCGCGACAGTCGCCTTCGCAAGTCGATCGTCTCTCTATACCAGCACGCGCCACTAGGTGCAATCGTTTTAAGCGGACCACAGCTCTGGCGGCTACCACGTGGTTCAGCACGCGTTTTTGTACAAGTTATTCCATAGAGAAATATATTCTTTGTTACTAGAAGTCTCAATTTATACCTTCCTCCTTGGCACATAAAGTGCCCAGACGATAGCAAGAAAAGCTACATTGGTGACCCCGCGACACGCGAAGAAAAGAGATTGCCTTTGTTCGCCGGCAGTGCAACGAAATTACAAGGCTACGCGTCGCAATGCAGAAGTCGGAAAATGGTGAGAATTCGGGCTCAGAAGACAAGGGCAACAGCCCTCAAGTCACGAGACAACAGCTAGACGAGATGCAGGAGAAAATGACGCAATTATTAAAACGCAGGCGGCTTTCGAGCTTGGCCGAATAACAAATGATACAGCGAAATTCAGGTACGTCGTACTACACCTAAATCAGACGGTGCTACCATATGTATCGGACTTGGTCTCCACACCCCCGGAGAGCAATAAATACGCATCAATAAAAGAACGTATTGTGGGTTCATTTGCGGAGACCAAAGAATCCAAGCTACGACGGTTGTTACGCGGTCTCCCTGAGGAATGTGACGAAAAACCGTCCGCCATCTTGCAAAAGATGAAAAACCTTCCAGGTGGCCAGTGTGGCGACTCGGTCCTACGCACGTTATTTTTGGAACAATTACCGGATCAGGTACGAGGGATCCTCGCCATCAGTGAGCTGACGGACCTAGCGAAACTTGCTCTTCAGGCTGACAAAATCTTGGAATTTTCCAAACCTAACACCGCCGCCATTTCGCCCCCGGCCGCCATTGAGAAGCCGCCTGCGAAAGGCGACGACGTGAACGCCATCAGTCTGGCCAGTCTCTAGGAAGCAATTACCAATTTAACGCGCGACGTCGCAAAACTTAGGAAACAGTTTAATCAACGCCAGCGTTCGCGATCACATTCGCGCAACAAACCGAAGGACAAAGAAGAGGACTCCGAGCTGTGTTTCTTCCATAGGAAATTTGGCGATGAAGCATACAGGTGCCGAAAACCCTGCTCGAAAGCAGTTGAAGAGAAGAATTGACAACACCAGGTCGCGGAGACAGAATCAACAGGTGGTGACGACGAAGAACCCAACAAGAAAGGCAGTCGTCTACATGTCCTGGATAGGACCACCGGGTTAAAATTTTTAATCGATTCTGGATCGGTCGTGTCGGTAATGCCTCGTAGTTATTTCAAAGAGAAATTACACGCTACAGCATATCAACTTCACGCTGCTAACGCCACAGTCATTCATACGTACGGGCAACGACTCGTCGTGCTCGACCTCGGTCTGCGCCGCAGCTTCAAGTGGCCATTCATTATAGCAGACGTAAAAACTCCAATCATTGGGGCAGACTTTATAGGACATCATGCACTACTTATCGACCTGAAGAACCAGCGCCTCGTCGACTCCCATACCCGACTCGCAAAAATTGGGAGCATAACCGAACCCGAAGTGCAAGGTATATCAACAGTCGAGTCCGTCCTCAGCAACCCCTCCGATCAAATGAAAAGGTATACAGCACTTTTAGCCAAATACGTTATTATAACAAAGCCATCAATAGGTCAGGCGACCACTACGAACACGGGCGTAGCCCATCATATAAAGACGAACGGTCGACCTGTCGCATTCCGGCCCCGCAGATTGGCAGGAAAAAAGCTTGCAGCAGCCAAGGCGGAGATCTTAGTAATGCTTGAACAAGGTATTATAAGGCCTTCTAACAGCCCTTGGTCAAGCCCTCTCCATATGGAGATGAAAAAATCAGGCGACTGGCGGCCCTGTGGGGACTATAGAACCCACAATTCGCAGACAGTTCCCGATCGTTATTCACCTCCACTTATTGATGACCTGTTCACCAAGTTGCATGGCAACAAAGTGTTTTCGGCACTGGACCTGACAAAGGCCTACTACCAAATTCCTATGGCTCAAGAAGACATAGAGAAGACGGCAATAATCACCCCATTTGGCCTCTATGAGTTTCTAATAATGCCATTCGGCTTGAGAAATGCAACACAGACGTTCCAAAGGTATGTCGATTCCATTTTTAGAGATCTGGAGTTCGTCTTCTGTAACGTGGATGACATTCTGGTCCTGTCAGAATCACACGAGCAGCACCTGGAACACCTGAACAGCGTCTTCGAGCGGTTGAAGCAGCATCAATTAAAAATCAACCCCGGTAAGTGCCAACTGGGCCAGGAAGAAGTGACATATCTAGGTTATGTAATAGATCAACACGGCTACAAACCTCCTCACGAGAGAATACAAAGCATCCTGGAATACCCAAAGCCAACCACGATAATGGACCTTCGACGGTTCCTGGGAATGATGAATTATTATCGGAGGTGTATCCCAAACGCTGCGAAACTCCAGGCTCCACTCAACGCCTACCTCAAGGAATCGAGGAAAAACGACAAGCGGAAGATCGACTGGACAGAACAGGCGGAGGATGCATTTAACAGCTGCAAGAACAGCCTAGCCTCGATTGCAGCCACAAGCCATCTCTCAACCACGGCCTGTTTAGCCTTGACGACCGATGCCTCGGACTCGGCAATCGGTGCCTCACTTGAACAATTTTCAGACGACACCTGGACCCCTGTTGGTTTTTTCTCCCGGAAGTTAAGCCAGACAGAGAGGAACTACAGCACATACGACAGGGAATTGTTGGCCATCTTCGCTGCCATAAAACACTTCCAACATCTCCTCGAGTGCAGGAATTTTATCATCAAAACCGACCACAAACCGCTTTTGTACGCGTTTTCACAACGCCCTGACAGGGCATCTCCTCGGCAACTGAGACAGTTGGATTTCATTTCCCAACATACGACGGAAATAGTCCACATCAACGGCACAGAAAACGTCGTGGCCGTCGCATTATCACGGATCAGCGCCATCGACATGCCCACAGCCCTCAGTGCCAAAGCCATACGCTCGGGACAAGAACGTGACGAGGAATTGACAATAATTCGCAATAACGCCAACTTAAACTTTCAGCGTCTCACGGTCGAGCCAGGCGTCAGCATATTTTGCGATATCTCGACGGGATTCGTCAGGCCCTACATACCCGCACAACTTAGAAGGACGGCCTTCGATACGGTGCACGGTGCGTCACACCCCAGTGGACGTGTCACCTCTCGTCTCATCAGGGAAAAATATATCTGGCCCAGTATAAAACGGGACGCCTTAAAATGGGCAAGGGAATGTTTGGCCTGCCAACGGGCCAAAATCCAGCGGCACAACCGCCTACCTCCCCAAGGGATTGATGTACCGGATGCTAGGTTTAACCACATCAATATTGACATCGTCCACATGCCAGAGGTCAACGGTTTGAAGTATTGCTTAACCATAATTGACCGATTCTCCAGATGGCCGGTGGCCGTACCCCTGAGCAATGTCACGGCAGAGACGATCGCTACCGCCCTATTTATACACTGG
Organism: Andrena minutula; assembly: GCA_929113495.1. NCBI lineage: Eukaryota > Metazoa > Arthropoda > Insecta > Hymenoptera > Andrenidae > Andrena > Andrena minutula. Next base: position 33,878,731 of record OV815993.1, read on the forward strand.
ATCAGCCATTACGGCACTCCATTAACCATCACGAGCGACCAGGGACCTCAGTTCGAGTCGGCGCTGTTCGGGGCCCTCGCCAGGTTCGTCGCAGCAAACAAGACAAGAACGTCTCCTTACCATCCATGCTCCAATGGAATCATCGAGCGGTGGCACCGTTCTTTCAAGGCCGCTCTCATGTGCAGGCCGCACCAACCCTGGACGGACCTGCTGCCGACAATTATGCTGGGACTCCGTACCAGTTTCAAGGAGGACCTGAAGACTTCCCCGGCAGAGTTGCTCTACGGGACCACGCTCCGGGTCCCAGGCGAATTTTTCGTCCACCAGGACCTACCTGCAAGTCCGGAAGCCTTCGTGGAGAAACACCGAGCTATTATGCGAGATGTGCGACCGACGCCTACCTCGAACCACGCGAAGCCACGGTTATTTTTGTTTAAGGGTTTGGACACATGCACACACGTGTTCCTGCGATGCGACCATGTCAAGGCTCCCCTCGAGCCGCCCTACACCGGACCTTACAGGGTCATCAACAGAATTTCGGACAGGCTGTTCAAAGTTGAGGTCAACGGCGCAGAAAAAACATCTCTGTGGAACGCCTCAAACCGGCTCACATCGCAGCCACCCAGGTAGAACCACAGGCCAACATCAGTGGGCAGCAACCAACCTCGGAGCAACCAGCGACCCGAGCCCAGGCCGACAGCGAAAAAGACATACCAAAGAAAGTAAAGTTCCTTTCCGACCAGTCCAGGAACTCTAGGGGGGGAGTGAATGTGGCCGCTCCACAACCAGTTCCCCAGAACTCTGATGCGCAGCGCCACAATGCGGAACCAATAAACGTAGAGGGTCGACGCAGGCAGCGGAAGCAGACCCTGGTTCCCAGAGAGATCGATTAGCGCGACAGTCGCCTTCGTAAGTCGATCGTCTCTCTATACCAGCACGCGCCACTAGGTGCAATCGTTTTAAGCGGACCACAGCTCTGGTGGCTACCACGTGGTTCAGCACGCGTTTTTGTACAAGTTATTCCATAGAGAAATATATTCTTTGTTACTAGAAGTCTCAATTTATACCTTCCTCCTTGGCACATAAAGTGCCCAGACGATAGCAAGAAAAGCTACAGTACTACCGCGGAAGCTCGAGCGGAAGGCGCGCGCTCTGATTGGTCGGGGTTTTTTGTTAATATCTCCTTAACGAAGCTTCGGACAATACTTTCGCTAAGGAAAAAGTTGTTTCAAATCACCCCCTGAATTACCCCTTGCAAGGAACTCCGACATTTTTGGGACACCCTGTATATGTAATCGAACTGTAAGATTCACTATTTAGGATAATATATTCTAATTAGTTTGTGGTACAGATTGCGCATTATAATTTTGTCGGTGTTCTTTTAATTCGATTCGAAAAATATGCGAATCAAAAGGTTTTCAAAAAGGTAGGATAGAAATTATGAAGATTGAAATTTTCGGCATTGGTCGATTGTAACACGCGCGCCAGGCATCAACGCCTTGACTCTCCGGTCCTCGGCGGCTCGAATGTGTGTTGAATAAAGTTAAAATTGAAAATTTTATGTGGCTGAAGTTGAAACGCTCGACGAATGAAAAAATTAACTTTACTCATCGAATAAAGTTAACTCGGATTATTGGAGCCTCGAATAACGAATAATGTTAAAGTATCTTATATTCGCACTCTTATTTAAATAATTTTTTATTTAGGCAGTGCTCAACTCTGCCACAAACACCACTTTTCAACTTCAATCTCGTGATGTTGGTGCGTACATTGGGAATATATTTAATATAAATGACCTTGTGAAATACGAACTTTTAAAAAATCCATGGACTCCTGGAAAAGGATATAAGTTTCCTACTTCCACACATCTTAAACGTGGACGTGAAGAACAAAGGCGCGTAAACGTAAATCACTTAGAGAAATATACCTGGCTTGTGTTTTCCGAGATAAAAAATGGACTCTTTTGCAAGTATTGCGCTATTTTTTGCCACCAAACATTAGCTGGCGGTCAACAAACAGTCCCTGTAGGGAAGTTGATAACCGAGCCTTTACAAAAATACGCAAAGCTTAGTGGCAAGGATGGGGATTTAGAGAAGCATGCTGCAACTAGCTACCACAAAAACGCTGAAATAGACTGTAAGTCGTTTATGACCGTTTTTAAAAATCCTCAACAGCAGGTCATAAACTGCTTAAACGAAACTAGAAAAGCCCAGGTGTTGGAAAATAGGGCTCGACTTGTCCCTATAATAAAAACAATTTTACTACATGGTCGTCAAAATATCCCGTTGAGAGGCCACAGAGATGATGGCAACCTACTAGACTCAAGTGAAGACCTTGTAAAGAACGATGGAAATTTTAGAGTTTTGTTGCGTTTCCGAATTGACAGTGGCGATGCTGAGTTGGGTGAACACTTGGCATCGGCCAGATCGAATGCTACTTATATTAGTAAAACTACAGCTAATGAACTAATTTGTTGTTGCGGGGAGGAAGTCTTAGAAGTAATTAAACAAAGAGTAGCTGCAGCAGAGTATTACAGTATTATATTTGACGAAACAACAGATGTGTCTCATACCTCGCAATTGAGTCTGTCGCTACGATGTATGATAATTCTGTAAGAGAGGACTTTGTCGGCTTCCTTGATACGCACAATGCTAATTACTCCAGCAAGAAAGCGACATGTGAACCTATTATTACAGGGGTAATTTTGGGACAGACTGTTTTAAAATTCATGAAAGATCTGGGACTTAACATGGGCAACTGCGTAGGAATTGGATGTGACGGTGTAGTGTCAATATTTGAGATATGCTAGGTGCAGTATCAGAGATACAAAATGAAGCAATACATAGCTGCCTTTGCGTATGTAAAAACCACGCACTGAATCTCTCTATCTCAAAGTGCAGTAAGGTTCAGAGTGTAAGGAACGCTACTGGTTGTGTTCAAGAGGTTGTAGTTGTAATGTCTTCGGGTTGGCCACAATTACACGCACTTGAAATAGTCAATTTATATTTAATTTATTCCAATAAGTTGGTAAAATGGAAAATGTAATTTCAAGAAACAAACCCCCTGTACATGTGCTACGCTCACGCTGCCAGCCATCGCACTGTGCGCATGCTCCCGCGTCGCTCGCTCCCCCCCCCCCCCCCCCCTCGCATACACTACAACTCTCCCGCCTCCTTTTGATTCGATTTCTCACGTAGTCTAGAAGAGCGCCTGAGTATTTGATCGACGTGTCTTTTCTGCAATACATCGTTTTTGTCCTTTACAATGAACGTGGATGGGGATGTTTGGCTTACAACTTCGCCTTCGCTGCGTTTTTCAGACCTAACGCCGTGATCGTCGATCATTACTTGATCGCCCGGTTCGAAATCAACCTTGCGATTTCCCGGCCTAGCATTTATTTGCGCCTTTTGACTTTTTTCAACCACTTCGCTCACGTTAGAACGTAACAGGTCAAATCTCGTACGCAGCTCGCGTTTATACATCATCTGCGCTGGACTCCTGTGAGTCCTACAATGTTCTATACTTCTATAATCAAACAAAAACATTTTAATCGCGTTTTCTACACTCTCTCCCCGTTTTACGATTTTCTTCGCTTTATCCTTGATTTTCTTCGCTTTATCCTGGAGAAGCTGCTCACTCTTCCTCCAGTCTCAACACGCTCAGCGATGGCCCTTAAGGACTTGGCATCAACGGCCAACGAAGTGAACAAGTCCTTGGTGGCCCTCAGTGCTCACGAGGAGATGCACAACTGCATCCTTGTGCACACCGTCACCAAGGCCCTCGACAAGGTGACGCGAGAGGCTTGGGAAACCTCGCTGACAAATAACAACGAGTTTCCCAAGTACGAGAAGCTCCTGGCCTTCATCGAGGCGAAAAGCGCAGCGTTGGAGCAGATGGAAGGCCCAACGAAGAAATCGTCAGCCAGCGCACACGCACCAGCACGCTCTGCTCACAAAAAGGCTGTCATGCACACAGCGCAAGCACAGCCTGATGCACAACCTGCTCAACCTGCTCAACGGTCAAGGTCCACCGTGTATCCCTGCGATGTGTGCAAGGGCGACCACTTTATGGTTGTGTGCCCACAGTTTAGGGGCATGACTGTGGAAGCCCGGCGCAGGATCATTACGACCAACAACCTGTGTCGCAATTGCTGCGGTCGACACCACACCGAGACCTGCAAGTCGGCCACTAGATGCAAGTCGTGTGGCGCTCAGCACCACACTATGCTGCATCTGCCCTCGAGGCAGCCTTCTGCTCAGGCCAGCGACAAAGCAGCACATTCACATGCAGCTCAAGACGCAACTCATTGAAGTGTCGGTGCAGTCGTCGCATCAACCCCGTGCTCAACAAGTCCCACTCTGCTCAGCTCAACAGGTCCCACTCAGCTCAGCTCAACAGGTTCGTCAGTATTTGTTCATTCCGCAGCCAAGAACATATCAAGATTTACCACCACACTGTTGGCAACTGCCAACGCTCAGCTCATCTCATCGGTGACATCACTACCAGTTAGGATGCTCATCGACTCAGGCTCTGAACTGACCTTCATCAAGGAGGAGCTTGTTACTCAGCTCAAGCTTCAACGCATTCATTCTACAACTTCAGTATTTGGCATTGGAGGCAACAAAGCCACTCAGACTCGTGGAGTCGTGCTAATTACGCTCCGCTCCAACCACTGCTTAGCAACTGTGCACATTCAAGCGCACATACTCAGGGCCCTGACGTCAAATTTGCCATCGATGGGACCACCTCATCTAGAATGGCCACATATCAACGGTCTTCAATTGGCAGATTCTGATTTCCTGACGTCACGACCCATAGATATTGTCATCGGCGCAGATACCTATGGGCAGATCATCAAGCCCAATATTAGGAAGGGCGATCCTTCAATGCCAATTGCTCAGTTGTCAATATTTGGGTGGCTCGTTCTTGGACCAATCACCGTTGATTCCAATCAACTCAGCTCCTTGCATCACTCTGCCACTGTGCAGCACAAGGACAACGATCTTCAAGATTTACTGACCAAGTTTTGGATTCAAGAAGAACTCCCAATGGACACACCAACTCTTCTCACCCCTGAAGAACAAGAGTGTGAGGATCACTTTCGAGCGACACACACTCGTGATTCTACAGGACGTTACATTGTGCGCATCCCTCTCCGCTCATCTCCAAAGCTACTTGGTAATTCCTATCTGACTGCACATGCTTGCTTGAAGCGCACGCTTAACAAGCTCAACAGAAACAACGAGTACTGCAATCTGTACCAAGCATTCATGAAGGAATATGAGGAGCTTCAACATATGGTAAGAGCACCATCCATATCACCTAACACTTATTCTGTTTTCTATCTACCACACCATGGAGTGATGAAACTCGACAGTGAGACGACAAAGTTGAGGGTCGTCTTCAATGGATCAAGCCAGACTACATCTGGGCACTCGATCAATGACCTCATGCACACTGGCGCAAATCTTCTGCTCAACATCACGGATGTGCTATTGTGGATCCGTCAGCACAAGTTCATCTTTGCCACAGATGTGACAAAGATGTATCGTCAAGTCAAGATGCATGAGGAGGATCAAGATCTCCAGATGGTGCTCTGGATAGACGAAAATTCAAAGGAGGTGCCTTACAAGCTCACCACAGTCACATATGAAAGGAAGGCTGCTCCATTTCTGGCTGTCAGAGCTCTCCTGCAATTGGTGGAAGACGAAGGTCATCGCTTCCCACTGGCAGTGCCATGTATCACCCACGCCAGATACGTTGACGACATATTTGGTGGCGCTGACACAGGTGAGTCACTCATCACAATTGCTCAATAATTAAAAGACCTGTGCAACGCGGGAGGTTTTCCACTTGCCAAATGGCATTCAACCTTCCCTCCGTTGCTTGAATCAATTTCAAGGACCACACGAGCTCATGGCTCAATCATATCACTAGACGACTGCACTACCAAAATACTCGGACTACATTGGAATGTTTTCCATGACAACTTTTCATTCTCGTCAAAAGCAAGCTCAACTTCTGCTCTTTCTAAACGCCTCATCCTCTCAGAAGTAGCTAAGATATTTGATCCCCTTGGATTTCTGTCACCAGTCATCATTCGAGCAAAGACACTTTTGCAAGAGTTATGGCTGCACAAGCTCAGCTGGGATGACCCACTGCCATCCCAAGTCACATCCAATTGGCTCATCATCAGAGAAGACCTCACAAGCCTGGCCAGGCTCTCAATACCAAGGTGGTTTCACACCCTCAGCTGCTCAACAGTGGAACTACATGGTTTCTCTGACGCTTCTCAGCTCGCCATGGCAGCGGTAATTTATCTTACCGTGACATCACCGTCCACAAACCACAAAGTGTCGACACTAGTGTGCTCCAAGACGAAGGTAGCACCCCTTAAGAAGCTCACAATCCCGAAGCTCGAGCTTACAGCAGCATTGATGCTTGCAAAGCTCATGAAATATGTTCAAGCAACCCTTCAGCTCAACATAGCTACTACACATCTGTGGACGGATTCACAAGTGACACTAATCTGGATCAAAGCTCACGCATCACGTTGGAAGGACTATGTACGGAATCGTGTCTCCCAAATCCATGAGCTCACCCAAGATGCACACTGGAGACATGTTCCAGGGAAGTCAAACCCAGCTGATTGCGCATCAAGAGGCTTAACAACTGCTCAGCTTGAACAGCACGAGCTATGGTGGACGGGACCATCATGGCTCATACAACCCAGTGACACATGGCCACCTCAACCAGTTTTGAAGGACGACGCGAGTGCACTCGAAGCTCGTCCAGGAATTTCAAATCTACTCAACATACAAGAGATCAAATACCACTGGGACCTCATTTACAAATACTCATCTCTTAACAAACTTTACCGCATCACTTCAGTTTGTTTCAGACTCCTCACGAGAATGAAGAAGTTGCCATTGTCCCTGCCAATCATCTCACTTTTGCCAGAGGACTTGGAATGGGCCAGGAACTTCTGGATTAAAGCCGCACAGGCAATCTACTTCTCAACCGAGCTCAAGGTGCTCAGCTCAGGCTCTTCGATGCCTACATCCCATGTGTTCAATCGACTTACAGCCTTCATCGATGAACAAGGAATTATTCGAGTTGGAGGTCGACTCAATAATGCTCACATGGTGTATGAGAGTAAGCATCCTGCAATTTTACCTCGCCATTCACGTCTGTCTGCTCTGATCATAGACCATGCACATCGCAAAACTCTGCATGGAGGGACCCAGCTCACCCTCGCTCACATCAGAAGCAATTATTGGATCATCGGGGGGCGAGCGCCAGTCAAGACTCATGTGCTACGGTGTGTTGTGTGTGCTCGACAAAGGGGGATCCGTGCTCATCAATTGATGGGCCAACTACCTCTTTCGAGAGTTGCACCCTCACGACCATTTACACACACTGGCATCGACTACGCGGGTCCCATCACTCTTAAGACGTGGAAAGGGCGAGGCGCAAAGACTCAGAAGGGCTGGATCTGTGTCTTCGTCTGTTTCACGACCTCAGCTGTACATCTGGATGTCGTCACAGATTACTCAACCGAAGGCTTCATTGCTGCCTACAGACGGTTCTCAGCAAGAAGAGGAATCCCAACTAAGCTCTACTCCGATTGTGGTACCAACTTCATCGGAGCTGACGCCGTGCTCAAGAGTATGTTCATTCAGGGCTCACAAGATCATCAGCAGCTCAGTCAGTTGTTTGTCAATGACAACACTGGCTGGTGCTTCAACCCACCAGCAGCTCCTCATATGGGGGGCAAATGGGAAGCAGTCGTGAAGTCGATGAAACACCATCTTCGACGAGCCGTAGGTGAGACAGTACTCACCTATGAAGAATTTTGCACACTTCTTACCCAGGTAGAAGCTATGCTCAACTCACGACCGCTCGAGCCTCTCAGTGATGACCCTGAAGACATCTCAACCCTCACACCTGCTCACTTCCTCATCGGGCAGCCTCTTACAACGCTACCAGAACCATCTGTAGTGCATGAAAACATCTCACCATCCGCGAGGTGGCGACTCATTCAACAACGAGCGCAACGTTTCTGGACTCAATGGTCATCACACTATCTCCAACGTCAACTCTCCATCTCGAAGTGGCACCACCCATCAAATGAGATCAAGATCGGATCTTTAGTGCTCATCACTGATGAACGGTTTCCACCGAGCAAGTGGCCACTTGCTCGAGTCGTCACTCTTCATCCAGGGAAGGATGGGCTCACCAGAGTGGTAACACTCAAGACTGCCACTACGACATTAATCAGGCCAATTGCAAAATTGGCAGTGTTGCCTGTTTCAGATTGTACATCAACATCTTCCAACAGCTGTTGATGGCGGGAGAATGTTTGAGATTCCATTAGTTCAGCGTTCCGCCGTGCCAATGCTCGTCGCAGCACCTCCTGGGCAGCGGAACACACCGCTGATCGACGATCGATCCGGTGATCGTTTCTCCTAGTCCCCTGCTCAGCCAATCGCCGTTCACCACGTGAAACTGGCGGCTCAATCAGAGAGCGTACTTTCTTGGTCGATTCTCGAGGATTGTTCGAGAAGACGCTCAACGGCTTTCGGCTTTCTCTTTGTTCACTTGTGTTCATACCGCTTGTCGCGATAGACGTGTTTCTATTTTACTTGTTTTATTGCGCAACGTACGAATTTTCATTAATCAGTACTTTTCAGTACTCTGCTCAATTCCAGTGCATAATACATTGTTTTGTGCTTTAGAATTGCTCACGCGTTTGTTTTTACTGTTGTGCTCAACACGTGAGTTCATCGTGTGTCGCGTGACCGCGTGGCTTGTGCATCAGTGAAAATACACTGTTCGTGATTTTTGCTCATCTCAGAACCGTATTGTGCGCACAGTGACGAAAACAATTTTATAATAAATTGACTTAGTCATCATTGACTCAACTTTGGTGTTCAGTGCTTCACTTTCCCACCGTCGTTCCCTAACCTCACTTTCCAGCGTGCTCACCCGCTTAAATTACTAACAAGTATAGTATAAAAAAAGGAGATGAGAGCATACGGTAGAAAGTCTTGTGGCAGAAATTTAAAAAATGTTAATGGTAATTTAGCGAAAATGAATGAAGAGATTCAATATTTTTATTGGTGTTGGTTTAGTATAGTATAAAAAATAATATTTATTGGTGAATTGAAATATTGTTAATGGAAAACTAGTAAAATTAATAATGAATAGCGCAGCAACTATATAGAAATAGAGTGACATTTCGTTAAAGTAAGTGTAGATTATAAAATGTGTTCAAAGGAAATGAGAGCGTATGGCAGAAAGTCTTGTTGCTGGAAATTTAAATGCTGTGGTAATAATTCAACGAGGATGAACGAAGAGGTCCAATATTTTCAACACACAATTTATTGGTTTTGGAATAAAATTAGTTTAGTATGTTTATAATTTTGTCGATTTACCTTATTTGACTTTCCAGAAGCATGTGCGAAGCAAGATGCTTTGTCTTTCTATTTATTTTTTAATCTTCTCCGGACAACTTCCACGCCTGTGCATTCCCTTCATTTCTATTCATCCAAGCCTGTGCGTCATTTTTATCGGAGTCTTGTGCGCCCCCTTCATTTCTATAATATATAATATAAACGTTACATAAAAACTCTAATTTGCTGGTATAAAAATATCTAGCAATTTAAAAGCAATGCAATTTGTTATAATATATATATATTATTTTGTACATGCATGGTACAAATATCCAGAAACTTGTGTGAAAGGAGATGCTTCTCAGTCGAACCATCTCCGGACAACTTCCAAGTCTGCGACTCTACATAAGAAACCTATTAAAAATATTGGCGACTTACCTTATTAATTGAGACAATAATTCAGTCTCTTATTTAGTGTAAAAACTCGTGTCCTTTCAAATTCGGACAACTTACTTTATTTGACACTTAGCACTTAGGTTATAAAATTCAAAATAGTATATATATATGTACGTACAATGGCGGACGACGAACGAAGAACGATACATGTGTTGGCTGAAGGTGCGCGCGTAACGCGTATATACGTATTGACGAAAATGTATATACGTAATGTTTGATGACGAAAAATTTCTAGGAGAATCAGAAGAAGAAAAATCGTACCATTTTCGACAGATCCATGAGACGATATTACGATATCTCTGTCATGCGTGGACCGATTTTATTGAAATTGGTCTTATTCGAAAGCCGATATGCGGTTTACATAAGAAAAATGCCTTTAAATTGATAAAATATTGCAAGCGTGAGGAGATATAATATAATAAATGTCAGAATTAGGTTGGAATGCCTCCGCGACGAGTAAAGGTACACGGTAGCAGTCGACAATATACAGGGTGTTTTTCATGTACTTGGCGTCGAGACGCTACCGCGTCTCTAGATAAATAGAAAGACAAAGCATCTTGCTTCGCACATGCTTCTGGAAAGTCAAATAAGGTACATCGACAAAATTATAAATATACCAGCAATTTAGAGTTTTTATAATATATATTGCAACAAATTGCATTGCATTTAAATTGCCTGATATTTGTACTTGTATATACCAGCAGTTTAGAGTTTTTATGTAAAGCTTATTTTATATTATAGAAATGAAGGGGACGCACAGGACTTCAATAAAAATGAAGGGGACGCACAGGCTTGGAAGTTGTTCGGAGAAGATTAAAAAATAAATAGAAAGACAAAGCATCTTGCTTCGCACATGCTTTTGGAAAGTCAAATAAGGTAAATCGACAAAATTATAAACATACTAAACTAATTTTATTCCAAAACCAATAAATTGTGTGTTGAAAATATTGGACCTCTTCGTTCATCCTCGTTGAATTATTACCATAGCATTTAAATTTCCAGCAACAAGACTTTCTGCCATACGCTCTCATTTCCTTTGGACACATTTTATAATCTACACTTACTTTAACAAAATGTCACTATATTTCTATATAGTTGCTACGCTATTCATTATTAATTTTACTAGTTTTCCATTAACAATATTTCAATTCACCAATAAATATTATTTTTTATACTATACTAAACCAACACCAATAAAAATATTGAATCTCTTCATTCATTTTCGCTAAATTACCATTAACATTTCTTAAATTTCTGCCACAAGACTTTCTATCGCAGATCTTCCCAAGTAGGGGAAATCTGCTTCTGAAACACATGTTTCGGTTCTCCTTCCAACGCTGTGCCTGCGGATAAGGTGGGACGATTTCTACTGTCCTCTCTCTCTGCTTCCTAGCGGCGTTACTGTCTCCTCTGAGAGAGGGAGTGTTGGAGGGAGAACCGAAACATGTGTTTCAGAAGCAGATTTCCCCTACTTGGGAAGGCCTGGATTCTATGGTATGCTCTCATCTCCTTTGTACACATTATGTAGTCTCTATCTACACTTACTATAGCAAAAGGCCACTATTTCTATATAATTTCTATAAAAGTAAGTTCTACGTTAAGTTGTATATACCCAGTAAACAAACTGACTGCAGTCTGACGACAGATTGATGTCAGATTCGAGTATATTCTGACGTCAGATTCGGGTCCTACTATGTCCGCATTTGACTATGGTTTTGTGGTCAGAGCCTGACATCAGGATCTGATCGCAGATTGATGTCAGATTTCGATCAGATCTTGCTGCCGTGGCTGACCGCAGATTGAGAGCAGAAATCGAGCAGATCCTGCGCAGCGCGATCTGACGGCACATTGGTGTCAGATACAGAGCAGATTTTGACGTCAGATTCGGTGCCTATTATGTCCGCATTTGACTATGGTTCTGCGGTCAGAGCCTGACATCAGGATCTGACCGCAGATTGATGTCAGATTTCGATCAGATCTTGCTGACAAAAACCGCCCGCAAATTGGTGGCAGAAATCAAGCAGATCCTGAGTCGGCCATAGTAGGCAATTTTATATAATAGTATAGATTTAAAAACAGTGCGAAAGTCTTTAGCGTAAATAATATATAGAACACGTTTATAAGACCGACTTGAAAGATCTGATTCCTATCATATTTTATGGAAGAAAGAAAAGTTGGTAAACCATGTATTTAAACGGGTATTATAACATTTTTAATGTTTTACTTAGCAAGTTGTTAGTGAATTAAATGCCAGGTCGGCTCAAAATAATGATTTAAACTTTGAAAGACAGTTCTTCCAAATATAAAAGAATTAATGATAACTACTATTCATTCAGTCGTCTTAGGGCGGTATTATCATCAATCGTTTTTTAGTTTTTAGCATGCGGCATCTTCTACTAGTCTAGTAGATTAATAAAGGATGCCGGATGCTTAAGACGATCTTCGTCTTCAGCAACGACTGATAATACCGCCCTTACAGACGGGTATACCAAATATATACTCCGCAGTGGAATGCCGGCAAATACGAGTCGTACTCGAGAGCCCTGAATGATCAAGCCCTCGGCCACTTATTCCCGCTACGGTGCTATTTCGCAAGCGAGAAACGCTCGCCCAATCGCGCCCTGGCGGGATCGTGTCGTGAACTATGTCAGCAGAATCTGCTGTATTTCTGCTGCCTATCTGACGTCAGATCGCGGAGCGCAGGGTCTGCTCGATTTCTGCCATTAAGGGGAGAGGTCACTGAAAAAATCGTGATTTTCGACCATTTTTAAGATTTTTTTTTTTTTGCATTTTTGACAAGTTTGAACCCTTGTTCAACCGTACACAACATGGTTTGAAATTCAGTGTTGCCTTTCTACTAGAAAAACCTATTTTTCCGAAACCTTGCAAAAGAGCCGAAAATTAAAACCTTCGTTTTTCGGTATATCTCTCTATTATTTAGGTCTTTGAGTATGTTCAACCGCTCGCTAGAGTTTTGGGAAATCCAAATTAACTGCGAGGCCTTGAAATTGTTTATTTTCACTAATGGCCAAAATGCGTTTCACGATTCTAAAATGCACGCGTGCTCTGTAACAGAATCCATTTGACTGCGCCTACTAAACTACGAACGCTTTTTTACAAAGTACTGTATGTGACTGAGTTCGTGGTCAGGCTGCGTATCCCTCGGCTATCGGTAACGCGGCCATGTACAGTAGGTAACTCTCTAAGCGGGCCCAAAAGGGTCAGTGGCTGCCGACAGAGGTCAGTCTCTCCGGGCGCTAGACACCATATTTTTTGAAATCTTTCAAAACTCTGGTTTACGAGAGAATATAGAGTGACATTTTACGGTGAAGTGAAATTAGCTTGCATAAAACGAGTGAAATGGATCTCATTAGCCGAAAATATCGCAAGAGTAAGAGGAGAGTGAAGCGTGATGTTCGTTTAGCAAAACAAGCGGCGATAGTTGCTAAATTGGAGAGAAATAAACCTGCAATAGATGATTCATCTAGTGCTCATTTCGATAATGGCAAAGAGAAGGCGACCAGTACTAAGAGACTGCAATACTTCAGAAATAATGAAGAAAAACCTGTTTCTGAAATGCAGGATGAATTTTATATAGTGCACAGATCTACAATTCAAGAGTTGATCAAAGACTGGACTTGCAGTGTTTGCCATTAAAAAATGGTTATTCTGGATAGTGACGTACAGGTAAAGTGACCATCCTCCTCAAACATATCGGAATAATCCCAAATTTTCACTCTTTTCATCATTTTCATTTTGTCCCGTTTTGTTCCGAATTATAAACATTTTTTTCCATTTATTATTACAAAGTTACTCTGCCTTGATTAGTTTTCTGACTATAGAAAATTCCTTACACATATTTTTGTGTTTATAAAAAGTTCTTTATCCCTCCTTGTCCAATCATCCTGAATTCTGTATTTGGAAATCTGATCTCTTTACATATAGGGATTCACAAGAAAATTGACTGCAAGATGCACCAGTTGTGAGAATATTATGGGGCAAACTTACACCAGCCCCAGGATAAGCACCGATGAAACCACAAAACGACCACCGTTCCTGATAAATAGGAAAATGGTAGATGCTTTTGTCTCTGTGGGAGCTGGTTACGCTGCAATGGAACGGTTTGGAATGGAAACCGGTATCAATGTGCTTTCACCAACAGCATGGAAAGCACACCTTGAAAAAATTCAAGCAAGAAATAAAGAATTCAAGGAAAGTATTCTTAGGAAGTCGTGCCAAGTTGTGAGAAACATGCACACTGCTGATGAAGGTGAAGTGCTCGATACACAAATATCATTCGATGGATCATGGCACAAGAGAGGACATACTTCCCTTCATGGCATCGCCTTTGTCATAGACATAATGACAGGACTCGTTGTGGATTATGAAGTGATGTCAAAGTATTGCCACATGTGTGCGCTACGAGCAACTGAATTCGAAGCAGATTCACCAGAATTTATCAAATGGAAGAAAGTGCATGTGGAAATAGGAGAATGTCAGGTAAGTTTTGTATATGAATATAATTTTGATATATCCATAAACCAGAAAAATATGTATTTGCATGTATATATGTATATGCACGCATTTATTCTTTTAGATAAATTTTGAAGGATCCTCCGGAAGGATGGAGATCGCAGCTGCTGAAGCAATGTGGAAAAGATCCATCGAACATTGTAACATGCGATACACCACAATGTTATCAGATGGTGATGCAAAGACCCACACTTATCTTCAAAGTTTGCAAGTGTACGGTCCTGACATTGACATCCGGAAAGAAGAATGTGTAAACCACATTGCGAAGCGCATGGGTACTGGCCTTAGAAATGTTGTCAAAGAGTGGCGAGCCAAAAATGTGACACTTGGTGGCAAGGGTGAAGGCACACTCAAGGAATCTACCATTGACAAATTGACAGCATATTACAGGTTATAAAGCGATTGCAGAAAATATATATTTTATCAATTTGATATTTTCTGTCGAATTACAAAATTTACTTCTAATGTTACAGAAATGCCATAGTAAAAAATATGCCAAATGTAAAGGACATGGAAAATGCCGTGATGGCTACTTTAGATCACTGTAGCTCTACAGACAGTAAACCTAACCATGCCAGATGTCCTAAGGGCAAGCAATCGTGGTGCTTTTACAATCGAGCAAAAAGTACTAGACAAAAACCAATGAGCCACACACACATGTCACTCAAGCTGTCTGAAGATGTCACCACCAAAGTGAAACCCCTATATGAAAGACTGTCAAATGAAAATTTGATGGCACGGTGTTGTAAGGGAGGCACTCAAAATGCTAATGAATCTCTCCATGCAAAAGTATGGAGATTCTGCCCGAAGACAATATTTGTGTCGAAAGCAAGACTTGAAGTAGCTGTGACACGTGCTGTCTCAGAATTTAATATGGGTTGCGTAAGCTCATTGACAGTGAGGAAACAAACAGCTGGGGAAATTATAACTGAAACAGCTAAAAGCATAGCTAAAGGCAGAGACACCAGAAGAGAAACCTGCAGTGCACAACAGGAGGCCACTACAAGAAAGCGCTTTAAGAGGAAACACAACGCAAGGAAAATTGCTGCTGAGAGGAAGAGACGCAAGATTGATGAGGATGTGTATCAACCAGGTGGATTTTAAAGTATACACAAATGAAAAATGGTCTGGAATTTACTCTTTAGATTTCAAATGCATTTATCTCAGAACTTACTTTTTTAATATATTTAATGTTCCTTGCGCAAAACTGTTGGTCTGATTCTCTTGCAGCTTGGCATACTTGAAGAGCAACATGAGACCAAGAAAATTGTGTATCGGCATGAAGAAATCTGCAAAACTCTTTGCGGTATGCTTGTTTTTCCTCAAAATTTTAATCAAATATTGCAGTTTTTACATTTAATAAATTCAATAATTTTTAGCTCAAAAAGTATGAGACGTAGGAACTTCTCGATACACAACTTTTTACTCTACCATGGACCCTTCTTCGCTGCAAAACCTGGAGGCTGTGGCATCACACACTTTGCGCAAGAAGATTTTTGAAGTTATGCTTGATTTTTGCAATGTATTGTAAATTGTATGAAAAGTAATAATTAAAACTGAGTCTACCCTGGCAGCAAGGACTTTATTTCGAACCTACTTCCTTCCCTTAAAAAGAATTTCGCATGTTTCAAATATTTTCGGATTTCAAAGTTTCAGTGACCTCTTCCCTTAAATTGTACCAGCAGACTCTCGTTACTTTCTGCCACCAACCTGCTCGCAGGCTATGTAAGCAGAATCTGCTGTATTTCTGCTGCCTATCTGACGTCAGATCGCGGTGCGCAGGGTCTGCTCGATTTCTGCCATTAAATTGTATCAGCAGATTCTCTGCAGTGTCTGCCGCCAAACAGCTCGCAGACTGTGTACATAGAATCTGCTGCATTTCTGCTGTCTATCTGACGTCAGATCGCGGTGCGCAGGGTCTGTTCGATTTCTGCCATTAAATTGTATCAGCAGACCCTGCCGCCAATCTGCTCTCAGGTTAAGGCAGCACAATCTGTCGGCTTTCTGCTGTCAGTCTGCTTTTATCATCGAATATAACAAATACTGTATCAAATCTGTAGTCTTTCTGCCACAAACATTTGTACTCAGGCGTTGAGCAAAATCTGCAAATACGGACGTGGCTATCTGGGTACTCATAAAAAACTTCAAAGAAGTAAAAAAATACGCCAAGTACATGAAAAATCAAATAAATCACAAAAAATAGAAGACAATAATAATCACAAAAAGTAGAATCTAGAATTTGTCCTTAATTCTGTCGCGTGATAATTCGTAATTTATAATATTAAAAATTATCTAAAGTCAGTCCCTACGCAAATTATCTTTGTAAAAAGAAGTGAGATCCCCATAAAAAACTTCAAAAAAGTAAAAAAATACGCCAAGTACATGAAAAATCAAATAAATCACAAAAAATAGAAGACAATAATAATCACAAAAAAAATAGAAAAAGTATACAATACAAAAAAATATGTGAAATCAAAATGAGCTGCCAGTACATAAAGGTGCTTTCCAACTGTGCTTAAGATGACACAACATTCCATTACAATGTATTACATAATATTAAGCAGATATATTTTTATACAAATAAATATTTTAATACGAATAAATATTTTATTCAAAATACTTGGCGCTGCGCCCCGAATTGGTGTTGCTAAACTCAATAAATATGTATAAATTACATTAATCCTTTTCTTTCTTTCTTGTACGTGCGTGCGTGTGTGTGCGTGCGTGCGTGTGCATATGCTACGTATGATATTAGAATTAAATATATGTAGAATAAATCTGACTGCGTTTCTAATATGTGTATGTATATGTATTTTATATTGTAATGGAGTTGTTGTAAATTATTAATAAATACTAAGGCTATTAATATTTTTTCGGTTGCGCAGCGCCAAGTATTTTGAATAAAATATTTATTCGTATTAAAATATTTATTTGTATAAAAATATATCTGCTTAATATTATGTAATACATTGTAATGGAATGTATGAACACAGCATTTGAGCTGTGTGTATGTAGTTGTGTCATCTTAAGCGCAGTTGGAAAGCACCTTTATGTACTGGCAGCTCATTTTGATTTCACATCTTTTTTTGTATTGTATACTTTTTCTATTTTTTTTGTGATTATTATTGTCTTCTATTTTTGTGATTTATTTGATTTTTCATGTACTTGGCGTATTTTTTTACTTTTTTGAAGTTTTTGATGGTATATATATACAGGGTGTCCCAAAAATGTTGCGTTTCCTTAAAGGGGGTGATTCTGGGGGTGATTGCAAACAACTTTTTCCTTTGCGAAAATGCTCTCCGATGTTTCGTTAACGAGATATTAATAAAAAGCACCGACCAATCACAGCGCGAGTCTGACGGCCGAGTTCCCGCGGTAGCGTGGCTACGAGCCGCGCTGCGACTGCGACGAGCAAGCAACTCGGCATGCATCGAAGAAACTTGCGTAGAATGGCAAATGAAAAAGACGTAACAAATAAAATCGAACATGTTGTCATGGTTTGTTCGTCATTTAAAGTGAATAATGAATAAAGGATAAATGGATGAAAATCACGTGTAACGTAAAAAGACGAATACGCAGTTTTTTTTTTAGAAGATTCGAAAATAATAATTATTTGAAGTGGGAGGATAAGGAATACGTGAATTTCCTTGTGTTAATAACGTAGCCACGAAAAGGTAATGTAACAGGAAATTAACGAAAGGTGATAGTCGTTCGGTATTGTGATAAAAATCCGTAATTCAATAACGGCCAGCACTGTTGGTGGTAACGAATAAGTCTGTTTAAAAAGCCCGAATAAATGATATCGTACGGGAATTTAGAGAATTATCGCCGGAAATAAGCCATCGCTTGCGTTAAATTTAAAAATGAATTATCACCAATAAAGTAACTAAAACTCACCCTTGTTGGAAATTCACCTGCAGCTTGAAAATCTGTGTCACAGGGTCACCGAACCGATCCTGGTCATCGATGGACGTGCTCTGTGCACAGCTGGTCCCAGGTATCCTTACATTCCCACTACCCAAAGTTAAGGGTCGCAATGTCAGGTGCGTCCAGGTCAACGTACCGAATATTCACTTCACTGCACGGCTACTAACACTGATCACTTTATTTATCCTGAAGTATTCTTGGGCCGTGTACATTTCTGCGACGCGATTGCTAGCTGACTGACAGGATTTTTTCCAAGCAACTTCCGCTACCCCCAAGTAGCTTCTCTGGTTCCATTATGAGTTAACTCCCACCAGGGCAAGAGGCTTTAGGTAAAAAGAAGCCAACACATTTTCGGAACACGTGTTTTGCAGAAGTGCAACGAACACTTTCACAAAAGCCCGCGCTCCGTCCTTCTACTGCCAATGTATCCATTGTTTCGAGATAGAAAACAGACACCACGAGTTGCTATAAAGAAGAAAATGCATACCATTCCTGTTTCCCCTTCCCGATACCCTGAGTTCACGACTGCTACGAGGCGGAACCAATTAAGTCATAAATTATCCGAAACTGTAGGAAACCGTTCTCTACCGCCGACTCGCCGGACAATAAACCGCGACCCTGGCGAAATGCTCTGGCTGATCAGCCTGATTAATTTTGAAGAACTAGAAATTACAGAGTATTATCCAACATTAATACGCCTCGCGAAAAGACACAGGAAGAGAAGAGGTAGTCCGCTGACTGCGCGTAGTCCCGCCTGCTTCGTCCTACCTTCAAATTAAAGACGGATCCCTTATCTCTCGAGTATAAACACGCGCTCGAATTTCAAAACAAAAGCACGCGTCGACGTATTCCGTGCTAGAGATGGTGGGCCTTGAGGTCCGATTGGTCCCAAACTAACCAATCGGGCCTGCTTATCTCTCGTGTCTAAACACGCGCTCGAATTTCAAAACAAAAGCACGCGTCGACGTATTCCGTGCTAGAGATGGTGGGCCTTGAAGTCCGATTTCATAATCGCTAAAAAGTTCTGTATATTTCTCAGATAATTCCTTTTTCACATTTTCAATAATCAATTTGTTAATCTCAGCTTTACAAACGGTTTTGATTTGCAAAGGCCACATGCCGAATTCTGCTAGCCATTTTCTGCCCATTAACATAGGTCCTGAACCCGGTAATACAAAACAATCTAACTTTTTGATTACATCCCTGAATTTTACATTTAAGTCTGTTAGTTTACCCATTGGTTGCAAAATTTTCTCATCGAATGTTTTTAATTTGCGCTCTGTTTTTACAATGTTATGCGATTTAAAGTATTTGTTGTAATACCCTTCCGATATTACTGTGGCATAAGTGCCTGTATCCAGCTCCATACATACATTCATACCGTCTATTTCAACATTCTCATACATAGGAGCACCCATACGATCGTACACACCCTTTTGCTCTGCTTTTAATTTATGCACTTCACTTTGCGCATTCTTCACATTATCTGTAAAATAATAGAAATCTTGATTTTTTCGTTTACTTGAGACCTCGTCTTCTTGCGACGATGCCTCTTCGGAGTCGTCTTCGGTTGAATGCTCTTGTTGTTGCTTCAGCAACTGGATCCGTCCTTGCTTTTCCTGTTTCCCGTCTTCTTTGCTCCTGCATGCTTGCTGCAGATGCCGCTTCTTCTTGCATTTGTGACATGTATACTCCCTGAATCTGCATACTTTGGATGTATGGTTTTTCTTGCCACAGCAATAACAGATGCAATTGCTATATTGCCCATTTTTTCTAATGTTAACTAGTGCAAACACTTCTTCTTTTTGCTCGTTCGAACTCTTCAATGCGGTTAAGGAACTTTTTGCATTTTTCTCTGCTGCTTCTCTTGCAATCGCCTCTTTGTACGCCGTTTCAAAATCTAATTCTGTTTTCTTGAACAATTCTACTTTCGTGGCATGATCTTTCAATCCACATACAAACTGGTCACGCAAAGCAATTTTGATATCTGTGAATTTGCAATTCAATGCTAATTTTTTCAACTTCGCTGCAAAATCGGCTACTGCCTCACTTTCTTCTTGTCTAGCTTGATTGTATATGCAGCGTTCCATGACTTCAGATGGCTTTGGCATCAAATGTTCATTCATTGCCTTAACTATGTCGTCATACGTTTTCGTTGCTAGTTTATCTGGTAAGAGTAACTGTTTTATTAATTTAAAAGCTTCTGTGTCTACTCTTACCAACATCTGTGCTGCCATCTTTTCCTTCTTGATATCATTTGCAATGAATAACTGCTCCATTTACTCTGTAAAGGTTTCCCAGTCATCTTGGTGTAACCGGAACTCGACTTTGACGTTGTTTGCCATTTCGTTTGATTTGTCCTGCTGAATCTCTCGATCGTCTGTTTTGATATCATTTATATCTTCTTCACTAGAGTTGTTTTCCCCTTTCTCTACTTCGATTTTCACTGCTGCTCTTAACTTTTCTCGTAACACTTCGAATTTTTCCTGTTTTACACATTCAATGTTACGTTTTTCTAGTTCGTTTATTATTTGATCTTTATTTAGCGTTTGTACCCAACTCAATGTCACAATTGTATTCATTTAGTTTTTAGTTTAACTTGTGATTCGCTCGGTTAACCACGCTTTTGTTCACTTTTGTTAACAACCCTCTACCTATATTCTCGCACGAGCAACTCCTTTCCACGCGACTCGATACGTGAGAACCTTTTCCATTTACAGTCAATCAATTCACCACGTGGTGAAATCTAATCTCTTTGCCGTGCTTGCTTTAATCCAGTTTGATCTGTTTAATCCTCGTCGCCATTCTAATGTCTTCGGGTTGGCCACAATTACACGCACTTGAAATAGTCAATTTATATTTAATGTATTCCAATAAGTTGGTAAAATGGAAAAATGTAATTTCAAGAAACAAACTCCCTGTACATGTGCTACGCTCACGCTGCCAGCCATTGCACTGTGCGCATGCTCCCGCGTCGCTCGCTCTCCCCCCCCCCCCCCCCCCCACTCGCATACACTACAGTAGCCTTTTTTAACATGTCTGCAAAATGCAATTATGTCCTCAAAAATGTGTTAGGGCTAGTGATGGGATCAAGTATATTGGAAGTAGGTTCGAATCTGACCGTATAGTGTCGAACAGTTCACGAGTACGTCGAAAAGAAAAAACACTACTTTCAAGTAGACTCGAACCTTGACGAGCGGTACTTACAAGTATAATCGAACCTTGACCATTTATATATAGATTCGAACCCTTTATGACTTCCAACTATCCAGTTGTCTTGAAACTTTGCAGGCGTGCGTAGTTTGGATGACACTACAATATTTAAAAAAAATTAGCCCCGAACGGGTAAAAAAATTACCCAGTCATCAATAAATACCCATAACCACAAATCTAAACAACTTGAAATCAGCCACTCGCGATCTTTACGAAAGTCACAGAAAATCGCTGCGTTCGGGACGCTAGTCGTATCGCGACTCATAAAAGCTTCGAAAGGTAGCCAGCATAACCAAAGAAATTATGAACCGATTCCCAAAGTCTTGGTGGCATTTTCTTTATAATTGAATTCACTATCGTATCAACCTTCGATCATAAATTTTAAATATCATAGGTTTTTGTTATTAACATTTTTAGATTTAAAGTTACTCCTTTTTTAGCATGTTTGTGTTTAAACGTGCGCCAAATATCGTCATTTTGCTTTGGTCACTCACTTTTTCCAATTGAATGGTAATTGACTGCTTTCAAAAATGCAACTGCCATTCGCTGCATCCTCGGGAATATTTATATCAATCAAAAGACGCGAGTACGTAAACATGTTTACCGAAAAGTGAATGAGGCACAAGAATATTATCAGTTACAATTAAAATGATGCAAAGTCACTGTACATCTGTACGCATTATTTATTTATCGTGTGGTTTAGCTGCAATGAGTTTTACCTTGAATGCAATTTTAGGCACCCCTAAAAGCGGATATCTAGAAACGCATCCCAGCGAGTTTCAAAATCCTGTAGATTTCTGTTACTTCAGGAATGAAAAGATTATACCCAAATGTAGTATTTGTGGGGAGCCGGCTTTTATGCGATGTGCATGGTATGGCAAGTATTTTTGTTTCAATCATTTCTACGAAGAATATCATTATTGTACCAATTACAAAGCGTAATTTTCAATGTATCTATCGTCTTCTATTAGTATAATTCTTCCGATGTATAATCACACAATACAGCATGTACAAAAAGAGACTGCGATTGTTTAAGTATTACTTTATGCGGCCACTTCAGTAATGAAAACAGCTATAATGTTATAATTAAATTTAATATTAACTGCAATATTATATATATGTTTTAAGTGTGATGTAAAAGTAAAATTGATTTACAATCATTTAAAATTCATATACATACGCAGTATGCAAATCGGAAGGTTCGACAAGGGAATCGGCATCAATGCGATTCTGCGTCATTTCAATAACATATGTATTTTGCAAAGTCATTGTAAATCTTCACGCATTATTTATTGTTCGTGTAGTTTCCGAAATAGCCTAATAAGATTACACTTCAAGTAATGCATGTACGAATGTGCTGTTATCATACTGATTCATGCACGTCACTGATTAGTTTTAACGAGTTTTACCTTTGATGCAATTTTAGGGGCGTACTGCCTTGCTTAAATAATTGAAAGCTGTCTGAACTTTACATAAATAATAATCTAAATATGGCTTTAAGAAACCATGTTATTAATGGAAACTGCCCAAAGGGACTTCAAATTCGGTAATAGAGGCTTTATTCGCCTCTATTCATTTGTAAAAAAAAATATAACACATAAATCACTTATATGTATGAAAAGAGATTATCCAGAGGTATTTCAGCTTATATTTAAAAAATACAAAAACTTAATTTTGAGGGTTGGTGGTGGGGGTAACTTGAAAAATATGGATTTTTTGAAAATTATTTGTCCGCGGTTTTGTAGATATAAAAGAAGGATGCAACTTTTGTTTAAACTTCTTTTCGATATCTCGCACCATTCGCGAGATATTCCACGGAAAAGAAAATTCTGAATTATTTTCAAGGGGTGATTTCACCCCTAAAAATTGCATTATGGCACCAACAAAAAATAGGGTTGTGTTACGGATGGACTACTCTACTTGCACACCGAGTTTCAGAATTTTCTGTATTTTCGGGTTCCTTGTTTCAATCATTTCTACGAAGAATATCATTATTGTACCAATTACAAAGCGTAATTTTCAATATATCTATCGTCTTCTATTACTATAATTCTTTCAATGTATAATCAAACAATACAACATGTACAAAAAGGGACTGCGAATGCAGAGTTTGCAGGTCTCCAGCGGTGCCGAACACCTACAGGGGCGGTGGTAATGTGTGCGTGAATTGACGCCAGCGCAAAGCCAGTCACGTGGCGAAAACGCGAAACGAATGTGACGTCACTACGGTAAGCTCTCGGCTCCCTAGAATGGTAGCTTGGCCCGTCTCCAGCGGAGCCCATACAATACCCCACTGCTATTGGTCAGAGGGAAACACCTATAGGGAGCGGTGGCAATGTGTGCGTGAGACGCACGATGGGAGCCGAACCGACACTACGGCCAACCAGCGTCATCGGGACATATGTTGTCGATGCTGGTTGGTCGCGACGTTACTCGCTTGGCGCTGGCGTCAGTTCGTCTCCAATCGTTGCGTCTCACGCATACGCGCCCGTGGCACATGTGGCTTAGTTGGGCGCTGGCATCGGTACAACTGTGACGTCACATTCGTTTCGCGTTTTCGCCATGTGGCTGGCTTTGCGCTGGCGTCAATTCACGCACACATTACCACCGCCCCTGTAGGTGTGCGGCACCGCTGGAGACCTGCAAACTCTGTGCGAATGTTTAAATATTATTTTATGCGGCCACTTCATTAATGAAAACTGCTATAATGTTATAATTAAATTTAATATTAACTGCAATATTATATATATGTTATAAGTGTGATGTAAAAGTAAAATTGATTTACAATCATTTAAAATTCCTTGTGCAAATGTCCCTTGTTAGTTTCGTGAGTACATATTGAACTTGATCCCATCACTAGTTAGGGCACAAACTGCGAAGTTACTGTGAAACCCGTTGGGTCGAAAGACATGAATCCATTTTGATATTCCAAAAAGATTTGCCGAAAATTGTCAAAGCTCTTCAAGGGAGCGCTTGATGACAGCCGAGAACCACGGGACTATAAAAAACAAGGATAGTAGTGATTGCACTAGCCATTATGTAAGAAAGGAAAAATCTTAAATCCCGCATTTGTCATTGGATCTGTACGAAAGTACAGTGGCGTGCCAGCGGTAAGAAGAAGAGACCCTTTACGCCCCTCTTCTTCTTACCACTAGACCTTCAATGGGTAGAAAAGTGAAAGTAGGAAAGCTCGTGGACAGGAATAACGTAAGGGTTGATGCGTACCAGTGACTCGAATGCTTTATGGCTCTGTTTTCGCTAAAACATTTATGGTGCTGAACGTATGGTAGGCAGATGTGTTGTTTAGCCTTTTCAGATAGTACAGTGGACGCTCGATAATATGCCGCTGTTTAAAGTGCCGTTAGGAACGCCCCAGCTCACACGCATTTCTCGCACGCGTGTGTGCACCTCCCTTTCTCTCACGCTCAGCGAGCCAATGAATGCTAACCCTTAATGGTGCCTCCACACTGGAGTTCGCAAGCAATTCGCAAGCAATACATATACGTGAATGTGTTTTTTTTTTTCTCACTAATAATAAAACTCTTGCGAACATATTTTTGTCTTATACATATAGACACCTTCTCGCGAACTGTTTGCCGATGAAGACACATCTTAAGTTACATTAGTATAAGTACAGTTATATACAGTTACATTTTGTATTAGGCACATTTATTTCATATTGGGCATAAATAGTTATGTAAATGGGTAAGGGAAAGATAAACTGTAAAAATATACGACAGGTAGAAGGTGTACCGAAGTTACAGATTTATGTATTACAATGTTAAAAAATATATTTAACGTTAATTCTAAAAACTGAAACACTGAAAGATGCTAAAATATTACGATTATAAATAAAAGTTACATTGCTATATAAGCTTTCTTTATTCATCGTACATGTATAACGTGCTTATAGTAAAAATGTGTGTCTTCATCGGTAAACACTTCGTGAATAGGGATCTGTATAAAATTTAAATATGTTCGCAAAAGCTTTAGTGAAAGAAGTACGATTTGTACCTATACTGCTTGTGAATTGCGCGAACATCAGTGTGACGCACCTTAAGAGTATTCTGGTAGGGGGCAGCCATCACGGAAAAGAAAACAGGAGAGTTATGGGGAGAGCGCGCGTTACATTGGCTCTCGTTAATATGCCGCTTCTGAGAAAACACCGCCTCTAGAGCCCCGACTGCGGCACATTATCGAGCGTCCACTGTAATCCGAAGTCTTTCTCCCTATGCACGTAAAGGTAGTTAAAAGATTGGCGTTTCACACAAATTTTAAGAAAATCTTGTGCTTTCCCGATGAAAGTGATACCACATCTTACAAAATTTTAACTATAATTGAAGCAGTAATAGTGGCAACGGATCAACTCACATTAAAAAAAAAATTTCGCCTATTTTATATGATTAGTAGCAGGTATAGGAATACGTTATTGCTATTAACTCAATTTCGAAAAGATTGTGGGTTAGTCCATTGTTTGCTCTCACTACCTCAATTAACGATATTAGGCATAAAATTAATTTGCAGGATTGAAAGCCCATTTCGTTAAAACTGGCCCAATTTAAATATTTTTTTATCCATGTAATCGGGAGAATGCAAGGAATCCATCGGTGTTCCTTTCATATTGATACGATAAAAAATAAAGAAATTCAGTTTCTGTACAATCGATGACTCGTCGCCGAGCAACTCCGCGCTGCAGATTAGACGTGTGAACTATACAATGTCGCTCGCCTCGAGGACCCGCCGGCTTCGAGCAAAGACACTTGAGGCCAGTGATGCCAGAATCGTGGGACGCGGGACCAAACGCTTACCCCCACTATGACCTACCATCCTCTCCCACTATGGCCTACCGTCGTCTCCCACTTTCTTCCCATCGCACTGCACACAGGCATATCCCTCCCCCGTCCGTGTGCTCGGCAGTTCGACAGGCAGCTCACACGGACAGGAGTAAAAATATGCTTGTGTGCAGTGCGGTGGGAAGAAAGTGGGTGACGCCGGTAGGGCATAGTGGGAGACGACGGTAGGTGATAGTGGGGGTAAGCGTTTGGTCCCGCGTCCCACGATTCTGGCATCACTGCTTGAGGCCCAAAGGCCTCCGGAGCCACGCCCACAGCTATTTAAGCTTCTCCGCTATAAATACAAATGAAAGTGAGAAAATTGGCCAAAGCTACGGATGAATCCCCGTCAATTGAGAATTTTATTTATAGGCCTACGGATGAATTCTCGTCGCTGAAAATTTTATTTATGGACCTACGGATGAATCCCGTCAATTGAAAATATTATTTATGGCGCTTCAAATAATAAATAACTCTGGGAATTTTTATTTATGAGACATACAGATAAAGTCTCCTTTATTTATAAAGTTATTTAAATAATTTTTTATTTAAATAATGCCCATCTCTGGTCTATAGGACGGCACATCCGCGCCCGTAGAGTGCTGAAGCACACAGCTCGCGAGTATGTGCGGGAACTTCAAAAAAGAACTTTACTCAGTTAGACTTTTGAATACGTATAGTCTGAAATACAGAAATAACTGTTGGTTGTTCTACTAACCAGATTGATCTGATCTTTTACAAAATAACGCCTCGCTTGTCACCTCCGAATGCCCTTGTCACGTCCCAGGTTAAGGATTTAAGGGGACAAATGACATAGTGGGGTTTTACATAAAATCCAGGCGCGAATCTATAGTTCAGCGCACCGGGAGGCGAGGGAATCAGGTATTTAACGGTGTAATTCTGCACACCAGCCTTTTCGAACGTCAGGCGAGAAATGTGAAATTCTGCACGCTAATCGTTTCGAACGGCCGGGAGAATGTGAGATTCAGGAGATTGAAGATTTAGGGAAGGTCAGGCGAGAAATGTTTAATTCTGCACACTAATCGACCAGGGAAGGTTTAATGAACTGGTTTGTATTGGGGAGAGACCCGTTAGAGCACTTGTTTTGGTTTGCCTTGGTAATCGGATTTACCGTTGCATTATTGTAAAAGACACATGTAATAACTTCGCGAAATTCGACTAGTCATACGGTTAAGCGAAACCTATACGAAAGTAAGTTAGTAAACACCGTGATATTTTCCGCGGTCATTGCCCGAATTCAGCTGTTCCGGCAGCCTGTTTGGATTTAGGTATCTTCGTAGCCGAAGGATTGACACAATAATTCGAAGCGTGATTTAAAGTAAAACTGTTTATTCACTTTGTAGCTTTTTGGTAATATGCCATGCACTGTTATTGTGCTGGTTGTTAGGTGTTATAATAACAGGTTGGCGATGAACATAACATTTATATAGGATATGAGTATGAACATGAAATACAATATATATTAATAAGCTAGAATGATTTAAGCAATAAGCGTCAATAAGACAATATAATATGATCGCAATGAGCGTTAATAAGCTTTAAGAATAGCAATACAATATAATATGAGCGCAATAAGCGTTGCAATACGAAATATTATGAAACAATAAGAATATGAATAATTTATATGGATGATGGTGATATACAATGGTATTAATGGTAATTTTAATCTCTTACAATGCTTGATGATTGATGATAGTTGATTTTATTTTAAATGATACTTTGTCGAAGAGCGACCTTTCGCCAAAGGATATTTCGTTGAAAGAGAGCTTCCTTTCGCCGAAGGATATTTCGTTGAAAGAGAGCTTCCTTTCGCCGAAGGATATTTCGTTGAAAGAGAGCTTCCTTTCGCCGAAGGATATTTCGTTGAAAGAGCGTGTGCTTTCGATGCTGGTATTTCGACGAAAGAGGACTTCTGTCTCGGAGCCCTTGTATTTATATGATTTTACAAGGGGTTGCGGGATGTACGCGCGGTATGAACTTTGATCCGTTTATGTAATATTTTACGGTGTGAAGGGGGGTGCGCAGTATGCACCTTGACCTGATTAGGAACATGCGGCGCAGTAACTTTTGGGGGTTTTTGTAGGGACCAAAGGTTGGTCTATATTTGGATTCGTGGTTTTTCTTCTAGGGTTTTTATGCACGTGGTTTTGAAATGCTCAAATGGATGGATTTTGGGTGTTTTAATAGGAAAGGGACGTCGGTGGTTTTGACTGCTTTGGTCATTTAGAGGGTGTGAGACGTGGTCTCGATTTAAGAGATTTGTGGGGCGAGGGACTTGTTTAGATTCGATGTGAGAGAGGAATTTGTGCCGCGTTGGGCGAATAAGGGAAGGAGATTTAATGGTTGACCGTCTTGAGATGGGGACCGCTAAGGTACATCGCCAAGGCGGTCGGGGTCATGGAAAAGGGGTAAGAATTGAGGTTTGGGGAAGATTTGAATGGAGTTGTAGATTGATTTGTAAAAGAGAGTTGAAATTACCGCGCGCGAAAAATCGTGGGCCGTCACAGCGTACTCCTTCAATTTTGACGTCTTCCTCTGACTCCCTCCTCGGATCCTTTCGCCCAATCAAGACGGTGTCGTCCCTCAAGCTTCGTCAGGGGGTTGTTCTTCAGCAATCTCTTCGTCCTTGGCCCTTCCTCCACGCTTCCTCCCACTCTTGTCTAGTGTTCCCGTTTACATAGAGTAGTACATAGGCTACGTACAGTACATACATATCTCGCAGGTAAGTAAGCGCAACCCTCGAGGTCAAGACGACGTCACTCGGAGAAAGTTTATGGCTTTATGACTTTCAGCCTTCCTCGACCGGAGTTTTTACCCTAACAGGACATCGACAGTTATTGAAAGGGAGGACAGAATTTTAAGTACTTTTACGAGACGAGCCGCTGCCCGCTCGACGAAATTTGGCACGCAGATGTGCAAAGGAAAAAGTAAAGCTATTTACTACCCTCGCCTGATCTAACGGTAACTTGAAACATTCAAAACTAGCAAGGAAAACCCCCCTAAGAAGCACAACGCGCTCTACAATAAACTCTTCCTTGTCCTCCGTTTCACATTTGCTTAAGACCTTAATGTTCCGTTCGCTTTGAATCTATATATATTATTCCTATCTTCCAATACAAAAGGATTTTGAATCTCGCTCTACATCTAGCTTCGATATCTTTATGACTTATAGCTAACTTCATATAATATATGGATTAACACCAGCGGATAACGCAACACCGCCAAGTACATGAAAAACACCCTATATATATATATATATATATGTCGAACTGTCGCTGCCGTGTACCTTTACTCGTCGCGGAGGCATTCCAACCTAATTCTGACATTTATTACATTCTATCTCATCACGCCTGCAATATTTTCTAAATTTAAAGGCATTTTTCTTATGTAAACCGCATATCGGCTTTCGAATAAGACCAATTTCAATAAAATCGGTTCACGCATGACAGAGATATCGTAATATCGTCTCAGGGATCTGTCGAAAACGGTAGATTTTTCTTCTGATTCTGATTCTTCTTCAATCTCAAATTTTTGTCGACATAATACGTATACGCGTTATTATACGCACACCTTCAGCCAAAACGAACTAATACATGTTTCGTTCATCAATTCCTATCTTCACTATGCAATTTCGTTCATCAATTCCTATCTTCACTATGTGCAATCTACTCCAAATTTTGACAGCTTACAGTCAGGTTATATACAAAATTTGAGATGCCACGTGTTTTACAAATATATATTATCGTTGTACCATTGAATTGGAATCAAAATGCAGTCTCACATACAATTCCATGAATCTGGAAACACGTACAATTCCATGAATCTGAAAACACGAAAGTTCGTGCTAAATCTAGCGATAACACCTTTAAGCACAGAAATCTGTAAACATGAAAATGAAAATTGATACTAAAATCAATTAGAGTCTAATAAAACACATGAATTTGGTAAACATAAACAAATTAATTTAAAAAATACTATTCCATGAAATATACTCAGAAAATGACGTTATGAATGGAAATTTTAATTTTCTAACCACGAAAAACATTTCTCGATTTGATAAAACAATTCATGAAATTGTGCGTGCTTTCAGTTTCATGGAATTGTACGTGCTTTCAGATTCAAGGAATTGTACGTGCTTTCAGATCCATGGAATTGTAAATTTCAACAGCTGATAATTATTATGCTGCAATTGTAAAATATATATAAGGATAAAGGAACCAGAAATGAATTACGACATACATATAAGGATAAAGAAACAAGAAAGGAATTAATGATTACGACATACAGAAACAAAGATTCATTCAATTAAATTTTTATTATATATTATTTTATACATGCATGGTAAAAATTTCAAAAATCTTATGCGAAAGAAGATGCTTCTCTGTCGAACCTCCTCCGAACAACTTCAAAGTCTGCGATTCTACATAAGAAATCTATTAAAAAAATTTGGAGACTTACCTTGTTAATTGAGACAATAATTGAGTCTCCCATTTATTGTAAAAACTAAAGACATTTCAAATTTTGATCACTTACATTATTTGACACTTGGAAGATTAAGATTGGTAGGTTATAAAGTTCAATGGTATATTTAAAATCTAGAGACGCGGTAGCATCGCGACGTCAAGTACATGCGAAAATTTATTTTATAAATAATTAGTAAAGGTGTCCTATTTTTCTGTTAATGATGCAGACGAAGAGAATTATTTCAATAGCTGGAAGAGAAAGGAACCCTACTGTACACTCGGCTCAAACGATTGTGGCCGATCGAGATTCGATTGCATTCGAGCTTACTAAGGCTGACTTTTTTGCATCGCTAACATTCTACAGTATTTCATGAATATGGTGAGAGCACTGCCAAGCTACAGGTTCCCGTCTCACCATATTCATGAAATACTGTAGAATGTTAGCGATACAAAAAAGTCAGCCCTAGTAAGGTCGAATGCAATCGAAACTCGATCGGCCACAATCGTTTGAGCCGAGTGTACGAGCAAAAGAAATAACCCCATTTTCATGTATGAAATAATAAAACTTTTTTTTTTATATATATTATATATATATTATATGTTTTCTATACTTCTGTCCCCCTCCCCCCTCCTGTCCCCTCCCCCTCCTCCCCTCCTCCCCCGGCCTCTCCTCTTCCCACAATCAGTGATGCCAGATCGAGGACGGGTGCCCTCGAGAATTTCCCCCACCTCGCGCACACTACGCCGGAGCAGCGCATCCGTGGTTTGGACTCCGAAACGCCGAGCTCACGGACACGCTGCTCCGGCGTAGTATGCGCGAGGTGGGGGAAATTCTCGAGGGCACCCGTCCCCGATCTGGTATCACTGCCCACAATAGTAATCGGCAGCACTTAATTTATAGAGAAAATTCATAAAATTTTCCTGCCGTCTGGATCGTCCAGCCCTGGTGCCTCTATCTGAAATGATATATTAAATGAACTAAATAAAAAAGAAAATAAATAAATCACAGAAATCATTGATTTCTTTTTTTAGAAAAACACTTACACGTAGGCCACCGGCGTTGCTCCGCTGGTGATCCCCCTGGATCGGTGCTGTTGGGGGTTGAGCCGCCCTCTGGGTCGGTTCTGGTTCCTGACCCCCCATGAATACATCCTCCTCGTCATTAGATTCTGGAAAAATAAATTTGATTAATATTATTTAATTTAATTTTTCTGTAAGTTAATCATTAAACGTTAATAAAACTTACCAAACAGAAGAGCGTTTTCCTCTTCGAGTGGTTTTGAGGCGTCCTCCTTTGAGGCGTACTTTGTTTTCTGCAAAAATGAATAAACCATTAATTAGCCATAAAGCTAAATGGCATAGGCAAAGTGCATACCACAGACCTTAGAGCATATAAACATGGAGGAAGCATACAATAGGAAGAAATATAGACGGCGATAGAAAGAGAAAGATATACAGGAGGGACAAACCCTCTCTTTCTAGCGCCAGGGACTAGAAAGAGAGGGTCTGTCCCTCCTGTATATCTTTCTCTTTCTATCGCCGTCTACATTTCTTCCTATTGTATGCTTCCTCCATGTTTATATGCTCTAAGCCACAGACTGTCAAAATCTTGCAGGTTACATGCACATTCGTTAGTTTTATTATTCGTGACATTAAATAAATTCCCACGAATCAAATTGGCGAATTAAAAATCCACCGGGAAGTTAAGTTATGCTATACTATGCTATGCTATGCTGTGCCATGCTATGCTATGCGATGCTATGCTGTGCGATGCTATACTATGCTATGCTATGCGATGCTATGCTATGCTACGTTTTAAAAAAATTAGCTTCAATACATTCTTATCTTATGGAACCGTTTCCATCAAAAGCTAAGTTAAAACATAGCATCGCATAACATAGCTTAGCTGCTACGAGTATATTTATTTGTATTACTTATGTTTTTTTTCATTTTCCGGAGACATCTTGTGCGTCGTGGCGTTGTACGAAGAACAAAAACAAGTTTCAGGTTGCCCAGATGCAAGGTAAACATTCGACGATCAAAGCGCACGTTTTAGAAAATATCGATCGATACTGCTAATTATCGAACGAAATCTTTCTTCAATACGTTTCGCGTTCCCAGATAGCACACCTCGTCTTAGAGACGTCTAGTTTATGTCCATTTTAGGTCTAAACGTCTTGATTTGTAACAAGACGTCTTTAAGTCGTCTTTAAGACCCCTTTTGGACGTCTTTAAGACTTTATCAGACGTTGTGCTATCTGGGTTAAAGGCTGATTCAGACACGACGAGTAATTTAGTCGAGTAGCGAGTAATTTAGTAATTTTTCCTATGTGGACACTAAAATTTAGTCAAGTAGTTTAGTAAAACAATGGTAAATTACTAAAATACTCGCTAATCGACTAAATTACTCGACATGTCTGAATCAGCCTTAAGCGAGGGTATAGAAAATTTGAATCTCGCCCGATGGCGCGCACGGGCACTTGGGTCTAGGGTCGCGCGAAACACAAAACGAAGCGGGCGACCGGAGCTCATTTTTTCGTATGCTCCATGGTTCAAATCCATATATAATAGAAATATGTTGTTGGGACGTCTTCCTATTACACCGTGGTCCATGGTGTGACCGCACGGGCAATTGGCAAGCGTGTTGAGATACAAGCAAATATATTCACTCATATTTTGATTGTGATCAACCCTGATATTATTAGAAATATAAAAAATATTCATCAGCTAAGTTTTAGGTAAGACTGGATTACTCCAATTGAAATTTTCTAATAATTAATAAAGCTAATATATTTATAAATTATTATTTTCAGATCGCAGATATTTAATGATTTAAAATATTATAATAAAATAATAATCATTTAATCGAGATTGAGTCCACAGATAAGTTTTAGGTAAGACTGGAATACACCATTTCAAATTGTCTAATAAATAATCAAGTTAATAAATGCATAAATTATCATTTTCAGATTGTGGACATTTAATTTTTTAAAACCAGCGTGGGATCACCCATTCTATTCTACTATTCTATTACTTTGTCATACTTTCTAACCTCTCTTTGTTTCACATTCACTTTTCCTTTTTTTTATTCTTCTTTCTTTTAATAATTATTATTCTAATAGTCTTGGCTGCTTATGCGCCAAACTCTCGGCTGCTTATGCGCCGAAACTCTCGGCTGCTTATGCGCCGAAACTATCGGTTGCTTATGCGCCGCAATTCTCAGCTCCTTAGGCGCTGAATTAATGCGAGGCATTCCTAAATTCCATAATAATACACTAGTAATCACAAAGTGTAATTTTAGCTGCTGAAGCGTGATATTCAAAATCAATAAAAATAATATTCTTGGTTATAAATCGTTGTTGTATTGTTGAATTACGTAACATACTTATTGGACATTTCTATCTTATATTATTATAAATAATCAATATAAATATAAAATTATAATTCATCATGTCTATAGTTAATAGACTCTTGCCACTCAATTTAAAAATTATGAAAATTATCAATAGAGGCGAATGGTTAACAGATGATCATATTGAATATTTTCACAAATTATTAGAAGCTAACTCTAACAAAAAAGTAAAAAAATTACGCCAAGTACATGATACAAATAAATCACAAAATATAGAAAGTAATAATAATCACAAAAAATAGAAGATAATAATATCTTTGTAAAAAGATGTGAGATCCCCATAAAAAACTTCAAAAAAGTAAAAAAATACGCCAAGTACATGAAAGTCACAAAAAATAGAAGATAATAATAATTACAAAATTAAAAAAAGATGTGAAATCAAAATGAGCTGCCAGTACATAAAGATACGTTATAACCGACGAGCTGAACGCACGTCTTCTGGCTATAACGTATTATTTAAATTACCACTAAAGGCAAACGCAACTTTTCTTTTCCTTGATAAAGGTCAAAATCTATGACCGAAACGTTGGATTTGATTTAAGAGTGCAAAATAGCTTTTATTTAATTTTATAACTGACCGAACCAGTGCGCCGAAACCAATTTAAGATTTATTTATTTATTCATATATACGGTCGAAAGTTTTAATCAATTTATGCAAATGACATGTATAGAAAAAATGGCTAATATAATGTTTCGTGCGAAAATTTTTTTCATAATATTAATACCGTAAACATTCCAGTATAATACGACTAATAAATAAATTCTTTCTTTAATATGGCACGAATTTAGTAGAATACACATTTTATTTGGTTACCCGGTATGTGAAAGAGAATCGGAATGGTGCAAGGAGAGAGGGAAGCCTGGGTGGTAAAGTGGGGGAACAGAGACCTGGCGACAGTCGAATAGCTCATTCAACATGCGCGAAATAAGTTACTTCTTACATGAGCTGCAGTATAGAATCGCGTGAAATATCCTTTGATTTTGCTGGCACTGATTGCCACTACCAGTGACTGCCATCTCAGACCTCGAAAACGAACGCAAACTGGTCGTAGAGCCTTGACCAATCACGAGTTTCGGCACTATGGTGCAGCCAATCCAAGCGTAGAACATTATACCACATTTAGTGATCCTCTACCGTGGTACATCTACCTACCTACATACCCTTTGTTCAAAGTGGTATCCGTTCTGCTTGAAGATGTACGTTCGAAGAATATTCCAAGTAATTTCGAACACCAATATCCAGACAAATCATCTCGACTTATCCAGAAGGCAAAGGTAATCATGAAATTGAATAATTTCCCATTATCTACGTCGCGGAAATCGACATTCACATTATCTGCAAGAGAGAAAAGTATGGTTATGTGCGAAGTGCGAATGTTTAGCGTCTTGTTTGGTAGATAATAATTTAAAATATGTTTTCTTATAAATATTAATGTTCGCAGGAGCATGCATGATCGCCTAGGATGTGGACTGTGTGGAGATGGAGCTGATGTAAGTATCGCATGTATCCTGTTTATTCATACGTTACGTTTAATTTTATACTAATATTGTGTTTGTTTTCAGCGCTAACACAACAGGAAATATGATGCTTTTCCACAAAAGGACATGCAAAATATTCAATGGAATTTTCTAATATCGCCCCTACTAGGTATCAGTGGTTACGGGACGTGGATTTTCAAATTTAAATGTATAAAGTCCCTCTTTGTATTTATATGCGCAACTTATTTTGTAAAAATTGTATCAATCATCGATCCTGTATATTAATAAAAAATAAATACTTTGTTAAATAAGTAGAATTAATTATTTAATGTAGGAATCTGCTTGATGGTTATGTAAGGCAGGCCTGGGATTTAAGTGAACGCAGCGGCCGATTTTCAGAGGCAACGCCTCATTTCTTCCGCCTCGCGTCTTGGCCCCCCGGCGGCCCAGCAGCTAGGAGTGCCTCAGGCCCGTACCATATGAAGCGCACGTGGCGCGTTGACAAAACAAAAACGCACCGACAATCGTGCTCTCTGGGACGATATGGAAGCCTATTGATACAATGTCAGCCTAATACGCCACGCGCGGTTCACGTGTTACGGGCCTGAGGCGCTCCTAGCTGCTGGGCCACCGCGGGGGCCAAGACGCGAGGCGGGAGAAAGGAGGCGTTGCCTCTGAAAATCGGCCGCCGCGTTCACTTAAATCCCAGGTCTGATGTAAGGGAAGGGACGGGCATGTGACGTCACGGATAGCGAATGGGTTGAAAATTCTGGCCCACAGATGGCGCTGTTACACGTGTCAGGCGAACGGCAGGATCTGATGTGAATCTGCTCAGTGATACCAGATCGAGGACGGGTGCCCTCGAGAATTTCCCCCACCTCGCGCATACTACGCCGGAGCAGCGTGTCCGTGAGCTCGGCGTTTCGGAGTCCAACTCACGGACGCGCTGCTCCGGCGTAGTGTGCGCGAGGTGGGGGAAATTCTCGAGGGCACCCGTCCTCGATCTGGCATCACTGAATCTGACGTCAGGCCCTGATGTCAGGCTCTGTACCTCAGACCGCAGCCTAATGCGAACACAGATGACTACGGATCTGACGTCAGGTTGTGCGCTTCAGTTCTGGTTATCAGGGTAAAAAATGACGTAATTTTACTGTTTCTTTTCGCACTTTCAACGTCCGCCCACGCGTTGTTGTTCTAACGCCCGACTGCCAGACGATGGTTTCCGTTATCGTCTCTACCCAGATAGCACCAAAACGTTTTCAAAACGTTTTTAAAACGTCCAGGTCAGACGTTCAGGACGTTTTGAAAACGTCCAGAAAAGGTTCTAAAAATGTCCATTTTCACAAACCAGACGTTTTGTAGGACGTTTGTAAAACGTTTTCAGAACGTTTTTAAAACATTTCCTGAACGTTTCAAAAACGTTTTTAAAACGTCCTGCTTAGGTCCGAAACAGGCATTTTTGGGACGTTCGACGGTACTGGTTCGATTTAATAAAAATTTAAGGAAGTAAATCGTTTTCGAAAGAAGATCAAACTGGAAAACAATTTATTTCATTTATTTAATTCAGAAATAATACAGAATATATGCACTTACAATAGATACAAGAACATGTTAGTACGAGGTCCAATATACAGAATATACAAACTATGCAGGATATACACTTAAAATAGATATGGATGTGCACTTAAACAGATAGCGCTGTATTTTTTCTATTCTCTGCCATTTCCCTGTGTTCTGCTGCACCTTAAAAAAGAAGTTTGAGGAAACATTACATTGAATTTTACAGTAATCAATATTAGGAACAGTAAAATAAGGGTGATAGGCCGGTACTCATAGTCGCTACTTATTCTTAAGCAAATGCTTAAGCATGCATCATCCTCTACTAACCTAGTAGCTAGTAAAGGATGCCGAAGGCTTAAGGGGGTAGACACGGGTAATGCAGCGCGCTGCATACCGACATAATCTGGCCCGAAACATGGGTCTGGGAAGGTACGTTGTTTGTCCTTATATGAGAAGATTTTGGGCTGGGCGAGGTCTCATTCGAAAGAGGAAGCTTCAATGCAGTCCGCTCTGGTCATGATTCGACGAGATTGTGTTGATATCTAATAATATGAGTGATCAAAGTAGAGCAAAAGTCGACAAAATACACCCGCAAGAATCCAAGTATTTTTAGGTCACTAAAAGAGTTTTGTGACTCAAATGATGACCAGAGCGGACTGCATTGAAGCTTCCTCTTTCGAATGAGACGTCACTCAGCCCGAAATCTGATCATATAAGGACAAACAACGTACCTTCCCAGACCCATGTTTCGGGCCAGATTGTGTCGGTATACAGCGCGCTGCATTACCCATGTCACGTGGCGTGTTTACGTCCTTAAGTATTTTTAGGTCATTAAAAGAGTTTTGTGACTCAAACGGTTATCCCAGCGCTCCGCATTGAACCTTCCTCTTTCGAATGAGACCTCGCCCAGTCCAAAATCTGCTCATATAAGGACGAAAAAGGAAAAATTCCAAACCCATGTTTCAGGTTAGATTGTCGGTATTACAGCGCGGTGCATCGCCCGTGTCACGTGACGTGTCTACCCCCTTAAGCATTTGCTTAAGAATAAGTAGCGACTATGAATACCGGCCATAGTTACATATTAAAACCGTTGCTACCTTTAATTTATGGAAATCTTCTTTCCCTTTTCTGCCAAGGCCAACTAAATAGTAATGCAACATCCATTGGTCATCATCGACGTTAGCGCCCGTTTCACAAAATTATAATGATTGGAATCATCAAAATTTGCCAATTTGTTAACCTAAAATGTAAAAATTATTCAAACCCTAACCTAGAACTACATACCTTTGATCGTAAATACTGAAACAAATATACAAAAACGTTAATGAAAGCTGTATAAAAACTGTATGAAAACAATATAAAAACTGTATAAAACCGGTTTACAAACATTCGATCAGAAACATTTAAACATATGCCTTTGTTTTTTTTTCTAATGTTTCTTTGAGCAAATGTTCATAAACATTTATATGTCCCTGTATATATATGTATGTACCTGTGCGATCTATCCATATTTCGTGGATGCTTTAGATTAGACAGCGGTTGCAATCCCTGGTTTCCGTGAACTGATTGTGATGAACACATTTCTCACATGGCGCACAGCCTTTTTTGAACGCCTGGTTCGGACGCAACCAAAGCTTTTTAAAACGTCTGCAAAATACGTTTTTAAAACGTCTTCTGGACATTTTCAGGACCTTTTCTGCATGTTTTTAAAACGTCCAGGAAACGTTTCAAACACGTCCAGAAAATGTTTTAAAAACGTCCATTTTCATAAATCAAGCTATGGACGTTCAGACCTAAAGTGGACGTAAAATGGACGTTTTCAAAACGTCCTGTGCTATCTGGGTATATATGATTTCATAAAATAAGAATTATTTCCATTAAAAAATGACGTAGGTAAAATGTTCACTGGCTCTCGGGCTATATTGTAAGTGCATATAATCTGTATTATTTCTGAATTAAATAAATGAAATAAATTGTTATCCAGTTTGATCTTCTTTTGAAAACAATTTACTTCCTTAAATTTTTATTAAATCGAACCAGTACCGTCGAACGTCCCAAAAACGCCTGTTTCGGACCTAACCAGGACGTATTAAAAACGGTTTTAAAACGTCCAGGAAACGTTTTAAAAACGTCTGGTTTGTGAAAATGGACATTTTTAGGACCTTTTCTAGACGTTTTCAAAACGTCCTGAACGTCTAACCTGGACGTTTTAAATACGTTTTTGTGCTATCTGGGTAGGTAAGTACATTAGAACTACACAATCACATGATGAACTTATCAAAATGACGGAAAATATGATAAATTGATACTAAAGAAGCACTTTTTCATTTAACAGGATAATATCGGAAAGGTCCCTGATTCACTACTCAGCCCCCCCCCCCCCCCTCCCCAAAGATAATCTTGTATTCACCACTGCGCCCTCCCCTCACGAAAATCCTGAATCCGCTTCTGGGCAAGCACCGCTTTGCGCGAAAGAGATGCGCGTGACGGTTGCCCGTACAGTGGTGAGGATCAGTGATGCCAGATCGAGGACGGGTGCCCTCGAGAATTTCCCCCACCTCGCGCACACTACGCCGGAGCAGCGCATCCGTGGTTTGGACTCCGAAACGCCGAGCTCACGGACACGCTGCTCCGGCGTAGTATGCGCGAGGTGGGGGAAATTCTCGAGGGCACCCGTCCTCGATCTGGTATCACTGGTGGGGATGCGAGTCACATCGTTAGCTGTTCTGTGAGCGCTGCGATTCACGAAAACCTTGCTTCACTAAAATCGTTATTGCTCGGCTTCTATTTGTCATAGCTTAATGTCGCACACACTTAAACCTTCCTCGAGAAATGCTCTACAAAACGGTGCAAACCGCATCACAATCCGTCCAGTAGTTTCGGAGGTTTATGATTTTGAACAAACATTTACTTTTTTATTTATATAGATAAACTGAATATACTTTTTAACCAGTCAGTATTGCATAAAAATGTAAACTATAACTAAACATTATCATAACAGATTATAAACAAAATCTTGCGAAACTGAACGGTTTACATGAAACAAAATGCGTTAATTAAGCTTGTTATATTAAATAAGAAAGTTATAAATATGTACTGTGGGGAAAAATTGAAATACTGATTCAAAAACTGTATTCCCATCCGTTTCATCAGCATGCATTTACTGCAACTATGTACAAGTACTATGCTTGAAATAAATACAACTATTCATTTCGATTTCTCAGAGGCGTCAGCGGTTTCTGCGGAGAAGAAACAGGCGACGTTAGATCGATGATATTCTTTGATAACGTATTTTCCTTCCCTTTTATATGTGTGCGTCTTTTTTCGGCTTTTAGTTTTTCTATGATTCCTTTCTGCTGCTCTATCGTTCCTATCTTGACGCGCATGTCCTAAAAATATATAATGTTTTATCAGTCAGACTTAGGATATGTTTTAATATATAAGAATAGAATGAATACAATTCCTCGAAAGGACCAACAAACAATGCTTGGTTCCTTGTTTATTTAAATTGTAAATCGATTGCGAATCCAAGAAGAAAAACCAGACGCACCTGTTCCAGCTGATTAATTTTATCTTTCAACTGGCTGACGTGCTTAATTCTTTGCCTATGATTCTGATGACCAACTAATTCCGCATACTTCTCGCTCATTGCTTGATAATCTTTTCTGAGACGCTCGTTGTATCCGGCAAGTTTTCTCACTTCCCTAAATAGATAAAAGCGGATTCATTACAACGTTACCAAATGACTCTATGGCGAAGAAAACTTACTCTTCGGCTGCTTCTCGCCGGGCTTTTTCTTCTTTAAGCAGCTCGGTCTTATCCTGTACAGAAACAACATTTTAATGGATGCTTTAATCTGTTGCAAACATATTAATTTATGTATCAATCTAATCTTTTTTTATACGTTAAAAGGATTTATCTAATGGCATCAATTACCTCAAGGCCACTCTCCTTCTCTCGAAGATATTTAATTTTATCACAGAGTTCCTGGATTTTGGATTGGGCCTAAAAATATCACAAAACAATACGTGATGTTACCTTTACATTGTATTACGTAAAACAGAGACAGCTAACACAATACTTTTGAATATCTACCTCATGCAAAGCATGTTTATATTCCGACTGATCATCTAACAATTTATTAGCCTCCTCCAAAGCTGCATTATTTTCTTTCAATTTTTCGTTCAGTTTACTGTTGAGTAATTCCACTCTAGAAATATCGAGCTCTTGAGCGTCGTTTCTCTCCTCTAACTGAAGTAACATGGCTTGTGCTCCGTTTAGGCGATTAGCCATCTTGTGAAGTTGGTTTTTCATCTAATATATGAAATTAAATAGCGATAAATAATTCTTTCTTATGAAATGGGCTATTATTTTATTGAAAATATTTGTAATATCAAAGAAGCAAAGGCACCTCAACGCTTTGAGCATCTTTTGCCTCACAGTCCGCTTGCAATTTCGTTACTTCCTTCGTTGCTATTTCTTTAAGATTTTCGATTTTAGCTTCGAACACCAATTTCATTGACTCCACTTCGTTCAAACTGTCGACTTCCAGTTGGTTAACTAATTCCTTCTTGGCCTCTAATTCTTCGATCAGAGCATTCACTTGTCCGTGCACCATCTCTGAGTTATTACGCATAATGTTCAATAAATCGCGATGCTCGTTTATACAATCTTCGCCACGCTTTAGTTCATGCTGCAGCCTCTCTACTTCAGCATTACTTTGTGCCAAACGATTAGTTAAAGCAGCAACCGAAGATTGATTTGCAGCCGATATAACTTCAAACCTAAACCATATTTCAGTATTTCAAGTATATGGACCTACATATATGTATAAATAAATAGATGTACGTACCTCTTTCTCCTAGCCACCATTTCGGCTGCTTCCGACCGAATTTGATCTTTCAAAGCTCTCAATTCTTCCTTCTTCTCTGCGAGCTCAGTTTCTGCTCGATC
This sequence comes from Andrena minutula, assembly GCA_929113495.1. NCBI lineage: Eukaryota > Metazoa > Arthropoda > Insecta > Hymenoptera > Andrenidae > Andrena > Andrena minutula. The sequence goes on from OV815993.1 coordinate 33,920,975, forward strand.
CAGTTCCATTTGCAGGCTTTGTCCAAAGCTCTCCTAAAATTTGCAAATCAAATCTTTTCAAATGATGCTACCATAATATAATATACAATTAACGAGACAACAATACATTAACAAGTATATCATCCTTTTATCTGTTCTATGTAATATAAATTACCTGAGTTTCTGCAGAAGATTTTAACTCTTCAAGGGCAACAGAGAGTTGAGTAATCTCAGTGTCTTTCTGTACTAGTTTCTCGTCTAACACTACTCGTTCCATTTCTACACGTGCCAAACAACTTTTATATCTTTCTGTGGTGAGTCGCATTTCCTCTTCCACGGCGGCTTTTGCTTCCATTATCATAACATTTATCTGCGTCAATAATTTTCCATTAAAAGTGGACCGCTCCTGCTAGAGCATGGATTTATAAATCCCGAGCACAGAATATTTAGCAAACATCACAGAAACTGCTAAATAGTAACTTTAAAACTTTGAGAACTGGACCATGTAACTTCAACAGTAGAAATTTGTTTAGCATATTCTATTCTGATATGTTAAAATAAATTTTCATCAAAATTATCAGAAAAAAAAGTACACAGTCAGTGATGTTTTGCATTTTATATCATGCGTCCAGCTTACTTTCTCGTTGCTCTCGGCGATCACTCTTTTTAATTTTTCCTCGCATTCGGCAAGCTTATCGGTTAAATTTTTAATGCTAGAATCAAGTTCAAATTTTTCTTGTTCTAACACATTCACTTCGTATTTGTGACTCTCTATTAATTTCTCCAACTTCATTTTCAGTTCTTCGATTTGTGTTTCGAGACTTCGAATCTATAAGTTAAAAATGCATTTTCCAAATCAATTTACAATTTTTTCAAAAATTAAGTTTTTTGAATCGGTAATTATTTACTTTCTCTTTGCTTGCATGTCTTTCATCGGCCAATACACCCTCTAAGGCAGTAATCTTCTTGATGTAATCTGTGATGTGACTTCTCAGATCGCCTTCTATTGCTTTTCCAGCCTGGATTTCGCGCTGTTTTTCCTCTGAAACCTGCAATAATTGACGACGAATGTTCTCCACTTCAAATTGATGTTTCTCGTTATGACCATTCAAGATATCTTGTTGCAGTTTGGCCTAAAAATGAAAATTCCAAGTTAAAGGTCCAAGAAAATAAAATTAAATTTTGAATTAGAGAAAATATTCGGCAACCATTGTTTCTATGTCTCTTTTGTGCTGCTCCTCCACATCCATTTGGTTTTCACGCGATTCCTCCAACTGTAATTTTAATTTTCCTATTTCTTCCTTCACATTTTCTATGTGTTTTTCATGTTCCTGTATAGTCGTGCTTTTGTTTAAGCATTCCACTTGCAGATCTGCTAGCTGATGCTCCGATTTATATTTAAATTTCTTATCGCTATTTGGAATAAGTGAACGTGGCTTCACTTTTGAACACGGCTTAGTAGGAAACTTCTTCCGTGGATGCTGTGACTGAAAAATAATAGATTCGTTCACGTAAAGATCTACTTAAAAAAAATTGTGGAAATCTTTTTATAATACAATTATCATAATTTTTCTTTAAATATAGCCTAGTTCCTTACCATTCTAAAACTCCCAACCAAGTTGCTCGTACTTTTGGTAGAAGTTGATTGACTGCATTCTGCACTGATTATGCTTTTACCATCGTGGAATCTTTCTGATTTCTCGATAACAAAACCTTTTACCTTATTATCAAACTTTGGATCATATGCGCCTGGTGGAGGGACACCATCTGTAAATTTTGTTTTTTTAAATAAGAATACAGAAAAATTCAAAATTTATTTTAAAATCTATATAACTTGGAAACAAGCTTAAATAGAACATATATTTAAATGAACTTTCTTGATTATTTTCAAGTACTAAATGCATCTGCGAAGTTGGTTCCACATATTATGGAACACCCTGTATATGCAAAGTTTATAAGAACAATGATATTTATCTAATGAAATATGATTGTTAGTTTTATCACCTAGAAATTCATGAAAAGCATATGGATCAGTTACTGACTGTTCGAATGTATATAGTAAAATTGTATTTTATAGCAGAATTATTATAGCGTATAAATTATACATAACTTGAATATACTTATAGTCGTGTTCAGATTTATTGGCCGGTGAGTTTCGTGAGGGGTATTCTCCCACCACACCGCTTGCCTGCCTCGGTGCTCCTTTTATCTACGTTCTCGCTCTCTCTCGGGCTACGCCTGGCCGTCGTACGGTGCCCAGAGCACTGGAAAACCGGTTTGCAAAGCGTTCCATCTCGCTTCCCCCTTCAGCCAGAAAGAAGCGAGAAACTCATACTCGGAATTAAGGCTTGGCCAGGAGCTAACGGGATTCTGCCGTAGCTTCATCTCGTATTGGTCTACGCACAGATTCGTAACGCACACTACTATTACACTATGAATAAACAACAGCCACACGGCATCGTTCAGGCGGAGTCGAGCACCGTTCCCCTTACCCCACCATACCCTTTGGGGGTCCGGCAATTTCGACTGCCAATCCACGTCAGGTGGTAGTGGCTGATTTCTCCTCGCGCGCTGCTCGAGAAACCGAACTCACCGGCCAATAAATCTGAACACGACTATAGGTATGTTTCCTTATGAAAGTATTTTGGTATATTACATGACTAACTTCTTGTTATCGTTATAGAACGAACATTTAATTGAGAAAGCCCAAAATAAATAAATATTGCCATAATCAGGCAGTTTTAAAATAATTGCTTCGAGCAGCAACACAATGATCCACTGAACTAAAATAAAAACTGTTTGTGAAAGAAATGTATCGGGACTGTAATGACTTTCTCAAAGTTTAAAGTGTTATGGAGCACCTGAGAATTTATTTAAAAGGCAATGTTTCTACAAATAATAGAAGGTATAAAATGAGTTGTAGAAAGCTTTAGCTGAAGAGTAAGTCAATATTACACCATAACTTCTTAACATATTAGTTTACAGCATGTCAGCGTCTTTGAATGTTGATATGAAGATAAAAGCATACATGCTATTAAATGAAGCATGTATGGCTTCATTAAATAGCATAAGTTAAATGTAAATTATACTGTTCTTTACCATGCACTATAATGATGAATTTACAGATTTTTTGTGTTACGGTCTACCCGTGCAAGATGCAGAATATTTGTGTTTATAACATCCATTACATCGCCATTTAAATATATATCCTAATAGAAAATCTGTTACTACAATTTACCAAAGTGACTGAAGGAATGTGTCTACTTACTTTCGCATTCATTAAATCTTTGGATTCTGGCTTTTGAAAAAGACATTCTAAAATTTTCATTAACGTATCAAATGAAGAATACGCAAACGATCGAAATACCGTTGGGACTAATTTCCTGATCGCCACTTTCCACGGGACTTTATTTTCAGGTACACACGATCCGCGATTTACGTTACGCGCCTTCGAACTCTACCGCTCGTATGCGAGGGAAAGCTTGTTCAGCCGTTCAGCCCACCCTTCGCACAATCGCTTCCAAACGTTTCTTCATGCGGAATGCTGCACCGGTTTTTCGGATTTAAACTGACGGTTACACGAATTGAACATGGGCGCAATAGCGAAGCTAAGGACACGAGTTGCGCAAACAACCAATCCCGAGATAGGAACGTTTGTGTTGAAACCAGTAACGTAGTGACAGTCACCGTAGCTCCTTCCTTAAAATTCAAACGCACTGATACATACTAAATATACATATACAAATACAATATTATAATATATATTTATACATGTACCTGTGAGTTAAAATATTTTCTTTAATAAATTGATTTTTATAATTTGTTTTAAACATATCGAAATAAAATATGTTCTACGATAACCATCGTAATTAAAAGTCACATATAAATTCTTTGATACATTACTATAAATTACAGCAATACAGAATGTATAATACGTGATATTAGAACCTTATGAAACTTTTGTTACAAAAATGATAAATTTTGTTCTATTTAAGGATGTCAAAGGATCGTATGTGCTAAATTTTTACTTAATTTTTTATTAGTAACCCACACAGCACAACGTCCGGCAAAGTCCCAAAGCCGTCTACAGGACGTCCTGGGGACGTCTTGTTACAGACCGGGACATTCAGACCGTCTGAACGTCCTGGTTTGTAACAAGCCGTCCCCAGGACGTCCTGTAGACGCCCAGACGACCTCCCCCCAAGGCCTCATCTTTCAAAAAAATAATTATACATTTCCTTTTATTTCCGATAATTTTCACACCACACGTGGGTAAATTTATTCGTAATTCTGTTGTGTATACAGGGTGTCCCAGAACGTTTGCCACCTGTGCCTTTTCCCTTACATCCGCTATTGGTTTTTAGTACAAACTATTTACCAATTAAATACTTCAATAAGCTCAAATACATTGTTTATATGTATGCCTATATATTATATAGAAATGTATTTAGTGTGAAATAGTGTACTTTTTATTCATATAAGATCCCATACAGCACAACGTCCGGCAAAGTCCCAAAGCCGTCTGCAGGACGTCCCCAGGACTTTGCCGGACGTTGTGCTGTGTGGGGAATTGTCAATTCCAAGAATATCATATATGAACAAGATATTAGGAGGATACCAAATGCATGATAGTAAAATTGGATTCTCTCGTTTCGATGGGTGTTACCTCGCATATTAACACATATGAATCTGGCGCAAATGAGGGACAGCTGTTTCTAGATACAGACGAGACGTTTCTATGGGGTCAGGGGTGGATTTGTGGCTGTGTTCCGATTCACGCATTATGCGTGTTGCGTTATCCGCTGGTGTTAATCCATGTATTATATGAAGTTAGCTATAAGTCATAGAGACATCGAAGTTAGATGTAGAGCGGGATTCAAAATCCTTTTGAATTGAAGAATAGGAATAATATATAATATAGATTCGAAACGAACGAAGCATCTGAAAGGTCTTAAGCAATTATGAAACGGAGGACAAGGAAGGATTTATTGTAGAACGCGTTGTGCATCTCGAGGGTTTTTTCCCTGCTATTTTTAAACGTGTCTTTACAATGCTAGCAGCTGATGCCTGAACTCAGAAGGTGTACGAAAACCTAGGGGCGCATTCATTAGCTTTCAAGTTACCGTTAGACCAGGCGAGGATAGTAAATAGCTTAACTTTCTCCTTTGCACATCTGCGTGCCAAATTTCGTTGAGCGAGCGGCTGCGCGTGTCATAAAAGTACTTAAAACTCTGTCCTCCCTTTCAATAACTGTCGATGTCCTGTTAGGATAAAAACTCCGGTCGAGGAAGGCTGAAAGTCATAAAGCCATAAACTTTTTCCGAGTGACGTCGTCTTGACCTCGAGGGTTGCGCTTACTTACCTGCGAGATATGTATATACTGTACGTAGCCTATGTACTACCCCTATGTACTTGGGAAGCGTACCTCGATCAACAGAGGAGAGTGGGAGGAAGCATGAAGGAAGGGCGAAGGACAGCCCGCTAACGAAGCTAGAGGGATGACACCGTCTTGATTGGACGAAAGGATCCGGAGAGGGAGTCCGAGGAAGACTTCAAACTTAAAGGAGTAGGGACTCGGAGGTGACGAGCGAGGAGTATTTTTTGTAAAAGATTAGATCAATATTGTCAGCAGAGTTGAAACGTTTTACATAGAAAATATACAAATAGTTTTCTGAATATTTTACCTTGTGAAATCATTTTGAAATACCCGCGCACTCCAACGAGCTGAATGCTTCAGCATTCCACGGGCACCAACCCGCGTTCTGTTCGAACAATCACCGCCGGGACGCGCAACAAAAATTGGTGACAGCGGTGGGATATTTAAAAATAATTGATAAACTGTTTAATCAATTTATTTTTTTTTGCCGGCTCGTGAGTGCAACATTAGTGATAGTATAGATTAATAGTGCGACTGGACGCTCAATTTAAATTTAGGATATATATATATATATAGTGTGCGCGAAAAAACGCTGAATTTAGAATAGTTATAAATTCTAAAAGTGTATGTGAAGGTACATCCCCTCTCTCAAGGGTTTTACACGGTTTCCCCGTGAGCAAAGGGCAAATGCCAGAGGTGGGTGGTTTTTAGTGGCCGTGTCATTATTTCCCTAAAACCACATGTATTCTTCGATCAGAATTATTCGTTGAACATTTTGTGCACATCATCTCTAAATTACAAAACGGAGGAGAGCTTTGGAACGTCGAGGGACAACGAGGAGCTGCTTGAGCAAACCACAACGAGCTGTTTCAGCAGGGAACTGAGGTCTTTTCCATTTTCAACAAACAAGGACAGGCAGATCGGGTGAATTCATCCATAAACAACGTGCGAGACGTAAAGTACAAATCTTTAAGTTACGCAAGGCGCATATTTGTTAGTTTAAGTGTTTTGCGATTATATTTAACGTAGGTTTGATAGTTTATTTAAATCGTAAATTTATAACAACAAAATGTTACGTAGTCGTAAAGCAATGAGGAGACGTTGGAATCGCATACTTAGTTTAAATAGATCCAGAGAATTTGAAGTATCCGATGAAACTCTTAGAGAACCGGCCAATGATTCTATGGTACAACCGGATATTTTAAGTCTTTTGCCAGTGCGCGCGAGTACTCCAAGGTTTGATTCGCCGAATTTAAATAATGAATCGTATCGCCCTGAGGTAATCAATGCTGTTAGCCTGCCGTCAGTTGAATCACCTGAAATTTCATATCTATCGTTAAAATTAGCCTCCGATTTGATTCCGCGCTTTGACGGGAAACCGGGTTCTTTGCTTAAATTCACTAAACAGTGCCAACTCATCGATTCCCAAGTTAAACCTTCTGACCGTGGAAATTTATTAACTATAATTCGTAATAAGATCGAAGGTCCTGCGGATATATTAATTTCAAATCGTCCAGAACCAACAACAGTAAGCGAGATCATTGGCCTGTTAAAGAAAGTATATGCTCGGTCTTTTGACGTTGATCAGATTCACGGCGAATTGAGGGGTTTACAACAAGGAATACACGAGTCTGTAGAGTTTTATGGGGCTCGGGGTCGTGAAATTTTAAGCCGAGGTTTAGAGGCAGCTAAAGAAAAATTTAACTCCGAACAGCTAATAGGAGCAGCGGCTTTATTAAATCAGTCAGCCGTCACAAACTTTAAACGTGGTCTTCAAAATCAAAATTTGAGACTTTTTATTTCGAATGAACAGGATAAAACATTTGATGATATAGTTGGTATTGCGAGTAGATTGGAACAAGAAATGGCTGACTCCGTAAAACAATTTCCATCGTCAAATGTTCGGGTTGCTACCGCTAGTATCAATAATATTAAATGTTATAATTGCGATCAGGAAGGCCATTACCGTTATAATTGTCCTCAATTAAAAAGGAATTTTCATAATCCATCGGCTCCTGAAAGGTTAAGATGTAAATTTTGTAGAAAGACAGGGCATACCGAGTCGCGTTGTTTTAAAAAGGGAAACGAGAAAAATACTGGGATGCAACGTGAAACAATTATACCCAAGTCGCAACATTTAAACTTAAAGGGGGCTCCGCGGGGAAACGCGACGCAGAGCGAACCCCTAATTGCGCGTCCTCAGTTGAACGAACATGCTTTCACTTCAACGTAAAAGGTGTTGGTCGATTGCCTATTTTAGAGTTGTCGCATAATGCATTCCATAAGGGAATTGGCAATTTTCTCATTGATACTGGTTCTCAACTAAATCTAATCAAACGCAAATGCATCATTTCTCACTTGATAGTGGATACTGACGTTATTTATAATATAGTTGGTATCGATAAAGGAGGTCTTAGCACTCTCGGTGAAGTGATTATTGAAATTTTCGGTATTGGCGTTAAATTTCAGATCGTCAATGATATGTTTCCGATTTCGGGAATAGGAATTTTGGGTATTCCATTTTTGGAGCAGCAACAAGCGATATTAACATTTAAGGACGTTATGGCTAATAGTCTTCGAATTGGGGGGCAGGAATTGCCTCTTCATACAGGGGTTTCAGTTAGTTTACCACCTCGCATGAAAACTCTTATAACCGTCCCTGTTAGAAATATTGAAAAACAGGAGGGTTATATAAGGAGATTAGATGCACAGCCGGGTGTTTATGTAGGGGAAGTATTGGTCTCGCAAGAGAATGGATTTGTTAGAATATTTGCTATTAATACTACTCATGATAGTGTGACTCTTTCAATACCTCCTGTTGAATTAGAAGAGTTTATAGAAATCCCTCCTTCGCCACGTTCGGCTCGGACGGGAAATCAAAATAAGAGTCGGTCCGAGGCTGATGCTGATAGGCTCGTTCAGTTGGCGAAGCTTCTCGACATGCAGGATTTGAGCGATTCTGAACAGACTAGTATTTTAGAAATTGTGAATGAATTTCCGTATCAATTTTATTTGCCTTCAGATAAATTAAATTCTACTAGTACAATCAAACATAAAATAGTGACTGTGGATGAAATACCTATAAATACGAAACAATATCGGTTTCCACTAGTTCACAAAGAGGAAATAAAAAAACAGATAAACTCATTGCTTGAAAATAAGATAATTCAGCCATCTGCTTCTCCTTATAATTCGCCTGTTTGGGTGGTACCTAAAAAACCTGGTCCGGATGGTAAGCCTCGCTGGCGGATGGTGATAGATTATCGTAAGTTAAATGAGAAAACTATCAATGATGCGTACCCTCTCCCTAATATTTTGGATATCTTGGATCAATTGGGGGCTGCCAAGTATTTTAGTACCCTCGATCTTGCCTCTGGCTTCCATCAGGTTCCTGTACATCCGGATTCTAAATCCAAGACCGCTTTCTCAACCGTTAATGGACATTATGAATTTAATAATATGCCCTTCGGTCTTAAAAATGCTCCAGCCACCTTTCAGAGATGCATGGATTTGGTTTTGGTTGGTTTACAAGGAGTTGAGCTTTTTGTATATATGGACGACATCGTCATATATGCTGATTCTTTAGAAGAACATTCTCGGAAATTGAGAATTCTCTTGGCTCGGTTGCAAAATGCCGGTTTAACATTACAACCCGAGAAATGTCGATTCTTGCGACGAGAAGTTGTCTATTTGGGTCATGTTATCTCTGCCAAAGGAGTGAAACCAGACCCTGGGAAGATCATGGCTGTTAAGTCATTCCCTATTCCAAAAACCAGGAAGAATGTTAAACAGTTTCTGGGGTTAGTTGGTTACTATCGACGTTTTATTCCACATATGGCAAAAATTGCTAAACCTCTGACAAAATTGTTGAAGGCAGAAATACCTTTTGTCTGGAGTAAAGATGTTCAATCCGCTTTCGAGAGTTTACGTGATATCATTTGTTCGGAGCCGTTGCTTCAATTTCCAAATTTTCAACAGCCATTCCTCGTAACAACTGATGCTTCTAATTATGCAATAGGAGCTGTATTGAGTCAGGGTCAGATCGGAAAGGATCTTCCAATTGCATATGCATCTCGGACCCTTAATAATGCTGAAAGTAATTATTCAACCATTGAAAAGGAGTTATTGGCGATTTTATTTGCAATTGAACATTTTCGACCGTATTTGTATGGTCACAAATTTATTTTAGTCACTGATCACCGACCACTGATTTGGCTGCACAACGTAAAAGATCCTACTTCCCGTATCATGAGATGGCGTATTAGATTAAATGAATACGATTATGAGATGGTCTATAAACCTGGGAAAATAAATTCCAACGCAGATGCATTATCCCGAAATCCTGTTCTTGTTGATTCTCAAAACATCTTTCCTTTTCCATCTAAATGCTTGACAATTCATACCGAGACTGAAAGTACTGACGCCTCACCTCCAAGGCGTTTGCAAAGGGTTGTCGTAGGCGCCGACGATCTGCCAATTGCAATCTCCAAGGAGGTTGAGGACATTGACGTTGACGGTTTTATGGGAGACGAAAATGAACGTTTAGTTGCGAGAGTTTTTCTTGTGGATAGAGAATTTAATAATGGGTATGATGATATTGATACCAAAACAAGTCATTCGGATTCGGACTCAAATGATAGTGACGAGTATTATACGGCAGATGATGAAGAGACAATTCCTTCCATAGAAAAAATTCTGCAGGGAGGAGAATCTTCTAAAGACTTAAATATTAATGTAATGAGTGGAGGATCGTTCCGCAAGAGTACAGAGGACAGTGTTCGACTCGGGAGTCTGTTGGACATCGGAAAGGCCGACTTTGAAGGCACCCCGCCACAGGCACCGTTAGGGGCTGTCTCTGTATCTCAGGGTATCTGTGCTCTGCCAGAAATTGGCAACAAGAGCCCCCGTTTCGTGTCGAAAGCGGAGACTCGGCACCTTCTTATTCCCGACTCATATCGTGGCACTGGCTGTGCGCAGTCTAGTATTTCCCGGATGAGGTTGTGGCGGAGTGTGGGCGAGTCTGTTGCTTCAGGAATGACAGAATCAGGTAAAGAATGGACACGATCCTCCGTAGGAAAAATATATGAAAATGACTCTCATACCTATGATAAGTTCAAAGTTCTCTTGACAAATTCCATTCCATCTGTACAAGCATCCCCTTTTCCTTCATTTCCAAGTATCATTTACTGCAAGGACCATCTTCATATGCGGAAAGACAATCTTATTTTTTTTTTCTAATGATTGTCAAGTTTCTTCACAAATCAGTAATGATTTGTTAACATAAAAAAAGGTTTTCCATTGGTCAGATACAATCGTACAATATTCATGTGGGTGAGGCAATGGTTTTCCCCGGTGGAAGTCAACATATTTTCCACTTATTTTCCAAGGTGAAATCTGTTGAACAACAAAATTTTAGACATCTCGTGTCTTCAATATCATCCCTTAAAAATTTTATGGAAACATTGGGTGTGACGTCTATCAGTTTATAAGGATAATTTGACGAAGCATTCTGATGCTATTCCAATACCAACTATGGACTCCATTACTGTTGCAGTTGCTCTTGCAGAACAGTTTATAAGTAGGTTTAGTTGTCCTCGAGTTATTCACACGGATCAGGGGAGCAATTTTGTTAGCGCCGTAATGAAAAAATTTCTGTAAAATCTTTAAAATACAGAGGATTACTTCTACTGCATTCCACCCACAGTCATTGGGGTCTTTAGAGCGGGCTCATCGTGTCTTCATTGACTATTTGAAACACTATTGTGTTAAGACTTACTGGGACAGTTGGATTAGATTTGGAATATTTTCCTATAATACTTCCGTACACGAGGCTACTGGTTTTACACCACACGAGCTGGTCTTTGGTAGGAAGGCTACCATTCCATCGGAATTCTCTAAACAAGAAGTACCTCGAACATTCGTTCAATATCTGGACCAACTTTTCACAATAATCACTATTACTCAAGCTACGGCGGCAGCCAATCTGGAACAAGCAAAAGAAGGAGTAAAGTATATTATGATAAAAATGATAATCATTGTAAATTTAATGTAAACGACGATGTGTATTTACTTAGGGAACCTAAGAAATCGAAGTTTGATTCTAGTTGGTTAGGACCATATAAAGTAATTGAAATATTTAATGATCTCACTATTGAAATAGCTATAGGAAGAAATAAGACTAAAATAGTTCATGCGAATAAACTTAAGTTAGCTTGTATAAGGCTAGATTCAGTGTAAATAGTTTAATCACATGTATTAGATATATTACTGTAATGTTATATGGACTATATTGGACAAGAATACTTAGATAAGTTTGGTTAGGGCGTTTGATAACTCTTGGATATTAGTTATGCGTTATATTATAATCAATTTAATATTATCTAGTAATAGAATAATATCTTATTATTGTAGAGTGTTATGGTATAACTATCATTCTTCAACTCGTGCTTCTCGCGGGACAATGGGTGGACCGAGTAGCTCGTTTACCGCGGGGCTGGCGCGGGAAGAGGAGGCGTAGTTATACTTGTAATCATTTCTGTAAAGTACGTGTTCATTCACTTTTGTATACTTAAACTAGTATCGATGTATTGTTTTGCTGAAAAGCTGTTTCTATAGGAAACACCTTTTGTATATGGAGGGAGGTGTTGCGTTATCCGCTGGTGTTAATCCATGTATTATATGAAGTTAGCTATAAGTCATAGAGACATCGAAGTTAGATGTAGAGCGGGATTCAAAATCCTTTTGAATTGAAGAATAGGAATAATATATAATATAGATTCGAAACGAACGAAGCATCTGAAAGGTCTTAAGGGGGTAGACACGTCACGTGACACGGGCGATGCACCGCGCTGTAATACCGACAATCTAACCTGAAACATGGGTTTGGAATTTTTCCTTTTTCGTCCTTATATGAGCAGATTTTGGGCTTGGCGAGGTCTCATTCGAAAGAGGAAGGTTCAATGCGGAGCGCTGGGATAACCGTTTGAGTCACAAAACTCTTTTAATGACCTAAAAATACTTAAGGACGTAAACACGCCACGTGACATGGGTAATGCAGCGCACTGTATACCGACACAATCTGGCCCGAAACATGGGTCTGGGCGGGCACGTTGTTTGTCCTTATATGATCAGATTTCGGGCTGAGTGACGTCTCATTCGAAAGAGAAAGCTTCAATGCAGACCGCTCTGGTCATCGTTTGAGTCACAAAATTCTTTTAGTGACCTAAAAATACTTGGATTCTTGCGGGTGTATTTTCTCGACTTTTGCTCTACTTTGATCACTCATATTATTACATATCAACACAATCTCGTCGAATCATGACCAGAGCGGTCTGCATTGAAGCTTCCTCTTTCGAATGAGACGTCACTCAGCCCGAAATCTGATCATATAAGGACAAACAACATGCCCGCCCAGACCCATGTTTCGGGCCAGATTGTGTCGGTATACAGCGCGCTGCATTACCCGTGTCTACCCCCTTAAGCAATTATGAAACGGAGGACAAGGAAGGATTTATTGTAGAACGCGTTGTGCATCTCGAGGGTTTTTTCCCTGCTATTTTTAAACGTGTCTTTACAATGCTAGCAGCTGATGCCTGAACTCAGAAGGTGTACGAAAACCTAGGGGCGCATTCATTAGCTTTCAAGTTACCGTTAGACCAGGCGAGGATAGTAAATAGCTTAACTTTCTCCTTTGCACATCTGCGTGCCAAATTTCGTTGAGCGAGCGGCTGCGCGTGTCATAAAAGTACTTAAAACTCTGTCCTCCCTTTCAATAACTGTCGATGTCCTGTTAGGATAAAAACTCCGGTCGAGGAAGGCTGAAAGTCATAAAGCCATAAACTTTTTCCGAGTGACGTCGTCTTGACCTCGAGGGTTGCGCTTACTTACCTGCGAGATATGTATATACTGTACGTAGCCTATGTACTACCCCTATGTACTTGGGAAGCGTACCTCGATCAACAGAGGAGAGTGGGAGGAAGCATGAAGGAAGGGCGAAGGACAGCCCGCTAACGAAGCTAGAGGGATGACACCGTCTTGATTGGACGAAAGGATCCGGAGAGGGAGTCCGAGGAAGACTTCAAACTTAAAGGAGTAGGGACTCGGAGGTGACGAGCGAGGAGTATTTTTTGTAAAAGATTAGATCAATATTGTCAGCAGAGTTGAAACGTTTTACATAGAAAATATACAAATAGTTTTCTGAATATTTTACCTTGTGAAATCATTTTGAAATACCCGCGCACTCCAACGAGCTGAATGCTTCAGCATTCCACGGGCACCAACCCGCGTTCTGTTCGAACAATCACCGCCGGGACGCGCAACAAAAATTGGTGACAGCGGTGGGATATTTAAAAATAATTGATAAACTGTTTAATCAATTTATTTTTTTTTGCCGGCTCGTGAGTGCAACATTAGTGATAGTATAGATTAATAGTGCGACTGGACGCTCAATTTAAATTTAGGATATATATATATATATAGTGTGCGCGAAAAAACGCTGAATTTAGAATAGTTATAAATTCTAAAAGTGTATGTGAAGGTACATCCCCTCTCTCAAGGGTTTTACACGGTTTCCCCGTGAGCAAAGGGCAAATGCCAGAGGTGGGTGGTTTTTAGTGGCCGTGTCATTATTTCCCTAAAACCACATGTATTCTTCGATCAGAATTATTCGTTGAACATTTTGTGCACATCATCTCTAAATTACAAAACGGAGGAGAGCTTTGGAACGTCGAGGGACAACGAGGAGCTGCTTGAGCAAACCACAACGAGCTGTTTCAGCAGGGAACTGAGGTCTTTTCCATTTTCAACAAACAAGGACAGGCAGATCGGGTGAATTCATCCATAAACAACGTGCGAGACGTAAAGTACAAATCTTTAAGTTACGCAAGGCGCATATTTGTTAGTTTAAGTGTTTTGCGATTATATTTAACGTAGGTTTGATAGTTTATTTAAATCGTAAATTTATAACAACAAAATGTTACGTAGTCGTAAAGCAATGAGGAGACGTTGGAATCGCATACTTAGTTTAAATAGATCCAGAGAATTTGAAGTATCCGATGAAACTCTTAGAGAACCGGCCAATGATTCTATGGTACAACCGGATATTTTAAGTCTTTTGCCAGTGCGCGCGAGTACTCCAAGGTTTGATTCGCCGAATTTAAATAATGAATCGTATCGCCCTGAGGTAATCAATGCTGTTAGCCTGCCGTCAGTTGAATCACCTGAAATTTCATATCTATCGTTAAAATTAGCCTCCGATTTGATTCCGCGCTTTGACGGGAAACCGGGTTCTTTGCTTAAATTCACTAAACAGTGCCAACTCATCGATTCCCAAGTTAAACCTTCTGACCGTGGAAATTTATTAACTATAATTCGTAATAAGATCGAAGGTCCTGCGGATATATTAATTTCAAATCGTCCAGAACCAACAACAGTAAGCGAGATCATTGGCCTGTTAAAGAAAGTATATGCTCGGTCTTTTGACGTTGATCAGATTCACGGCGAATTGAGGGGTTTACAACAAGGAATACACGAGTCTGTAGAGTTTTATGGGGCTCGGGGTCGTGAAATTTTAAGCCGAGGTTTAGAGGCAGCTAAAGAAAAATTTAACTCCGAACAGCTAATAGGAGCAGCGGCTTTATTAAATCAGTCAGCCGTCACAAACTTTAAACGTGGTCTTCAAAATCAAAATTTGAGACTTTTTATTTCGAATGAACAGGATAAAACATTTGATGATATAGTTGGTATTGCGAGTAGATTGGAACAAGAAATGGCTGACTCCGTAAAACAATTTCCATCGTCAAATGTTCGGGTTGCTACCGCTAGTATCAATAATATTAAATGTTATAATTGCGATCAGGAAGGCCATTACCGTTATAATTGTCCTCAATTAAAAAGGAATTTTCATAATCCATCGGCTCCTGAAAGGTTAAGATGTAAATTTTGTAGAAAGACAGGGCATACCGAGTCGCGTTGTTTTAAAAAGGGAAACGAGAAAAATACTGGGATGCAACGTGAAACAATTATACCCAAGTCGCAACATTTAAACTTAAAGGGGGCTCCGCGGGGAAACGCGACGCAGAGCGAACCCCTAATTGCGCGTCCTCAGTTGAACGAACATGCTTTCACTTCAACGTAAAAGGTGTTGGTCGATTGCCTATTTTAGAGTTGTCGCATAATGCATTCCATAAGGGAATTGGCAATTTTCTCATTGATACTGGTTCTCAACTAAATCTAATCAAACGCAAATGCATCATTTCTCACTTGATAGTGGATACTGACGTTATTTATAATATAGTTGGTATCGATAAAGGAGGTCTTAGCACTCTCGGTGAAGTGATTATTGAAATTTTCGGTATTGGCGTTAAATTTCAGATCGTCAATGATATGTTTCCGATTTCGGGAATAGGAATTTTGGGTATTCCATTTTTGGAGCAGCAACAAGCGATATTAACATTTAAGGACGTTATGGCTAATAGTCTTCGAATTGGGGGGCAGGAATTGCCTCTTCATACAGGGGTTTCAGTTAGTTTACCACCTCGCATGAAAACTCTTATAACCGTCCCTGTTAGAAATATTGAAAAACAGGAGGGTTATATAAGGAGATTAGATGCACAGCCGGGTGTTTATGTAGGGGAAGTATTGGTCTCGCAAGAGAATGGATTTGTTAGAATATTTGCTATTAATACTACTCATGATAGTGTGACTCTTTCAATACCTCCTGTTGAATTAGAAGAGTTTATAGAAATCCCTCCTTCGCCACGTTCGGCTCGGACGGGAAATCAAAATAAGAGTCGGTCCGAGGCTGATGCTGATAGGCTCGTTCAGTTGGCGAAGCTTCTCGACATGCAGGATTTGAGCGATTCTGAACAGACTAGTATTTTAGAAATTGTGAATGAATTTCCGTATCAATTTTATTTGCCTTCAGATAAATTAAATTCTACTAGTACAATCAAACATAAAATAGTGACTGTGGATGAAATACCTATAAATACGAAACAATATCGGTTTCCACTAGTTCACAAAGAGGAAATAAAAAAACAGATAAACTCATTGCTTGAAAATAAGATAATTCAGCCATCTGCTTCTCCTTATAATTCGCCTGTTTGGGTGGTACCTAAAAAACCTGGTCCGGATGGTAAGCCTCGCTGGCGGATGGTGATAGATTATCGTAAGTTAAATGAGAAAACTATCAATGATGCGTACCCTCTCCCTAATATTTTGGATATCTTGGATCAATTGGGGGCTGCCAAGTATTTTAGTACCCTCGATCTTGCCTCTGGCTTCCATCAGGTTCCTGTACATCCGGATTCTAAATCCAAGACCGCTTTCTCAACCGTTAATGGACATTATGAATTTAATAATATGCCCTTCGGTCTTAAAAATGCTCCAGCCACCTTTCAGAGATGCATGGATTTGGTTTTGGTTGGTTTACAAGGAGTTGAGCTTTTTGTATATATGGACGACATCGTCATATATGCTGATTCTTTAGAAGAACATTCTCGGAAATTGAGAATTCTCTTGGCTCGGTTGCAAAATGCCGGTTTAACATTACAACCCGAGAAATGTCGATTCTTGCGACGAGAAGTTGTCTATTTGGGTCATGTTATCTCTGCCAAAGGAGTGAAACCAGACCCTGGGAAGATCATGGCTGTTAAGTCATTCCCTATTCCAAAAACCAGGAAGAATGTTAAACAGTTTCTGGGGTTAGTTGGTTACTATCGACGTTTTATTCCACATATGGCAAAAATTGCTAAACCTCTGACAAAATTGTTGAAGGCAGAAATACCTTTTGTCTGGAGTAAAGATGTTCAATCCGCTTTCGAGAGTTTACGTGATATCATTTGTTCGGAGCCGTTGCTTCAATTTCCAAATTTTCAACAGCCATTCCTCGTAACAACTGATGCTTCTAATTATGCAATAGGAGCTGTATTGAGTCAGGGTCAGATCGGAAAGGATCTTCCAATTGCATATGCATCTCGGACCCTTAATAATGCTGAAAGTAATTATTCAACCATTGAAAAGGAGTTATTGGCGATTTTATTTGCAATTGAACATTTTCGACCGTATTTGTATGGTCACAAATTTATTTTAGTCACTGATCACCGACCACTGATTTGGCTGCACAACGTAAAAGATCCTACTTCCCGTATCATGAGATGGCGTATTAGATTAAATGAATACGATTATGAGATGGTCTATAAACCTGGGAAAATAAATTCCAACGCAGATGCATTATCCCGAAATCCTGTTCTTGTTGATTCTCAAAACATCTTTCCTTTTCCATCTAAATGCTTGACAATTCATACCGAGACTGAAAGTACTGACGCCTCACCTCCAAGGCGTTTGCAAAGGGTTGTCGTAGGCGCCGACGATCTGCCAATTGCAATCTCCAAGGAGGTTGAGGACATTGACGTTGACGGTTTTATGGGAGACGAAAATGAACGTTTAGTTGCGAGAGTTTTTCTTGTGGATAGAGAATTTAATAATGGGTATGATGATATTGATACCAAAACAAGTCATTCGGATTCGGACTCAAATGATAGTGACGAGTATTATACGGCAGATGATGAAGAGACAATTCCTTCCATAGAAAAAATTCTGCAGGGAGGAGAATCTTCTAAAGACTTAAATATTAATGTAATGAGTGGAGGATCGTTCCGCAAGAGTACAGAGGACAGTGTTCGACTCGGGAGTCTGTTGGACATCGGAAAGGCCGACTTTGAAGGCACCCCGCCACAGGCACCGTTAGGGGCTGTCTCTGTATCTCAGGGTATCTGTGCTCTGCCAGAAATTGGCAACAAGAGCCCCCGTTTCGTGTCGAAAGCGGAGACTCGGCACCTTCTTATTCCCGACTCATATCGTGGCACTGGCTGTGCGCAGTCTAGTATTTCCCGGATGAGGTTGTGGCGGAGTGTGGGCGAGTCTGTTGCTTCAGGAATGACAGAATCAGGTAAAGAATGGACACGATCCTCCGTAGGAAAAATATATGAAAATGACTCTCATACCTATGATAAGTTCAAAGTTCTCTTGACAAATTCCATTCCATCTGTACAAGCATCCCCTTTTCCTTCATTTCCAAGTATCATTTACTGCAAGGACCATCTTCATATGCGGAAAGACAATCTTATTTTTTTTTTCTAATGATTGTCAAGTTTCTTCACAAATCAGTAATGATTTGTTAACATAAAAAAAGGTTTTCCATTGGTCAGATACAATCGTACAATATTCATGTGGGTGAGGCAATGGTTTTCCCCGGTGGAAGTCAACATATTTTCCACTTATTTTCCAAGGTGAAATCTGTTGAACAACAAAATTTTAGACATCTCGTGTCTTCAATATCATCCCTTAAAAATTTTATGGAAACATTGGGTGTGACGTCTATCAGTTTATAAGGATAATTTGACGAAGCATTCTGATGCTATTCCAATACCAACTATGGACTCCATTACTGTTGCAGTTGCTCTTGCAGAACAGTTTATAAGTAGGTTTAGTTGTCCTCGAGTTATTCACACGGATCAGGGGAGCAATTTTGTTAGCGCCGTAATGAAAAAATTTCTGTAAAATCTTTAAAATACAGAGGATTACTTCTACTGCATTCCACCCACAGTCATTGGGGTCTTTAGAGCGGGCTCATCGTGTCTTCATTGACTATTTGAAACACTATTGTGTTAAGACTTACTGGGACAGTTGGATTAGATTTGGAATATTTTCCTATAATACTTCCGTACACGAGGCTACTGGTTTTACACCACACGAGCTGGTCTTTGGTAGGAAGGCTACCATTCCATCGGAATTCTCTAAACAAGAAGTACCTCGAACATTCGTTCAATATCTGGACCAACTTTTCACAATAATCACTATTACTCAAGCTACGGCGGCAGCCAATCTGGAACAAGCAAAAGAAGGAGTAAAGTATATTATGATAAAAATGATAATCATTGTAAATTTAATGTAAACGACGATGTGTATTTACTTAGGGAACCTAAGAAATCGAAGTTTGATTCTAGTTGGTTAGGACCATATAAAGTAATTGAAATATTTAATGATCTCACTATTGAAATAGCTATAGGAAGAAATAAGACTAAAATAGTTCATGCGAATAAACTTAAGTTAGCTTGTATAAGGCTAGATTCAGTGTAAATAGTTTAATCACATGTATTAGATATATTACTGTAATGTTATATGGACTATATTGGACAAGAATACTTAGATAAGTTTGGTTAGGGCGTTTGATAACTCTTGGATATTAGTTATGCGTTATATTATAATCAATTTAATATTATCTAGTAATAGAATAATATCTTATTATTGTAGAGTGTTATGGTATAACTATCATTCTTCAACTCGTGCTTCTCGCGGGACAATGGGTGGACCGAGTAGCTCGTTTACCGCGGGGCTGGCGCGGGAAGAGGAGGCGTAGTTATACTTGTAATCATTTCTGTAAAGTACGTGTTCATTCACTTTTGTATACTTAAACTAGTATCGATGTATTGTTTTGCTGAAAAGCTGTTTCTATAGGAAACACCTTTTGTATATGGAGGGAGGTGTTGCGTTATCCGCTGGTGTTAATCCATGTATTATATGAAGTTAGCTATAAGTCATAGAGACATCGAAGTTAGATGTAGAGCGGGATTCAAAATCCTTTTGAATTGAAGAATAGGAATAATATATAATATAGATTCGAAACGAACGAAGCATCTGAAAGGTCTTAAGCAATTATGAAACGGAGGACAAGGAAGGATTTATTGTAGAACGCGTTGTGCATCTCGAGGGTTTTTTCCCTGCTATTTTTAAACGTGTCTTTACAATGCTAGCAGCTGATGCCTGAACTCAGAAGGTGTACGAAAACCTAGGGGCGCATTCATTAGCTTTCAAGTTACCGTTAGACCAGGCGAGGATAGTAAATAGCTTAACTTTCTCCTTTGCACATCTGCGTGCCAAATTTCGTTGAGCGAGCGGCTGCGCGTGTCATAAAAGTACTTAAAACTCTGTCCTCCCTTTCAATAACTGTCGATGTCCTGTTAGGATAAAAACTCCGGTCGAGGAAGGCTGAAAGTCATAAAGCCATAAACTTTTTCCGAGTGACGTCGTCTTGACCTCGAGGGTTGCGCTTACTTACCTGCGAGATATGTATATACTGTACGTAGCCTATGTACTACCCCTATGTACTTGGGAAGCGTACCTCGATCAACAGAGGAGAGTGGGAGGAAGCATGAAGGAAGGGCGAAGGACAGCCCGCTAACGAAGCTAGAGGGATGACACCGTCTTGATTGGACGAAAGGATCCGGAGAGGGAGTCCGAGGAAGACTTCAAACTTAAAGGAGTAGGGACTCGGAGGTGACGAGCGAGGAGTATTTTTTGTAAAAGATTAGATCAATATTGTCAGCAGAGTTGAAACGTTTTACATAGAAAATATACAAATAGTTTTCTGAATATTTTACCTTGTGAAATCATTTTGAAATACCCGCGCACTCCAACGAGCTGAATGCTTCAGCATTCCACGGGCACCAACCCGCGTTCTGTTCGAACAATCACCGCCGGGACGCGCAACAAAAATTGGTGACAGCGGTGGGATATTTAAAAATAATTGATAAACTGTTTAATCAATTTATTTTTTTTTGCCGGCTCGTGAGTGCAACATTAGTGATAGTATAGATTAATAGTGCGACTGGACGCTCAATTTAAATTTAGGATATATATATATATATAGTGTGCGCGAAAAAACGCTGAATTTAGAATAGTTATAAATTCTAAAAGTGTATGTGAAGGTACATCCCCTCTCTCAAGGGTTTTACACGGTTTCCCCGTGAGCAAAGGGCAAATGCCAGAGGTGGGTGGTTTTTAGTGGCCGTGTCATTATTTCCCTAAAACCACATGTATTCTTCGATCAGAATTATTCGTTGAACATTTTGTGCACATCATCTCTAAATTACAAAACGGAGGAGAGCTTTGGAACGTCGAGGGACAACGAGGAGCTGCTTGAGCAAACCACAACGAGCTGTTTCAGCAGGGAACTGAGGTCTTTTCCATTTTCAACAAACAAGGACAGGCAGATCGGGTGAATTCATCCATAAACAACGTGCGAGACGTAAAGTACAAATCTTTAAGTTACGCAAGGCGCATATTTGTTAGTTTAAGTGTTTTGCGATTATATTTAACGTAGGTTTGATAGTTTATTTAAATCGTAAATTTATAACAACAAAATGTTACGTAGTCGTAAAGCAATGAGGAGACGTTGGAATCGCATACTTAGTTTAAATAGATCCAGAGAATTTGAAGGATCCGATGAAACTCTTAGAGAACCGGCCAATGATTCTATGGTACAACCGGATATTTTAAGTCTTTTGCCAGTGCGCGCGAGTACTCCAAGGTTTGATTCGCCGAATTTAAATAATGAATCGTATCGCCCTGAGGTAATCAATGCTGTTAGCCTGCCGTCAGTTGAATCACCTGAAATTTCATATCTATCGTTAAAATTAGCCTCCGATTTGATTCCGCGCTTTGACGGGAAACCGGGTTCTTTGCTTAAATTCACTAAACAGTGCCAACTCATCGATTCCCAAGTTAAACCTTCTGACCGTGGAAATTTATTAACTATAATTCGTAATAAGATCGAAGGTCCTGCGGATATATTAATTTCAAATCGTCCAGAACCAACAACAGTAAGCGAGATCATTGGCCTGTTAAAGAAAGTATATGCTCGGTCTTTTGACGTTGATCAGATTCACGGCGAATTGAGGGGTTTACAACAAGGAATACACGAGTCTGTAGAGTTTTATGGGGCTCGGGGTCGTGAAATTTTAAGCCGAGGTTTAGAGGCAGCTAAAGAAAAATTTAACTCCGAACAGCTAATAGGAGCAGCGGCTTTATTAAATCAGTCAGCCGTCACAAACTTTAAACGTGGTCTTCAAAATCAAAATTTGAGACTTTTTATTTCGAATGAACAGGATAAAACATTTGATGATATAGTTGGTATTGCGAGTAGATTGGAACAAGAAATGGCTGACTCCGTAAAACAATTTCCATCGTCAAATGTTCGGGTTGCTACCGCTAGTATCAATAATATTAAATGTTATAATTGCGATCAGGAAGGCCATTACCGTTATAATTGTCCTCAATTAAAAAGGAATTTTCATAATCCATCGGCTCCTGAAAGGTTAAGATGTAAATTTTGTAGAAAGACAGGGCATACCGAGTCGCGTTGTTTTAAAAAGGGAAACGAGAAAAATACTGGGATGCAACGTGAAACAATTATACCCAAGTCGCAACATTTAAACTTAAAGGGGGCTCCGCGGGGAAACGCGACGCAGAGCGAACCCCTAATTGCGCGTCCTCAGTTGAACGAACATGCTTTCACTTCAACGTAAAAGGTGTTGGTCGATTGCCTATTTTAGAGTTGTCGCATAATGCATTCCATAAGGGAATTGGCAATTTTCTCATTGATACTGGTTCTCAACTAAATCTAATCAAACGCAAATGCATCATTTCTCACTTGATAGTGGATACTGACGTTATTTATAATATAGTTGGTATCGATAAAGGAGGTCTTAGCACTCTCGGTGAAGTGATTATTGAAATTTTCGGTATTGGCGTTAAATTTCAGATCGTCAATGATATGTTTCCGATTTCGGGAATAGGAATTTTGGGTATTCCATTTTTGGAGCAGCAACAAGCGATATTAACATTTAAGGACGTTATGGCTAATAGTCTTCGAATTGGGGGGCAGGAATTGCCTCTTCATACAGGGGTTTCAGTTAGTTTACCACCTCGCATGAAAACTCTTATAACCGTCCCTGTTAGAAATATTGAAAAACAGGAGGGTTATATAAGGAGATTAGATGCACAGCCGGGTGTTTATGTAGGGGAAGTATTGGTCTCGCAAGAGAATGGATTTGTTAGAATATTTGCTATTAATACTACTCATGATAGTGTGACTCTTTCAATACCTCCTGTTGAATTAGAAGAGTTTATAGAAATCCCTCCTTCGCCACGTTCGGCTCGGACGGGAAATCAAAATAAGAGTCGGTCCGAGGCTGATGCTGATAGGCTCGTTCAGTTGGCGAAGCTTCTCGACATGCAGGATTTGAGCGATTCTGAACAGACTAGTATTTTAGAAATTGTGAATGAATTTCCGTATCAATTTTATTTGCCTTCAGATAAATTAAATTCTACTAGTACAATCAAACATAAAATAGTGACTGTGGATGAAATACCTATAAATACGAAACAATATCGGTTTCCACTAGTTCACAAAGAGGAAATAAAAAAACAGATAAACTCATTGCTTGAAAATAAGATAATTCAGCCATCTGCTTCTCCTTATAATTCGCCTGTTTGGGTGGTACCTAAAAAACCTGGTCCGGATGGTAAGCCTCGCTGGCGGATGGTGATAGATTATCGTAAGTTAAATGAGAAAACTATCAATGATGCGTACCCTCTCCCTAATATTTTGGATATCTTGGATCAATTGGGGGCTGCCAAGTATTTTAGTACCCTCGATCTTGCCTCTGGCTTCCATCAGGTTCCTGTACATCCGGATTCTAAATCCAAGACCGCTTTCTCAACCGTTAATGGACATTATGAATTTAATAATATGCCCTTCGGTCTTAAAAATGCTCCAGCCACCTTTCAGAGATGCATGGATTTGGTTTTGGTTGGTTTACAAGGAGTTGAGCTTTTTGTATATATGGACGACATCGTCATATATGCTGATTCTTTAGAAGAACATTCTCGGAAATTGAGAATTCTCTTGGCTCGGTTGCAAAATGCCGGTTTAACATTACAACCCGAGAAATGTCGATTCTTGCGACGAGAAGTTGTCTATTTGGGTCATGTTATCTCTGCCAAAGGAGTGAAACCAGACCCTGGGAAGATCATGGCTGTTAAGTCATTCCCTATTCCAAAAACCAGGAAGAATGTTAAACAGTTTCTGGGGTTAGTTGGTTACTATCGACGTTTTATTCCACATATGGCAAAAATTGCTAAACCTCTGACAAAATTGTTGAAGGCAGAAATACCTTTTGTCTGGAGTAAAGATGTTCAATCCGCTTTCGAGAGTTTACGTGATATCATTTGTTCGAAGCCGTTGCTTCAATTTCCAAATTTTCAACAGCCATTCCTCGTAACAACTGATGCTTCTAATTATGCAATAGGAGCTGTATTGAGTCAGGGTCAGATCGGAAAGGATCTTCCAATTGCATATGCATCTCGGACCCTTAATAATGCTGAAAGTAATTATTCAACCATTGAAAAGGAGTTATTGGCGATTTTATTTGCAATTGAACATTTTCGACCGTATTTGTATGGTCACAAATTTATTTTAGTCACTGATCACCGACCACTGATTTGGCTGCACAACGTAAAAGATCCTACTTCCCGTATCATGAGATGGCGTATTAGATTAAATGAATACGATTATGAGATGGTCTATAAACCTGGGAAAATAAATTCCAACGCAGATGCATTATCCCGAAATCCTGTTCTTGTTGATTCTCAAAACATCTTTCCTTTTCCATCTAAATGCTTGACAATTCATACCGAGACTGAAAGTACTGACGCCTCACCTCCAAGGCGTTTGCAAAGGGTTGTCGTAGGCGCCGACGATCTGCCAATTGCAATCTCCAAGGAGGTTGAGGACATTGACGTTGACGGTTTTATGGGAGACGAAAATGAACGTTTAGTTGCGAGAGTTTTTCTTGTGGATAGAGAATTTAATAATGGGTATGATGATATTGATACCAAAACAAGTCATTCGGATTCGGACTCAAATGATAGTGACGAGTATTATACGGCAGATGATGAAGAGACAATTCCTTCCATAGAAAAAATTCTGCAGGGAGGAGAATCTTCTAAAGACTTAAATATTAATGTAATGAGTGGAGGATCGTTCCGCAAGAGTACAGAGGACAGTGTTCGACTCGGGAGTCTGTTGGACATCGGAAAGGCCGACTTTGAAGGCACCCCGCCACAGGCACCGTTAGGGGCTGTCTCTGTATCTCAGGGTATCTGTGCTCTGCCAGAAATTGGCAACAAGAGCCCCCGTTTCGTGTCGAAAGCGGAGACTCGGCACCTTCTTATTCCCGACTCATATCGTGGCACTGGCTGTGCGCAGTCTAGTATTTCCCGGATGAGGTTGTGGCGGAGTGTGGGCGAGTCTGTTGCTTCAGGAATGACAGAATCAGGTAAAGAATGGACACGATCCTCCGTAGGAAAAATATATGAAAATGACTCTCATACCTATGATAAGTTCAAAGTTCTCTTGACAAATTCCATTCCATCTGTACAAGCATCCCCTTTTCCTTCATTTCCAAGTATCATTTACTGCAAGGACCATCTTCATATGCGGAAAGACAATCTTATTTTTTTTTTCTAATGATTGTCAAGTTTCTTCACAAATCAGTAATGATTTGTTAACATAAAAAAAGGTTTTCCATTGGTCAGATACAATCGTACAATATTCATGTGGGTGAGGCAATGGTTTTCCCCGGTGGAAGTCAACATATTTTCCACTTATTTTCCAAGGTGAAATCTGTTGAACAACAAAATTTTAGACATCTCGTGTCTTCAATATCATCCCTTAAAAATTTTATGGAAACATTGGGTGTGACGTCTATCAGTTTATAAGGATAATTTGACGAAGCATTCTGATGCTATTCCAATACCAACTATGGACTCCATTACTGTTGCAGTTGCTCTTGCAGAACAGTTTATAAGTAGGTTTAGTTGTCCTCGAGTTATTCACACGGATCAGGGGAGCAATTTTGTTAGCGCCGTAATGAAAAAATTTCTGTAAAATCTTTAAAATACAGAGGATTACTTCTACTGCATTCCACCCACAGTCATTGGGGTCTTTAGAGCGGGCTCATCGTGTCTTCATTGACTATTTGAAACACTATTGTGTTAAGACTTACTGGGACAGTTGGATTAGATTTGGAATATTTTCCTATAATACTTCCGTACACGAGGCTACTGGTTTTACACCACACGAGCTGGTCTTTGGTAGGAAGGCTACCATTCCATCGGAATTCTCTAAACAAGAAGTACCTCGAACATTCGTTCAATATCTGGACCAACTTTTCACAATAATCACTATTACTCAAGCTACGGCGGCAGCCAATCTGGAACAAGCAAAAGAAGGAGTAAAGTATATTATGATAAAAATGATAATCATTGTAAATTTAATGTAAACGACGATGTGTATTTACTTAGGGAACCTAAGAAATCGAAGTTTGATTCTAGTTGGTTAGGACCATATAAAGTAATTGAAATATTTAATGATCTCACTATTGAAATAGCTATAGGAAGAAATAAGACTAAAATAGTTCATGCGAATAAACTTAAGTTAGCTTGTATAAGGCTAGATTCAGTGTAAATAGTTTAATCACATGTATTAGATATATTACTGTAATGTTATATGGACTATATTGGACAAGAATACTTAGATAAGTTTGGTTAGGGCGTTTGATAACTCTTGGATATTAGTTATGCGTTATATTATAATCAATTTAATATTATCTAGTAATAGAATAATATCTTATTATTGTAGAGTGTTATGGTATAACTATCATTCTTCAACTCGTGCTTCTCGCGGGACAATGGGTGGACCGAGTAGCTCGTTTACCGCGGGGCTGGCGCGGGAAGAGGAGGCGTAGTTATACTTGTAATCATTTCTGTAAAGTACGTGTTCATTCACTTTTGTATACTTAAACTAGTATCGATGTATTGTTTTGCTGAAAAGCTGTTTCTATAGGAAACACCTTTTGTATATGGAGGGAGGTGTTGCGTTATCCGCTGGTGTTAATCCATGTATTATATGAAGTTAGCTATAAGTCATAGAGACATCGAAGTTAGATGTAGAGCGGGATTCAAAATCCTTTTGAATTGAAGAATAGGAATAATATATAATATAGATTCGAAACGAACGAAGCATCTGAAAGGTCTTAAGCAATTATGAAACGGAGGACAAGGAAGGATTTATTGTAGAACGCGTTGTGCATCTCGAGGGTTTTTTCCCTGCTATTTTTAAACGTGTCTTTACAATGCTAGCAGCTGATGCCTGAACTCAGAAGGTGTACGAAAACCTAGGGGCGCATTCATTAGCTTTCAAGTTACCGTTAGACCAGGCGAGGATAGTAAATAGCTTAACTTTCTCCTTTGCACATCTGCGTGCCAAATTTCGTTGAGCGAGCGGCTGCGCGTGTCATAAAAGTACTTAAAACTCTGTCCTCCCTTTCAATAACTGTCGATGTCCTGTTAGGATAAAAACTCCGGTCGAGGAAGGCTGAAAGTCATAAAGCCATAAACTTTTTCCGAGTGACGTCGTCTTGACCTCGAGGGTTGCGCTTACTTACCTGCGAGATATGTATATACTGTACGTAGCCTATGTACTACCCCTATGTACTTGGGAAGCGTACCTCGATCAACAGAGGAGAGTGGGAGGAAGCATGAAGGAAGGGCGAAGGACAGCCCGCTAACGAAGCTAGAGGGATGACACCGTCTTGATTGGACGAAAGGATCCGGAGAGGGAGTCCGAGGAAGACTTCAAACTTAAAGGAGTAGGGACTCGGAGGTGACGAGCGAGGAGTATTTTTTGTAAAAGATTAGATCAATATTGTCAGCAGAGTTGAAACGTTTTACATAGAAAATATACAAATAGTTTTCTGAATATTTTACCTTGTGAAATCATTTTGAAATACCCGCGCACTCCAACGAGCTGAATGCTTCAGCATTCCACGGGCACCAACCCGCGTTCTGTTCGAACAATCACCGCCGGGACGCGCAACATGCGCATAGACCGCAGCGCAGACGCTGCGCGCATGAACCGCGTTCCGTTTCCAGCAGCGCATGAACCGCAGTAACGAAACGGAACGGGTTTCGATGCGTCTGATGCTCGTGACGTTACGCGGGAATGTTCAAACTTACTTACAAATAGCTATGCAGTTGGATGGATTACGGTTAATTTAATTCGAGACTTTTGGACGGTGGGCGAAGCAAGCTTCCTAACAACATCGGTTACTTCGTCTTATGGATCGGGGACCGACTCCTAACGAAATTTGATGGCTTAATTGGTTCCTGGATTTTCTCAACCCTAGTTTTTCTATTCTTCTTGAACAGCGATAATTATTGAAAGCGAAGATCATATTTTATGAGTTTTACAGGACGAACTGCTGCTTACCCAACGTAATTTGGCAAACAGATGTGTAAAGGAAAAATGAAGTTATTTATTATCCGCGTCCGGGGTAAATTCAAGGTTTTGAAGGCTATTGAATAGAACCGCAGGCTCTCGTACGTCTTCTGGATTAGAGTACAGCTGTAAAGTTAGCATTATAAGAGCACCTTCGAAAAACTTAGCAGTAAAAGCCTTTAAGAAATAAATATGCACGCTACGTATTTGCTTCCTTCCTCATCTTTCTTTTCGACCCTGCCTAAAACCTTCTAGGGATGTGTTGTTCGCTTCGAAATTGAGTCCGTTACGTTGGTTGCAATTCATACAGCGAGTGCAGAGATGGCAGTACCAATTTCGTAGAATTCCCTAGAATCCTCCAATTTCTAGCTTATAATGCGTGCAGCAAGTGCAGAAAATAAAAGCATGGGCAGTCAATGCGCATATTACGCGCATGCGTATTTGTCGCTTTACGTGTGCTTCTGTATTCTGGTTTTTTATATGAATTGCTAGTTTGAAGTGTCTAATTAGTTTTTATTCTTATAACAGAGAAAGTAAAAATTTACGTTGTAACAAAGTTGGAAGCAATAACATAAAAATGTCCATTTGATTGGAATTACAGAATTAACGTGGGGTAATTCTGGCCACGATTTTTCTTTATAAAAGAAGTGGGAAAACTGTAAAATTAATAAAAAAAATATTATTTTTATGTTTTAAAATTAATTACTATATACATGAATCACAAATGTATTCTTCAGGGGTATTCCATCCTGAACATTCTTCATATTATTATATGCCCATAAAATTGAATTGTTTCATTTTGGGTTTTTATGTGGAAGCGTGTAAAGTAATATTCCTGGCTTCCCATACAGCACAACGTCCGGCAAAGTCCCAAAGCCGTCTACAGGACGTCCTGTAGACGGCTTTGGGACTTTGCCGGACGTTGTGCTGTGTGGGTTCATTCTGCCTTATTCGTAATTCTTTTATGTCAGTTGCACTTTAAGCCAGAAAAAAGTAATGTTAAAAGCTGGCTACGATTACCCCTCAATTTTGGCCGGTCTTACCTCACAACACATGTTGAAATAATATAGTAATACACTACATTGAATTTTCATATCAATGAAAACAATAATATTTTGGAAGGATGTTAAATTATAAAAAGGTGACAAATATAGCGTAAAAGAACGAAATATCCAATAAGCATTTATTGCCATGTAGCATATATGTAGGTTATATTTTCTGTCACTTCGAGTAGCGGACCACATAATTTCGTGCATGTTTTTCAAAGCGTACGTAAAGCGACAAATACGCATGCGCGCATGAACTGCACGCTTCATGCGCTAGAAGTGGAGAATTCTAGTGCTATGCGCCACCAACGCAACCAATGCACGCATAGACTGAAGCGGAACGGTTTTCTCTGCAGTCTATGCGCATAATGCGTGAATCGGAACACAGCCTGTATATACTGTTGCGTTATCCGCTGGTGTTAATCCATGTACTATATGAAGTTAGCTATAAGTCATAAAGATATCGAAGCTAGATGTAGACCGAGATTCAAAATCCTTTTGTATTGAAAGATAGGAATAATATATATAGATTCAAAGCGAACGGAACATAAAGGTCTTAAGCAAATGTGAAACGGAGGACAAGGAAGAGTTTATTGTAGAGCGCGTTGTGCTTCTTAGGGGGGTTTTCCTTGCTAGTTTTGAATGTTTCAAGTTACCGTTAGATCACGCTTGGGTAGTAAATAGCTTTACTTTTTCCTTTGCACATCTGCGTGCCAAATTTCGCGGAGCGCGCAGCGACTCGTCTCGTAAAAGTACTTAAAATTCTGTCCTCCCTGTCAATAATTGTCGATGTCCTGTTAGGGTAAAAACTCCGGTCAGAGAAGGCTGAAAGTCATAAAGCCATAAAACTTTCTCCGAGTGACGTCGTCTTGACCTCGAGGGTTGCGCTTACTTACCTGCGAGATATGTATATTAGGCCGTCCCGAAAAAAATGAAAATGACTGTAGCGTTAGGCCTTAGTGCGGGAAAGTTGTGTCTTGGGATCAATAACAACTGTGCAAAATTTCAGCCCTGTGAGTTAATATCTTCTGTTCTGGCAAGAGCCTTGAAATTTCGAAATTTGAGTAAAAAGTGTAAAAATTGCTTATAAGTCATTATCCGTATTGTTGTTAACTTCAGTGTCGTCAGTATTGAATGTAAAGTATTCTTCAAAGCCGTTTATACGATAAGAAAAGTTTTACAAAATTTACAATGTTGCGCGAAGTGCGATTGCGCAATAATAAGTGACTTTTATTACTTGTATCTACTGTCGTTTGCTGAGAAGATTGCGTCCGAGGGCGCGTCCCGTTCGGTTTCTTCGTCACGTGAGGCACGTGGTGCTACTTACCGATTCATAGATGTCGCGTCGGCTAATAGGGAAGAGAGCGAACGAGACACAAGCGGTGCGAGCCAATGCGACCGAAGTGCAAACGTCGACACCAGCTCTTGCCTGTCTGCTCGTTGGACACAATCTTCTCAGCAAACGACAGTACCTCCTTAACCGTGTCACTTGTCAGCGTAGTTCTTCCACCCTCAGCCCACGTCAGTCTTAGTCCTGCTTTTGTCTGGAGACGTTTTTGGGGTGCTGAATTGCGTCTGCCATCACAGCGTAAACAATGAGTCTCAGCAAATCGTCAAAATTTGCCTTCAGGCGATCTGTAAATTGTCCCTTTTTTGGTCCTCCAACTGATTTCAGTTCTAAACGTGTCCTCCCAACATACAAGGATGTAATTTCTCGTTGTTTACACGAACGGTGGGTTATAGATTTTGAATCAGGTGGTAATAGGGAACCACATTTCTCAGCTATTGTAGAGAGAGTTGCTACAAAGCTTGAACAGATCTATGAGGTAGCATCTATCCCCACCGTTTCTCGACAGCGTATTATTGCGATGATACAATCGTATCACAAAAAGTACATTAGTATTAAAGATGTGATTAAACGAGAGAATGAAAGTCAAACTGTAAAAGCTAGAATTGCAGTATTCAAACAAGAAGCTGAAAAATTGTTTGATGTCACAGCATGCAAATGCTTAGGTTTTAATGAACTTTGTCACTGTCCTAAAGAAAAAAAGGTGCCTAAAATTGAGCAACAATTTCTTATTGATCAAAGAACTGAGAGAAAAATGGGCGTGGGCAGGGTAGATGCTGTTCAATCATTAAAACTTAATAAAAGACTAGAGCGTAAGTATAATAACGGATTTACTCCAAGTACTTCCGCGGGTACTCCTTCGTCATCTACCACTTCACAGATGGTTCAAGAAACCGATTGCAGTGATGACGATAATTTGATTTTTGACAAAGAGTATAAGCCAACCACATCTGCTTCTAATAGCACTGTCCAACACGATTTTTGGTCTGCATATTCCACTCGGTGATTCTCGTAGAGTTTTGCGTCCTGAACACGAATCCGTAAACAAAATTGCTCCATCACCCTCAGTTTTTGAAAAACATGAGCTTTTGTAAAAACACGCGATTTTGGGCAAAAGTGAGGTATGACGTGAAAACTAAAAACGCTAGAAAGTTCAACTTAGTCTCAAAAGATAGAGGAGAGTTTACTGAATATATCAGTGTACAAAGTTGTTAAATTTGATTGTTTAGAATTGTTGTAAATGGTCATCAAAGTTTGAAAAAGTGCCGATGTGCATGGTTTCCACGCAATATTTTTGCATTTTTACGAAAAATTGTTTACCTAGCCCGAAAACGCTACCCAGCATCGAATTCTGTAGACATTTCTGAAGAGGAAACCATGCAGGAAAATTGTCGCAACGATTTTTAACTCGAACTAGTCGAGAAAATATCTATCGGCAACGCGTTCACGGTGTTTTGCCGCCTGGCGGCCATTGCTCGCCTAGCGCGACTCGCCAGGGCCGTTGCTACGCGTAATCGTCGCGCCGGTGGTACCGTACAGTGGGCACCTACTTTCTATATGTATCAGCCTTATTTTTTTCGTGTATTCGTAGATACTGTTCTCGAATTTAAATAAACGTTTCTCAATCGGTCTCTGTTATAAACAATTTCGATATTCAATGTATGAATACCTACATATGACTTGTATGTCTACATATGGCATGTAGAGAGGAACTCGACATGCAGCCACCTTCGTGTGGTGAGTTCTGAGTCACTCTCTTGTCATAAGGGTGGGCGAAAAGCTGCATATACCTCTCGCACAAGCATGTTACATTCTCTATTTTCGGAATCTTAATCTAAGAATGCTGTATAATAAAGTGTGATTCACTATCAAATCATTTTTATACTTTTTGATCAAATTTCGAAATTTCAAGGCTCTTACCGGAACAGAAGATATTAACTCACAGGGCTGAAATTTTGCACAGTTGTTATTGATCCCAAGACACAGCTTTCCCGCACTAAGGCCTAACGCTGCAGTCATTTTCATTTTTTTCGGGACGGCCTAATGTATACCCCATAAAAAACTTCAAAAAAGTAAGAAAATACGCCAAGTACATGATAAATCAAATAAATCACAAAAAATAGAAGACAATAATAATCACAAAAAATTGAATCTAGAATTTATCCGTAATTCTGTCGCGTGATAATTTGTAATTTATAAATAAATCACAAAAAATAGAAGACAATAATAATCACAAAAACTGAAGATAGTAATAATAAAATAAAAAAAAAAGTGAAATCGAAATGAGCTGCCAGTACATAAAGATGCTTTCCAACGGCGCTTTAGATGACACAACTACATATGCACAGCTAAAATTCCATTACTCATAATGGCTATTTATACAAAGAAAAAATGTATTAAATAATAATATGCAGATATATTTTTATACAAATAAATATTTTAATACGAATAAATATTTGATTCAAAATACTTGGCGCTGCGCAACCGAAAAAATGTTAATTGCCTTAGTATTAATAATTTACAACTCCATTACAATATAAAAAACATATACATACATGTATGTATGTATCCATTACAATATAAAAAACATATACATACATGTATGTATATGTTTTTTATATTGTAATGGAGTTGTAAATTATTAATACTAAGGCAATTAACATTTTTTCGGTTGCGCAGCGCCAAGTATTTTGAATCAAATATTTATTCGTATTAAAATATTTATTTGTATAAAAATATATCTGCATATTATTATTTAATACATTTTTTCTTTGTATAAATAGCCATTATGAGTAATGGAATTTTAGCTGTGCATATGTAGTTGTGTCATCTAAAGCGCCGTTGGAAAGCATCTTTATGTACTGGCAGCTCATTTCGATTTCACTTTTTTTTTTATTTTATTATTACTATCTTCAGTTTTTGTGATTATTATTGTCTTCTATTTTTTGTGATTTATTTATAAATTACAAATTATCACGCGACAGAATTACGGATAAATTCTAGATTCAATTTTTTGTGATTATTATTGTCTTCTATTTTTTGTGATTTATTTGATTTTTCATGTACTTGGCGTATTTTTTACTTTTTTGAAGTTTTTTATGGGGATCTCACTTCTTTTTACAAAGATAATTTTAATAGGGACTGACTTTAGATAGGTTTTAATATTATAAATTACAAATTATCACGCGACAGAATTAAGTATAAATTCTATATTGTACGTAAGTTTAACAACTACGAACAGAAACCATGTGCACCGGATTGCCAATCTATATGTATTATATTATATTGTTGCGAGCACCCTATGGATGGAATCCATGGCCCGCTGGTACTCGCAACAGAAGACAAAAGGTGACAGCGAGAAGAAGGCGATCTGATCGATCGCCTGTCAAGCTGTCACTTGAGATCCGGAAGCCATTGTGTGCAGACGCATCGAAACTAATACCACAGCCTATTAGAAATTATATCCGTTACTGTTGTTCCTGTTCTTGTGCTTATTCATGTTCGTTTGTACTTGTACATTAAATTTACATTATGTTGAACGGAAAACGTAACAATATGTATAGTACTTTGTGTACAATACATGGTGCGCGAAGCAGCATATGGCGCTGAAAGCAGCCTTTGGCGCTGGACGTATTTAACATTGAAGTGTATTAACAAACGCAATTAACACCTTTCGAAGAAAAATATGTATGCATTTTTAGCATTTCGTGGCCAAGCTTGTTTTTCTGCTCGTAAATCATCAACGGATACCCACGTTGTGCCCTTACCCCTTACCATACTCGTGTAGAGACCATCGGCATTAATTTTACCATGGTGGAAAATCGCTGTCATAAGTTTATAACAGTGACCTACCATTTGTATTTTAGTAGTAGTCATTGCTTTGACGTAGAAATTTTCCACTTTCGTTGTTGTTCCACTACTATCGTGATCGAACAAATGTAATTTTGCAATAAGAATTTGTTTGGAAGCAGTTATATCGATTTTGAAAATGAATGAAAAGATTCAATATTCTTATTGGTGTTGATTTAGTATAGTATAAAAAGAGGAGATGAGAGCATACGGTAGAAAGTCTTGTGGCAGAAATTTAAAAAATGTTAATGGTAATTTAGCGAAAATGAATGAAGAGATTCAATATTTTTATTGGTGTTGGTTTAGTATAGTATAAAAAATAATATTTATTGGTGAATTGAAATATTGTTAATGGAAAACTAGTAAAATTAATAATGAATAGCGTAGCAACTATATAGAAATAGAGTGACATTTTGTTAAAGTAAGTGTAGATTATAAAATGTGTTCAAAGGAAATGAGAGCGTATGGCAGAAAGTCTTGTTGCTGGAAATTTAAATGCTGTGGTAATAATTCAACGAGGATGAACGAAGAGGTCCAATATTTTCAACACACAATTTATTGGTTTTGGAATAAAATTAGTTTAGTATGTTTATAATTTTGTCGATTTACCTTATTTGACTTTCCAGAAGCATGTGCGAAGCAAGATGCTTTGTATTTCTATTTATTTAATCTTCTCCGGACAACTTTCACACCTGTGCATTCCCTTCATTTCTGTTCATCCAAGCCTGTGCGTCCCCATCATCAATTCTACTATCCAAGCCTGTGCGTCCCCTTCATTTCTATAATATAATAAGCTTTACGTAAAAACTCTAAATTGCTGGTATATAAAAAATACAAATATCAGGCAATTTAAATGCAATGCAATTTGTTACAATATATAGTATGTTTATAATTTTGTCGATTTACCTTATTTGACTTTCCAGAAGCATCTGCGAAGCAAGATGCTTTGTCTTTCTATTTATTTAACCTTCTCTGGACAACTTCCAAGCCTGTGCGTCCCTTTTATTTTTATCAAAGTCCTGTGCGTCCCCTTCATTTCTATAATATAATAAGCTTTACATAAAAACTCTAAATTCCTGGTATATACAAGTACAAATATCAGGCAATTTAAATGCAATGCAATTTGTTGCAATATATATTATAAAAACTCTAAATTGCTGGTAAATTTATAATTTTGTCGATTTACCTTATTTGACTTTCCAGAAGCATGTGCGAAGCAAGATGCTTTGTCTTTCTATTTATTTTTTAATCTTTTCCGGACAACTTCCACGCCTGTGCATTCCCTTCATTTCTATTCATCCAAGCCTGTGCGTCATTTTTATCGGAGTCTTGTGCGTCCCCTTCATTTCTATAATATATAATATAAACGTTACATAAAAACTCTAATTTGCTGGTATAAAAATATCTAGCAATTTAAAAGCAATGCAATTTGTTATAATATATATACCCTGATAACCACCCTGCCTGCAGTCTGTCAGCAGATGGACAGCAGGGTCTGACAAGGCAGGGTCTGCCGGCAGATGGACGGCAGATCCGCAGCAGACCCTGCCTTCAGATGGCGCTATTGGATGTGTCGGACGGGCAGCAGGATCTGCTGCCTTGTCAGGGTCTGCCGGCAGATCCGTAGTTGAATGCGGACATAAACTGCGCCGGATCTGCCGGCAGACCTGGTTATCAGGGTATATATAATTTTGTACATGCATGGTACAAATATCCAGAAACTTGTGTGAAAGGAGATGCTTCTCAGTCGAACCATCTCCGGACAACTTCCAAGTCTGCGACTCTACATAAGAAACCTATTAAAAATTTTGGCGACTTACCTTATTAATTGAGACAATAATTCAGTCTCTTATTTAGTGTAAAAACTCGTGTCATTTCAAATTCGGACAACTTACTTTATTTGACACTTAGCACTTAGGTTATAAAATTCAAAATAGTATATATATATATATATATATATATATATGTACTATTAGCGGGCCAAAAGAAGATCCCTAGGAGGCGGGCTCGTGCGATGCAGTCCACCGATGTCACGATTGGTCGATTCACCTATTTGAACACATTTCTAAAGACAGGGCACACGTATTTTGGTAATTGGCTGAAGTAGGCACATACATTATCGCACTGCGCGACGAAGAGAGCGAACAAAACACATCGAGGTCGAGTGGGATAAAGCGATCTGACCGACGAACGTCAAAGCAATAGCGTAGGCATCTTTGACGGTTAACTATTAATATTTAATAACTTAAAAATTTCCTTATTTTTCACAATATGTTCAGAAAGTATTATCATTGGGTTGGTATCTGGATAATACTTTCGTGAACATATTGTGAAAAATGAGGAAATTTGTATGTTATTATATATTAATGGTTAACCGTTAAAGATGCCTACGCTATTGCTTTGACGTTCGTCGGTCAGATCGCTTTATCCCACTCGATCTCGATGTGTTTTGTTCGCTCTCTTCGTCGCGCGGTACGATAATGTATGTGCCTACTTCAGCCAATAAACAAAATACGTGTGCCCTGTCTTGAGAAGTGTGTTCAAATACGTGAATCGACCAATCGTCACATCGGTGGACTGCATCGCCCGAGCCCGCCTCCTAGGGATCTTCTTTTGGCCCGCTAATAGTACACTAGGCGGCAAAATCGGCTTCCCTTCGGAAATTTGGCAACGTTGCATGTCGGGTCCCCCCAAGGGGTCTAACTACCACTGCGGGGCGGGACCCGTTGCGGGACGGGGACGAGGTAAAAGGGTGCCTCCTTTTCATTGGCCGCTGTCCGGCGCAAGCGCAGTACTACCATATGTACCGTTGCCATAGCAGAAGAGGTTATAAATGTAACGTCACGATTATCAAGATTATGTATTGAACCGGTGGAAACTGATTTTCACAATATTAACAATCACTTAAATGATCATGATTACATTCAAGACATTCGAGAAATTACAGCATTCTCAATGAGTGTTGTTGAATATATAGCTGGGTATGTTGTGTTCCAATTAAAAAAACGGTTACTGTGCGAAGTTTGTACAAACGAACTAACTGACAGTAATATTGGAAGAAATAATTTAATTAATGTGAAAACCCGTGGGCGATTAATACAGCCGTCAGACCAAGTACTTGCGATTTACCGCAAGTGTGAACATAAAATTCGATGTGCCATCCATTCAGATGTGATCTTTAGGCAGCAAACAATTCAATTGTATTTATCAAATGCAGTATTAGAGAAATTTATTAACACTAATATATTTCAAAATTTAAAAAAACATACACATGAACAGGGATTTATGGAAAACCATGTAGTGCACTTAACACGTGCCATAATAAAAAAATATATTAAAATAAGGTTATATTACATAGGTTTAAGTAAAATAGATACGTCAAATTGTCGAAGACATTTTTTTAACAAAATGACACTTTTTAGGGGCGAGTGATAGAAATATTTCAGATTTCATGTAATTAATAATAAGTATACTAGTAATAAGTATGTATTGTATAATATTTCATTTCAATATAAATAATAAATTATTTTCAATCAGTATTTTTTCTTTAATTCATTTTATATATTCTAGTAATTGAAGATGTATATTTCTCTTAAATTTTCATAATATTCAAAATTCAAATTCATAAATAATCACTTTTTAGTATTAACGATATTTGCATTAATCTGTGGTTAATAGTTTTTCATAATTAGCGGTACAGAGCATGCGCAACAATGCAACCAATCACTACAGGGCACCCTTCGGTTGCCCTGGGTGGGGGCCCGTCCCTCAACTAGGCTTCGCGTCCCTCGTCCACAAGCTAGCCTCACCCTCTGTCCCTATATTCCTATGTCCATGAGCCTGGCTAGCCCGTCATGGCAGCCTTCTTAGCGTCGCGCGGTCTCCTTGACGACGGAAGGCACGCTGTGCGAGAGGAAGATTGGAAAGGGAAGCAGGCGCGTGAGGGGCCTCTGCGCTGGTCAGCGCTGCTCTAGATAGAAGAAGGACGGAGGATAAAAGAAGGGGAGGATGAAGTCAAGTTCGTCAGGGAACTGCGAAAGAAGGGGCAACGAAAGAAGGTACAACTGGGTAATTCTCTAACCCCCATATAGGGGCGGATTTAGAGATTTGGCGCCCCCAGGCTAACAAAAGTCTACTGTCCTTTCTGTGAAATATCACATACTGTAATTTAAGAAAACTGAGACACTTTTAACATTCAACGTAAATTCAACGTAACAACTCACATATAAGTTAATGCTAATTTGCTACATGGAAAAAAGTGAATCATTTTTAAAGTTGTCTCAAGCCTCTTCCCAGATAGCACAAAAACGTTTTCAAAACGTTTTTAAAACGTCCAGGTCAGACGTTCAAGACGTTTTGAAAACGTCCAGAAAAGGTTCTAAATATGTCCATTATCACAAACCAGACGTTTTGTAGGACGTTTGTAAAACGTTTTTGAAACGTTTTCAGAACGTTTTTGAAACATTTTCAGAACGTTTCAAAAACGTTTTTAAAACGTCCTGCTTAGGTCCGAAACAGGCATTTTTGGGACGTTCGACGGTACTGGTTCGATTTAATAAAAATTTAAGGAAGTAAATCGTTTTCGAAAGAAGATCAAACTGGAAAACAATTTATTTCATTTATTTAATTCAGAAATAATACAGAATATATGCACTTACAATAGATACAAGAACATGTTAGTACGAGGTCCAATATACAGAATATACAAACTATGCAGGCTATACACTTAAAATAGATATGGATGTGCACTTAAACAGATAGCGCTGTATTTTTTCTATTCTCTGCCATTTCCCTGTGTTCTGCTGCACCTTAAAAAAGAATTTTGAGGAAACATTACATTGAATTTTACAGTAATCAATATTAGGAACAGTAAAATAAGGGTGATAGGCCGGTACTCATAGTCGCTACTTATTCTTAAGCAAATGCTTAAGCATGCATCATCCTCTACTAACCTAGTAGCTAGTAAAGGATGCCGAATGCTTAAGCATTTGCTTAAGAATAAGTAGCGACTATGAATACCGGCCATAGTTACATATTAAAACCGTTGCTACCTTTAATTTATGGAAATCTTCTTTCTCTTTTCTGCCAAGGCCAACTAAATAGTAATGCAACATCCATTGGTCATCATCGACGTTAGCGCCCGTTTCACAAAATTATAATGATTGGAATCATCAAAATTTGCCAATTTGTTAACCTAAAATGTAAAAATTATTCAAACCCTAACCTAGAACTACATACCTTTGATCGTAAATACTGAAACAAATATACAAAAACGTTAATGAAAGCTGTATAAAAACTGTATGAAAACAATATAAAAACTGTATAAAACCGGTTTACAAACATTCGATCAGAAACATTCCCTGATAACCACCCTGCCTGCAGTCTGTCAGCAGATGGACAGCAGGGTCTGACAAGGCAGGGTCTGCCGGCAGATGGACGGCAGATCCGCAGCAGACCCTGCCTTCAGATGGCGCTATTGGATGTGTCGGACGGGCAGCAGGATCTGCCGGCAGATCCGTAGTTGAATGCGGACATAAACTGCGCCGGATCTGCCAGCAGACCTGGTTATCAGGGTAAACATATGCCTTTGTTTTTTTTTTCTAATGTTTCTTTGAGCAAATGTTCATAAACATTTATATGTCCCTGTATATATATATATATGTATGTACCTGTGCGATCTATCCATATTTCGTGGATGCTTTAGATTAGACAGCGGTTTGCAATTCTTGCTTTCCTTGAACTGATTGTGATGAACACATTTCTCACATGGCGCACAGCCTCTTTTGAACGCCTGGTTCGGACGCAACCATAGTTTTTTAAAACGTCTGCAAAGTACGTTTTCTGGACTTTTTCTGGATGTTTTCTGGACATTTTATGGATGTTTTCGAAACATCCAGGAAATGCTCCAAACATGTCCAGAAAAAGTCCAGAAAATGTTTTAAAAACGTACATGTCCAGAAAAAGTCCCGAAAATGTTTTAAAAACGTACATTTTCACAAATCAAGCCGTGGACGTTCAGACCTAAAATGGACATAAACTGGATGTTTTCGAAACGTCCTGTGCTATCTGGGTTGTTTCAATCTTGTACAATTTCTTTCGCCCAAAATGTGCCGCCCTAGCCTGCAACGTATTGTTGCGCGTCCCGGCGGTGATTCTCAGAACAGAACGCGGGTTGGTGCCCGTGGAATGCAGAAGCATTCAGCTCGTTGGAGTGCGCGGGTATTTCAAATGATTTCACAAAGTAAAATTTCAGAAACTATTTGTATATTTTCTATGAAACTGTTTCAAGTCTGCTGACAAGATTGATCTGATCTTTTACAAAAATAACGCCTCGCTTGTCACCTCCGAGTGCCCTACTCCTTCAATTTTGAAGTCTTCCTCTGACTCCCTCTCCGGATCCTTTCGCCCAATCAAGACGGTGTCATCCCTCTAGCTTCGTTAGTGGGCTGTCCTTCGCCCTTCCTTCATGTTTCCTCCATGGACATAGGAATATAGGGACAGAGGGTGAGGCTAGCTTGTGGACGAGGGACGCGAAGCCTAGTTGAGGGACGGGCCCCCACCCAGGGCAACCGAAGGGTGCCCTGTAGTGATTGGTTGCATTGTTGCGCATGCTCTGTACCGCTAATTATGAAAAACTATTAACCACAGATTAATGCAAATATCGTTAATACTAAAAAGTGATTATTTATGAATTTGAATTTTGAATATTATGAAAATTTAAGAGAAATATACATCTTCAATTACTAGAATATATAAAATGAATTAAAGAAAAAATACTGATTGAAAATAATTTATTATTTATATTGAAATGAAATATTATACAATACATACTTATTACTAGTATACTTATTATTAATTACATGAAAT
Organism: Andrena minutula; assembly: GCA_929113495.1. NCBI lineage: Eukaryota > Metazoa > Arthropoda > Insecta > Hymenoptera > Andrenidae > Andrena > Andrena minutula. The sequence continues at coordinate 33,962,623 of OV815993.1, forward strand.
CTGAAATATTTCTATCACTCGCCCCTAAAAAGTGTCATTTTGTTAAAAAAATGTCTTCGACAATTTGACGTATCTATTTTACTTAAACCTATGTAATATAACCTTATTTTAATATATTTTTTTATTATGGCACGTGTTAAGTGCACTACATGGTTTTCCATAAATCCCTGTTCATGTGTATGTTTTTTTAAATTTTGAAATATATTAGTGTTAATAAATTTCTCTAATACTGCATTTGATAAATACAATTGAATTGTTTGCTGCCTAAAGATCACATCTGAATGGATGGCACATCGAATTTTATGTTCACACTTGCGGCAAATCGCAAGTACTGACGGCTGTATTAATCGCCCACGGGTTTTCACATTAATTAAATTATTTCTTCCAATATTACTGTCAGTTAGTTCGTTTGTACAAACTTCGCACAGTAACCGTTTTTTTATTTGGAACACAACATACCCAGCTATATATTCAACAACACTCATTGAGAATGCTGTAATTTCTCGAATGTCTTGAATGTAATCATGATCATTTAAGTGATTGTTAATATTGTGAAAATCAGTTTCCACCGGTTCAATACATAATCTTGATAATCGTGACGTTACATTTATAACCTCTTCTGCTATGGCAACGGTACATATGGTAGTACTGCGCTTGCGCCGGACAGCGGCCAATGAAAAGGAGGCACCCTTTTACCTCGTCCCCGTCCCGCAACGGGTCCCGCCCCGCAGTGGTAGTTAGACCCCTTGGCCAGGCTAGCGTCTTCGCGGTTAGGGGGGGGGGGGGGGCTCGAGCGCTACACACGACGTATTTATGTGTTACTTAGTGCAGGTAACGGCTGACTCGCGCTCTCGCTGATGGAGGGAGAACACCTACAGGCAGTGATGCCAGAATCGTGGGACGCGGGACCAAACGCTTACCCCCACTATGACCTACTGTCGACTCCCACTATGGCCTACCGTCGTCCCCCACTTTCTTCTCACCGCACTGCACACAAGCATATTTTTACTCTTGTCCGTGTGAGCTGCCTGTTGACCTGCTGAGCACATGGACAGGGGTAGGGATATGTTTGTGTGCAGTGCAATGGGAAGAAAGTGGGGGACGACGGTAGGCCATAGTGGGAGACGACGGTAGGTCATGGTGGGGGTAAACGTTTGGTCCCACGTCCCACGATTCTGGCATCACTGCCTACAGGAGCGGTGGTAATGTGTGCATGAATTGGCGCCAGCGCGAAGCCAGGCAGAATGTGACGTCACATGCTATTACGTCACTACAGCGTGACTCCGCCGCTAGCGTAGCTTCAGCTGACTCCAGCTCGCGTAGCGCGAGTCACCCGCTGCTATTGGTCAGTTGGAACACCTACAGAGAGCGGTGGACTAATGTGTGCGTGAGACACCACGATAGGAGACGAACCGACACCACGGCCAACCAGCGTGACCGGGACATATGTTGTCTACGCTGGTTGGCCGCGGCGTTACTCGCTTGCACTGATATGTATATACTACTGGATAGCGTATCCCGTGTTAAAAGCGTGTGCCGACTTGAAGATCCCGGCGCCATTTTAATCTGAGTAAGATTCTCACTTTGCAGCGGTAAATTTGAACGGTAATAAAGAGAGATATACGTAACGAATAAGTGCATGTAAAAAATTATTATTTTAAATAATAGATGTAATAAAAAATAAACGTACATAAAACAAAAGAAAATGTATAGATGGCCCAAAATAAGAAAATAGATAATGAACTGATTAAGTTTAAGATAAAAACACAGTAAATATAAATATGAAAACATTTTTATTAAATGCAATAAAAGTACAGTATTGTCTCCGTGTGTGCCCGCTGGTCGGGACCGGCGTTGGGTATTCAGAATGCGCAGATCCCTAATTCCGAGTGTGCGTTTCTCGCTTCTTTCTGGTCGAAGGAGTGAGCGAGATGGACCGGTTTTCTTGCGCGCGGGCGTGCGAGCACTCAGAAGGCATCGTGACTGTCCAACGCATGCGCGCGACGGTCAGATAGCCAGGCACGGCACAAGTCTTTCTTGCGCCCTAGACAAACTTTTCAAATTACGCCCTATATCATAATACATTTATTTGAGATTATTAATAACCTTACTTTGAATTTTTATTCGTAGTTTAATCCACTTATAGTACAACTTGTAATATTTAATTCTAAAGTTTATTTTCAGTAATAGCAACAATTTGAAAAGTTGGCCTAGGGCGCAAAAAAAACTTGAGCCGGGCCTGCGTCAAGTTTTTGCTTTGCGGTCTCGTGCTTCCGTATGTGCCTGCGACCATCGCGCACGCCCGTCGCGCACGCAAAGGACGGAGTGTCACGGCGCCCGAAAGACGGAGGCAGACAAAACATGAACGCTATCGTCTGTCTCGTACTGTCCTCGCTCGGTTTTAGTGGCTCTCGCTCGCTCTCGTTCCATCTCGCTCTCGCCTTCGCCGGACAAGAGTGAGACAGAAGTGGTGGGGATAGCGACAGGGCTATATCGGATACACCAAATCGGGTACATACGGAAACAATACTGTACACATATAATAAGATATAAAATTATATGACAGATATAAAAATTGACGTAAATTTAAAATATATATCGTGTAAAACTGTGCAATTCATATTTAATACTTAAGAATAATATACAATACATACAATAAATTCTGACTATAAAAATATATACAATATAAATATGAAAGTATACATTATGCAATAAAATACAAATAAATATTACTTATTTTTAAAAAAAGTGGTGTAAGATTAGATTAATAATTATACATCATATACATTATATACGTACAATTTGAAAATTAGAATTAGGAATTGTTATACTTACTAATATGATGTCATTGAACAGATAAACCAGTTTCTTTAATCTGTAAGAAGTGTAGAAAATACATAAATGTGCAACACAGTATTTTATTTCCTTAGGAATATTTATTATGAGTAAAAAGTTCCACTTAACCTACAAGTAGCATATAAATGTTATTTTTACCTACCCGTGATATGTTAAATCGTCCCCCAATTTTTTTGCACCACAAAACATGCACGTTCTCACCATTTTTATTCTGTCGTAATCAGACACCAACTACGTATTGTTTGTTTGCTTTGGCCAGCTATGACTTCGCGTCGCTGTGTGACGTCACACTTGAGAATCTTACTCATTGTCAGATCAAAATGGCTTCTATTCGGCACAAGCCGCCTATCCTCGTTCACTATCCAGTAGTATATACAGATCAGTGCTCGCTTGGCGCTGGCGTCGGTTCTTCTCCAATCGTGGCGTCTACAAAAACACATGAGTAGTACGCGCCCGCGGCGCATTTGGCTTGGTTTGGCGCTGGCATCGGTACATTTATGACGTCACATTCGCTTCGCGTTGTCGCCATTTGGCTGGCTTCGCGCTGGTGCCAATTCACGCACACATTACCACCGCTCCTGTAGGTGTTCTCCCTCCATCAGCGAGAGCGCGAGTCAGCCGTTCCCTGCTTCAGTGGGCTTGGGAAAGGGCCCCGTAGCTATCTACTACGCTCCGTTACGCATGCGCGAGGATGCGTGTGACGTCAAACCAATCAACGCCGAGATGGGAAACGAAACGGCGCCACTTGGATATTCGAATTATATTCGCCAAATAATTGAACAACTGAAGTATTCGAGTATTCGATTGCTGAAAAATTCGACAAATAGTCTTAGCTCTAATTTGTACCACAATTGATAACAGTGGCGGGACAAGTATGTGACGTCGGCTTCGCGGATTGGTGCTGGCGCCGTTTCGTTTCCCATCTTTGCATTGATTGGTTGATGACAGCTAGCCAAGGTAAATGAAACCGCAGCCAACCAGCGTCGACAATATATTCCGCCAGCGACGCTGGTTGGTCTGGTTTGCTAGTTTCGCTTGACTTAACAGTGGCGCCGTTTCGTTTCCCATCTCGGCGTTGATTGGTTTGACGTCACACGCATCCTCGCGCATGCGTAACGGAGCGTAGTAGATAGCTATGGGTAGTGGTGGCTAGAACCGTGATTTGTGAATCACGAGTGATCCGATCACGTTCGTTCCCAATTACGGTGATTTTTCACAGTGATGCGTGATTTTCGTGATGGCGTCTGATTGGTGCAAGCAGAACAGTGATCCGTGATCGTTTCTGATTGGTGCAGGCGCAACAGTGATCCGTGATCGCCTCTGATTGGTGCAGGCAGAACAGTGGTCGCTTCTGATTGGTGGAAAGCATAACTACTCTTTGCACGCGCCACATAACCCCAAATTCTATTATCTTTCGAGACATTGTCAAGTCCTCACTGTTCTTATAGAATCTCAGTTGTATATTTTGAACCAATGTAATCGTTCTTGATCTATTTAAATTAACGAATATTTCTTCACTTTAGTTAAAAAGTATAATGTATATGTGTGTCACGTCCCGGGTAATGGAAACCTTATCGGCAAACGCGGGAAATTTGAATGACAATCTATAAAGGTTCGTCACTGAGGGTAGCTCGTCAAGTCGAATACACGGCTTCTAACGCCCACCATCCAATGATTAATCTAGACTTAAACTTGACTAACTTATTAACCGAGGGAGGAATTTGTTAATCAGCAGATTTCCTTTGAGAATAAACTAATTTATTTGTAATGGAACAATAGAATCTTTAGTCTTACCTTTGTTACGTCCGGAACGTAAGATTTTTCTTTCTGGTCAGGGTATGCATCAACAACGCCTAGCGTTATGGGAAATCCCTCGTTGATCATACTCCTGCCCATTAATCAATAATATTTTTGCTAGAACAAAAACCCCTTTCTTGGAGCGTCGTCGCCTCGACGCATTACCGTCCCGCGATACCGATAAGGCGGTGCTGACGCAGCGGCGTTCTCACCAGATAGTCGCGTTCGAAAGGACCAGTGGCTCTCCTGTTGTGCCGAATCCGTTCTGTGTAAGCGGCAGGGATGTATTGCAACAATGCCTTGCAGCATTGTGGGAGAACCCTCGTTGAGAGCACCTCTGACCGCCGCGTTAAACATTGTAACATAATCAGTAACGGCTACAGCAGGAATGCGCAGACTGGATCACTTCTTAGAAGATTGACGGAATTGTATACCCTACATCCGGTGCAGGGAGTCGCGCCTTCTCACGGTTTTGTCGCACGTTTCGGGGCACGTGTAAATAAATTAATTAATTAATTCAAAGTTGTTTGGTTAAAATTAGATACATAACACAATTTCTGATAGTCCAAGGACTGTGGGATTCCCCTAGTCAGAAATTGTGCATATAAATTTATGAACATTCAGGGAAGGCCTCAGCAGGTGTGAAATTGTAATGTGCGATGTCATGTTTTCCTGTACGTACGAATGTCCTGTAAGGATTGATCATGTATTTGAATCGAGAGTCTGATGGATGGGTGTGAGAACACACACACACCGCCTCGTTAAGTAGACGGGCCCATGGTAGCGCGGCCGAGCGATAAAATGCAGCGTAAGCATTTTCGGTACGGACCCACTCTGGTCGCTGCCGAGAGCGTGAAGCTGCGACACTCTGTGACGATAAATCGTGAGGTGCGTGTCGCTGGGTCCGCAAGTGTCTTAGAGCTAGAGTTCTCCGGTCTATTGTGAAACCGCGTGAAAGACTCGACTTTGCGAAACAATTCATTTATTTAAACTCGTGTAATAATTCATATACTAAACTTTGCGAAACAATTCATTTATTTAAACTCGTGAAATAATTCATATACTAAACTTTGCGAAACAATTCATTTATTATTACTCATATTGTTCTTTTAAAACCACTTTTATTCGGTCTTGTTTAAAATTCAATTCGGATTCACTCGCTCAGATAACTAAGTGTGTGTATGTGTGTGTGTCTTCGCGTTTCATCGCTTCTTCTGATTTAGGTCTATCATCACAGCACAGGATTCCAATAATTCCAAGCGAAAACACAAATTATATTTGTCAATTCAATATCAATTGTCTGGTGAGTTGCACCTATTATCTCTTTTGTACACTGTATTATGATTGAATCGTACTTAACACAATTTCTGATAATCAAATGATTGTGGGATTCCCCTAATCAGGAATTGTGCCCGATAGCGCGAATGTCTATGGTTGTTGTTGATTAATTTTACTTTACATATTCAGTACTATATGTTTTACAACCATCCAATATTTCGGCATTAAAGCTTTATTATTCATTAAATTATACTCATTAATTACCTGTCCGATTCCTTTGAAAAGACCCGTATGGGACTAGAGCACCAACGATCCCAAAATCTACCCCTTATCCTTCTGATAAGGTATTTAGATAAGTAAATAAAATAATTGACTGTTGCGAGTGCGGCGAGCCTCCTTGCCATTACCTACATAAATACGACAAATTCTGATAATCAAAGATTGTGGGATACCCCTGATCAGAATTTGGCCGTCTAAAACGCGCCGCTCGAACACTAAAGGCCGCGGCACGTAACAGATCTGGTGGCAGCGGTGGGATACCAGGAATTTTCTTGTAAAAATTCCTGGGTGCTCATATTCATTGAAATCGGATAGAATTTATGAAATTTCTTTATTTTACTAATTTATCAATGTGGTCGTGGTAACGCTGGTTCATTATATGATATTTATTGACTAGTTCTGTATATATATTTTATACAAATATTCAATCATGGCTCAAGACGCAAGCGCAATGATGACCTCCATGGCGGAGTGTCTGACTATTCAGAATAGCACGTTAAATATTCCTTACTTTGATGGGAAGGGCGTTCCTCTGAAGGATTTTGTACAGGATGTGCAAAATAGCGCAAGTCTAGTGCCTCCTGCATTAGAGGGATCATTTCTAAAATCGGTATTAGGGAAATTGAAAGGTCCAGCTCGCGATAGCACATATGGAAAAACATTTAATACGGTTAATGAACTAATTAAACACTTAAAGGGTAGATTTGCACCGGGTAAAAATTATCCTTATTATCAACACGAAATAGAAAATATTCGGATGAAAAAGGAGGAATCAGTTAGCGATTTTTATGACAGATTAAACATATTAATTAGCGGAGCTCGAGTTGCGTTAGAGGATAGTTATGGGGATAAGGCAGAACAAATGCTATTGCCATTAAAAGAATGCGGATTGGAAGCTTATATTCGCGGACTTCCAGATGAAATAGCGCGCTCAGTAGATGCGCGTGACCCTAAAACTTTAGACGATGCGAGAAAATTTGCAGTACGTATAGAAACGCGAATGAAATCCGGAATATTACCTTCGAATGAAACTCAAAAGATATCATTTAATCAGAATAATGGCTTTTCTCGATCATCGAACTCATATTATCAGGATTACGCTAATCACCAATCCATGAACCCTCCTCGCTATAAAAATTATGCAATTCGAAACGAAGAAGAGAATCGCACACGTTCTCCGAGTCCCAGTCCAGACGTAAGCGGTTCGCCAATTGGAATTTTGAAACCTCCATCACGCAATCATTATTACAATCCACCGGGATTTCCTCCACATCCGTATTACTCGCCTTATTTCTATCCGCCAATGCCATATCCGAATTATTACCCTTACCATCATTATAATACAAATAGTAATGAGCCATCGCGTTCAGCAAGAGATGGATATTCGCAAGGGCCTAGACCAAGATCTCCATCTCCCATTCCTTCATCAACGAGACCGGGTTCTCCATATAATAGAAATACTAAACCCGAAAATAGAACCGATCATTTAAACGCACAAATGACCCGACGGACAGACGCGACGTCGAGTCATTCGGAAAAGGAGCGTCATGCAACAGTAAAATTTCTGGCAAACCAAGAAAAATCGCAACGGTAGAAAAACCCGAATCCCCATTAGTAAAAATGATGGGCAAGGAGTTGAATATGGGTTGTGCATATTTCCTCGTAGATACAGGAGCGGATATAAACGTGATTAAATTAAGCGCCCTAGACGACAATGTTTCAGTCGCGCTTCATGAATCGGTTGCTATCTCAGGAATAACTCCAGATACGACAGAGACTTTAGGTACCACAATAATTACTTTATTAGGCAAACCCGTAAAATTTCATGTCGTAAGATCTTCATTTGTACTGCGTTGCGATGGTATATTAGGTAAAGAGTATCTCACACAAGAACAAGCTGAAATCTCCTTCACCCATAACACATTGGTAACACGAAGCGATCCTATTAAACCCATACCTTTTATTGGCCATGATCCAGTACCTCGTAGGGTAGGACCTCCAGTTTTGTATTTAAAAGCACGTACTAGACAAGCTGTCGCCATTGACGTTACAAATCATGATTTAAAAGAGGGATATTTACCAAAAATTAAAACTATAGATGGCTTATACATTGGCGAAGCTGTTGTGTCTGTAAATGACCGAGGTGCATGTCACGTCTTTGCCGTTAATACAACGGATAAGGATGTCGAAGTCGAAATTCCGCCACAAGAATTAATACCATTCGAGTATCATAACTTCCCCGAAGAACAAAATTATTCCGATTCTGATACGGAAGATGAGACCTTGCCAATCGCGGAAGAAAGAATTTTAGAAATCATTAAAAAATTGCGTCTCGATCATTTGAATGAAGAAGAACGGGATCATGTAATTAAAATTATTAAAGAATTCCCAGAGCGATTCCACTTGCCTGGTGATAAACTACCATGTACTTCATACATTAAACATAAAATCCCCACAGTAGATGATGTTCCTGTGAATAGGCGACAGTATCGTTTTCCTCCGGTTCATAAAGACGAAATAGAAAAACAAGTCCGTAATAAACTAAATCATGGAATAATAGCACCTTCAAATTCACCGTATAATTCGCCCATTTGGATCGTTCCTAAAAAACCAGATTCTCAAGGTAATCTGAGATTCAGAGTAGTCATAGATTTTCGTGATCTTAACGAAAAAACCATTGGCGATGCATATCCATTACCGAACATTACTGATATACTGGATCACTTAGGTGAGGCCCGATATTTCTCAACGTTTGACTTAGCAAGCGGATTTCAACAAATTGAGATGGATCCAAAAGATAGACAAAAAACAGCCTTCACAACCCCAAATGGTCATTATGAATACATCCGAATGCCGGAAGGTCTGAAAAACGCTCCAGCAACTTTTCAAAGATTAATGGATCAAGTTCTACGCGGATTACAGGGTGTAGAAGTTTTCGTTTATTTGGATGATATTGTGGTATATGCTAAAAACTTAGAAGAACATGAAAAGAAAATTCGCCGTTTATTTACGCGTTTGGCCGATGCAAAATTAACTTTACAACCGGATAAATGCGAGTTCCTCAAAATAGAAGTTGCTTACCTAGGACATGTTATTAGCCGGGCAGGTGTAAAACCGGATCCCAAAAAGATTAGTGCAGTAAAGAATTTTCCTCGCCCGAAAAATCAGAAAAACATTAGGCAATTTCTAGGTCTAGCTGGATATTATAGACGCTTTATCAAAAATTTCGCAGAAAAGGCTAAACCGTTGTCAGATTTGCTGAAGAAAAATTCTACTTTCACTTGGGGAAAAGAGCAAAAGAAAGGATTTTTGGAATTACGAAAAGCACTTTGTAAAAGCCCCATACTTCAATATCCAAATTTCAATAGTCAATTCACTTTAACTACAGATGCGTCAGACTATGCAATAGGCGCTGTACTTAGTCAAGAAATTGATGGTCAAGATCTACCAGTTGCATACCTTTCTAGGATTTTAACTAAACCAGAACAAAATTATTTCACTACAGAAAAAGAATGTTTGGCAGTCCTTTATGCAATTTTACACTTCAGACCATATTTATACGGCCGAAAATTTACCCTCGTTAGTGATCATGAACCACTAAGATGGATTAACTCAATAAAAGATCCAGGACAAAGATTGATCCGATGGCGACTAAAACTGCGCGATTACGAGTACGAATTTGTTCATAAGGCAGGAAAATTAAACACAAATGCTGACGCCTTATCAAGGAATCCAGTTATAGTAAATGAACTATGTTCATCCGATGATTTCAGTTTATCAGAATCCTCTGATGATGCAAAATCGGAGTTAGCACCTGATTGCCCAAAACTTTTACCAATAAATAAGCCATCGACAAAAACCGAAGTTTCTAATCCCAGGAAAGAAATAGCTAGTTTACCGGGAAAATCAAACATAGGAAGACCAGTAGGTTCAAGACTTAAGTCGAAACAACCTGTACCTTTAGATACCAGTGCAATAGCAACTAGAACGCGAGCAAAGATTCAAGCTACTGAAGCTCCGGGACCATCAAAAACACAAGAATTAGATAGATCAAAAGAACTTTCTCTAGTAGAGGAGGACGATTCCGATGATGAACAGTCAGATCCGCCTATATTTCGCCAACGTAGGAGTACACTGCCGAATTTGGGATTTCATCCTAAACAGATGGTGGAGAATCCTAGAATCCCAGATTCACAAGGTGCAGTGGCCGGTACGGAATTGCGCGAAAAAGGAAGCGAGTCCGAAGTAGATAGAACTATAGCCATTAATTTACCTGAAATTCACGATAGTGATACAGGTGATAGGAACAAACAGAAGTCCTCATTTATAGATTTAGAAGAACTACAAGAGTCTTTCAATAGATTTGAAAAATCATTATTGGATAAAAGCGCTCAATTACAGGAACTTGAGGAGGAAGTTGTTTTATTGGATGCCCTTTCTGAAGGAGACAGTTTAGATGAATATAGACAGGAAATATTACAAGATTTGGATCCATATGATGACGATACTGGGGACGAGGAATTAAATAGACGAATAGAAAAAATATTACAACAAGCTAGGAATTCCGAAAAAGATAGTTAAATTTCAAATCCAAGGCGTGAGGAAGCAGCTAGTAAGGCACCTCAGCTGAAAAATATTCCGGAAGAATCAGAGCTAGAAATATCTGCAACAGGAGTGCCTGATAGCACAATCGTTAACAGGCCTAGATACAGTTCAATCTTACCTACCCCGACCGTAGATCCAAACCCTATAGCACTTTCAACACCATTTCCAAATCCAACTGCTGATCGAACTCCCAAGGAGGGAGGTAGAGAACCTATCGCTCAAAAATCTACTCCTAGACAACTTTTCCCACAAATCTCAAATTCATCATCCATATACATCCCGGACGCTGATTATATACCTCCAGATATGGAATCAGAATTTCGCTACAAAAGTAAAGACATCGTAACCTCTACAAGACAAAATCTAACGTATTATAGATCAAATTATGTACATTTCATTTCGTCTGATTGCGAACTTGTTACACCAGTGAGTATATTGCTCTCCGATCTAGGCATTATCAATGCTAACGATTTAAAAGCGGCAAAGCCCAGAGTAGGACAAATACTAATAACAAAACGCGGTAAACATAGAATATTTAGCGTAGTCATAAAAAGGAAACATTTTGATAAACTTTCTACTCGGGATTTGGAACTTGGCCTACAGAACCTAAGAAAAATTCTTTCAGATTTAGATATGAAGGGTCTAAGAATCTCACAGAATGGCGACTTTACAGACGAATTACCTCAAGGTACGTTAATAGAAATATTAAGGAATACATTTGAGGACAGCAATATCGAAATAGCCCTTTGTTACGGAAACACTCAGATACCTCCGGAAGAACTTCGCCTGAAAATCATTTCAGAGTTGCATGAAAGTTTGGTAGGAGGACACAAGGGTTTAACAAAGACATATTGCAGAATTCGAGAACGATTTTGTTGGCCAGGTATGCGTAATGATATTCAAAATTATATCCGTACTTGCATTAGTTGCCAGAATCAAAAATTAGTGCGAACTAAAACTCGCGAACCAATGTTAATTACTGACACTCCATTGGAGCCATTTTCCAAAGTATCATTGGATACTGTGGGTCCTTTACCCACTACTCCCAGCGGTAACAAACATATTCTAACTATGCAAGATAATTTGACAAAATATTGCATAGCTGTCCCTGTTCCAGATATAAAAGCTGAAACAATAGCCCATGCATTGGTAACAAATCTAATATTGCAGTATGGAACACCACGTGCAATACTAACGGATAAAGGGACTAGTTTCATTAATAAAATAATTCAGAACTTAGCTAAAATTTTCAAAATTCAACATGTCACTACATCTGGGTATAGACCGCAAACCAATGGTGCATTGGAAAGAAGTCACATAGTGTTAACCGAATACATTAGTCATTACATGAATGATTTTGACGATTGGGATAGATTAGTACCCTTTGCTATGTTTTCTTATAATACATCTGTCCATGAAGCCACAAATTTTACCCCGTATGAATTGGTTTTTGGCAAACTTGCGCGTTGTCCAAGTTCCTTCACGAGCGACGAGAATTTGGTCACATACAATTCATATTTACATGATTTAATAACGCGACTTTCGGAAATGCAAGTAATTGCAGGACAAAATTTGGTTAAGGCAAAAGAAAGGTCAAAATCGTATTATGATAGGAACGCTCGCCCCTTCAAAGGAAAAATAGGAGATATGGTACGTGTTTTGGTAGAACCAAAAAGAGGAAAATTTGCCAAGCGTTATCACGGGCCATATAAGATTATTGGGATACTGGAAGGAAATAATGTTTTGTTAAAAGATGAAGCTGGTAAAATGCTCACCAAACATGTCGATAAATTACAATTAAATTGGAGTCCTGATTGATTTGACTGATTCAGGTTGAGAGATGACGCTGATCCGATTGATATTCTTTCTTACTCTGCAACACATCGCGCGGACCCAGGAACTATACAGACTGACACGTACAGATTCAAACCCGGGTTTATACTTTGAAAAGATCAACGCGATTAGATTTCAAAGAGCTGATTGGCGATTCATACTAGTTATAGATATAGACAAAATAGTAGCTGAATTTCCATATGAAATCGGGAATATTGAACAAACTAACAGTTTATGTATTAAATTTCCAACCCCGATACAATGCGATTCCGTGTTACGGACAAAGTACTTAAAGAACTTGGTACGAGAAGCATCAGATTTACGGATGGAACTGATAGAATTGAGTACAGAAATTAAGAGGCCAGAATACGATTCACATAATTTGCTTAAAGCTATCACACGCAGGAATGCACCTTTCGGATTCATCGGTTCGATTAGCCATGCCTTGTTTGGAACTTTGGACAGTGATGATGCTGAATACATTAACAAGGAAATAGATAAGATATATGCTGATCAGAGAAAGATCACCCAACTTGTCAAAAATCAAACTCATATAATCATAAGTGATCTGCATAAAGTTCATAAAACTTTCAACCGAATTGCCGCAGAAGTAAAAACCAATAGACAGAAGATTTCCGAATTAGAAACGCAAATTGATAAACAGTTAGCCTTGAATTATAGTTTAGCAATGAGTCAATACTCGGCATCTGTTGAAACATCTTTGAGTCATTACATGACTGCAACGCAACGCTTTATCACGGCTTTGAGCACTGCGCGCAACGGAAAATTACATCCATCACTATTGAGCGGATCTAATTTCAAAACAATAATAAACGAGATACATAATTCTATGGTTGATTTCGAACTCCCTATACCACGGGACCATCAACGAATCGAAGACCTGGTCAGGATATCTCATGTCAATTTGAAATATATAACAGGAAAGATGGTCGTGACAGTACAAATACCATTAGTAAATCGGATTGAATATGACCTGTATAAAATACACGTATTACCAATTCCTCAGTATTTAAACAACAGCAACAGAACCACAATTTCGGCTTTCATCTTACCGGAGTTTCCATATTTAGGAATAAGCAATGACCATTCTAAATTCTTTGGATCGGATAAAACATTCATAGATTCCTGTACCTGGGCATGGCACTACTACATTTGTCCACAGTACGTCCCATTGCAGGACGTGGCTCATCGAACTTGTGAAACTTCATTATTACTTCAACCAGATCCGAAATTCTTACGTTTATGTAATATTAGAGTCATGCCCTATCACATACCTTCCTGGCGAAAACTAACTACACTTGGCGGATGGTTATACTCATTTGAACAACCCGAACCGATGCAGATTCTATGTGGTAGGAAAAAGAATACCCACACCACCATAGTTGGAACAGGAAGTTTGGAAATACATCCAGAATGTTTTGCAAAAACACGATATCACACCTTATTGGGATCAAAAACATACCTGAGCAAAGATTCTTATTACTACATTCCTAATATGTTACTGAATATTAGCCTGATATCACCCAATATCTATCAGTATTCTAAGAGAAAACACACCATAGTGAATCTATTTCCAAATGACAATAACAAACTGGAACGCACATCTGATTCGTTGTACGAAATTGAAGCACAACTAGAGGAAATTGGAGAACATCATCGAGCAAGAAATTCACATTTGTCATTGACGTATGGAACAATAACGGCGCAGGCCTTAATTATAATAGGATTGATGATCTAATATTTCTGGAATCCACTGAAGACCTTATGCAAGATACAGTTCCTGCGGAAACGGGGCTCAAAACACGAACCTGAGGAATCATCACCAAGTCAACCTGCTGCAATACCGTTGCAAGAATCGTCTATTTCGGAAAACAGACCACCGTTGCCTATTCAGAGGGCGATGATAAACTGCTAGAAATATGTCTAATAACAAACCCTGACAGTCTAAGGACTATGGGAATCCCCTTGTCAGAAATTGTTGTTAGTTGCGATTTTTCTAATGTTCTTTTCTTCTTTGATAATGATTTTGTTATTTCATAATTTTGATCTTGCTTTGTGTGATTGTCTGTACATTAGCGAAATGACATCGTCCAGTTCCTTCCGACAGGAGCCTCTAGAACGGCGACTGTTTGTCAGCCGTTTGGCGCCGTATACGAAAAGGGAGAAGCTGATGGAGATATTTCACCCGTATGGAGTTGAGCATGTGGTGGTGCTGCGGAAGTCGTCAGGGAACAATGCTTTCGTGACTTTCAAGTCTACGGACGGAGCAAGGAAGGCTTTGGCTGCGGCGGACACTGGTATAATATGCCACAAGAGGAAATTAAGGGTGTTGATGGCGGACTCGTGGCATACAACCAAGCTGATTCCCCCACGGCCCGACGTGAACCCATTCCCTGGAATAGATTTACGTGAACAGATTCCACTTCCGATAGAATGCATTTCTAAAATTGCCAACTATTTGCCGTTTGCCGACAGGAGCCGTCTAGAAATGGTCTCTAGAAGGTGGCGACTCGGAAGCCTCGCCTCGTATCACGGTCTACGCCATATCGACCTGAATAACTGGTGCTGGCCGAATACATGGGAAGGGACGATAGTGAGCACTGAGTCATTTTACTGGCTCATGAAGAGAGTAGGCAGTCAGTTAAAGAGCATACGAATAAATGAGGAACCATTGGCAAAATGTTTGAGACCCCAAGTTATCTCCATTGCCATAAGGAGTTGTCCACAACTACAAATAGTAGATCTAACTGCTGTGACGATCCGGCCATCGACTCTGAGAGACCTGGAATCGGGGGCACCACGTCTTACTTGCCTCAAACTGGGGAAATGTGAGGGTCCCGTGGATCCTGAACTCTTTAAGGTCCTGACCCTAGCAGGAAGTCTAAAAACCTTCTGTCTTACGAACACAGACATCACTGGGAAGTCCCTTCCGGCAATTCACAAAAGTCTAGAAACGCTTTTTCTCCACCGTTGCGAGCAACTAAAACCCTTAAACCTAGCAACCACTCTTCAAGGGTTGCGGAATCTGAATTGCTTAAACATCAGGATATGTAAAAATTTAACAGACGATAGTATTTTGCAGGTGTTAATCAGCAATTCAGACCTGCAGACGACTCTAACGACCTTGGAGTTACATTTCTGTAGTTTCGAGGAGCCCATGCCTGAAATGGAAATGGAGGAAGGCAACGCAGCAGTTGACAGGGGAGATTTTGCCGAGCTGGAGCTGGGTCCGGTAGAGATGGCTGTCTCTTTTCCCTCAAGATATCGGAGTACAACAGCCCTGAGTCTTACCTTCTGCGGATGGGTTGCTTCTGGCCTTGTTTCAGAAATTGGCCTATACATGGGGGAAATAACATCTTTGAATCTGAGTGGTTGCACAAACATCAAAGGGGAATTCGTTCTGGAACCACTCCGAAAATTGGAAAAACTAAAAATCCTAGATGTCAATTACATGCATCCGACTGTCGGTGGATGGATACTGCAATTCCTCACGGGCTTGATAGAAGTCCACTGCAGAGAGAGCCAGGGTATTACTGACGAGGACATCTGCGGCTTGCTACGGCAGTGTCCAGAAATAGTCACGGTCGATGTGGAGAGCTGCCCAACCATCAGTAAAACCTTATTGAACTGTGCGTACGGGGTGGTGACAAACGGTCATCGAACAGGGCAAATACACTTGTATGTCGGAGGTACGACCATTACGCGATACACTAGGTATAGACGCAATACCTCTCTTCATGTAACGCACGACTTGGTGTATGAGCCTTTATTCCATTCCGAATAATTTGTAACGGGATTGCATTGTGACAATGTGCAAACATTATGGGATTCCCCTAGTCCAATGCAACCCGAACCCATAGACCTATTCATAAGCAGCTACTGTACCTTATACCTTCAGTATACATCGTCGAGGACGACGATGATTCCAAGGAGGGAGGGATGTTACGTCCGGAACGTAAGATTTTTCTTTCTGGTCAGGGTATGCATCAACAACGCCTAGCGTTATGGGAAATCCCTCGTTGATCATACTCCTGCCCATTAATCAATAATATTTTTGCTAGAACAAAAACCCCTTTCTTGGAGCGTCGTCGCCTCGACGCATTACCGTCCCGCGATACCGATAAGGCGGTGCTGACGCAGCGGCGTTCTCACCAGATAGTTGCGTTCGAAAGGACCAGTGGTTCTCCTGTTGTGCCGAATCCGTTCTGTGTAAGCGGCAGGGATGTATTTCAACAATGCCTTGCAGCATTGTGGGAGAACCCTCGTTGAGAGCACCTCTGACCGCCGCGTTAAACATTGTAACATAATCAGTAACGGCTACAGCAGGAATGCGCAGACTGGATCACTTCTTAGAAGATTGACGGAATTGTATACCCTACATCCGGTGCAGGGAGTCGCGCCTTCTCACGGTTTTGTCGCACGTTTCGGGGCACGTGTAAATAAATTAATTAATTAATTCAAAGTTGTTTGGTTAAAATTAGATACATAACACAATTTCTGATAGTCCAAGGACTGTGGGATTCCCCTAGTCAGAAATTGAGCATATAAATTTATGAACATTCAGGGAAGGCCTCAGCAGGTGTGAAATTGTAATGTGCGATGTCATGTTTTCCTGTACGTACGAATGTCCTGTAAGGATTGATCATGTATTTGAATCGAGAGTCTGATGGATGGGTGTGAGAACACACACACACCGCCTCGTTAAGTAGACGGGCCCATGGTAGCGCGGCCGAGCGATAAAATGCAGCGTAAGCATTTTCGGTACGGACCCACTCTGGTCGCTGCCGAGAGCGTGAAGCTGCGACACTCTGTGACGATAAATCGTGAGGTGCGTGTCGCTGGGTCCGCAAGTGTCTTAGAGCTAGAGTTCTCCGGTCTATTGTGAAACCGCGTGAAAGACTCGACTTTGTGAAACAATTCATTTATTTAAACTCGTGTAATAATTCATATACTAAACTTTGCGAAACAATTCATTTATTTAAACTCGTGAAATAATTCATATACTAAACTTTGCGAAACAATTCATTTATTATTACTCATATTGTTCTTTTAAAACCACTTTTATTCGGTCTTGTTTAAAATTCAATTCGGATTCACTCGCTCAGATAACTAAGTGTGTGTATGTGTGTGTGTCTTCGCGTTTCATCGCTTCTTCTGATTTAGGTCTATCATCACAGCACAGGATTCCAATAATTCCAAGCGAAAACACAAATTATATTTGTCAATTCAATATCAATTGTCTGGTGAGTTGCACCTATTATCTCTTTTGTACACTGTATTATGATTGAATCGTACTTAACACAATTTCTGATAATCAAATGATTGTGGGATTCCCCTAATCAGGAATTGTGCCCGATAGCGCGAATGTCTATGGTTGTTGTTGATTAATTTTACTTTACATATTCAGTACTATATGTTTTACAACCATCCAATATTTCGGCATTAAAGCTTTATTATTCATTAAATTATACTCATTAATTACCTGTCCGATTCCTTTGAAAAGACCCGTATGGGACTAGAGCACCAACGATCCCAAAATCTACCCCTTATCCTTCTGATAAGGTATTTAGATAAGTAAATAAAATAATTGACTGTTGCGAGTGCGGCGAGCCTCCTTGCCATTACCTACATAAATACGACAAATTCTGATAATCAAAGATTGTGGGATACCCCTGATCAGAATTTGGCCGTCTAAAACGCGCCGCTCGAACACTAAAGGCCGCGGCACGTAACACCTTAGTCGTGAATATAATTACGTGTAAACACATAAATTTACCAGTGGAACGCAGGACATCAGCTGAAGTCAGGACCAAGGGTCCCAGGATCGCCGTGACACAAAACAGACGGCCTCGCGACAACCGTAACACGGATTTACCAACACGTTCACCAGAATTTCCCTTTCCTTTAGTTCATTACCACTTCCAACCAAATCAGTTCCGCCAATAGACAGTGTTTCCCACACACTGATCTGTATATACTACTGGATAGTGAACGAGGATAGGCGGCTTGTGCCGAATAGAAGCCATTTTGATCTGACAATGAGTAAGATTCTCAAGTGTGACGTCACACAGCGACGCGAAGTCATAGCTGGCCAAAGCAAACAAACAATACGTAGTTGGTGCCTGATTACGACAGACTAAAAATGGTGAGAACGTGCATGTTTTGTGGTACAAAAAAATTGGGGGACGATTTAACATATCATGGGTAGGTAAAAATAACATTTATATGCTACTTGTAGATTAAGTGGAACTTCTTACTCATAATAAATATTCCTAAGGAAATAAATTAAATTTACGTCAATTTTGATATCTGTCATAATTTTATATCTTATTATATGTGTACTTTTATTGCATTTAATAAAAATGTTTTCATATTTATATTTAATGTGTTTTTATCTTAAACTTAATCAGTTCATCATCTATTTTCTTATTTTGGACCATCTATACATTTCCTTTTGTTTTATATACGTTTATTTTTTATTACATCTTTTATTTAAAATAATAATTTTTTACATGCACTTATTCGTTACGTATATCTCCCTTTATTACCGTTCAAATTTACCGCTGCAAAGTGAGAATCTTACTCAGATTAAAATGGCGCCAGGATCTTCAAGTCGGCACACGGTTTTAACACGGGATACGCTATCCAGTAGTATACAGGGTGTCCCAAAAATGTCGGAGTTCCTTGGAAGGGGTAATTCACGGGGTGATCTGAAACAACTTTTTCCTTAGCGAAAATATTGTCCGAAGCTTCGTTAAGGAGATATTAAAAAAAAGCCCCGACCAATCAGATCGCGCGCCTTCCGCTCGAGCTTCCGCGGTAGCGTTGGCTACGCGGCAGGCGACTGCGCTTGTACTACGAACGTACGAACAAGCAATTCGCATGCATCGAAGGAAACCGCGTTACACTTTTTTTTTATAAAGCAGAATCTTAAATAAAAATTATTTGAAGTGAGAGGACAAGAAGTACGTAAATTTGGTTTTTAAATAAGCCATAAACGAAAAGGTAATGTAACAGAAAATGTACGACATGTGATCGTAATTCATTATTGTGGTAAAAATCCGTAGTTTAATAACGGCCAACACAACTAAATTTAAAAAATAATATTAGGTGTATGAATAAATTCTTTCCGACTGGATTTACATAATCAGTACAAAGCTACTGAATTTCTATCGCGGTGGTATTCATAAGCTGCCAGAAAAATGGCAAAAAGTAATTAACAATCGCATGGAATACGTCGACGCGTGCTTTTGTTTTGAAATTCGAGCGCGTGTTTAGACACGAGAGATAAGCAGGCCTGATTGGTTAGTTTGGGGCCAATCGGACCTCAAGGCCCACCATCTCTCGCACGGAATACGTCGACGCGTGCTTTTGTTTTGAAATTCGAGCGCGTGTTTAGACACGAGAGATAAGCAGGCCTGATTGGTTAGTTTGGGGCCAATCGGACCTCAAGGCCCACCATCTCTCGTACGGAATACGTCGACGCGTGCTTTTGTTTTGAAATTCGAGCGCGTGTTTAGACACGAAAGATAAGGGATCCGTCTTTAATTTGAAGGTAGGACGAAGCAGGCGGGACTACGCGCAGTCAGCGGACTACCCCTTCTCTTCCTGTGTCTTTCCGCGAGGCGTATTGATATTCGATAATACTCTGTAAATTCTAGTTCTCCAAAATTAATCGGCTGATCAGTCAGAGCATTTCGCCAGTCGGCGATAGAGAACGATTTCCTACAGTTTCGGATAATTTATGACTTAATTGGTTCCGTCTCGTAGCTGACGTGAACTCAGGGTATCGGAAAGGGGAAACAGAAATGGTATGCATTTTCTGCTTTACAGCAACTCGAAGACTTTCTGCTTTTCGTCTCTTCGGACCCTTTCGAACCGAAACACGTGATGTCTGCTGTCTATCTCTAAGCAATGGGTACATTGGCAGTAAAAGGACGGAGCGCGGGCTTTTGTGAAAGTGTAGGATGGTTCGTTCGTTGCACTTCTGTAAAACACGTGTGTTTCGAAAATGTGCTGGCTTCTTTTTACCTAAAGCCTCTTATCCTGGTGGTAGTAAACTCATAATGGAACGAGAGAAACTACTTGGGGGTAGAGGAAGTTGCTTGGGGAAAAAATCCTGTCAGTCAGCTAGTAATCTCGTCGCAGAAATGTACTCAGCAGAAGAATATTACGCGATGTTCTGGGTGTACGCGCGGAACGACGGGGACGCAAGTGCTACCGTGCGTGCGTTGGCACTTGAATACCCGCACATCCAAACCCCGAGCCAGGGTACGATTAGGCGTTTGGCGTCCAGGTTATACTTGACGGGGTCGTTGATGCCGCGA
The DNA here is from genome assembly GCA_929113495.1 of Andrena minutula. Lineage (NCBI taxonomy): Eukaryota > Metazoa > Arthropoda > Insecta > Hymenoptera > Andrenidae > Andrena > Andrena minutula. Next base: position 33,983,619 of record OV815993.1, read on the forward strand.
GGCAGTGTCATGGGTAGACCCAGAGACGCGCGGAACCTTGCGGTACAACAAAACGTGCTGGATGCAATCGCCGAAGACCCGACCGTCAGCGTGCGCACCTTGAGCCGCCGCCTAGAGTAAGTCACAGTACAAGATAACTGCAGCAATTATTAATTAAGGAAAACAAATGTTATCTAATAATGGATGTTTCTGCATTTTCTTCTAGTGCCAGCAGAATGACGGTACCCCGAACTCTGAGGGAAAACATGTTGCACCCGTACCACTATGTACCCGTGCAACATTTGCAGCCTGGGGACGCCGACCAGCGGGTTGAGTATTCAGTGTGGCTGTTGGGAGCAGAGTTGGGCATTATTCGACTAAATTGTTATTCGACGAATCTTGGAATAAAAATTTCGAATAAAATGGAGTTATTCGCGATTAACGAATAAATTTTTAGTCGACTAAGTTTTTATTCGATGAACTCGAATACAAATTTCGAATAAAGTGAAGTTATTCGTAAATAACGAATAAAAATTTCGAATAAAATGTCGTTATTCGAGAATAACGAATACAAATTTATTATCATCAGATCGTCACAAAAACGGCGCCAAACGATTCCTTATGTTTTTTCGGCGAAAATAACACCAAGAACGACGTAATTCGGACCGTAAATAATCCTACAGTGCACACGTAAAATAAATTACACCATTGCACATGTTTGGCCTCACAGGTCCATATCTCCAAATCTAGGAATGCATGGATATTTTGTAAAGAAAAATATTTTTAGACCGCACGTAACCCACTGCGCTCAATCTTTATTAAGAAAAATATTTGTAACAAAATGAAATACTGAACAAATATCTCTTTAACCGTATGGGCCATAGTTACCTGAATCTATTTCAATGTCATGAGAACTTTTAACTTGAGCCTGTCAGTCTGAATTTTTTATGATTTTTGTTAGCGGTCTTTATTTTCCATAAGACCGTAAATCAAAGAGATGTAGCCCTCAAATAGATTTGTCAAATTTTGTAATTATTCACTTATCAAGCCCATTCACTTTGTATACATCGCAGTTTCATATTCGATTTGTTATTTGTACTTGTCATCTGTTTGTTTATATATTTAATGGTGTTTAGTGCATCAGTTTTGTAATATTATACGTTATTACAAGATCTTCAACCTCTATTGTGAAATATACGGAACGGAATTTATAACCCTGTGAAATTTGTTAAAATTGAAGATATATGGTACGGGAATATCGAGTAGCCCCCGGTGGGGGTGGTAGGTACATTCGGAAAGCGTTCCCCTTGTCTCATAATCCCCTCCCGGTCCGACCAGAGGCCGAGGGCCTCGGGACCCCAGACGGAGCGGCTCAGGTTCTGACCCACGCTTATTCGTGTCGCCTAGTCGCCACGGAGGTCCTTCGAATAACGAATAACGAATAACGAATACAAATTTATTCGACTAAGAATTTATTCTATATTTTCGAATAAATTATTATTCGAAATTTTTATTCGAGATCACTCGAATAAAAATTTAGTCGAATAATAATTTATTCGTTATTCTCGAATAACTACACTTTATTCGAAATTTTTATTCGAGATCGTTTGAATAAAAATTTAGTCGAATCAAAATTTAGTCGAATAAAAATTTATTCGACTAATGCCCAACTCTGGTTGGGAGAAGTGCAACGGAATCCGTTGTTCTGCAAATACATATTGTGGACGGACGAAGCAATCTTCAAGAGGGAAGGTTGCTTCAATTCCCGCAATCGGCATGTGTGGAGCAACGAGAATCCGCTAGCACTTCGGACACGCGCAGCACAAGTCCGTTGGTCTATTAATGTATGGGCGGGCATTTGTGGCGAATTTATCGTTGGGCCGTACATGCTGCCAGACAAGATGGACGGCCCAGCGTATAAAGTCTTTTTAGAGCATGTTCTGCCGGGTCTTATGGACCATATTCCAAATGAGATCCGACAGAACATGGTCTATCAGCAAGACGGGGCTGGACCTCACTTCGCCACAATTGCCCGCGACTACCTTAATGAAACCTTCCAGGACAGGTTGATCGGCCGCGGCGGTCCTGTTGCGTGGCCCCCACGGTCACCGGATATGACCCCGCTGGATTTTTTCTTCTGGGGCTACCTGAAGGTAATTTCATTAGTGCTTTTACTTTTTTATAGGTACCTATTCTTTTTTTACTTACGTTTTGTATTTGTTGTACAACGATCATTTCAGGATGAGGTGTACCGTCAGCCAGTGAATTCACTGGAGGACATCGTCGCGCGAATTCATGCTGCGGTGGCGAACATAACGCCAGAAACATTGCAAGCCGTCCAAAGGCAGCTGATTGTGCGTGCGGAGGTGTGCATAAACGTTGAGGGTGGCCACATCGAGCAACTGCTCAATTAACAGCAATCGGCCCCTTTCGGGGCCACCAATTTTTATAACGTAGGAACAACACGTTCCGTGAAAAATAAATTAAATTATCAGTATTAGTATCAGTGCAGTGAAGTGAATATTCGGTACATCAACCCGGACGCACTTGACGTTGGGACCTTTACCTTCGGGTGGTGTCCTGCGAATACCTGCCATCAGCTGAGCACTGGGCGCTACCCTACCATAAATCAGGATCGGTACAGTGACCCAGTGACACAGGTTTCCGAAAAGGAAGGAAAGGAATGTCCGAGTGGGTGAGTTTTATTTAATTTATTGATCATTATTAGATGTAGAAATAAATTCTTTCCGATTTTAAGGTACAATAACAGTTCGGTTTAAAAAATATGAAAACAACTCAATCATCGAAATAATTTCCATTATTGTTAATTACTTTTTGCCATTTTTCTGGCAGCTTATGAATACCACCACGATAGAAATTCAGTAGCTTTGTACTGATTATGTAAATCCAGTCGGAAAGAATTTATTCATACACCTAATATTATTTGTTAATATTATTTTTTTAAATTTAGTTGTGTTGGCCGTTATTAAACTACGGATTTTTACCTCAATAACGAATTACGATCACATGTCGTACATTTTCTGTTACATTACCTTTTCGTTTATGCCTTATTTAAAAACCAAATTTACGTACTTCTTGTCCTCTCACTTCAAATAATTTTTATTTAAGATTCTGCTTTATAAAAAAAAAGTGTAACGCGGTTCCCTTCGATGCATGCCGACTTGCTTGTTCGTACGTTCGTAGTACAAGCGCAGTCGACTGCCGCGTAGCCAACGCTACCGCGGAAGCTCGAGCGGAAGGCGCGCGCTCTGATTGGTCGGGGCTTTTTTTTAATATCTCCTTAAGGGGGTAGACACGTCACGTGACCTGGCCGATTCGGCAGGTCGGTATTACAGCAGATTTTTTCTGCACAGAAATGGTAATACCGATAGATCGATGATTGCCCGGTAAACGCGAGAGGGAGCTGTTTGCTATTTCCGTACTCTGTTCTGAATAAGTTAAGAAATTCTCAGCTGTTGCGTTGTACTTATAAAAATTTAAACGGAAAGTCGGCTGGTACTGCAAACGTAGAAAATTCATTGTAAATTTGAATTACTTGAAATGTGCTTATGCTACAATATTCTACGTTAGCAGTAAGGAATTATAAGTGAAAAGGGAAAATAGATGAGGGGATGTCCCCAGAAAATGAAGTGTGTTAGGTTAGACATTTTTTTACTAGCAAAGCACCGAAGCAGAACATGAAATACACTTATTACACGTCCTATGCAGAAAGCAGTTATGAACAAACATTATAAATAAAATTGTGTGGGATGTTGAATTGGACTAGTGAAAATGCGCAGGCTGGATGCGCATGATTATTATATGGTCGGCTCCTCGAAGTGACAGAAAATATAACCTAAGTATATGCTATATGACAACAAATGTTTAGTGGCTATTTCGTTCTTTTACGAAACATTTGTAAACTTTTCACAAATGTTTCGTAAAAGAACGAAATAGCCACTAAACATTTGTTGTCATGTAGCATATACTTAGGTTATATTTTCTGTCACTTCGAGGAGCCGACCACATAATAATCACGCGCATCCAGCGTGCGCATTTTCAGTACCGGATTTCATGAACGAATTCTGAACTGGATGTATTATGAAACACAATGTTTACGGGGTTTATTACTATTTTATTTGTAAAATATGCTTCAATTCTTTTAATGTTCCTGTCCATATAACCGTTGGCTATTAACAAATAATATAAAAAAAAGTACTAAAAAATATTGGGAAACACCGAAGTTATGAAATTTTTTCCGCGAATCCTATGTTACGTGCCCCACTGTTGAGCGTTACCATCGTAAGCCACCCCGACGCAAAGGATAGAATAATGATTACACGGGAATACACACGACTGAACTATATTGTTGCATAGAGCAATATCAGTTACAAAACAGTTCGGTACAAGACAGTCTTCTGGTGGTCGTCCAGATCGTCCTCTCGAAGGGGGCCAACCTTCTTCTATATTCAGCTACGAGCACCAGCAGGTTATGCAGGGGCCTATACCCGGTGCTCGCAACACTGCTCTCCCCTCTGGAAGAGCGAACGTCCCGGCCGCATTGAATCCTCTTCGGAATCTTCGTACCCCTGCCTGAAGAAGTGGTCGTGCAGCTCCGTGGCTTCTTCAGACATCCGCCCCGGCATTTGCCTTCTCGCTCAGGGGAAAACCACGGAAAAACCCTGAGTAAGGCGTGGGTACAACGGGACTTCTCGATCTGCCACGACGAAACGCTCCAACTTCTGGTCCCGCGACGTCTCTTGAACTCTGCAGCTTCCTGTCCCACGACGTCTCTGGAATCCTGCGGCTCTTGGTCCTACGATGAAATCCACCAAATCCAAATGACGGCGGATCCAAATCCACGGAGAGCTCCGGGTCCAGCAGTCAGGCACGGGTACCGCGGGGCTTCTAATTCTCCCTCGACGAAACGCCCCTGGTCCTTGTCCCGCGACGTCCCTGGAACTCCACTCTGGAACGTCCCACGTCGACTCCAACGCTCCAACGCTGCATCCTCCTTCGTGCAGCCTCCGGAACAGCCTCCGTGCAGACTCCAGCGCTGCCTCGTTTGCAGGCAGCCTCCTCCAGAAGGACGTCCCACGACGTCTCCACTGCTTCGGCGACGTTCTCTCCTCCTCGTCGAATCCTTGGTCGCGGTCGACTCTCTCCCCCAGCCACTCGTCCTCGATGACCTTTCGGTGGCCGTACGAGCTTGAGCCTTCAATCCCTTCACGGCTCCGGATTCCATGCAAAAGAGACGGAGAAGCATTAACATTTACTTTCATTTGAGAGAATCCGTTGGAGCTGAAAGAACCGGGAAGATGGAAAGGCGAGACGGAACCGATAACAGGGGATCACAGCTCATGAGCATGTTATCGACCCGTTCCCCAATCAATCTGCTCAGCACCCTAGCTCGTCTGCATTTTCTTTCTTCTGGGCTTCTTGTCCTCTTCTCCCTCTCTCAGGCCTTGAAGGTCATAGTGTACCATATGGCTGAATTTGTCTTGACAGTCGCTTTCATATTGGATAATCAAATATATAGTATTCCATTTAAAAAATTGAGGATCACCTTCGTTTCAAGGAAAATATTGCGAACACCACAAATTGAGTTACCGTACTATGTTGTGTATAAAAAACACTGAAAGTTTTCCTTCTTCAGTTTTTACAAACACTTGCCATATTCGAGAATACTGTATAAGAATAGCAGATATAGCCGCTTGGCCGCTTCAAGTACCGCACGGCTCAGCTAGTCGAGCCGGTGTGATTTGACGCAGCGTCAACTTTCGGCACTTTTTACAGGGCCCATTTTAAAATATCCATATTTTTGACAAATAAACCATGAAGGGGAAGGATAGGGCTATATTCTGATTTTTTTCAGATTTTTAATATCGCTCCCCATGTTAAAAAAATGCATTTGTTTATAGTAATTGCACAGAAATGGTTCAAATTTTTTTTTCAAAAAATTGAAATAAATTCTTCTTAAAACTTCAATGTCTTCTCTACAAATCCCCGTAAAGCTCATCTCCATCCGTTTACTACTTCCATAGTTGTAATTTATTGAAAAAAAGTTAGCACTTACCTTCAAACAGCTGTAAAATCTATATTTTTCAAAATTTTCAAAAATCCTTCTACACATGTTTATGCACCCCTAAAGACTACAACATATTCAAATTTGAGCCACATCCGAAATGTTACTCCAAAAAGTGTCCGATTTCGCGTGGAATGACCCTGCTTGAAAGTTGAGAATATTGTAGAGAGAGAGTTGGTAATAATATAACTGAAATGGTACAACATTGTATCGCTGGTCGGGACCACGTCGTCTCTCTCGTACCGTCCTCGCTCGGTTTCAGTGGCTCTCGCTCGCTTTCGTTCCATCTCGCTCTTGTCTTCGCCAGACAAGAGTGAGACAGAAGTGGTGGAGACAGCGACAAACCCGTACCGTGTGCACCAAAAAATACTGTATTGCTAAACAAACATTTTGTCCTTTCGCGCTTTCAGACATTAGTTTCCGAGATATTAATAAAAAACTTTTAGTATTTCGGTAGACTTATTCCGAAATAATGCATTCCACTCTCCAACTTGTTCTGGATACTAGTACAGTAAAAATTGGATGACTGCACGGAACGATCTACAGCGTAAGTGCGCGGTAGTCATCCCCACCACCGGGGGAGGGGACTCCTCTCGCACACCACGAAGCTGAACCGTCGCGAGCGTCGAGTAGTGTAACCTGATCCGAGCTCGAATATCCGTGAGCCAATACTAATGCAAGAAGAAAACTTTTTTATTATATCTTTTTGTAACGAAACTTTTACTAACGTATTTCTGAGGTTTTTCTGATTAAAATAAGACAAAACACGACATATTTTGGATAATATTTAGTTCATTTCTCACCCGGAATCGAACATTATTATTTATATATATATATCATTTTTGGTCTTTTTTAAATGGGGGAACCTCACAAATACATTGGCAAAAGTTGCGTTAACCAGAAATAAAAAATAGGAAAATTTTCATGTTGCATTAGTAAATGTGTCATTGACGCGTTTGTTTTGTTCAGCTCGAGTGTCGACCCTCTTTCTCTTTCTCTCGCTGTCCTTCTCTACGCTCGACAAAAAACGTAAACAAACTCCGAGCTCGGCTCGAATAGTTTGGAGGTCGAGAATATTTACCTCTGCTGGATAAGGCCCGATTCACACTATCGGTCCGGTCACAGTCCGGTCTCGATCAAAATCACATCTGTGAGCGTCTACACTATCAAACCGGGCGAGTGTGAACGCTCAGGGATGTGAATTTGATCGAGACCGGACCATGACCGGACCGATAGTGTGAATCGGGCCTAACTGCATGCCTCCGGTCTCGAATTTCGTACAGTTATCCAACTTTTACTGTATTGGACGCGGGGCTAGATCAACGCGGAGGGCGCGCCTCGCGCTTTCAGTCGCGTAAATCGTGGTAGCGAGCCGATGAGAGTTTGCAGATTTGAACCAGAAACACTATTATACAAGATAGATACCTGCTACTCTATTGATAGTCAATACTTTAGGGGGTGATTCTATGAGCCAAAATAAGACGAAAATGTATATAGAATACAATTTTTTAATATCGCGCTTCGTTTTCGAGAAAATTGGCTTTGAATTTCAGGTAAATACGTGTGCCATTTAGCCACCTGATGGGCCCGCGGAGGTAAGGGGGGCAGGATGGATCCCCGTTCAGCGGCCTGTAGACGGTCGATATTATTGTGCAATATTGAATATTCAATAATATTCAATACTATTGAATAATCAATATTGCACAATACTATTGAATAATCAATATTGCACAATAATATTGACCGTCTACAGGCTGTTTTAGGACTACGTGTATGCAGTTAAAAAAAAATTGTAAAAAAGTTCACAATGGGGCCCTTCGGAATTATATCCCAAATCATTATTGTATTTGTAACGTTGTATCTCTAAAAATTCAACGAGGGACTGCAGGGTGGTATTTCGCTTTATGGAACGTTGTAAAATAACGAAGAAACGATGCGTCCGATAAACACGTGTCGTGTGCCTTTCGTGAAGTAAATCCTACTTGACCGTGCCGGTAACAGAAATTAGACCCACTCTATTGTTTGAAACATTTTCTGCAAGCAGTTTATCGAACTGTTCACAATTGTGTAAGAAAATCATAACGCCCAATGCGGGAATATTGAAAACAGCACTGGGTATCGCTCGCCGTCTTGGACGGCGAGGCCCAGGAAGATGCATAACTATAATGTCGTTTCGACGCACAATCAAGGCCGATGACGTCAGGGTCATCGACGAGGGTTTCAGAGGGATTCGTTTCGACGACTCTGCGTAGCACGCATCGGAAGTCAGAGCCATTGCTTACAATCAGAGTTGGGCGCTATTAGAATAAAATATCGAATAAATTCTGCTTCGAATAATTTTCGAATAAATGTTACCAATAAATTGAAGTTACACGAGAATAACGAATAAAAGTTTATTCAGATAAGAATTAATTGGAATAAATCGTCGAATAAAAGATGGTCGCAAAACAGACAATCTGCTAACATATTAATTAAAAAACTAGGGGTTTCTTAGAATTGCAGAAAGCCAATATGAACTGTGTTTTGTAGAGAACAATTATTTACGACCACGTTATTTAGAATGAATTATTTTCATTATGTATAAAAATTATGAAGAGTTGCAAATATTTGTCACTATAACTTTTGAATATGTACTCTATAAAGCAAATCGAACAAATAGTTCCTGGATATCTCGACCTTTTCCACCGAAAGTTATTGAAAAATTATATTTTAATTCTGTTACTTGGAAATTTAAATACACATGGCTGAAGCTTGATTTACTACTTATTTGTACCTCTGCAATCCATTATTCAAAATAAAAAGAAATAAATCGCGATACAATTGAGCAAGTTTTGATATATAGCTGATACTGACGCATTCTAACAATCAGGGTTACAATGTAAGCGGCCGACTCGCATTTATTCGTACTTTAGTCGAGAATCATATATGTATTTAGTCGAGAATGTACGAATAAAGACGATAAAATTATTCATGGCCGACAATTGAATTCCCCACGTTTCAAATAACAATTGGCTTGGGTTATAATGCTCATCTCTGATATTTTGCCATATCATTGAGACAGTGAGTTCAACAACGGACTAACCCACATTTTTTTCGAAATTGAGTTAGTAGCAATAACGTATTCCAATAGGCTCTACTAATCATATAAAATAGCAATTTTTTTTAGTGTGGGTTAGTCCGTTGTTGCTCTCACTGTCTCAATTATAACATAAATTCAACCGCGATTTCAAATGATGTATGTACATATGTGTCACGGTAAAAGCGTTAATTTACGGCCGATTTCTTCACCTTCAGTAATCTTGCAGTTAGAGTTATGTTCCACATAACTGCCAAATGATAGGATCCTAGTGGCTTAGAGCATTTAAATGCTCTAAGCCAATTGGTCGTTTACTAACCGGAAGATTACTGAAGGTGAAGAAATCGGCCGTTAGTAAATGTATACAGTTCCTAGCAGTTCCTAGTCAATGTGTGCCTAAAGTGCATACAAAGTTGGACAAAATATAATCAATCTAATAACAAATTACAAATTACGATTAAAATGTAACTGTGTAATTGATTATATTATTTTCTGTAATCGTTAATTTTGGTAGTTGACCACAATTTTCTCAACTACCCAAATATTAACGATTACAGAAAAAAAATGTAATCAATTACACAATTACATTTTAATTGTAAATTGTAATTTCTAATTTGTAATTAGATTATATTCTGCCCAACTCTGATTGCATATAACCTAACCTACAATCGTCCGAAAATGCATACATTGACTGCATCACGCTTTTACTGTAGCACACGTATCCAGCTAACGCTTCAGTTTTGCTACGATTCCACGTTGGCAGTCCTCCCGAGTAGGCGCCATCTCGTATCCACTGCGTGAACTAAATTTGTCACGTAACTTGCTCTGTATTATCGCCAATATGGCGTAATTCGTATTTGGGAATGCAATCACGAAGGTACGTTGTTTGTCCTTATATGAGCAGATTTTTGGCTGGGTGAGGTCTCATTCGAAAGAGGAAGGTTCAATGCAGTGCGCTATGGTCATCGTTTGAGTCACAAAACTCTTTTAGTGACCTAAAAATACTTGGATTCTTGCGGGTGTATTTTGTCGACTTTTGCTCTACTTTGATCACTCATATTATTACATATCAACACAATCTCGTCGAACCATGACCATAGCGCACTGCACTGAACCTTCATCTTTCGAATGAGACCTCGCCCAGCCCAAAATTTCCTCATATAAGGACAAACAACGTACCTTCCCAGACCCATGTTTCGGGCCAGATTGTGTCGGTATACAGCGCGCTGCATTACCCGTGTCTACCCCCTTAACGAAGCTTCGGACAATATTTTCGCTAAGGAAAAAGTTGTTTGAAATCACCCCCTGAATTACCCCTATCCAAGGAACTCCGACATTTTTGGGACACCCTGTATACATATCAGTGGTGTTGTCTGCTGTTTACTTCAGTCTTCTTCTAACCGACTCGCGTGTCGCCTGCTCGCTTAAACGCTGCGACAGATTTTTCATCAGCAAATGCAATATTATACATTTAATCTGACTTTCCTTGAAGATGGTTCAAATCAAGAACCGAAACGTCGGATTGCTTTATAATTAATTGCTAAATAGCTTTGATACTTTATTTTATTTTTAAATAAATAAAATAATCGTTGTACAGTGACCGAATCAGTGCGCCGATACCATTTTATTTAATATTTCCGGTCGAAATTTTAATTTGTAAATTATGAAAATCTTCCTGGTATATTAAGGAAAAACTTTGTCGCTGCAAGTTATATGTACCTCAAAATTGCCTCGATACTTTTTAACGGCGAACGTTGAAAAACATGGGTTATATCCAGTATTACTTTTTAATTCAATATTTTTACATTTTTTAACATAAGGGTTTTGTGCATACATTTTACGGCTTCGCTAAAATTTTCTGAGTTTTACGTTTCAAGTCTCATAACGATCCCTTAATATTTACTCATGTTATCGCAATTTATATTTAAAAAAATAATGATTTTGGACGATGAAAAATTTTTTGTTTATAATTTTTAGCTCGAATAGTACTTAGTACTAATTCGATAAACGAACCGTAAATAGAAAAATATGTGTGTTGCGTCGAGCTGTAGAACACTATATTTTTTCAAACACAGTTTAACAACATTTGATTTTCCAATATTTCTTAGCGTTTGGACAATAATTTTTCCCATTTTCGAGCGCTAGTCCGCTTATTGCATCCGAGCCCTCAATTGTTGTGAAAAGCTTTTGCAAACTGTTTATTTGATACTGTATTTAATACTCTTTTTAAAATTCATGGTGTTGATAAACAATAGGCTAGTTTTTTCTGTATCATTACTTTTTATAAATTGAGATGTCACGTCCCGGGTTAAGGATTTAATAGGACAAATGACAAAGGGGTTTTTACATAAATTCCAGGCGCGAATCTATAGTTCAGCGCACCGGGAGGCGAGGAAATCAGGTATTTGACGACGTAATTCTGTACACCAGCCTTTTCGATTGTCAGGCGAGAAATGTGAAATTCTGCACGCTAATCGTCTCGAACGGCCGGGAGAATGTTAGATTCAGGGGATTGAAGATTTAGGGAAGGTCAGGCGAGCAATGTTCAATTCTGCACACTAACCATTTCGAACGTCAGGCGAGAAAATGTGAAATTCTGCACACTAATCGTTTCGAATGGCAGGCGAGTAATGTTTAATTCTGCACACTGAAGATTTAGGGAAAGTCAGGCGAGCAATGTTCAATTCTGCACACTAACCATTTCGAACGTCAGGCGAGAAATGTGAAATTCTGCACACTAATCGTTTCGAATGGCAGGCGAGTAATGTTTAATTCTGCACACTGAAGATTTAGGGAATGTCAGGCGAGCAATGTTCAATTCTGCACACTAACCATTTCGAACGTCAGGCGAGAAATGTGAAATTCTGCACACTAATCGTATCGAACGGCAGGCGAGTAATGTTTAATTCTGCACACTGGGAATTCAAGGAGAGTCAGGCGAGCAATGTTCAATTCTGCACACTAACCATTTCGAACGTCAGGCGAGAAATGTGAAATTCTGCACACTAATCGTATCGAACGGCAGGCGAGTAATGTTTAATTCTGCACACTGAGGATTTAGGTAGAAGGCGGGAGAGAAATGCGAAATTCTACGCACTAACGGATTTGGGACTGACAGGCGAGAAATGTTTAATTCTGCACACTAACCGTTTTTTGAACGTCAGGCGAGTAATGTTTAATTCTGCACACTAATCGACCAGGGAAGGTTTAAATGAACTGGTTTGTATTGGGGAGACACCCGTTAGAGCACTTGTTTTGGTTTGCTTAGGTAATCGGATTTACCGCTGCATTATTGTAAAAGACACATGTAATACTTCGCGAGATTCGACTAGTCATACGGTTAAGCGAAACCTATGCGTAAGTAAGTTTAGTAAACACCGTGACGCTTTCTGCGGTCGTTGCCCGTAATCAGCTGTTCCGGCAGCCTGTTTGGATTTAGGGATCTTCGTAGCCGAAGGATTGACACAAATAATTCGTAACAGATTTAAAGTAAAACTGTTTATTCACTTTATAGTTTTTGATAATATATAATGCACTATCGTTGTGCAGATAGTTACGTTTTATAATAATGGATTGGCGATGAACATAGCATGTATATAATGGTTATAAGTTATGAATATGAACATGAAATACCAGATATATATATTAATAAGCTAGAATGATTTACGCAATAGGCGTTAATAAGCAATGCAAACAGCAATACACGATAATATGAGCGCAATAAGCTTTGCAATACGAAATAATGTGAATAGCAATACAAGATAATATAAGCGCAATAAGCGTTGCAATATGAAACAATATGAAACAATAAGAATGTGAATAATTGTTATAGATGATGGTGATATACCGTGGTATTAATAGTAATTATAATCTCTTACGATACTTGATGATTGATGGTGATTGAGTTTATTTTAAATGACACTTTGATCGACGAGACCTTAAATGGTTTCGTGTGGATTTCTTCCTTTCGAACAAGGATATTCGTCGAAAGAGAGCGTGTCCCTTCGATCCTGGTATTTCGGCGAAAGAGGACTTCTGTCTCCGGGCCCTTGTATTTATATGATTTTGCAAGGGGTTGTGGGGTGTACGCGCGGTATGGACTTTGCCCTGCTTATATAATATTTTACAGTATGAAGGGGGGTGCGCAGTATGCACCTTGGGCTAATTATAAACATGTGTCATGATAACTTTTGGGGTTTTTGCAGGGAGCAAAGGTTGATCTATATTGGGACTCGCAGTTTTTCTACTAGGGTTTTTATACATAGGATTTTGAATTGCTCAACTCCTCGAATGGATTTTGGGTGTTTTAATAGGAAAGGGACGTCGGAGGGTTTGACTGCTTTGGTCATTGAGAGGGTGTGAGACGTGGTCTCGATTTAAGATATTTGTGGGGCGAGGGACTTGTTTAGATTTGACGTAAGAGAGGAATTTGTGCCGCGTTGGGCGAATAAGGGAAGGAGATTTAATGATTGACCGTCTTGAGATGGGGACCGCTAAGGTACATCGCCAAGGCGGCCAAGGTCGTTGGTAAAGGGGTAAGAGTTGAGGTTTGTGGAAGATTTGAGCGTATTTGTAGATAGATTTATAAATGAGTTGAAATAACCGCGCGCGAAAAATCTTGGGGCGTCACACCTCCCCCCTTATATGAAGAAATGCCTGCATTTCTTCACCGTAAGGAGCGGGGTGGACTTTGAAGTTCGTAAGATTGGGGGTCCATACGGGGCGAAGGGGCAGTGGCATCTTGGAGTTGCTCTCAGATGACTGATGTTGGATGGGAAGGAGTCATCTATAGCGATGACTGTCTTGAGATGGCTCCTTGATGATGATGTGTGATGTTTTTAGGGAGGAGGGATGTGGCATAGCCGCGTGACTGGTGGTTGCAAAGAATGTTGCAGTTGCAACGATCTATGGGGGAAATTTATTAAAGTATTTTAATTTGTGTTGGCTTGGGGTCAACCGGGACTCTCGCGCAAGTGGATATCGCGATCGTCAGGTCTTTTATATCGTAGGCTCCTACCGAATTTCGAAAGGTAACCTTGGTACGTTTTATTTTCAATTTCTTCCAGAACCGGGTTCCGGTTCGTTTCCGAGCTAATTTCCCGAATAATTTTTCATGCGGAGTGTATTTATTACACTCGCGGACACTGGCATTTTACGAGATCGCGGCCAAGTTGGTCCATTCGTCCCACTCAGTGTATCTACCGATTATCAATTTTAAATATTGGGTCATTACGAGATGCAATCTCTCTAGAGAGCCGTTAGACGGTGGGTGAAAGGCTGTGGTTCGGAATTGTTGGACTTTCCATTTCCACGGTGCCGGTTTTATAAAATTTCTAGTAGAATTTGGTACTTGGTCGGTGAGAATGGCTCTAGGAGCTCCGAAGTGACAAATTAATCTTTTAATAACTTCGTCAGCGATCTTAATTGATGAGTATAAGCTGAGAAGCACGCACACAAAATATTTTACGAATAAATCCTGTATGGGTAATCTATATTTGTTGCCTGCTGTTGTTGTAGGCAGTCGTTCATGTATGATGTCTGATGAGGGAATTGGTGGAATTTCTGCAGATGATATCTTCCGGCGCATCTTTCTGTTTAGTTGAGTCCTTCTGCATTTCCTTCCCTGGTGAGTGCTGGATGTGGTTTCTGCAGAGTCGACGGGGTTGCGGTCACTCGTTGGCGCATGGATCGGTGATTTTGAGAACCGAGGCCTCTTGGAACTGCTTGGTTCACGTTTGGGCCAGTCCTTCAAGTAGTCGTCACATTTGTCGCGCGGTCGTTTGGAGCGTGCCTCCACTGCAGGGGAAGTATAGGATAAGTCGTGTGTAGTGACGTTGAATCCCAGGTCAAAATTCGGGTATTGCAGGATAGGTTTCTTCTGCAAGACTGTACTTAAGTGGTTGAAAACGGTTTGCTGGGACGGTCCCCAGTTAAATGCTGGGTCGTTCTTCAAAAGTTGGGTTAACAGGCGAGCATTTTTAGAAAATTCCAGGATAAACCTTCTATGATATCTGGTTAATCCAAGGACATTTTTGCTTCGTTTTGGCATGCGAGGTGCAGCTTCGGAGAACTTATCGCATTTCCCATGAATCGGGTGCTCTTTGGAGATTAACTTAAGTAAATTTCCTGTCCTTGAAGGAGCTTCCGCAGAAATTTTGAATACTACCAGTTCCAGTGTAGCCGCAAGAGACTTTTGGGAGTTTAGGGGAAGGGTTGGTTTGGCGTATAGCGCAGGGGGTAAGAGTGAGTGCACTTTCGTGAGTGCCTCGAGATCGTGGATCGAAGGATCCAGGGCTAAGAGGGACTTGTTTTTTATTAGGGGGTGGATGGGAGTAGTGCCTATAGGCGTTGTAGTCTCTTTTGGTCTTTTTGGTTTGGATTCTGGAGTTTTTCTGTCGGATTTTTCAACTTCGATGGTGGGCGTTTTACTTGGAGTGTTAATCTCGCTAGAGTTTACAATTTGCGAGTATTCCTTTAAGTCCGGATTATGTACGGAAAAGGAGGATTTTGTCCTCGGCCGTAGCACGACCGGGTTTATTTGAACTGCAGCGACACTTATGATACCGCTAGTGCTTTGGGGTAGATCGTAAATTGGTGTGCTTCTGCTTGGCTCGTTCCACAATTCGCATCCATCGGCGCTCGGAGGAGTAATTCCCGACTTCGTTTCCCACAAGGCTCTAGGATCTTCTTTGATAGTGAAGGTGCGTTTTCTGCATTCCGAAGTCACATGTCCGGGCTTCTTACAGTTCCCGCAGATTCGCAGCTCCGTAGGCCTGGAAGGTGGAGGTCGAGACTGGTCCCAACAGGGGACCTGGGGTTTGGGTGCTTGGGACCCGTATTCCGCGACGTGGTTTAGAGGGTTCCTCTCGGAAGGTTGAGCTGGCGGGCCTTGGTTGCTCCAACAGGACCGTGCGTCATGACCTGTCTTGTTGCAGAGTTGGCACGTTAGTTTGGGCGTCTTCTGTTCGGGGAATCGGAGACGGTCCCTGTTAATTTCTTTGTCCGTAATGACAGCTAAATCGAACGCTTCGTTGAGCGTTTCGAATTGGTGTTGTAGTAGCCTCGTCCTTATGTGAGGTGGAAGGCCATCGACGAAAGAATCTAGAGTTAGGCGATCCAGATTCTGCGGGTGATTTCGCGCGAAGTCGCGGTAATATTCCCTATCTTCTTCTAGAATGGCGAATCGGAGGTCCTTTACGCGTGAGATGTACTCCAATATGTGCTCGTTGGATCCCTTGATAACGTTCGCGAGTTCTCCACGATAGTGGTCTGATGTTTTAGCGGGAGAAAATGTACGTTTAAGTCGTTTGACTAATTCATTTACGGTATCGAAGACCCGATCCTCAACAGCCAAGTACGCATGATCTTGCAGTTTATTTCTCAACAACCTCGCTAGCTGGAGTTCGGCGTACGAGGGAATCAGAGCCTTAGCCCTATTGCAGGCTCTCGCGAATTGCAAAACGGACATGTTGTGACCGTTAAACTCTGGGACCGTTTCTACGGCGTCTTTTAATGTGATCTGGGGCGATGGATCCTGGTCCGGAATATAATTATAATTTAATACTGGTTTCCTATCGAAACGGGAGGAACCTGGAGTAGCAAAATTGTTTGCCGTTGGCGGAGGTATAAGAAGTTTTTCCATCATTTCGCGGATGGCTTGAATTTGACTAGAGAGATCTTCCGACGCGGGGCCGTCTGAACCGGCGGCTACGTCCGAACGCGTTTTGGATTGCGGATTTACGACATATCTCGCGTTTAAGCTCTCGATTTCAGCTTGTTTTTCCCGCAATAGTTGTATCCGATCCATTAATTCGACGGTCGCGGTGTCTATTCTGTTAGTGGAAGGATCCGCGTCTTGATCTTTTACGGGAGAGTCGTCGGCTTCACCGTACACAGACATGTTTAAAGTAAAATTTGATTGCATCGAGGGCAATTGTGGAATGTATAGGCCGTTTGGCAGTAATAATTTTCAGATACTGTCACCGTATTTGCTGGGTCCAACCAGGAGCAGCACAAGCAAATTTCGTTGACTTGGTTCGTTGTAGCTAAACGCAGTTTTACACATATTAATGTTTACATATGTGTAGTTTTGGTTTCTAGCACGCGGCTTCTATACGCTACCGCGATCTACTGTGGCCTTGCAATATACATATTAATTGTCGGGACCTTGTGGGTACCATCTCAAAGAAACTTTTCTCTCGACGGTAGACGAAGATCCCACCGATTTGGGTGCTCAATGCACATGAATGCTAAATATAGGGACCTTGTGGGCACCGTATTAAAATTTCTTTTTACAACGGTTGACGAAGATCCCACCGCTGTCACCAAAAATTTTGTCACGTCCCGGGTTAAGGATTTAATGGGACAAATGACAAAGGGGTTTTTACATAAATTCCAGGCGCGAATCTATAGTTCAGCGCACCGGGAGGCGAGGAAATCAGGTATTTGACGACGTAATTCTGTACACCAGCCTTTTCGATTGTCAGGCGAGAAATGTGAAATTCTGCACGCTAATCGTCTCGAACGGCCGGGAGAATGTTAGATTCAGGGGATTGAAGATTTAGGGAAGGTCAGGCGAGCAATGTTCAATTCTGCACACTAACCATTTCGAACGTCAGGCGAGAAAATGTGAAATTCTGCACACTAATCGTTTCGAATGGCAGGCGAGTAATGTTTAATTCTGCACACTGAAGATTTAGGGAAAGTCAGGCGAGCAATGTTCAATTCTGCACACTAACCATTTCGAACGTCAGGCGAGAAATGTGAAATTCTGCACACTAATCGTTTCGAATGGCAGGCGAGTAATGTTTAATTCTGCACACTGAAGATTTAGGGAATGTCAGGCGAGCAATGTTCAATTCTGCACACTAACCATTTCGAACGTCAGGCGAGAAATGTGAAATTCTGCACACTAATCGTATCGAACGGCAGGCGAGTAATGTTTAATTCTACACACTGGGAATTCAAGGAGAGTCAGGCGAGCAATGTTCAATTCTGCACACTAACCATTTCGAACGTCAGGCGAGAAATGTGAAATTCTGCACACTAATCGTATCGAACGGCAGGCGAGTAATGTTTAATTCTGCACACTGAGGATTTAGGTAGAAGGCGGGAGAGAAATGCGAAATTCTACGCACTAACGGATTTGGGACTGACAGGCGAGAAATGTTTAATTCTGCACACTAACCGTTTTTTGAACGTCAGGCGAGTAATGTTTAATTCTGCACACTAATCGACCAGGGAAGGTTTAAATGAACTGGTTTGTATTGGGGAGACACCCGTTAGAGCACTTGTTTTGGTTTGCTTAGGTAATCGGATTTACCGCTGCATTATTGTAAAAGACACATGTAATACTTCGCGAGATTCGACTAGTCATACGGTTAAGCGAAACCTATGCGTAAGTAAGTTTAGTAAACACCGTGACGCTTTCTGCGGTCGTTGCCCGTAATCAGCTGTTCCGGCAGCCTGTTTGGATTTAGGGATCTTCGTAGCCGAAGGATTGACACAAATAATTCGTAACAGATTTAAAGTAAAACTGTTTATTCACTTTATAGTTTTTGATAATATATAATGCACTATCGTTGTGCAGATAGTTACGTTTTATAATAATGGATTGGCGATGAACATAGCATGTATATAATGGTTATAAGTTATGAATATGAACATGAAATACCAGATATATATATTAATAAGCTAGAATGATTTACGCAATAGGCGTTAATAAGCAATGCAAACAGCAATACACGATAATATGAGCGCAATAAGCTTTGCAATACGAAATAATGTGAATAGCAATACAAGATAATATAAGCGCAATAAGCGTTGCAATATGAAACAATATGAAACAATAAGAATGTGAATAATTGTTATAGATGATGGTGATATACCGTGGTATTAATAGTAATTATAATCTCTTACGATACTTGATGATTGATGGTGATTGAGTTTATTTTAAATGACACTTTGATCGACGAGACCTTAAATGGTTTCGTGTGGATTTCTTCCTTTCGAACAAGGATATTCGTCGAAAGAGAGCGTGTCCCTTCGATCCTGGTATTTCGGCGAAAGAGGACTTCTGTCTCCGGGCCCTTGTATTTATATGATTTTGCAAGGGGTTGTGGGGTGTACGCGCGGTATGGACTTTGCCCTGCTTATATAATATTTTACAGTATGAAGGGGGGTGCGCAGTATGCACCTTGGGCTAATTATAAACATGTGTCATGATAACTTTTGGGGTTTTTGCAGGGAGCAAAGGTTGATCTATATTGGGACTCGCAGTTTTTCTACTAGGGTTTTTATACATAGGATTTTGAATTGCTCAACTCCTCGAATGGATTTTGGGTGTTTTAATAGGAAAGGGACGTCGGAGGGTTTGACTGCTTTGGTCATTGAGAGGGTGTGAGACGTGGTCTCGATTTAAGATATTTGTGGGGCGAGGGACTTGTTTAGATTTGACGTAAGAGAGGAATTTGTGCCGCGTTGGGCGAATAAGGGAAGGAGATTTAATGATTGACCGTCTTGAGATGGGGACCGCTAAGGTACATCGCCAAGGCGGCCAAGGTCGTTGGTAAAGGGGTAAGAGTTGAGGTTTGTGGAAGATTTGAGCGTATTTGTAGATAGATTTATAAATGAGTTGAAATAACCGCGCGCGAAAAATCTTGGGGCGTCACAGAGAAATTAAATTTTTATTCAATTATGTGTTAGTTCTGTAAACTTCAGAATCTATTGTTCTGGTTTTCATTTTGATAATTGTATCCTTAATGCAGTGCATGCATAGATCGGAGGTAACGGGTAACTAAGCGGACGTGTTTTTGATTGTAGCGGTGTTTGAATTTTTTTCTAGAATTTTTGTGTTTGAATGTTTTATCCTTTTAGCTACTCAACGCCACGCCCACTGGCTTCCGTTAATGTGATTTCTTGAAACGATGCGCCATTATTGTGGCTTTTACATGCAAGTCGCGAAAAATCTCTGCGTACAAAGGTATAGCGCCGCGGTCAACCCTGTCGTAGCTAAAATTTTTTAAATTGAGACGGGTACGAGATCAGTCGACATTATTTTCAAATCTCATTGCAGTAATCTGGGGTGCGAGTGGTAAACCGATCATAAAAACGGAGCGCGCGGCTCGATTACCTGGGCCGGAAAATTTCCAATACCCAATACCTCTTTGCAACGTTAATTTGAAGGAAACCATTCTAAAAATTTCGAAGCTCGGGCATCACTGCTATCCAGCTGGCAGCTCTCCGCTGGGCCGGTGCATGATTGTTGTGGAATGCGTCCGTGAGGCGCTGTTACCATTTTACCTGTTCGCGCGCGCGTAGGTTGCAGTTTTAGCGGACGAGCCTGTACTTTTAATACTAATACTGTTGTGTACTATGCGTCGCCTGTTTCTGGAGGGCGTAAATCTCCGACGGCGCAATGTCACTCTCTCTACGGTGTCTTACGACCACAAGAGTTCACTGGATGATGTGATTGAAGGTTGGGTTTCAATAAATTGAGACACTGCACATCAACAATAACAATGCAACTGTATTAAAAACTTGCACAAAGGTGACGTGGTGATTGACAATGAGTCGTAGAAGGTTCTCTGTTACCCGTGTGGGTCTTGGTTTTTCGACTGACTTTTTTCTATCACGCTGGCGACGAGGCAACGTCGAAGATGCCCTTTAGGGGTGGAGTTATAAGAACGTAGTGGTAGGAACACTGATATGTATATACTACTGGATAGCGTATCCCGTGTTAAAACCGTGTGCCGACTTGAAGATCCTGGCGCCATTTTAATCTGAGTAAGATTCTCACTTTGCAGCGGTAAATTTGAACGGTAATAAAGGGAGATATACGTAACGAATAAGTGCATGTAAAAAATTATTATTTTAAATAAAAGATGTAATAAAAAATAAACGTATATAAAACAAAAGGAAATGTATAGATGGTCCAAAATAAGAAAATAGATGATGAACTGATTAAGTTTAAGATAAAAACACATTAAATATAAATATGAAAACATTTTTATTAAATGCAATAAAAGTACACATATAATAAGATATAAAATTATGACAGATATCAAAATTGACGTAAATTTAATTTATTTCCTTAGGAATATTTATTATGAGTAAGAAGTTCCACTTAATCTACAAGTAGCATATAAATGTTATTTTTACCTACCCATGATATGTTAAATCGTCCCCCAATTTTTTTGCACCACAAAACATGCACGTTCTCACCATTTTTAATCTGTCGTAATCAGGCACCAACTACGTATTGTTTGTTTGTGTGTCGCTGTGTGACGTCACACTTGAGAATCTTACTCATTGTCAGATCAAAATGGCGTCTATTCGGCACAAGCCGCCTATCCTCGTCCACTATCCAGTAGTATATACAGATCAGTGGACAACACAAACGTAAATAGAGGTGAAACGAACTGTGGCCAAAGAAGCCGTTGACAATTTCAAAATATCCAAACCCATTAATTTTAAATCTGTACTTGTCACGTCCCGGGTGGAGGTCTTTGGGGGCAATGACATGGGGTTTATAAATGATGCTCAGGCGAGGATCTGTAATCCTACACTCTAATCGGAGATGTATTTTAGGCGAGGATCTGTAATCCTACACTCTAATCGACCAGGGAAGGTTTAATATGGTACTTTTCGTGGGGACACCCGTTTGAGCACTTGTTGTGATTTGACCTGATAATCGCATTTACCGTTGAATTGAGGTAAAAGACACTCGTAATGATTCCGCGAAATCTGTTAGTCATATGGTTGTACGCGAGCTATGCGAAAGTAAGTTTGTAAACACAGTAATACTTGCCCGGAATCAGCTGTTGCGGCAGCTCGTGTGGATTTAGGGATCTTCGCAGCCGAAGGATTAACACAATGACTCGAAACGTCTTTTAAGCAAAGCGGTTTATTAGTTTTAATCAGGGCTTGTTCGCACTATTTATGAAAGTGCTTTGTTGAACATAGAATGCGTTTAGACATTAAACATTGACACAGAACATTTATAGAGATGGTTATCAATATATAAAATGTGTTTATGAGCGTGACATACAGTATATGTTTTAAAATAGAATGATATAAGCAGTAAGCATTGATAAGAACATGAAATATGATTGCGATGAGCGTTAATAATACAATATAATAACGCAACGAGCGTAACAAGACAATATAATATGAAAGCAATTAGAATAGTAATACAAAATAATAGGCGAATGCAATACGCGTAGAAATACAAAATAATATGAATGGAGATGATACGCAGTATTTTAAATGGTAATATAAATTCTTACGGTAGTTGCCGTAGAACACTTTGAATATTATCGTAATTGAACACTTTGAATAATATTTTATAAGGTTTAATAAAACTTTAGGCTTCTTAGAATGTTTCTGTAGAACAGGAACGATGATAGATTTCCGTAGAACGAGAACGAGCTCTCGCGGTTCCTCGTATTTATACTAATTACAATCTTTTCAGCTTGAAGGGGGGTGCGCAGTACGCCCCTTGACATATTTACGCATATGCGTCGCAGTAACATTTCCGGGGTTTTTGTAAGGACCAAAGGTTGGTCTATATTTGGACTCGCATTTTTGGCACGTACGCCAAATAATCCTCGCGATTATCCTTCCGGGGTTTTTATACATGTGATTTGGAAATGCTCAACTCCTCGAATGGGTTTTGGGTGTTTTAATAGGAAAGGGGTGATGATGGATTTGACTTCTTTGGTCATTTAGTGGGCTTGAGACGTGGTCTCGATTTAAGAGATATAAGGGGCGAGGGACTTGTTTAGATTCGATAGGAGGGAAGAGTTTGTGCCGCGTTGGGCGAATAGGTGGGAGAGATTCACTGATTGACCGTCTTGAGATGGGGACAGCGCAGGTACATCGCCAAGGCGGTCGAGGTCATGGAGAAGGGGTATTTTGGTGTTTGGGGTGATTTGAGAGGAGTTGTATAATGGTTTATAAAGAAATATTATTTTATCTGCGAGCGAAATTTTGGGGGACGTCACAGATCGTAAAGCAAAATTCCAAAGAACACTTGCCAATGACTTATTTTTATTATTTACACTATTTGCAAAATCAAAATCAGACAGTTCACTTTTCCCTGCTTTATTCAAATATTTAGTAACATACCAAGTGAGCAGTGTCGATTTTTCACCAATAAACTGTATATCCATATTGCCTTCCCACGCAGTAAGTATAACAGGATTATAATCATTAATATCAACTTCATTCTTTGTTCGAGGAAGATCGTATAATCTACTCTTATGTTTTAATTGTTTTCTACCTACTATCGAAGTTGCTACGTCTCTCATATTTAGTGTGTCAGTAACAGGACGAGGAAACCCAAAACGACACCTACGAATAACTTTAGATCCTACTTTTTTAGTACAAAGACAATAATCATTATGTTTGTGTCGTTGGTGCGTATTAACACGTCTGTGCAATAATGGCGAAATATTTTCATGTGGCATTTTGCAACTTATATATTGTAAAATAAATTTAGAGACTTCTTCAATAGAAGATTCGCCGAAAATTGGTGCACCTTCAATCCAGATTAATAAATGAAAATGTTGTATACCTCTACTTTGATATTCTCGTCGCCAGAAATAGTGTGTTACTTTACCAATCGGAGAATCTTCTGAACAAATAAAGGCAAGCATTGCTTTAAATTTATTCTCAAGAAATCTCGATGTTGATACAGGATCTTTAGCAACAAGTAAGCTAGTGGTTAACGAAGAGTCTTGCCACCCATTTGCGTCACGAATATATTCACCTAAATCGTCCCATAACCATTCACTTGGACTTAACGTTAGAAACCATGTCGCAGGTCCGTAATGTTGTGCCATACAAGATAAATCACTTCTCGGTCTACGCCAATATTGTTCCGTATTTCGAAGTGAAGAAAACATTGAATTTAAGTTGGACTCCAACGCTTCTTTCGACATTGCCTCTAAATACTCCGCAACTGTGTAACGAATTCGTGTATCAGTTATATTCATTTTATGATAAATTCCACGACTCAACTGACGAATATTCGCGTTATTTAATAAATAAAACAAATATTGTTGATTTAATCTAAATTGTGGACGCTTAGATGTCAAGCGACATTTAATAAATTCGTGCTCTTGAAGTTTGATCGGTCTACTTTCATCACATTGCCCATTAGAACCAAATGGAAATAAATCTGGAAAACACATCAAATCTAAATTCTTTTCACGATTATGTTAGAAAATCTGACATTGTTTCCTGAACGAGAACTGCGTAGCGGCGGTACCCTTTGAAGGCAGGTGTGCCCGGGCGCTGCGTCGCGACGGTGCTTTTGGTGACCCGCCGCACAGTGGAACGACGTAAGGACAATAACTGGACATGGCAATTACTTCCAAACCGTTTGGATTTTCATTGTAAAAATTTGCACACATGCAAGTCATGTTAAGTAGAATAACACAAAATCGAAAAATAGCCAAATTTTCGGTGGTTAATTCCCCCCCCCCCCCCCTTGAATGAATTATTACGTTGTCACGTCCCGGGTTAAGGATTTAATGGGACAAATGACAAAGGGGTTTTTACATAAATTCCAGGCGCTGATCTATAGTTCAGCGCACCGGGAGGCGAGGAAATCAGGTATTTGACGACGTAATTCTGTACACCAGCCTTTTCGATTGTCAGGCGAGAAATGTGAAATTCTGCACGCTAATCGTCTCGAACGGCCGGGAGAATGTTAGATTCAGGGGATTGAAGATTAGGGAAGGTCAGGCGAGCAATGTTCAATTCTGCACACTAACCATTTCGAGCGTCAGGCGAGAAATGTGAAATTCTGCACACTAATTGTTTCGAATGGCAGGCGAGTAATGTTTAATTCTGCACACTGAGGATTTAGGGAAAGTCAGGCGAGCAATGTTCAATTCTGCACACTAACCATTTCGAACGTCAGGCGAGAAATGTGAAATTCTGCACACTAATCGTATCGAACGGCAGGCGAGTAATGTTTAATTCTGCACACTGAGAATTCAAGGAGAGTCAGGCGAGCAATGTTCAATTCTGCACACTAACCATTTCGAACGTCAGGCGAGAAATGTGAAATTCTGCACACTAATCGTATCGAACGGCAGGCGAGTAATTTTTAATTCTGCACACTGAGGATTTAGGTAGAAGGCGGGAGAGAAATGCGAAATTCTACGCACTAATGGATTTGGGACTGACAGGCGAGAAATGTTTAATTCTGCACACTAACCGTTTTTTGAACGTCAGGCGAGTAATGTTTAATTCTGCACACTAATCGACCAGGGAAGGTTTAAATGAACTGGTTTGTATTGGAGAGACACCCGTTAGAGCACTTGTTTTGATTTGCTTAGGTAATCGGATTTACCGCTGCATTATTGTAAAAGACACGTGTATTACTTCGCGAGATTCGACTAGTCATACGGTTAAGCGAAACCTATGCGTAAGTAAGTTTAGTAAACACCGTGACGCTTTCTGCGGTCGTTGCCCGGAATCAGCTGTTCCGGCAGCCTGTTTGGATTTCGGGATCTTCGTAGCCGAAGGATTGACACAATGATTCGTAACTGAGTTAAAGTAAAACTGTTTATTCACTTTATAAGTTTCGATACTAGGTAATGCACTATCGTTGTGCAGATAGTTACGTTTTATAATAATGGATTGGCGATGAACATAGCATGTATATAATGGTTATAAGTTATGAATATGAACATGAAATACAAGATATATATATTAATAAGCTAGTATGATTTACGCAATAGGCGTTAATAAGCAATGCAAACCGCAATACACGATAATATGAGCGCAATAAGCTTTGCAATACGAAATAATGTGAATAGCAATACAAGATAATATAAGCGCAATAAGCGTTATAATGTGAAACAATATGAAACAATAAGAATGTGAATAATTGTTATAGATGATGGTGATATACCGTGGTATTAATAGTAGTTATAATCTCTTACGATACTTGATGGTTGATGGTGATTGAATTTATTTTAAATGATACTTTGATCAGCGAGACCTTAAATGGTTTCGTGTAAATAGCTTTCCTTCGGCAAAGGTATTTCGTCGAAAGAGGACTTCTGTCTCCGGGCCCTTGTATTTATATGATTTTGCAAGGGGTTGTGGGGTGTACGCGCGGTATGGACTTTGCCCTGCTTATATAATATTTTACAGTATGAAGGGGGGTGCGCAGTATGCACCTTGGGCTAATTATAAACATGTGTCATGATAACTTTTGGGGTTTTTGCAGGGAGCAAAGGTTGATCTATATTGGGACTCGCAGTTTTTCTACTAGGGTTTTTATACATAGGATTTTGAATTGCTCAACTCCTCGAATGGATTTTGGGTGTTTTAATAGGAAAGGGACGTCGGAGGGTTTGACTGCTTTGGTCATTGAGAGGGTGTGAGACGTGGTCTCGATTTAAGATATTTGTGGGGCGAGGGACTTGTTTAGATTTGACGTAAGAGAGGAATTTGTGCCGCGTTGGGCGAATAAGGGAAGGAGATTTAATGATTGACCGTCTTGAGATGGGGACCGCTAAGGTACATCGCCAAGGCGGCCGTGGTCGTTGGTAAAGGGGTAAGAATTGAGGTTTGTGGAAGATTTGAGCGTATTTGTAGATAGATTTATAAATGAGTTGAAATAACCGCGCGCGAAAAATCTTGGGGCGTCACAACGTATAACTTATAGTGACGATTCATTATTAAATATAACAATTTTATTAAAAATATCAACAGAAAAATATACATTTAAATATTAATTATGTATTAATGTTCATTAGAGATTCCTCTTCTGCTACATTTACATCAACATCTGTTTCGGCTAAAAGTTCTATTGCTTCCTGAAGTAATGCTTGTTTTGTAGTTTTAACTAATGGAAGTCGGAGAGTTGATATTAATGGATCATGCGTTCGTCGATATACGCGTGTCGCGGCGATCGAGCATTTCGGCTAGCTGAGGTTAAATACGTATGAACTGAAATGTTTACATTAGATTTATTTTATTAATCGCAGCTAGTAGCAGGTAATTTTACTACAGTTCAAAACCTTACTATTACAGGATTAAATTAAGGTATTTTAGACCTTGGGCGACTTTGAGCAAAACTTTAAATCACTAGTTGAATTATTATAGTACCGAGTGCAACACACTTTTATTTAATACAGTTGTTTATTGATGAAATCCAAGTTAATTCCGAATGTTTTGTGTGCAAAATCATTAATAATAAGATACTCAGTAATATGTAAATTATTGAGAACTTATGAAGTAATAGGATGTAGGCAATAATGGTTTAAAGTGGTGCAACTGAAAGACAAAAAGATTGAAATTTTCATATAGGTCAGATTCATATACAATTATATCAAACTTAATGTGAATATAAAGTTTATTTCTTTGTGTTTTCTAATGCTACGAACACTTAATAAAGATTTAATGAAGCTATAGAACAGAATTTTGACACTTCAAAGTTTGGCCAATGTCCAAATAAATAGGGCATTCTCGTTCCACTGTGCGCCGGAGCCCCGCGGAGGCTCCTCGGTTAGCCGGCAAGTTCACGTCGGGCAGTTCTAAAAAGTCAGTCGCTCTCTGGCAGTCCAATTGTACGAACTTCCAATAAAGATAGTCCCTTTTCAACTTATACGGTGATCATCACGCTTTCAATTTCTAACAAATCAGTAGTGGGATAGAGCCACGTGCTTGTGCGCGTTTAGGAATAAGTGTGAAAAAGAAACAGAAACGTTTTAAAGTCATTCCGTAGTGCTGCGAAGAGACGCTTTAATCGTGCTGCGGAATCGAACTACAAATAGTGTTCAGGATAGACGTAAGTTAGTGTAATTAGTATACGTAACTTAAGTAGTGTGAATAGTGACAAGGGTCGTTCCCGAGATCGTTCGCGAGATCGTTCGCGAGATCGTTCCTGGAATCGTGCACGGGATCGTTCGCGTAGTGATGAACGTGATCGCGGGAAACGTAGCGAACGCGAAGTTTCGGTGGAATCCGAAAGAAGCCGGGATCGAGAAATTTCGCGTCGCAAACGCGAGGAGTCACGTGATCGTACCCGGAGATCGCGAAGTCGATCATCGGCGGCAGAACTTCGCGAAAAGGTGGCTAAGCTAAAACGGAAGCTGATCAATCTTCAAGCTAGACCCGCGAGTGACGAACATACGGTGCCTGTGTTTGATCCGTCACGTGATAGTGCGGACATAGAACAGTGGGTGCAGCACGTGAACCGACTAGCGCGACGATACGATTGGACCGATGATGATATTATTCGGATCATCGCCAGAAATGTGAAAGGTCACGCTAGGAAGTTTTATGACGAGGAACAGCGATACGACCATTCCTGGAAGTCGATGAGTCGATTGTTTATTAGGCAATTCCGAAAGCCGGTGCCGTTTGGAAGATTGTTGCGGGAGGCTGCTAATTACAGCGCGCGACCGGGTCAAAAATTAGGAGATTACTGCTTCGAGAAGATGACTAAGTTGCGCGCCTTAAAGATCGATTTACCGGACGCGTATATGGAAGACGCGATCATTGCTGGTGTTGGCGACGAAGCGATCGAGCGTACGATTCGTTCAAACAGGTACAAGGACATGTACGATTTGTACGCGACTATGAATGAGATGGGAGCGATGCCGCGTGAACGGTCTAGTACGAAAAGGCCCAGTCTTCGACAATCCGAACGCAGGCAGCCGACGGCAGCGGGAAAATTGCCACAACGACCGGAACAGCAGGCTGTGGTTCCGAAGGAAGGGGCGCAATATGGAGGAGTGGTGTGCTATAATTGTGGACAACGGGGGCACATTGCGAGGCAGTGTCAACGGGCCCGTATTACCTGCCATTCATGCAAAAAATCGGGTCATCTGGCCAAATACTGTCAGCAGTCGAAACCCCATGCTAGCACTACACAGGTAAACTTGAGTAACCCCAATATGTATATTTTACCGGCGCTTGTGAACGGGCGGAGAATCAGGTGCTTGGTCGACACAGGCAGCTCGCATACGTTGCTGAAGAAACTAGTAGCAACGCGATTAGGGTTAGATATGTTTGAGGATCGAAAGCTCGAAATACGTGGATTCTCTGGAGCGGGAACTTATAGTAATTCATTCGCCGAGATCATAATTAAAATTATGGAAGCAACGGCAAAAGTACAAGCTATAATAGTTGATTCGGAGCAACTTAGCCACGAAATGATTGTCGGGCGAGATTTTCTAGATCAGAATCACATAGTTCTATCTAAGCGACAGGATAAAATCACGATAAAAGAACTACCGGAAATGAATGAGCACCGAGAAAATGCTATAGAAATTTGCGTGATCGAAAACGCGACGGATTTCGACAATTTAGATATTGGGGATATTTCGGACGCGGACATGGTTGCGTTCACTGAAATTATTACGAAATACGAGGACCGAATCACCACATCGATGGAAACGTTAGGAAAGACTGATGCGGTGAAAATGAACATCAAATGCAATACGGACACCGCAGTAGTATACCGGCCTTATCGTATGTCTGAATCCGAAAGAGCATCAGTACGTGAAATTATTAAAGAATTATTGCAAAACGGGATAATAAGAGAATCGAACTCGCCGTACGCTAGCCCGATAATAATAATAAAGAAGAAAACAGGGGAATTACGGTTATGCATTGATTATCGCCGACTCAATGCTATAACGGAAAAGGATAAGTACCCGCTGCCGCTGATCGAGGATCAAATCGACCGTTTAGGGGGTTATAAATATTTTACCACCCTTGACTTAGCCTCGGGATACTACCAAGTTCCAATGGACGAAGAGTCGATAGAGAAGACAGCTTTCGTGACACCAGACGGGCATTACGAATTCTTACGAATGCCTTTTGGCTTAACAAATGCACCAGCAGTTTTTCAGAGACTGATTAATACTGTGTTAGGACCGCTTCGTGATACAAGCGCTTTCCCGTATATTGATGATATTATTATACCATCTACGACAACGGCGGAGGGTCTAGAGCGTTTAGAACTTGTGTTAGAAAAGCTACGGGAACATAATCTTACACTGAAAATTAGCAAGTGTTCGTTCTTGAAAGAGAGTATTGAATATCTGGGACGAGAGATAAGCGCGGAAGGAGTCAAACCAGGACGAAGGAAAACAGAGGCTGTTTTACGAATGCCAAACCCTACGAATGTAAAGGAAATTCGCCAGTTTTTGGGTTTGTCTGGGTATTCTCGGAAATTTATTAAGGATTACGCTAGCCTCGTGACCCCATTGACGATGTTAACCAGGAAGGATATTCCCTGGACTTGGGGTAAAACTCAAGAGGAAGCAGTAAGACGAGTAAAGGAAGCTCTAACAACGCGACCCGTTTTAGCCATTTTCGACAGCTCATTGAGGACGGAGTTGCATACCGATGCGAGCTCGATAGGATTGGGGGCGATTCTTTTTCAATTTACGCCGGACGGGACGCGACGGGTAGTTGCCTATTACAGCAAGCAAACCACTGTGGACCAGCGCAAGTATCATTCCTACGAGTTGGAAACAATGGCCGTAGTTTTTGCACTTCGACATTTTCGCGTATATTTGATAGGGTTACAATTTGTTGTTGTGACGGATTGCAATGCCTTGCGAACAACATTCACGAAAAAAGATCTTATACCACGGGTCGGACGATGGTGGTTGGAGATACAAGATTATACGTTTGAAATAGAATATAGAGCGGGAACCGCGATGCAACATGTAGATGCTTTGAGTAGGAATCCGGTATGTCAGATTGAAGTATATCCGGTAGATATAACAGAGGCTGATTGGATTCTAGCCGCACAATTGCAGGACAACCAAATTAGCCGGATATGGGAAATATTAATGGACAATGTACGAAATAATGAGACCAAGCAGTATTTCGCTAATTATTTAATGAAAAAGGGAAAAATCTATAGGAGATTAGATGGTGGACGTTCAGCCTGGGTCGTGCCGAAATCCGCTCGATTTCAAATTTGCCGTCTATGTCATGACGATGCAGGACATCTTGGATTAGAGAAGACGTTGTTGCGTATTCGAGACAATTACTGGTTCGCCGACATGAGTGCTTTCGTCAGGAAATATGTGAACGCCTGTTTAAATTGCGCGTATTACAAACGAAACACAGGGAAGAAGCAAGGGAAGTTGCATCCGATAGAAAAGACACCAATACCGTTCCACACGATACATATAGATCACGTAGGGCCGTTTGAATCCAGTAACAAGAAGAACAAGTACATACTCGTGATAGTTGACGCTTTTACCAAATTTACCATCATTGAGCCAGTAAAGGATACCAAGGCAAAGAGGGCAATAAAGATATTGTTGAACGTGATACATCTTTTCGGAGTACCGCATAGGATCATCAGTGACCGAGGGACGGCGTTCACGGCGAGGAGTTTTACAATCTTTTGTTCAACCTATGGAATCAAGCATGTGTTGAACGCGGTCGCTACCCCACGGGCGAACGGACAGTGTGAGCGATACAATCGCACTATCGTTGCGTCGTTGGCGGCGACCGTCGCGGGACGAGACCATCGTACATGGGATGAATTTGTGAAACAGATTCAAGGTGCACTAAATTCGACCCATAATAAGGCTATTGGAGTGACGCCTATGGAAGCTCTAATGGGTTATAACGCACGGACCACTGCGGAGTCGAGTTTATTACAGGAGGTGCAAACCGAAATGGAGCGATTAAATTTGAGCGACTTGCGTAAGAAAATCGGAAAGCACATTACAGAAGATCAGAGGAGACAGAAAGAGCGGTACGATAAGGCGAGGCGTGAGGCTACGCGATATGAAGAGGGAGATGTTGTAATGGTTGAGATTACGAGCGAACCATCGACTGGGGAAAGTCGAAAGCTGTCACCAAAATTTAAAGGACCATTCAGAGTACATAGGGTGTTGTACAATGATCGGTATGAGGTGGAAGATTTGCGAGAAGGAGGCAGAGGGGCCAAGACAGTGGTCGCGGTTGAGAGATTGAAGCGTTGGGTTGCAGTGGTAAACGAGAAGCCTTGAAAGAAAATTACATGTGTCTTATGAGTTGCAGGTCAAGGGAGCCATTGGGCCGTCAGCATTTGGTGTTGACCTGGGAACACTGGCGACAGGTAGAGTGACCTGTTGCAGTGTGGAAAGTTGGCCGTCATGATTGAAATGGAAGCGTTATTGTTGAGAGCCTCTATGGTGGGGAAGTTGGCTGCCGCCAACTCCACATAGTGTGGGCTGTCCACCATGGCAGAGGATTTGGGCGATGCCATCCTTGCATGGGTGTGACTGACCGTCTTGGCGAAGGATTCAGGCAATGCCATCCTTGCAAGACGTGGGTTTTGTTTGTGCTCTTCATGACAGTGGTGACGGTGGTATCACCATTGTATGAATGAGATGTAGGTGTCGTGGTAGGGGGACGCGAGCGCGGACCCTACACGATGAAGATATCGATACATCGAAAGGACATCCTTGTGTCATCGTAGACAAAGGAAATTAGCAACGGACAGAGCAATACAGCACAAGGCCTAGTTGGCGGTGCAATTTATACTGCATGTCATGGGACCATGAGCAATTTACGGGGAGAGTATAACCGAAAATCCTGTGGGGTGTTTTATTGGATGTGACTCGATCGAACTGAGGACAGCGAACACTGTATTTACCGATAAATGATTTCTTTGTTCTAGAAAACAACGCGATGAGGACGCTTGGGGCAAGCATCGTTGCAGGTTGGCCGAATGTTAGAAAATCTGACATTGTTTCCTGAACGAGAACTGCGTAGCGGCGGAACCTTTTGAAGGCAGGTGTGCCCGGGCGCTGCGTCGCGACGGTGCTTTTGGTGACCCGCCGGAGCCCCGCGGAGGCTCCTCGGTTAGCCGGCAAGTTCACGTCGGGCAGTTCTAAAAAGTCAGTCGCTCTCTGGCAGTCCAATTGTACGAACTTCCAATAAAGATAGTCCCTTTTCAACTTATACGGTGATCATCACGCTTTCAATTTCTAACAATTATCTAAAGGTATGTCCTGAATTTTTAACATTTGATATAAAGCAGTCGCAGTTTGATTTTCTTTTTTTTCATGTAGAGGATATATAGTATATTGCTCATAATAGCTATCATCTTTATCTTTTTGAGTGAGCATTGCCTTGCGCTGATCGTTCAATGCAAGTTCTACATGATCTTTTATCTCTTTCACATGTAATTCTAAATTATTTAATGGTTCACAGTCATCACTTGCATCATTTTCTGATTTTTGCATTTCAAATTCTACATCATCCAAATTCCCCAAAAACAATTTATCGTGTATATCGGGCAGTACAATTTCAGAATATAAAGGATTATTGTTTTTTAACCATATTAAAGATTCAAATACTTTTTTAATATCCACTAAATCTTCCCAGATAATTTTTTTTTTAGTTGGAACATTTCGAACTAAAATAAATTCATGATTTAAATTTATTGGATCAGTGTTAGAACATAACTTATCGAAAGTCTGTTGTAAAGGAAGTGGTAAATGAAATGTTCTACCTTTCACTTTTTGTATCCTTTGTCGTGCAGGTGTTTTTTTATTAACAACTGTTCCCATTTTAACAACAGTTTGAAAAGCTTTAGCTCTCTGTAAAAGCAATTTCTCAAATTCGTTAAGAGATGATATTACCTCAGGCACATCATTTACCGAGAGATTATTTAGAATACAATAAGCAGGCATCAAGCCACTACGAAATTTTTTATCACAATACTTACATATATATTGCGGATCAATTTTTTGTTGCTTTACATACACCATTAAATCTTTCCAAATTCGATTATCCCTCCGCATTTTTTGTTTACTAATTTTAAAAACACTTCTTCAACAAGTAACAAAGTCTCTCACACGATATACAGCTATACCGCGGGGTGTCCAGTGAACATTTTCTCAGAACCATAAATGCATTATGATATTTTGAAATAATATCATCATCACTTAACATTATTTCAGTTTGCTGAAGCTTATACATATTTGCTTTTTCTTGCGCGAAAGTTACAATTTCATTTAAGGTATTCAGATCAGCAGAATACAATGCTTTGTCCAGATACAACATTTTTTTATAAAAACCTTTAAGTTGATATATAAAACGTCTAATAGTTCTTACTTTGGGGAAATTAGGTGATAATAACTGCATGGGAACAGACATCGCTTTACAAAGATTTAAATCAATATAACAGCCACCCTGATAACCACCCTGCCTGCAGTCTGTCAGCAGATGGACAGCAGGGTCTGACAAGGCAGGGTCTGCCGGCAGATGGACGGCAGATCCGCAGCAGACCCTGCCTTCAGATGGCGCTATTTGATGTGTCGGACGGGCAGCAGATCCTGCCTTGTCAGTGTCTGCCGGCAGATCCGTAGTTGAATGCGGACATAAACTGCGCCGGATCTGTCGGCAGACCTGGTTATCAGGGCATGCGTATGGCCTAATTTATCATGATTTGAAGTTTTCACAGTACACTCGTGAATGTTTTGCATAAGTTTGGGTAAATTCTTCAATGTACATATATTTACAGCTTCTAGAAATTTATGATACCGGGCAATTAGAAGCGGATTAATTTTACATAAAGAACTGCACGACCACGATTTTTTTGCTTGTGCTTCAATCAAAGGTAATACATTTTCAGTCTGTCCTTTCATATTTATTATTAATGGCTCCGTTATAGTGACTTCAGATGAATTTATATTGTAATATGTAGAATCAACAAAATAATTTTCAGACGAAGCTGTATGTTTAGATCTGCCACACAGCGCGCATAATTTGTCATCTGCCGTAGAACATTCTGCAAAAACAGTCAAACATGTTTCTGATTTGTTTTTAAGCAGACATTTTATTCATTTTATTCATATTACGAATGTAACTATCTCTAATGTGTGTACACCAGCGTACGACTTTCTCAACTTCTAATCGTTTTTTAATATAACCTTTACCGCAATCTGTAATATTGAACTTGTGTAAAATATTTTTAACGATTACTTCCGCAGAATCGCGAATTTTCATAAAATTTCTAGACCGAAGCATAACATATTTTTTTCTAATATTTTTGGCAGTATTGTTCTTAGCAAGTGTTAAATTACTTCTTTTCTGATTCTGATAATATCGCTTATTGTAAAGCCTCTTAAACTCCTGTTTATATGGACATCGAAATTTAAAACGGTCATTTTCAATGTCTTGTTGATATCGAAACCGTCTTTTAAAAAGAATATTCTCCCGTTCTTTTTTATATCGTTGTACTTGTTTCGCGCGATTTTTTTCTAGATGTTCTTGATATCGTAACCGTTTTTTAAAAAGAATATTCTCCCGTTTTTTTTTATATCGTTGTACTTGTTTCGCGCGATTATTTTCCAGATGTTCTTCATGTAGGCACCGTCTTTTAGCATTTTTTTTAGCATTATTGTCTAAATCTGGCTCATCAGATAGACATCGCTTTTTATTACTACTTTCTAAATTACAAATCGCTTTAGCCTGTTTCGTTTTTACTTCTGTTAATGAAAGCACTTCCTGAGGGGCACCACAATTTAAATCTTGAGGAAAATGCTCTACAACATTGCTTTCAAACATTTGTATTAAATGTAGACGCATTAAGCTGTGGTCATACCTTGCTTTGTCAGGATTAATGTTAAATAATAATGAAACTGCAAAGGCTATTGCGAAAACACCGCAATCACTACTATTCGGTTGTTGTTGCACAGTAGGAAATTGAACAGGATTCTGAATAAAATCATGTGTTGGAAATAATTTTTTCAAAAATTCTTCCTGACAATTATTTAACCGTTTTATATTAAAAGAATCATAAATAAATATATTTTTTGTATCGTAATAGCTGCATACCCAATGACCTCTTCGGTACAGTAACCAATTATCATTCGCATTATCTCTCGACAACGAAGTATATAAAAATTGTATATGCTTTTCATTTGTCGGTATGGGTTGTATTGTGTCAAGTAATTGCACTCGCCACGTTTCAACAGGTCTATAATTGGAATGATTTTTTAAAAGGCAACTGAAACGATCCATATCATCATCCCATAACCATCCACCACGAAAAATTTAATTTTTATTTTTTTCGGTAAATATCGATATTCCATCTTTCTTTTCTACCTGTATAGACATTTTAGTAGAAAGAACTAAGATTTAATTTTCCCTTATTGTAACTTTTTTGAAAATTATACTCGCGACACGGCGCAATGCAGCCTGCCTATCGATTGATGTTATATGATAATGTTATCTCAATATTTATTTAGATTAATATATCTGGATTTCCTAGGATGTATGGGTATTGAAAGAATAAAAATAAATCCGTTTAGAGTGGCGTTATCAAAATAATATATGTAGAAAACCCAACCCCTTTTTAATTATAAGATAAGGCGCGATGCAGCCAGTAAAGCTTAATTAACAATTAATACTCGCAAAAGCGCAAAGCAACCAAACGAGCGCAAAGCAGCTCAGCGAGAGTACTTTACTTTTTCTTGTAATACTCCAACCTGTAAAAACGAAAAATTTATAAACTTTGTTATAACCTCGCATTCGCTTTATATGACAAGAAAATGTAATTATATTAACGCAAAACGTAATGTAGAATTTCGATAGATCGATGTACTTTTTGATCGTCAAATGTTTAGCTGGCCTCTTGGCCAGCTTCAGCTTTTTGTACATACGAAAAGCAATGTGGCCGGAGAAAGAAAATGTAAGTAATAAAAAAATACGCCAAGTACATGAAAATCACAAAAAATAGAAGATAATAATAATTACAAAATTAAAAAAAGATGTGAAATCAAAATGAGCTGCCAGTACATAAAGATGCTTTCCAATTGCGCTTTAGATGACACAACTACATATGCACGGCTAAAATTCCATTACTCATAATGGCTATTTATACAAAGAAAAAATGTATTAAATAATAATATGCAGATATATTTTTATACAAATAAATATTTTAATACGAATAAACCCAGTAAACAAACTGACTGCAGTCTGACCACAGATTGATGTCAGATTCGAGTATATTCTGACGTCAGATTCGGGTCCTACTATGTCCGCATTTGACTATGGTTTTGTGGTCAGAGCCTGACATCGGGATCTGATCGCAGATTGATGTCAGATTTCGATCAGATCTTGCTGCCGTGGCTGACCGCAGATTGAGAGCAGAAATCGAGCAGATCCTGCGCAGCGCGATCTGACGGCAGATTGGTGTCAGATACAGAGCAGATTCTGACGTCAGATTCGGTGCCTATTATGTCCGCATTTGACTATGGTTCTGCGGTCAGAGCCTGACATCAGGATCTGACCGCAGATTGATGTCAGATTTCGATCAGATCTTGCTGACAACAACCGCCCGCAAATTGGCGGCAGAAATCAAGCAGATCCTGATGTCGGCCATAGTAGGCAATTTTATATAATAGTATAGATTTAAAAACAGTGCGAAAGTCTTTAGCGTAAATAATATATAGAACACGTTTATAAGACCGACTTGAAAGATCTGATTCCTACCATATTTTATGGAAGAAAGAAAAGTTGGTAAAAACCATGTATTTAAACGGGTATTATAACATTTTTAATGTTTTACTTAGCAAGTTGTTAGTGAATTGAATGCCAGGTCGGCTCAAAATAATGATTTAAACTTTGAAAGACAGTTCTTCCAAATATAAAAGAATTAATGATAACTACTATTCATTCAGTCGTCTTAGGGCGGGTATTATCATCAAACGTTTTTTAGTTTTTAGCATGCGGCATCTTTTACTAGTCTAGTAGATTAATAAAGGATGCCGGATGCTTAAGACGAGCTTCGTCTTCAGCAACGACTGATAATACCGCCCTTACAGACGGGTATACCAAATATATACTCCGCAGTGGAATGCCGGCAAATACGAGTCGTACTCGAGAGCCCTGAATAATCAAGCCCTCGGCCACTTATTCCCGCTACGGTGCTATTTCGCAAGCGAGAAACGCTCGCCCAATCGCGCCCTGGCGGGATCGTGTCGTGATCTATGTCAGCAGAATCTGCTGTATTTCTGCTGCCTATCTGCCGTCAGATCGCGGTGCGCAGGGTCTGTTCGATTTCTGCCATTAAATTGTACCAGCAGACTCTCCTTACATTCTGCCGCGAAACTGCTCGCAGGCTATGTAAGCAGAATCTGCTGTATTTCTGCTGCCTATTTGACGTCAGATCGCGCTGCGCAGGGTCTGCTCGATTTCTGACATTAAATTGGATTAGCAGATTCGCCGCAGTATCTGCCGTCAAACTGCCCGCAGGCTATGTCAACAGAATCTGCTCTGTATCTGACACCAATCTGCCGTCAGATCGCGCTGCACAGGGTCTGCTCGATTTCTGACATTAAATTGGATTAGCAGATTCGCCGCAGTATCTGCCGTCAAACTGCCCGCAGGCTATGTCAACAGAATCTGCTCTGTATCTGACACCAATCTGCCGTCAGATCGCGCTGCGCAGGGTCTGCTCGATTCCTGCCATTAAATTGTATCAGCAGACCCTGCCGCCAATCTGCTCTCAGGTTAAGGCAGCACAATCTGTCCGCTTTCTGCTGTCAGTCTGCTTTCATCATCGAATATAACAAATACTGTATCAAATCTGTAGTCTTTCTGCCACAAACATTTGTACTCAGGCGTTGAGCAAAATCTGCAAATACGGACGTGGCTATCTGGGAATATTTGATTCAAAATACTTGGCGCTGCGCCCGGAATACGTGTTGTTAAACTCAATAAATATGTATAAATTGCATTAATCCTTTTCTTTCTTTCTTGTACGTGTGTGTGTGTGTAAATATATGTAGAATAAATCTGACTGCGTTTCTAATATGTGTATGTATATGTATTTTATATTGTAATGGAGTTGTTGTAAATTATTAATACTAAGGCAATTAACATTTTTTCGATTGCGCAGCGCCAAGTATTTTGAATCAAATATTTATTCCTATTAAAATATTTATTTGTATAAAAATATATCTGCATATTATTATTTAATACATTTTTTCTTTGTATAAATAGCCATTATGAGTAATGGAATTTTAGCCGTGCATATGTAGTTGTGTCATCTAAACCGCAATTGGAAAGCATCTTTATGTACTGGCAGCTCATTTTGATTTCACATCTTTTTTTAATTTTGTAATTATTATTATCTTCTATTTTTTGTGATTTTCATGTACTTGGCGTATTTTTTTACTTTCTTGAAGTTTTTTATGGGGATTGACTATACAAGTTCGTGGAAGGTAACTAAAAAGTTGAAAAATACTGATATGTTTTCAATGGGTTTCTTATAGAAAATAAATGTATATAAGGAATTATTTGCTATTATTTTGCAGAATCGATACTATTTCTGACCCCTTTAACTTTATTTTAACAAACTTTGAAAGAAATCACTTAAAATTTTGCATAAAACAACAAATTTGACATGTGTTTACACGCAGATCAGATGTAGCCGTCATGATATTTTTACCTTTTTTTTTACAAGAGCTCATATTATTAGTTTACAAGAAATATATATAAAAAAAAAAACATAATTCCATAAGTTATGAATTCTGACTTCTTTCCTTATTTCTGGATAATCTGTCCGAATGTGAGATGGATCGCAGAGCGGCTAGAATCGCTAGACTGCTTCTGGAGCAGTCATTCTGCTGTTACGGCGGAAAACAGACACTCGTGGCATTGTGTTGTGTCTCGAGTAGCCTAGGCTGCTCATGAACCAAACGCGCATAGGCTATAGCAATCCTGGCGCGGCCGCAGCAGTCGCAGCCGCCCATAGGAGTTGGGATGAATGCTTTTCCATTGCACCAGTCATTGCGACAGCGGCTGTAGCCGCCGGTCGCAGTCGCTGGCGGCTGTAGCCGCTTATTGGAACGGCCATCTTTATGTAGAAGTTATCCTTAATAAAAAAATAAGTAAAGTAAACTCGCTGAGCTGCTTTGCGCTATTCCGAGTATTCCGAGTAAGCTTTACTGGCGGCATACGCGCCTTATCTTCTAACATCACTCGATAGGCTGCAGTGCGCCGTAAACACGTGGACGTGTGACGAAGATAGATCAGAATTTATCATTTATTGGGATTTCCTTACTTTTTCCTTATTTTTAGGATCCGTGACAGTGATATAATATAATAATATAGAAGATCCCCAGTACATGTGTTATATGTTTCTGAGACAGAATTTAGCTGGCTATAAGTTACGTGTGTTATTTTATGCTTTTGTAAATAATGTTTCGGGCAGTGTCCATATGATTATTATAGTCAGACGAGAAGGGGCATGACAGGGTAATGAAAGTGAGAGTTACTCATCATGTCCCTTCACGTTTGATGTCACCATTCATGTCACCATTCATGTCCGTTACTCATCACGCGCTCGAATTTCAAATTCTGCAGGGCAGATTGGTTAGTTTGGGGCCAATCGGACCCCAAGGTCCACCTTCCCTCGCACGGAATACGTCGACGCGTGCTTTTGTTTTGAAATTCGAGCGCGTGCTTAGACACTTGAGATAAGCAAGCGACGTATTCCGTGCGAGCGATGGTGGACCTTGGGGAGGAGATACTGCTGTGAAGAGGGCCTCTTCAGGACAGTGGCCGTTTGGGAGGGCTGCAGGGCAGATTGGTTAGTTTGGGACCAATCGGGCCTCAAGGCCCACCATCTCTAGCACGGAATACGTCGACGCGTGCTTTTGTTTTGAAATTCGAGCGCGTGTTTATACTCGAGAGATAAGGGATCCGTCTTTAATTTGAAGGTAGGACGAAGCAGGCGGGACTACGCGCAGTCAGCGGACTACCTCTTTGTAATTTCTAGTTCTTCAAAATTAATCAGGCTGATCAGTCAGAGCATTTCGCCAGGGTCGCGGTTTATTGTCCG
Organism: Andrena minutula; assembly: GCA_929113495.1. NCBI lineage: Eukaryota > Metazoa > Arthropoda > Insecta > Hymenoptera > Andrenidae > Andrena > Andrena minutula. Next base: position 34,024,608 of record OV815993.1, read on the forward strand.
GCGAGTCGACGGTAGAGAACGGTTTCCTACAGTTTCGGATAATTTATGACTTAATTGGTTCCGCCTCGTAGCAGTCGTGAACTCAGGGTGTCGGAAAGGGGAAACAGGAATGGTATGCATTTTCTTCTTTATAGTAACTCGAAGACTGTCTCTTCTCTTCGGACCCTTTCGAACCGATACACGTGGTGTCTGTTTTCTACCTCGAAGCAATGGGTACATTGGCAGTAGAAGGACGGAGCGCGGGCTTTTGTGAAAGTGTTCGTTGCACTTCTGCAAAACACGTGTTCCGAAAATGTGTTGGCTTCTTTTTACCTAAAGCCTCTTGCCCTGGTGGGAGTTAACTCATAATGGAACCAGAGAAGCTACTTGGGGGTAGCGGAAGTTGCTTAGAAAAAATCCTGTCAGTCAGCTAGCAATCGCGTCGCAGAAATGTACACGGCCCAAGAATACTTCAGGATAAATAAAGTGATCAGTGTTAGTAGCCGTGCAGTGAAGTGAATATTCGGTACGTTGACCTGGACGCACCTGACATTGCGACCCTTAACTTTGGGTAGTGGGAATGTAAGGATACCTGGGACCAGCTGTGCACGGAGCACGTCCATCGATGACCAGGATCGGTTCGGTGACCCTGTGACACAGATTTTCAAGCTGCAGGTGAATTTCCAACAGGGGTGAGTTTTTGTTACTAACGCCTATCACCTTTCGTTAATTTCCTGTTACATTACCTTTTCGTGGCTACGTTATTAACACAAGGAAATTTACGTATTCCTTATCCTCCCACTTCAAATAATTATTATTTTCGAATCTTCTAAAAAAAACTGCGTATTCGTCTTTTTACGTTACACGTGATTTTCATCCATTTATCCTTTATTCATTATTCACTTTAAATGACGAACAAACCATGACAACATGTTCGATTTTATTTGTTACGTCTTTTTCATTTGCCATTCTACGCAAGTTTCTTCGATGCATGCCGAGTTGCTTGCTCGTCGCAGTCGCAGCGCGGCTCGTAGCCACGCTACCGCGGGAACTCGGCCGTCAGACTCGCGCTGTGATTGGTCGGTGCTTTTTATTAATATCTCGTTAACGAAACATCGGAGAGCATTTTCGCAAAGGAAAAAGATGTTTGAAATCACCCCCAGAATCACCCCCTTTAAGGAAACGCAACATTTTTGGGACACCCTGTATATATATATATATATATATACACATAGCAGAGTTATTATTATCGTTTACTCTAGCCCGGCTATCTTTACTTTATTCTTGAAAAATTGTGTTTTAATATATCTCGGAATTCAAATGATTTTTTTAACATCTTGGGTCGTGTAACCTAGATTACAAGCGGCGTATGGTAGAAAACAGTCGTACATGTTGCGCAAAGATACGTATTGTTCAATTACAAATGGCAAATTGAAAAGTCGGAAATATAAAAAGTTGAAATTTGAAATAGTGTATGATGCGAAATTATAAAAATTAGTTCAAGAGCCTTTTCATTATTCAATCATATATACAAAAAACTGTAAAGTATTTATTATTATTACAACTTTATTTTGTGAACAATTCACACTTATAATAACTAGTAATACTGCAAGAAGATATTCGACACGTTGAAGCATATTCTTCGTGAAGTAATGAGAAAAAACATGTAATGTAATATAATTTTTAATTTCGCATCATACACTATTTAAATTTTCAAATTTTTACATTTCCTAATTTCCAATTTACAATTGATCAATACGTATCCTCGCGCTACATGTATATGACTTTCTTCTATCATATCCCGCTTTTATGAACTCTTGAATCTTGAACCCGCCGCTGCCTCTGTCTCCGCCGCCACCAGCTATAATCCCGGCCACGGGCGATGGTAAATATTTACACATTTTAAGGGGGTAGACACGTCACGTGACACGGGCGATGCACCGCGCTGTAATACCGACAATCTAACCTAAAACATGGGTTTGGGATTTCTCGTTTTTCGTCCTTATATGAGCAGATTTTGCGCTGGGCGAGGTCTCATTCGAAAGAGGAAGGTTCAATGCGGAGCGCTCTACGCACCGTTTGAGTCACAAAACTCTTTTAGTGACCTACAAATACTTGGAATCTGCGAGTGTATTTTGTCCATTTTTTCTCTACTTTGGACACTCATATTATTACATATCAACATAATCTCTTTGAACCATGCCAAGAGCGGGCTGCATTGAACCTTCCTCTTTCGAATGAGACCTCACCCAGCCCAAAATTCGCTCATATAAGGAAATCAAGCGTAACTTTCCAGACCCATGTTTCGGGCCAGATTGTGTCGGTATACAGCGCGCTGCATTACCCGTGTCTACCCCCTTAAGGAGTTATATGCGTTTAGAATGCTTGAAGATAGGTCTAAATTTCCAAAAAAATATTTGACTAATAAATTTCGTTTTTACTAATTACAGAACCACGCGTTGCGCGCCACCAGCGCAGCGGGTGGAGGGTCCGGGCCCGACAGGAAGAGTGGGCCTTCATAAATGCTCTTAAGGAGCAGGCCACCTCCCTGCGAGCCTGGGCTGTTTCTAAATACGCCCGTGGCCATGGGCATGGCCGTGGCCGGGGCCGGGGTCGCGGTCAAGGGCGTGGTGGCCATCAATAAAAAAAAATGTAAATATGAATTTTGAAATCTATATATTCCCAAAAAATAAAATAATTAACGTTTAACTGTATTACAAATTTAATCAAACCGTCTCTTTCATTTACACCCCTGTTCTTTAAACCAGGCCTTCCCAAGTAGGGGAAATGCACTCCTAAAACAGATGTTTCGGCTCTCCCTCCACCGGCGCGCCTTCAGCTAAGGTGGGACGATTCCTACTGTCCTCTCTCTCTGCTTCCTAGCGGCGTTACTGTCTCCTCGGAGAGAGGGTTGTAGGAGTCATCCCACCTTAGCTGAAGGCGCGCCGGTGGAGGGAGAGCCGAAACATCTGTTTTAGGAGTGCATTTCCCCTACTTGGGAAGGCCTGCTTTAAACGAAACTAAAAATTCCAATTTTTTTTTCACCTTCATAAATTTATTTTATATATAAATATATATATATATATATATATATATATACACACATATATATACACACACGTGAATATTGTTAATTTATTGTGCAGCAGGGTTAATTTCTCTTTGAGCTGTTGAAATAATTCTCTCCGTCTGCATCGTTAACTGAAAAATAGGACACATTTACTAATTATTTATATATCATCACACGTGCTCATATGTCAAAATCATTGAATAAATAATTACGTATGCAAAACCCTACCTGCAAATTTGTGCGTACATAGTCCGACGTAGTTCACACAGCATCATCTTCTGCTTCGATTATCTGTAAATATATAAAATCCACATTTTAGTTATTTTAGTTATAACTTAACGTAGAACTTATTATATATATTTAATCTTCTCCGGACAACCTCCAAGCCTGTGCATCCCCTTCATTTCTGTCCATTCAAGCCTGTGCGTCCCTTTCATTTTTATCCAAGTCCTCTGCATCTTCTTCATTTCTAAATATAATATATATAAGCTTTACATAAAATCTCTAAATTGCTGGTATAAAAATATCTAGCAATTTAAATGCAATGCAATTTGTTACAATATATATATTATTTTGTGCGAAAGAAGATACTCTACATACTAAATTGATTTAAAAAATTTTGGCGACTTACCTTGTTAATTAAGACAATAATTCAGTCTCCTATTTGGTGTAAAAACTCGTGACAATTCAAATTCTGACAACTTACTTCATTTGACACTTAGCACTTGGTAGGTTATAATATATCTCTGTCTAGCTGTCATGTAGCTGTCACGTCACAACAAAATTTGTTACACGGTCGGCCGAACCCGCATCCAATGAACGACGAGAGACACTTTTCCTCACCCCCTCTTGCCTAAAGTGTAGGACGATGACGATGACGATCTTAATTTTACGAACATGAAATTCGGCAAATTGCCACTTTACAACGAAATATCTCAGCTCATAAGGCACGTAGGAACAAAACGAAGACACTTTTCTTATGTAAATCAAACCCAGGCTATCCATTAAGACCATTCAAAATCGAATCGGATCAGCCGTTATTGAGATTCGGAAATCTCAGGGTTCAGAATAGCGAGTCGTGGCGTAATAGATACACTCTGTGTCTCGCGCTGCGCATATAATAATATATACTTGGCGCGAGACACTACCGTGTCTCTTGATTGTGTGTATACCGGCTTTTCTAAAAATTCTTCTAATATTGTTTGAAATATTATGTTAACAAAAGGTAAAACAACCGTATTTCTCCAACTAATTGGTCCTAATATATTATTTCTTATATCTTTTCGTTTTTCAACTAATAATGGATGGTAGAGTTCAAAAATCCTTTCTTTGATAACCTCCGAAACCATATCTGAAGGACATCCATTACGTTTTAACGTGTTTTTAACCAGAAGTAAATTAGCTGGACGAAATTTCGGATCAGACAGCAAAACAGCAGGATCTATTAATCCTTTGATTAAACCCACCTTGTGTTGCATCGGATGTGCAGAGCAGAAATTAATGTATCTTCCCGACCAGCTTGTTATACCAATTTGTGATAATTTTGTTATTTGCTCTAATGACAATTGTATCAAGAAAACTAAGACATGAGTCCTTCTCAATCTCATGAGTGAACTGTAATCTAGTATGGAAACTGTTGAACGTGTCTAATAATGTTTGTAAATTCTCTAGTCTAAGACATGTAACAATATCATCAACATATCTTTTATAAAAAATAAGTTTAAACCCCACCTTAGAAAGGGAAACAGTCTCAAGTTCTTCCATAACTATATTAGCAATTACAGGGGAGATCGGCGACCCCATAGCCGTTCCAAACACTTGCTTATAATAAGTTCCATTAAATAGAAAAACGTTAGATTCTAATACAAACGTTACGGCATTGAGAAAACCGTTACGATCGATATTTGTGTGTACTTTAATTTCGTCCCAACGACAATCAAGTACCTGTAAGGCTAGATTAATGGGAATGTTGGTGAAAAGCGATACCACATCTAGAGATACCAATCTTAAAGAATCATCATCAATTTGAACATTCCTAATTTCCTTGCAAAATTGCCAACTGTCTACTGTGTGGTAAGGTAGGTTACCGACTATCTTCGAAAGAATATTAGCTAAGAAGCTAGACAGTTTGTAATTGGGACCACCACTCGAGGAAACGATGATTCTCCAAGACAAATTTTCTTTATATGTTTTTGGTAAAGCGTATGCTCTAGGTGCTACAGAATTATAAGTCTTTAAGTGTTTGCTTGTTTGCTCATTAATTTGATTCTTTTTATAAAAATTAGAAACAATAGATTTTGACTTCCCTTCGAAGGTACTGGTATATTCAAATCTGCTTTTGGCGTATGTACTCGTGTCATCTAACAATTTCATCACCGCAGAAATATAAAAACCTTTATCTACAAGAACTGTTGTATTTCCTTTGTCAGATTTTAGGACCAATAAATTGTCATTTCTTTTGAAAAATTGTCTAGTTTCCGTGATTTCCTTTTCAGATAAAAACATAATATTAGGTTTAGTAAAATTAGTGGTGTAGTTCAGAATTTTATTAACAATTCTCATTCTGGTTGACGTTTGAATATCATTGTCTAGAATTTTAACTAAACCTGATTCAATTGAAGCTATAAATTTTGGAGAGGTGATAAACTTCTTCTGTACACACAGAGCATGTTTCGGTCCCAAAACTAATACTTTCTTGACATTAATAGGGATTTCAACATCGGAGAAATTTTTTAACCATTTATCATTATCGATGTCGGAAACAATATTATCAGAAGTGACAATTCCATTCAAATCAATGTTATAAGAATTAAATCTGGATTCAAGCAAACTGTTAAATTTCTTAATGCATTTGTTTCTATGAAATTTAAATTGTCTTGTGTATTTTTTATTTTCAAAAGTACAAAATTTCTCAAATACATTTGAAGGGAGAATAAATTGAATTTCGTCATATAATTGTGTTATTCTATTTGAAATTGACCTTTGTATATTGTGTGTGTCAGTAATGGCAATATTGAGAAATTTCTTTGAAAATCTACTATGTAGATTCAACAGTTTTCTAGATGCTGTAGCAGAAGCAGTGAAAAAATTAGAACTATTCACTAAAATGTTAGAAATAAAATTAGGGATGATATCGTTAGATCTGCATTTAAGTAGAAAAATTTTTTTGTTACTTATCTTGACCAGTTTGGATTTACAAGTTTCCAGATCTTTGAGTAACTTCAAAGTCTCAGGTCCGTGTACTCTTGATATAAAACGGAAAAAACTTTCCTTAAGTATAGTAGAAGTTTCGCCCTTCATTTTGATAGTTTTCAAATTAAAATTTCGACCGGAATTTTTTAACTCTACCATGCATTATTAGTTGAAAAACGAAAACATATAAGAATTAATATATTAGGACCAATTAGTTGGAGAAATACGGTTGTTTTACCTTTTGTTAACAATATTTCAAACGATATTAAAAGAATTTTTAGAAAAGCCGGTATACACACAATTTTTAAATTACCGTTTTATACCAAACATCTATTTCCTTTGATTAAAGATATGTTGAAGAGTGCATGTTGGTAACAGCGAAATGCGATTTAGGTTGGCATCACCTTCTTTAGCTTCTTTACTTTGATGTCTATTGAAATACATCATGGCGGTCGGTCAGTTTTGTATCAACCACTAACAATGTGCTTTATTATTTGACCCATATATAAAAGAATCCTAAGTAATCAACAGGTTATGGACCCAGAGCGACTCATTGACTACTAAAATTAAAAATAGAAAAGCAAGAAGAAAATAAAGAGGATGGCATTTTCGACATTTGAAGATATTGCCCACGTCGAAAAATTGAAAGATGTGGATTCTTATGCAATGTGGGTTTTTCAAATCAAAATCCTGTTTCAAGCCAAAGAGCTTATGGACGTTGTGGATGGAACGGAGACATTGGCAAACCAAGGAGAGGATGCGGAAAAGATAAGAAAATGGAAAACGCGTGATGCAAGAGCTCAACAGTATACGGTGTCCACTTTAGCAAAGCACGTGGTGCCACATATCATAACCTGCAAAACCGCAAAAGAAATGTTTGATGTATTGAAGAAAATTTATCAAAATGACACCGGCCAACAGAAGTGTTTGCTGTTGCAGGAATTTTATAATTTTAAATTCGATAGTAGCAAAGATATGATGAGCAACATAAGTCACATTCAAAATGTAGCACATAGGTTGAATCGCTTAGATAAGACAATAGATGATACTATGATAATGATAAAAATCATAACGGTTTTGCCGGAAGAGTACAGATATTTCAGTAGTGCTTGGGACTCAGTAAGTGAAAACGACAAGAGTTTAGAAAATTTATGTGCGAGACTTCAGCTGGAAGAAACTAAATTTAAGGCAGCACCCAAAGAAGAAGAAAATGTGTCGTTTAGGGCCGAAGTCAAATATAAAAATAAAAATAAAAGTGAAATCAGATGTTTTTCGTGTAACGAGAAAGGACACACTAAAAATAACTGTCCGAAAAATAAAAACTGTCGGATCTGTAAGAAGAACAACCACGAGGAGAAAGACTGCTATTTTAAAAATAAGTGCTGCACAATATGTAAAAAAACAAATCACGTAGAACAAGACTGTTTCCACAGAAACAAGAATAAAAATACGAGCGAAGAAAGAAAGAAAACAAACAGTGGAGATAAAGTGTCGTTTTTCACTGAAACTCAAGCTACCGTAAAAACGAAATCTGACAATTATTTTGTGGTAGACAGTGGATGCTCATGTCATATGACGAACAACGAAGATTTACTCACTAACGTGGAAACGTGCAATGAAGATATTAAAATAGCCAAGAAAAATCAGAGTATGTCTACGTCAACCATGGGAACACTTGAGTCTGATAAGTGTGATCTAAAAAAAGTATACTACGTACCTGATCTGTCCAAAAATCTTCTCTCGGTGAATGCTATCACTGAAAATGATGGTACAGTAGTGTTTACCAAGAAAAGCGTGAAAATACTAAAGGAAAATAGCCTAATACTGGAAGGTGAAAAAAAGGACTTCCGTTTCCGGTCGCGTGGGAGATAGTTGTATGTTAGAGTGAGTGGAGTTTGTGGCTGGAGTGAAAGGCAGGTGAAGTGGTGAGAGAGAGTGGAAAGTGGAGTGAAAGGTGGAGGGGAGTTGAGGAAGGGTCTGGGGATAAAGGGAAAGGGCGGAGTTACGGGGTAGCAGAAGTACGGGAGGGATAAGGGAGGCATTGGATGTTAGGCGGTAGAGGCAGGGAGAAAAAGGCGGGAAGGAACGTGGAGTGTGACAGGTAGTGGTGCAGGCGGGAGAAGAGTGAAACAGGAGAGAAGAGCTGGTGGGAAGGCGGGAAGTTTGAAAGAAGGAGAAAGTAAGAAGTGTAAGGAAGGACGAGGAAAAAGTAAAGGATAAAAAGGAGCAAGTGAAAAAGGATAAAGGGGTAGGGTAAAGGGGTAACAGGGTAAGGAGAGTGGGAAAGGGGAAGAAAGGGGAAAGGAGATAGAGAAGAGAGGAAGAGATGGAGAAGAAAAAAGGGGGAGAAAAATAAGTGGGAAAGACGGCAAATGAAGGAAGGACTAGAAAGGACAGTGAGAACAGCATGGGGAGTAGTGCGGGAAGTTTAGTTAGTGTGTGGGGAAAGAAGAGGGAAAGAGAGGAGGACTCTGGGGCAATGGAGCAGGATAAAGTAGGAGGGTTTAAGAGAAGCTGGAAGACGCGGAGGTCTCCAGAAAATGGTGGTAAAGGGGGGAGGAAGGAGGGAGGAGGAGAAGAAGAGGGACTACTGAAAGGAATGATGAGGGAAATGATGTGGGAGATGAAGAAGATGAGAGAGGAAATGGAAAAGGATAGGGTAGAAAGAAGAATGATAGAGGAGGGGATGAGGAAGGAGAGGGAGGAGATGAAAAAGGAAAGGGAGGACAGAAGAAGAAGAGAGGAGGAGTGGAGAGAGGAAAGGAGAAGATGGGAGGAGGAATAGAGAGAGGAAAGGAGAAGATGGGAGGAGGAGATGAGGGAAGAGAGGGCGAGAAGAGGAGGGATGGTAGAGAAGCTTGGGAAAAAGAAGAATGGGATAGGAGGATGGAGGAGGTGATGTAGAAGGTAGGAAGGTGAGAAAAGGAAAGAAGGGAGAGTGGGGGGGAGGAGAGGAGGGGGAAGGGGAAGAGGAGGAATGGAGGATGAGGATCAGAAGGATTGAGGTCATGCAGGACAAGAAAGATAGGGAGTTGAGAAGAAATAATGTGGTGATAAGGGGGTTGGGGCTAGAAGGAAAGGAGGTGAAGGAGGAGGTGGGGAGGTTATGGGAAAGGATGGGGTTGGGGGTGAAGGGAATAAAGGAGGTGGTGAGAATAGGAAAAATAGGAAAGGAGGGGAGTGGAATGGCGCTGGTGAGGTTGGAGGGGAGGGAGGAAAAGAAGGAGGTTGTAACGAGTTATTGTCGGTAGGACGACGATCTTGCCCCCCCCCCCCATGCGCCCGACCGAGACAGCGCGTGCCGCGCGATGACAACAACCTCAAAGACAAGGCGTACCGCGCGCGGCCAACGATCTTGCCCCCCACCCCTCGTCCGTAATTACTAAGAATTGACACGAGAAGGTCACGCACCGAGTGATTCTCCCGCTGTCGAAAATATACTAGAGGATTTAGGGGAGTGGACGGAAGAGAGAGAGGTAGGGATAAAAGTAGTGATAGGGGGGATTTTAATGCGCGCACGGGAGAGGCAGGAGGGGAGATAGAGGGGGAAGAGGAGGATGAAGGAAGAGGGGAAGGGAGAAGGAGATCCAAGGATAAGGAGGAGAATGCGGAAGGTAGGAAGCTGTGTGGGTGGCTAGAGGAAAGGGGGTGGGGAATATTGAATGGTGTTTAATCAAAGGCCTTAGGAAGGTGGGGTGGATTGCCACTGGTATGGCCAGAGAATGGATGCGCTCCAGCGACGAGAATAAGTCCACCAATTGTTGGGACGGCACGTTTATTTGGCCGGCTGTGGGCGTCGTTACAGCAACGGACGAACACTCCACAGAACCAGAAGACGGACACACACGACTTACAACACACGCAGTTACACGAAACAGAGATAAATACAAGCTATGTACAGGGGCGCAGGGCGCCAAGGATCGAAGGGCCGTCTTAAAACGTTCCGTTAAAAATGGTCGTGGGTCGCGGGGCGACGAAACCGTTGAAATCAGTGCGTGCGGGAGCGTGTTGTTGTCTTTCGGTGTTCGTGGAAACGACTAACGGATTCCTGGAAGAGCGCGCACCGCTCGAATCCATGCAAAAACGTGTGACGTATGTCACCGTCTTACCGGACGGTGTGTCACCAGTGTTGACACGCTCTCGCACGCACATTTAAATCCGCGCGACAGCTGATCGGCGGATTTCGGCTGCAACATTCCGTCCGCCTCGGTTCGGGGAATCGGACCGACCTTGGCAGACGCCGACGCAGGGCGTGACACGCAGTGACGCTACCAGGTGGACCGGAGTGGCACGGTACAATTATTGCGTGATGGTACAGGTCTTGTTCACGTCGTGATCTCGTCAGCAGGCGCAGGGGAGCAGAGACAAAGGACGACGCAGGTGATCGGCCGGAGGGATTCGTCCTGTGCAGTGCACACTGAAGGTTCGCGTCGCTCGGGTGCACACGGGTTTGCCGATACGTTTGCCGGAGCGGATGTCCGGCCTTCAAAGGGCGTCGCACGATGTGCCGACCGTCCGCCCGCCGTGAGTGCGTGCCCGCGAAATGTTGTTCGCGACGCTCGTCGTCGGGGGTGAGGGTAGTTGGCACGGTGGCATCCCCGACCTCCCGGAATCTCCGTAGCGACGCGTGGATGTTATCCTCCACGGACTGGGCCGTGACATGGTGAATCGCACCGATGGCGGGCGAACGACCGGTCGGGCCGGAGACGATCCATCCAAAAATGGTCCTTTATGCAATGAGGGCCGAGGGGGTGCCGCGACGCAACCCGGGGAGCAACAGGGCTCCGAAATAGTCGGCGCCGACGATCAGGTCAATCGGGCGACGGGTCGATGGATCTGGATCCGCGAACGGCAGTTCGGCGAAGTCCTTCCGCTGCGTGATCGGAGTCCACTCGGGCAGGTACGACGACACTTTGGGCCCGACATGGGCGGTGATGGTGATGGCAGTAGTGGAGACTCCAGGCGGCGGCGACAATGTCATCTTCACCGTTGTATGCGAGGTACCCAAGTTGCCGTCCAGGGCGCCAATAAACTTGATGGCGTTGGCCTGCCGTGGGAGCCGTAGCGCCTGGACCACGGACTCCGATACCACGGACACCTGGGCTCCCTGATCCAGTAGTGCCCGGATGGTCAGCACGTTGCCGCCCAATGACCGAACGCCGACAAGCGCGGTGGCGAGCAGCACTGGCGCTCCATCCGTAGTCGGGGGGGGGGGGGGGACGCAATGGAGTTTACCGCGGCCGCGGGGGGCTGATCGGCGCTGCCGGACGGAGCCCCGGTGGCACCGTCGGTGCCGCTTGGCATGTTGGAAGACGGTGGATGGAGCAGCGAGTGATGCCGCCGGTTGCAACGCGAACAGTAGGTTTCGACGGGGCACGACGGGGCCATGTGGCCGGGCGCGAGGCAATTGAAGCATACGCGCTTATTCGTCGCGACTTGGCGGCGCTGATCGAGGCGGAGGGCCTTAAATGCCACACATCTGTATAATGCGTGTCGCGCCCGACACACGGGGCAGTGGGATGTCATGCCGGATGACGGCGGGCCTAGCGCAGGGTGCGTGGTGCAAACCCGAGCGACAGCGCCGGGCGATGAATCCGCCACGTTGTCGCGATCGGGCGCCGCGGATTCTTTCGCGCGTATCGCGGCCTCCAGTGCTTGGATTCGGGCCTTCATAAAATGATCGAGGTCCGCGTAAGAGGGGGGGGGGGGGGGGGGTCGGTGCTGACGCCAAGCGAGAGCTCCCACTCCTCCATGAGTGGAGGATCACTTAAAGCCTAAGGCACTTTGCCTATCAGTTCATTTTTTTCATTTTTTTTTTCATTTAACATACGGTAGTCTATCACCATCCGCCAACGTCGGTTACCCTTTGAATCGGCTTTTTTCGAGACCACCCAAATGGGCGAGTTGTAAGGTGAAGCCGATGGACTAATGACATCGTTTTTGAGTAAGCTATCTACCTGTTTCTTAATTTCCTCTTTATGAATGAGGGGAAAACGATACTGTTTTGTGTTGAATGGGATTTCATTAGTTGTTAATATTGCGTGTTTCAAAGCACAGGTGGAATTTAACTTGTCAGACGGGAGGTAGAATTGATAAGGAAACAGATTCACTAATTCAAGTATACTAGCTCGCTCGATTTCACTAAGGTCATTTAAATCCAAAAGCTTTACTATTTCAGCTAATCTAGAAGCGTTAGATTTCGGTTGGTCCAATTTAGTTTTTTTTTTTCGAGGAGAACGTAGCATTCATTGATCCTCTATGAACTCTTCTAATTCGATTGGGGGAACAGTGACATTAACATGGTTGGGGGTAGTATTAATTGTAAAAATTTTGGCAAACCCGTGTCGTTGAGTAACTAATGCTTCTCCAATATAAACACCTGGGTCTGTTATAAGTTTTCTTACATAACCCTCTTTAGCTTCTGGATTTTTGACGGGCAAGGCTATTAGGCATTTCGAACGGGGAGGTAATTTAAAAGAAGATGATGAAAGAAGGAAATGTTCATTATCAATTTGAAGAGTATTAGATTCATTATTACTAAATTTTAATATAGCATTTCTATTCTCTAGAAACGGCATGCCCAATATGCCTGCTTCAACGATTGGAAAATCTACGTCAACCACTTGAAATTTAACGTCAACATTATGAACTGGGAAAATGACTTCACCAAGAGTGCGTAAACTTCCCGACTCAATTCCAGTAAGATCATAGGTAATATTAGTGTTCACTATTTCATTAGAATTTAGACTATTTCGTTTTATCAAATTAAGTTGTGAGCCAGTATCAATGAGAAAATTAGCATAATTATTCTGAAAACATCCACGAATTAATTTAATTATTGGTAGATGACTGGACCCTTTCACTTGGATTTTGAAACAAGCTCGTTGGGTTTGGCGCTGGCAATTAAGGCTTCACTCCGTGTCGCGCCTTTCCGCGGAGTCGCCTTCAAGTTTAAATCACCCGAACGAGAGCTTTCACCGAAAGTTTGAAGGGTATCCAAGTTCCGCTTTTTAAAACAATTAGTTTCAGTATGTCCGCTTTTTTTTACAAAACCTGCATCTAATTTGCTCATGGTTTCTAAAATACTCGTTTCTTTTCGAAAGATGAGCATTGACGACTCAGATGACCAATCTTATGGCAATTATAACATATGCGGTTCTCGGCGGTCTTATGGTCGGTAAAATTGGTTTTAAAGATCTTCCCGCTGATAGACGATTTCGAATTTAAATGCTCATTGTGCTCTGCACTCAAATTGTTTGCAATGTCAATTGCGGATTCAAGATTTCATAATTTTTTATTATCATTTTCCCGATTTAAATAGAATCGAATACTATCATTAGATATTCCTTTAATAAAACTAAGCATGGCGGTATTATTTAGAAGATCGTTTACTCCTACTAATTGTTCCTTGTTGTAAATGTCTTTCGCCGTTTCCAACCCCCCATTTAAAATTTCGCTCACTCTATTTCCAAATGCATCTACCGATTCATTAATGTTTTGATACAGTCTCATCAATTGAGAATTTAAAGTGTGTACATTAAATGACCGAATATAAAATCTTTTTAAAAGTGCAAATAATTCATCTATCGTTTCTACTTCTTTACTATTAGACAATACTAATTTGGCATGTCCTTCAATTCTGCTTTGGATTAAGAAAAGTAAATTTTCACGATCTTCGGGTCTGACTTTGGAATTTAATAATCTGCACTGTTTAATGAAATTGATTAATGAACTAGGTTTCCCATCGAACTTGGGGATCGAATCCTTAATTAATTTTAGAGAAAGGTAGGTTTTAGTTGGAATAGATTTGGATGGAGTGAGTGAAATGGAATTTTGTTGAACGATTAAATTAGCAGAACTCAGCTGAGCATTTAAATCAGATGAGTTTATGGCCGGGGATTGAGTCAGACTAAAATTTGAATTTTCATTTTCAGGTTGTGTTTTATCGAGTTGGGGATCGGAAACGACCGGAGCGGCCACGATCGGGGAAATTAATTCGCTTGTCGGTTCAATGAGATTGACGGAATTATTTTCGACGGGGTTTACGGGACTACTCATTTGCATAGGTAAGAAACTTAAACTCAATTCTCGGGACGAAGTAGTCTCGAGAGTATTTGCGCGTAATACTTCGGTGGATATATCTTCTACATTAAAGTTTTGTAATGTTTTCGAATTTCGTAAACGTTTTCTTTTTAATTTTAAGAATTTCATCATTTTTTTTGGATCTCGCAACATTTTGAAATGTGTAACGCTCAATGAACGGACGAACTACAAATTCAACGATTTAACAATAAAACAGTTATGAACGAGATGAATCACAAATTCAAACAATTAAATAACAATGTAATAACGAGCGATAAAATGGTCATTTTAATTATTATCTGGATCTTTGAAGTCTTCTCGTCTCCACAAATGCGTATGACTTGGGGATCGTATTTACGCGGCCGCCCAAAATCACCTTCTCCGACATTCATCCACGGTGTCCGCGTCCTTGGGGAAACCGCGTGAAAACCCAAGGAGGAGAAGCTGCACTTGGGAGAACTTCTCGAGCTGATGTCCACGATGTTCACGAGCTGACCGAGCTGACGACAATATCCCACCGCTGTCACCAAGTTTGTTGCGTGGTTTTGGTGGGAATTCTGGTGGATCAAAGCGACTTCTGCGTGGTTCGGCGTCTTTGAAGCTCTGAGGGGCTCTGCTCGGGAACTCGCGAGATTGAATCAACGAAATAATGAAACGGTTGTAAACTATAATTTTAAATTTAATAAAACTTTTAGAACTGAATTGAATGAATTTATTTAACGATTTAAAGTATGTAAAACTATTAATTAAGAACGAGAAACAAGTATATTTCGAATTGAACAAGAAGGGATTGCTTTATTCAGATCTGACACGTCTGATGTGTTACAACGTCGAAAACTGAATGCGAGGAGAAGAAACAGGCTTCTTCGTATGTTTATTCCTCTTTTTTTTTATCAATACATTGTTTTTCGAGTGATAAGGCAGGAGGCGTAGATAAGCGGTGAAGTTCATTCTGAACTAGTTCAATTTTAACTTAATTTAAACTTCGCGCTTTAAGAACTTATACCAAACACCGCTAGAGCGAGGATCACAACTCGCAATAGCAGAGCCTGACATCAGGGCCTGACGTCAGATTGGCAGCAGATTCACATCAGATCCTGCCGTTCGCCTGACATAGAGACACTATAATACGAGTCTGGACACGAGTAGGCCACTTTTTGATTGGTCCGCCATGTTTGATCGAAATCCCACAAGAGAGAAAGAGATATACGCCATTTCACTCTTAACCACTCTTAACAACTCTTACGTTTATGGCGGTATTATACTATCTATTAATCTGAAAATGTGCATTTGGGTTTTTGATTGGCCCGTCATTTTTCATCTATTCCCGCTGATTTTTAAATCTGTCCATTATACCAAGATGTTAGGATATATATATCGATGTAAAATAGAACATTCAGTGCCCTCTTTCGAGTAGCCATATGTATCAGGTGAGAGGAGCACGTGACACGGCAACGTCACGAACAAGGACCGGTATGTAAGACTTTAGTCTTTTGTCAACCATGCTTCCGCGTAGTGAGAACTATATATAATAAAGTTTTGTGCTGTGTGACTCCGTAAATTGACTCATCCCACAAATAATCCTGACAGGTTATGGGCCCAGGATACGCATCTGTCGTAAGGGAGAGTAATTAGTAACGGGAGTTAAGAATTCTGATCGACAAAAGCAAGTGCGTGAAACGTGGCCGCGTGGTTCGCATGCAAGGAACAATGGCGGTGTCGAACAGCCCACACAGTATCGAGAAACTCAACGATGAGAACTATGAATCGTGGAAGCTGCAGATGAGAAGCATCCTTATCTGCAACGAACTGTGGGCATACACAAGTGGAAATGAAGTGAAGACTGAAGCAAACGGCGCATTATGGACCAAAAAGGACCAGAAGGCCCTGGCGATGATCATGCTTAACACGTCACGCGGTCAGCTAAATTACATTAAGAAAGCTGAAACGTCGTATGCAGCGTGGATAGAACTCGAACGGATCTACGAATCAAAAGGCCCCGTTCGAAAAGCAACTCTGTACAAACAATTGTACAGAATGAAAAAGGATCCAGATACATCAATGACGAAGTACCTCAACGACTTTACGAGCAAAGCAGAACAACTGACAGAGGCTGGAATTAATATCCCCGACGATTTACTATCGATTATGTTACTCGGATCATTACCCGAGGAATTCGAAAATTTCACAGTGGCAATCGAGTCACGTGACGAAATTCCTAGTGTTAGTAACCTGAAGGTCAAACTGCTCGAAGAAGAAGCCCGTCAATTGGAGAGAAACGGACGTCCCCATACAGAAAAGAAGAGTGAGACGGACAACGAAGCGCTGCTCACGAAAGTGACAAAACCAACAAATATTCGTCCGAATAAAAGTAAGAACAGTTCAAAGCAACAACAAAGATTCAGTGGAAAGTGTTACGAGTGCGGAAAGGTCGGACACAAGGCCGCAGACTGTTATGTGCGAAAGAGACGTGAAGCGAGAAAAACGGATGACGCAATGACGGCAATTGCGTGTAACGTCGAAGTGAGAAAACCGAACGTCTGGTGTTTAGATAGTGCGGCTACGAAACACATGTCTAATGACAGACAAAAATTCAACGTGCTCGACGAGAACGTGGAATCAAAAGTCTTCACTGCATCTGGTCAGTGGATAAAATCGTGCGGTGTCGGTGAAATCGAACTAAACGTAAAACTAGACGATAAAAGCACAAATCATGTAAAGCTAACAAACGCGATTTTCGTGCCTGAATTAAAAAGTAATCTAATATCGATTCCGCAGATAACGAAAAACGGTTTCAGAGTGATTTTTGATAAGAATCGCGCGGTAATTAAACGTAGTGACGGATCAACGGCGATGGTCGCTGAGAAACGAAACGAGATATACACCGTGGACATTATTGAAGATCGCCCGTTGCAAACCAATGCAATCTCCGGAAATCTAGAGAGATGGCACAAACGTTACGGCCACCTCAATTTCGTGGACTTAAAAAACTTAAAGACAAAAGACTTGGTTAAAGGCCTAAATTTAGACATGAAGAGTGCAAATGTGGATTGCGTGATCTGTGCGAAAGGTAAGATTCAGCAACTTCCTTACAAAAGTACTGAACATCGGCAAAAAGAAAAACTTGGACTTATACATTCGGACATTTGTGGTCCGATGAATGTGGAATCACTCGGCGGCGCAAAATATTTCGCGACATTTATAGATGATTATTCGCGTTACACGGAAACGACGATGCTTAGGCAACGATCGGACATTTTAACGGCATTTAAAAATTTCAAAAAGCGTGTCGAGAAAGAAACCGGGTGCGTCGTGAAACGGTTAAGAACGGACAACGCGAAGGAATACACTTCGAAAGAATTCAAGAAATTTCTCGAAGACGAAGGTATCGCGAGGCAACTCACCGTCGAATATACTCCTCAGCAAAATGGCGTGGCCGAGCGTGCAAACCGTACTCTGGTAGAGATGGCACGATGCCTCATGCTTCAAGCGGAATTGCCAAAATCACTATGGGCAGAAGCAGTCAATGCTGCTACATTTTTACGGAATAGGTGTCCAACTGGAACACTTGAAAATAAAACGCCGTACGAGGCATGGTCTGGTGAAAAACCATACGTTGGATTTTTACGTGTCATCGGAAGCAAGGTAATTGCGTTGAATAAAAACGGACGAAATAAAAAGTTAGATGCGAAAGGTATCGAGTATGTTCTTGTGGGTTATTCTCAAGAATCAAAAGCTTATCGCCTATGGCGTCGAGGAACGAAGACAGTCATTAAGGCAAGAGATGTCAGATTTTTCGAAAGCATCGACGAAGAGAACAGGATCAGTGATGTTTTTCTAAACCTCGAGCAAAGAAACGACAACGAGGCTGATGAAAGTGAAGATACCAACGACAACGACGATGACGATCAAAACGAACAAAGAAATCAACAAGAAAACAAAGAACAGGACTCGAACGAAAATGCCGCCAAACGTGGACCAGGTAGACCAAAAATTATTCGAACTGGGACCCCTGGACGACCAAGAAAGGTTTACGCGATGCGAAGCCCTATGTCAGACGGCAACTTAGAACGGGAAGATCCAACGACAGTTGATGAAGCACTTAAACGCGACGAAGCAAATTTATGACTAGAAGCAATGGAAAAGGAATATGAAACCTTAATAAGAAACGGAACATGGTCATTGGTCCCTCGACCGAAAAATAAAAAGGTTCTTACAAATAGATGGGTCTTCAAGACAAAAAGAGACTCACTCGGACAAGTTATGAAATACAAAGCTCGACTGGTAGCTCGAGGACACGTACAAAAGGCCGGAATAGACTACGAAGAAACATTTGCACCAGTTGCCCGCTACGAAATTATTCGAACTCTCCTCGCAGCAGCGACCGAGGAAGAAATGCATGTACATCACATGGATGTGGTGTCGGCCTACGTACAAGGAAATCTATCGGACGAAATTTTTATGGAACAGCCGGAATTATTTCTACAAGACAACCCCGAAAAGGTATGCAAGTTGCATAAACCACTTTATGGACTCAAACAATCGGCACGTGAATGGTACAAACGAATAGATGAATTCGTAAGTCAACAAGGAGGACGTCGAAACGAAGCGGACCCATGTGTATATGTATTTGGTAAAAAGGAAGAACGCGTCATATTGATAATATACGTGGATGACGTTGTTATGGCCTCGAAAGACTTGAAGGAACTAAACGTCGTGAAGCAAAAACTAAAATCAGAATTCGAAATCCAGGATCTAGGTCAAATTACTGACATTTTGGGAATTCACATCGAAAGGGAGGGAATAACCGGCTGTATCAAACTCTCTCAAGAAAAATACGTGAAGGATCTCTTGGAGAAATTCAATATGAATTCAGCCAAAAGTGCATCTACACCGATTGAGTCGAACACAAAAATCACGAAAGACTTAGGTCCGAAAGACGACGAAGAAAGAGAGCGAATGAACAATCGACCATATCGAGAACTCATCGGAGGTCTAATTTACTTGGCAAACGCGACCAGACCGGATATTGTATACGCAGCAAATGCGTTGGGCAGATTTTGTTCTGACCCCGGAGAAGAACATTGGCTCTTGGCGAAACGGATACTAAGATATCTTAAAGGAACGACGAGCTACGGGATCAAGTACGAGAAAAATAAACAGAAGATGAATGCATATACCGACTCTGATTGGGCCGGCGACGTAGACGATAGGCGATCGTGCTCAGGAAACGTCTTAACCCTGGCTGGAGGAGCGATCAGCTGGAAATCCAGGAAACAACCAACAGTGTCACTTTCGACGATGGAAGCGGAGTACATCGCCCTCTCCGAAGTATCGAAAGAGATTGTGTATGTGAAAAGACTATTAAAACATATGCAATTTTACGATCTCGTGGAAAATCCAGTACGCGTATTCTGCGATAACCAAAGTGCAATAGAGTTAGCGAAAAACGCAGTGTTACATAAAAGAAGCAAACACATAGACATTAAATACCATTTTACGCGAGACCTAGTAGAGAAAAATGAAATAAAAATAGTTTACTTAAGAACGGATTCGATGCTTGCGGACATCTTTACAAAAGCATTACCAAAAACTAAACACGATAGAGCAATGAATATGTTAAACTTAAAGTGAAAAAGAACTGAGTATCCACAATAGAAAATGAATGTTTTTTTGTTAAATAAACGGCTTGCTTATTTATGTTAAACGGGTCACAGAAAAATAATTTAGTTGTAATTGTATTAAGTGAAATCAGAGTCATATTGTTTGTTTACGCTATAGACTTACATCGATAGAGGGGGTGTTAGGATATATATATCGATGTAAAATAGAACATTCAGTGCCCTCTTTCGAGTAGCCATATGTATCAGGTGAGAGGAGCACGTGACACGGCAACGTCACGAACAAGGACCGGTATGTAAGACTTTAGTCTTTTGTCAACCATGCTTCCGCGTAGTGAGAACTATATATAATAAAGTTTTGTGCTGTGTGACTCCGTAAATTGACTCATCCCACAAATAATCCTGACACAAGATAATGAAGATATAAAGTAAAAAACTAAATCTTGTGTTCGATTTGATATGTTTTTTTTTTTTATTATAATTATTTAAATGCGCAATGCATTGCCATAGATTTGCTACCATAAACGTAAGAGTTGTTAAGAGTGGTGAAGAGTGAAATGGCGTATATCTCTTTCTCTCTCGTGGGATTTCGATCAAACATGGCGGACTGTCACTCGTGTCCAGACTCTTATTATAGTGTCTCTATGTCAGGCGAACGGCAGGATCTGATGTGAATTGTTGCGTATTTGGCGGCGATTTTAAGAACAGAACGCGGGTTGGTGCCCGTGGAGTGCTAAAGCACTCTGCTCGCGGAATGTGCGGGAGTTTTAAATAAAATAGAATTATTAACTGGCAAAAACTTCAATATATTTCTTTATTAGTTTTAAAGATCTTTCTGTAATGAGAACTATTCAGGACTTTTCGATTCCGAGTCAAAAATCGTTCTGCCTTCTCGAAGTCCTCCGTCGTTGCTCCTTCCCTCCTCGACCGTGGTGCCCCTTCCATCCTTGCGCGTCCTCCCAGTCCTTTGGCCAATCAGGATGAGGGATGAGCCGGATTCAAAGGGTAGGCTGTCCCGCGGATGTCCGTCCGCCCCCGCGAATCGACGTCCATCTTTCCCTCCGTCTTCGGGTGGTGGTGGAAGCTCGGTGGAAGCGCGCTTTTCCGTTACACAGCGGGGTGCACACGTGGGAAAAGAAAGTTGGCTCGGCTCCGAGGATCGAGAAGACAACCCTTGAAGGAAATTTATGACTGCCTTAGCGTCGCCAAAACTTCTGGAGTCAATCAACACTCCTAAAGACTAACAAAGGACAAGGACTTCTCAAGAGATTACGTGACTTAGAAGAAACTCGCAATTCGTTTCGGGGTCTGTTAATAGATATCCTCTTCCTGCTTTCGAGCTCTGCCCAAGATCTTTCCCACGAATGCCACCCGCATTGCGCATCCCTTATAATACTTTTTAATCATACGCAAACATCTACTTTCAAACTTCGCTCCTAATTTACCTATCGATTATATACATTTTCGTGACTACGTTCGCGTGGTCACGCAACAGAATCTGCTGCCAATCTGACGTCAGGCCCTGATGTCAGGCTCTGTTGTTGCGTGGCCGGCTGGTTCTCCTGGATCCTTCGTAGGGAATTCGGCGAGGGTTGATGCCCGTGGAGTGCTAAGGCACTCTGCTCCTTGGACGCGGATTATTCATGAAATAAATGTAAAGAAAACGAATAATAAATACAGTTGACCCGCGGTAATCCGGCCCCGCTGTAATCCGGCACCCCCTATAATCCGACAAGCCTATAACAGTATGTATATACATACAAAGCACGTTGCGACTTGTCCGCGGCGCGGACAAGACCTTGTGATTTGTCGGATTACAAGGTACTCCTTTTCAAAAAAGTTCGGACTACAAGGAGTCAGTGGCAGTACTCTATAGTCCGACAAATTCGATCATCCGACACCGCCTTGCAAAACGTTTGTCGGATTACCGCGGGTCAACTGTAAAAGGATAAACTCAATAAAAGAACAAATGGAACTCAAAACTTGTAACTTTAATTAATAAAATGGCTATTGCTAAATAAATTTCAAGAGACTTTCACACTATGACTGCTCGCTACTGCTTTTTGGGCTCGAGTGACGCTTCCGAAAAGCCCTTCGCTTTTCCTCTTGTTAATTTCAAACATGGCTTAGTTACCGCGAGCCAATCGCAAATTTACTAATTAACTACCTAAATTCCTATTCGTCTATTCAATTTCTTTTCGGTTCTCAATTTTTACAGAACAAGCGTTTAACTACGCGGCGCTGGAATTACACACCTAGGAGAAGGAAAGAAGGAGAAGTTCATTTCTTCAATTACCCGTTTCCAAGTGGGTATCGATTAGTTTATAATCTTGAAGTCCTCTTATTAAAAGGATATTTAACTATTTTCAAACCCCTCGGCCTTGTGCGAACTTCACCTAGTCTCCCTTTCCTATTACATTCGTGTGATCCGAATGAACTTCGCGCATCTAAAGCTTAAACTACACGCCACTAGACGGGAATCGCAACACTGTACCTCAGACCGCAGCCTACACGGAAAAATGTTTTCATCCTTGAAAACAGTGCTTGTTACACTGTTCAGATGAGTGCTCGGTCATCATGCGGTAACGTGTTCAGCAACGTCGCTTTCGATGCGCGAGCACCGATATTTTCGGTGCTCGCCGTTCGTCGTAGTTTTCGATCACGGAGAAATGTTTTCACCCTTGAAAACAGTGCTTGTCGTACACTGTTCAGATGAGTGCTCGGGTCATCATGCGGTAACGTTCAGCACCGTCGCTCTCGATGCATTTTTTCTTCAATAAAAAGCATTTTTAACCGTCTGCAATTACAAATGTCCTGCAACTACAAAAGGTCCATGCAAACAAAACAACGACGAAAGGCCAGCACCGAAAGTATCGGTGCTCGTGCATCGAGAGCGACGGTGCCGAACGTTACCGCATGATGACCGAGCACTCCTCTGAACAGTGTACGACAAGAACTGTTTTCATGGATGAAAACATTTTTCCGTGAAGTCAGCGACGGTGCGTGCACGTGATTATACGATGCCTATTATTTAAGCACCGTTCCCAACTGTGAAAACATTTTTCCGTGTAATGCGGACACAGATGACTACGGATCTGACGTCAGGCTCTGCGCTCTCATGGCAGACCCTGCTGCCAATCTGACGTCAGATTGGTAACAGATGGTTATCAGGGAATGTAAACCTGGTTACAGCCCATGCAAGGAATTGAATATACGATGTTAGAATTTTTGGACAAGGGTATTTTATCTATCCCCATAAAAAAACTTCAAAAAAGTAAAAAAATACGCCAAGTACATGAAAACATGAAAATCACAAAAAATAGAAGATAATAATAATTACAAAATTAAAAAAAGATGTGAAATCAAAATGAGCTGCTAGTACATAAATATGCTTTCCAACTGCGCTTTAGATGACACAACTACATATGCACAGCTAAAATTCCATTACTCATAATGGCTATTTATACAAAGAAAAAATGTATTAAATAATAATATGCAGATATATTTTTAAACAAATAAATATTTTAATACGAATAAATATTTGATTCAAAATACTTGGCGTTGCGCAAGCGAAAAAATGTTAATTGCCTTAGTATTAATAATTTACAACTCCATTAGAATATAAAAAACATAGGGGAGAGTCGTGCAGTACCGACCGCTCTAAGTTTTTTTGTTATATCTTGGGGTAGAGTCGATGAAAATCAAAAATTCAAAAACGTATTTGTAGTATAGATAGAACTTAGTAAGAGGAGGGAAACTATTTTTGTGAGGTTTAATAATAACAATTGATAATTCGCAAAAGTAAAAAAGTTGTAATTTCTAGGAAACGAAAAATTGTCGTACAGTACCGACCAACTATTAAATTAGTAGATTTTAAGGTCTTAATGATTAACAATGTTAATAAAGACATTTAACTAGTACAATACAAGATTCTTTTCAAATTTTATTTGTACAAACTCGCAAGTCAGATAATTAATACATATTCTCCTGATCTGTGTATTCGACGTGTGCCCAACCGTCACATACGGTACACTGCACCCAATCCTTGTCAAATGATTCCTTGCAAACAGAGATGGGCAAAATTTTTATTTAAATAAAATTTCGAATAACGAATAATAAAATTAACTTTATTCTTCAAATAAATTCTCATCGAATAAAAAAATTAACTTTGTTCGTCGAATAATCTAAAGTTAAAGTAACTTTTATTTGCCCCTTATTTACATAATTTTTTATTTAGTTAATGCCCAACTTCGCTTGCATATAACACACTGGATAACTTCTTCATTAAATCTTAGCTTCCTGTTTGTTAGGTTATGATACCTATCCTTATTTACTTTATTTTTCTATGGGAAAAGGTAGTAGGAAGGCTAAATGAACATCTTATAAACTAATGTGAGTTGCTAACAGGTTGAATGCACAGATAAGAAAATTTTGTTCTCTACTGGTCGACAGAGTCTGTTGGTCGGTACTGCACGACAGTTGGATGGTCGGTACTGTACGACAAACACGGGGCAACATTTTAGATCATGGTATATTATGTAGAAAAAATATTGCAAAATCAGGACGTTTTATTAAACTTAATGGACTAGAGATTGTATACATAATAGAACAAAATCATTTACTTAGTGTTCCTTCTCGAGAATTCTTTCTCGAGATTTTCTCGAGAAATTTTATAATTTCTTATTTCTCATTTCTCGAGAAATTACATTGTTTCTCGAGAATCTTCAGTGTAAGAAAATTATTATAAATCCCATTAGTTTTCAGAAATGAATTTTCAGTTGGTTCAAATTGTGTGTTAATCGTGAACATATAAACACATCTACAATCAGTGATAAATGTTAGCAATATATGCGAATAATTGCGCGATTGTTTATAAACTTTTCTCTTCGTATCGCCGATGTTCTATGTACAATTACACCCACATCCACTCAAAATGAAAGAAATTTTTCTACAGCCGCAGATTTTGTCACAAAGAAAAAAGAAGTAGATTGGCTGACGCGACATTAGACGCATTGTGCTTTTGAAAAAATACTATTTTAAAACAAAGAAGTAAATTTTCGTTTTGCTCACATTTTATATTAAATAAATAAATTTATCTATTATATTTAATATCTGTTTTTTTTTCATTTACACAAGTTTTGTTTAAGTTGGACACGAATAAAAATTTAGATAAATATTATCAACATTATTCAAAAATTATAAATTTTACAATAGTTTTTAATTTCTTGAGAATTCTCGAGAATTCTCGAGAAATATAATCTGATTTCTCATTTCTCGAGATGCGAAAAATATCGAGAAATCAGGAACACTACATTTACTTACACGAGAAACAAAATATTAGCTTTAAAAAATAACTTTTAACCCACTCAATATCAACGTATGCGTTTAATGCCGTAGAACATCGAGAGCAATGGAGTAAACAATATGGCCCCGAAATAGGTTATAGCGAATTGTGATTTCCATTGGTTAATTCAAATAAAGTGTTAATATCGGGTCGAAGAAGCGAGAACTAGCTTTGGTCGGTACTGTAAGATGGTCGGTACTGCACGACTCTCCCCTATACATACACATACTAGAAACGCAGTCAGATTTATTCTACATATATTTAATTCTAATGCCATACGTAGCATATGCACACGCACCCACGTACGCATGCACGAACAAGAAAGAAAGAAAAGGATTAATGCAATTTATACATATTTATTGAGGTTAGCAACACCAATTCGGGGCGCAGCGCCAAGTATTTTGAATCAAATATTTATTCGTATTAAAATATTTATTTGTATAAAAATATATCTGCATATTATTATTTAATACATTTTTTCTTTGTATAAATAGCCATTATGAGTAATGGAATTTTAGCTGTGCATATGTAGTTGTGTCATCTAAAGCGCAGTTGGAAAGCATCTTTATGTACTAGCAGCTCATTTTGATTTCACATCTTTTTTTAATTTTGTAATTATTATTATCTTCTATTTTTTGTGATTTTCATGTTTTCATGTCCTGGCGTATTTTTTTACTTTTTTGAAGTTTTTTATGGGGATCTCACTTCTTTTTAAAAAGATATTATTATCTTCTATTTTTTGTGATTATTATTACTTTCTATATTTTGTGATTTATTTGTATCATGTACTTGGCGTAATTTTTTTACTTTTTTGAAGTTTTTTATGGGTATATATTTTATTTTGTACTTGCATGGTACAAATTTCCAGAAACTTGTGTGAAAGGAGATGCTTCTCAGTCGAACCATCTCCGGACAACTTCCAAGTCTGCGACTCTACATAAAAAATCTATTAAAAAAATTTTGGCGACTTACCTTATTAATTGAGACAATACTTCAGTCTCCTATTTAGGAGATCACTTGGTAGGTTATAATAAAATTCAAAATAGTATATATAATATGTATGTATCCCGAGAGTCGACGAACGAAGAACGAACATGTGTTGGCTGAAGGTGTGTGTGTAACGCGTATATACGTATTCCCGAGAGTCGACGAACGAAGAACGAACATGTGTTGGCTGAAGGTGTGTGTGTAACGCGTATATACGTATTATGTTGACGAAAAATTTCTTGGAGAAGAAGGAGGAGAAAAATTTAAAATTCTGGCAGATCCATGAAACGATATTATGATATCTCTGTTATGTGTGGACCGATTTTATTGAAATTGGTCTTGTTCGAAAGCCGATATGCGGTTTATATAAGAAAAATGCCTATAAATTTACAAAATATTGCAGGCGTGATGAGATATTAATGTATAAATGTCAGAATTAGGTTAGAGTGTCTCCGCGACGAGTAAAGGTGGGATCTCCTAGCTGCGACAGGTCGCTGCGACTTGTCGCAGCGACTTGACCTAGCGACTGGCCCTAGGCTGAATCTCCTTGCCTGCGACAGGGTGCTGGCTACAGGGTAAGCCTGGAGCCACTGGACTCAAAGAGATGCCGCCTGGCACCCCGTGGCCGAGGTGAACCCTCGGTCGCGAGGAAAAGCCCCCCCAGTGCCTCCCCGAATTTTAGGGCTTTCGATCCCCGAAGGGGTCCGAGAGCCTATTAATAAATGAGAAATCTTCGACTTCCTCATTTCTCATCAGATCTTTGTGAAAAGGACGCCAATTGATTGCTTATGTTTCGCCGATGAAACTGACATCAAGAATGACGTAATTCCGACCATAATTGAGGAAATTTCATGAAAAATAAATTTCCATAATTGCAAGCTAATTTCGTTAATAATAGTCCGATTTACACGAAGTTTGGTATGATTTTCGTCGGAAAAAGATAAGAAATCCATTGGTGTCACTTCCATATCAATACGATAAAGAATGAAGAATTAGTTTTTTCTAAAACAGGTATGAATCCTCGGCCGACCGCAGCGATTCGAGGTCGGCGCCCCGCAGTCAAGGGGTGAAAATGTGAAATATCCATTTCAGCTTATTAAGAAATTCTTTATTCTTTGTCGTATCGATATGGAAGCGGTACCAATGGATTCCTTGTGTTTTTCTGATGAAAATCATACCAAATATCATGCAAATCGAACTACTTTGACATAAGGAATACAAATTGTATTACCTGGCCCAATCATTTTATTGCTCTCGGCAGTCAACGGGAGGTCTACCTGTGACCGAAGGCCCTGACTCGTACAGAGGAAGCAAAACTGTGGGGTAGTAGGTCTTTCCCGATGATCAGGGGAAAAAAGCATATTAATAATCCAGGGACCACAGTAATTCCTCTACGTTCGGCAGGCAATAAACCATGTTTCGCTACAGTTTCCCGGCCCGGGTAAACGAGCCGCGCGCTTCCCTTTTATGACAGGATTACCACTCGTACCTCATTTACTGTAATGATGTTTGAAAACAATGTCGACTGCTTTCGTACCCGTAGTAATCAAAAAGTTTAGCTACGCCAGGGTTGACCGTACGGTGCCGCGAGTCGGTTGTGGACAACGGTACGTGCCGGTCCCAAGTCCTCGTGTAGCGCCCGGTGACAGTGTCACGTCCCGGGTTAAGGATTTAAGGGGACAAATGACATGGTGGTTATTTACATAAAATCCAGGCGCGAATCTATAGTTCAGCGCACCGGGAGGCGAGGAAATCAGGTATTTAACGATGTAATTCTGCACACCAGCCTTTTCGAACGTCAGGCGAGAAATGTGAAATTCTGCACGCTAATCGTTTCGAACGGCCGGGAGAATGTGAGATTCAGGAGATTTAAGAATTTGGGAAGGTCAGGCAAGAAATGTTTAATTCTGCACACTAACCATTTCGAACGTCAGGCGAGAAATGTGAAATTCTGCACACTAATCGTTTCGAACGGCAGGCGAGTAATGTTTAATTCTGCACACTGAAGATTCAAGGAAAGTCAGGCGAGCAATGTTCAATTCTGCACACTAACCATTTCGAACGTCAGGCGAGAAATGTGAAATTCTGCACACTAATCGTTTTGAACGGCAGGCGAGTAATGTTTAATTCTGCACACTGAGGATTTGGGGGAAATCAGGCGAGCAATGTTTAATTCTGCACACTAACCATTTCGAACGTCAGGCGAGAAATGTGAAATTCTGCACACTAATCGTTTCGAACGGCAGGCGAGTAATGTTTAATTCTGCACACTAATCGACCAGGGAAGGTTAATGAACTGGTTTGTATTGGGGAGACACCCGTTAGAGCACTTGTTTTGGTTTGCTTAGGTAATCTAGAGACGCGGTAGCGTCTCGACGCCAAGTACATGAAAAACACCCTATATATGTCGATGTCGCTACCGTGTACCTTTACTCGTCGCGGAGACACTCTAACCTAATTCTGACATTTATACATTAATATCTCATCACGCCTGCAATATTTTCTAAATTTAAAGACATTTTTCTTATGTAAACCGCATATTAGCTTTCGAATAAGACCAAAATCAATAAAATCGGTCCACGCATATCAGAGATATCATAATATCGTCTTATGGATTAGTCGGAAACGGTAAGATTCTTCTTCTTCTTCGTCAAGGAATTTTTCGTCAAGGAATTTTTCGTCAACATAATACGTATACGCGTTACACGCACACCTTCACTACTAACACATGTTTCGGTCGTCGACTCTCGGGATCGTCGTCCATCTTTGTATGCATATTTATTTTATAACCTACCAAGTGCTAAGTGTCAAAAAGTAAGTTGTCCGATTTGAAATGTCACGAGTTTTTATACATTACATAGGAGACTGAATTATTGTCTCAATTAATAAGGTAAGTCGCCAAAATTTTTTAATAGACTTTTTATGTAAAATCACAGATTTGGAAGTTGTTCGAAGAAGGTTCAACAGAAAAGCATCTTTCTCATAAGTTTCTGGAAATTTGTACCATGCATGTACAGAATAATATATATTGTAACAAATTGCATTGCATTTAAATTGCCAGATATTTATTTTTATACCAATAATTTAGAGTTTTTATGTAATAAGAAATAGATTTCTTATGTAGAGTCGCAGACTTGGAAGTTGTCCGGAGATGGTTCGACTGAGAAGCATCTCCTTTCACACAAGTTTCTGCAAATTTGTACCATGCATGTACAAAATAATATATATATTGTAACAAATTACATTGCTTTTAAATTACTAGATATTTTTATACCAGCAATTTAGAGTTTTTATGTAACGTTTATATTATATATTATAGAAATGAAGGGGACGCACAGGACTGCGATAAAAATGATGCACAGGCTTGGATGGATAGAAATGAGGGGAAAGCACAGGCGTGGAGGTTGTCGGGAGAAGAATAGATAGATAGACAGAGCATCTTGTTTCGCACAACTTTATGGAAAGTGAAATAAGGTAAATCGACAAAATTATAAGCATACTAAACTAATTTTATTCCAAAACCAATAAATTGTGTGTTGAAAATATTGGATCTCTTCGTTCATCTTCGCTGAATTATTACCATAGCATTTCAATTTCCGGCAACAAGATTTTCTGTCATACGCTCTCATTTCTTTCGGACACATTTGTAATCTACACTTACTTTAACAAAATGCCACTATATTTCTATATAGTTGCTACGCTATTCATTAATTTTACTAGTTTTCCATTAACAATATTTCAATTCACCAATAAATATTTGTATATACTATACTAAACCAACACCAGTAAAAATATTGAATCTCATCGTTCAGTTTCGCTAAATTACCATTAACATTTTTTAAATTTCTGCCACAAGACTTTCTATCATATGCTCTCGCCTCCTTTGGACACATTATGTAGTCTCTACACTTACTATAGCAAAAGGCCACTATGTCTATATAATTTCTATATAAGTAAGTTCTACGTTAAGTTGTATCCCCATTAAAAACTTCAAAAAAGTAAAAAAATACGGCAAGTACATGAAATCATATAAATCACAAAAAATAGAAGATAATAATAATAAATCACAGAAAAATAAGAAAATATACAAATCACAAAAAATAGAAGATAATAATAATAAATCACAGAAAAATAAGAAAATATACAAATCACAAAAAATAGAAGATAATAATAATCTTTGTAAAAAGAAGTGAGATCCCCATAAAAAACTTCAAGAAAGTAAAAAAATACGCCAAGTACATGAAAATCACAAAAAATAGAAGATAATAATAATTACAAAATTAAAAAAAGATGTGAAATCAAAATGAGCTGCCAGTACATAAAGATGCTTTCCAATTGCGCTTTAGATGACACAACTACATATGCACGGCTAAAATTCCATTACTCATAATGGCTATTTATACAAAGAAAAAATGTATTAAATAATAATATGCAGATATATTTTTATACAAATAAATATTTTAATACGAATAAATATTTGATTCAAAATACTTGGCGCTGCGCCCGGAATTGGTGTTGTTAAACTCAATAAATATGTATAAATTGCATTAATCCTTTTCTTTCTTTCTTGTACGTGTGTGTGTGTGTGTGTGTGTGTGTGTGTGTAAATATATGTAGAATAAATCTGACTGCGTTTCTAATATGTGTATGTATATGTATTTTATATTGTAATGGAGTTGTTGTAAATTATTAATACAGCAGCGCCAAGTATTTTGAATCAAATATTTATTCGTATTAAAATATTTATTTGTATAAAAATATATCTGCATATTATTATTTAATACATTTTTTCTTTGTATAAATAGCCATTATGAGTAATGGAATTTTAGCCGTGCATATGTAGTTGTGTCATCTAAAGCGCAATTGGAAAGCATCTTTATGTACTGGCAGCTCATTTTGATTTCACATCTTTTTTTAATTTTGTAATTATTATTATCTTCTATTTTTTGTGATTTTCATGTACTTGGCGTATTTTTTTACTTTCTTGAATCTAGAGACGCGGTAGCGTCTCGACGCCAAGTACATGAAAAACACCCGGTATATGTCGATGTCGCTGCCGTGTACCTTTACTCGTCGCGGAGACACTCTAACCTAATTCTGACATTTGTACATTAATATCTCATCACGCCTGCAATATTTTGTAAATTTAAAGGCATTTTTCTTATGTAAACCGCATATCGGCTTTCGAATAAGACCAATTTCAATAAAATCGGTCCACGCATGACAGAGATATCGTAATATCGTCTCATGGATCTGTCGTAATTGGTACGATTTTTCTTCTTCTGATTCTCCTAGAAATTTTTCGTCATCAAACATTACGTATATATATTTTTCATCGTACGTACATACGCGTTACACACACGCCTTCAGCCAACACATGTATCGTTCTTCGTTCGTCGTCCGCCATTGTACGTACATATATATATATATACTATTTTGAATTTTATAACCTAAGTGCTAAGTGTCAAATAAAGTAAGTTGTCCCAATTTGAAATGTCAGGAGTTTTTACACTACATAGGAGACTGAATTATTGTCTCAATTAATAAGGTAAGTCGCCAAAATTTTTTTAATAGATTTCTTATGTAGAGTCGCAGACTTGGAAGTTATCCGGAGAAGGTTCGACAGAGAAGCATCTCCTTTCGCATAATAATATATATTGCAACAAATTGCATTTAAATTGCCTGATATTTGTATTTGTATATACCAGCAAAATAGAGTTTTTAGGTAAAGCTTATTATATTATTATTATAGAAATCAAGGGGACGCACAGGACTTTGATAAAAATGAAGGGGACGCACAGGCGTGGAAGTTGTCCGGAGAAGATTAAATTAAATAAATAGAAAGACAAAGCATCTTGCTTCGCACATGCTTCTGGAAAGTCAAATAAGGTAAATCGACAAAATTATAAATATACCAGCAATTTAGAGTTTTTATAATATATATTGCAACAAATTGCATTGCATTTAAACTGCCTGATATTTGTACTTGTATATACCAGCAATTTAGAGTTTTTATGTAAAGCTTATTTTATATTATAGAAATGAAGGGGACGCACAGGCTTGGATAGTAGAATTGATGATGGAGACGCACAGGCTTGGATGAACAGAAATAAAGGGAATGCACAGGCGTGAAAGTTGTCCGGAGAAGATTAAAAAATAAATAGAAAGACAAAGCATCTTGCTTCGCACTTGCTTTTGGAAAGTCAAATAAGGTAAATCGACAAAATTATAAACATACTAAACTAATTTTATTCCAAAACCAATAAATTGTGTGTTGAAAATATTGGACCTCTTCGTTCATCCTCGTTGAATTATTACCATAGCATTTAAATTTCCAGCAACAAGACTTTCTGCCATACGCTCTCATTTCCTTTGGACACATTTTATAATCTACACTTACTTTAACAAAATGCCACTATATTTCTATATAGTTGCTACGCTATTCATTATTAATTTTACTAGTTTTCCATTAACAATATTTCAATTCACCAATAAATATTATTTTTTATACTATACTAAACCAACACCAATAAAAATATTGAATCTCTTCATTCATTTTCGCTAAATTACCATTAACATTTCTTAAATTTCTGCCACAAGACTTTCTATCGCAGATCTTCCCAAGTAGGGGAAATCTGCTTCTGAAACACATGTTTCGGTTCTCCTTCCAACGCTGTGCCTGCGGATAAGGTGGGACGATTTCTACTGTCCTCTCTCTCTGCTTCCTAGCGGCGTTACTGTCTCCTCTGAGAGAGGGAGTGTTGGAGGGAGAACCGAAACATGTGTTTCAGAAGCAGATTTCCCCTACTTGGGAAGGCCTGGATTCTATCGTATGCTCTCATCTCCTTTGTACACATTATGTAGTCTCTATCTACACTTACTGTAGCAAAAGGCCACTATTTCTATATAATTTCTATAAAAGTAAGTTCTACGTTAAGTTGTATATACCCATAAAAAACTTCAAAGAAGTAAAAAAATACGCCAAGTACATGAAAAATCAAATAAATCACAAAAAATAGAAGACAATAATAATCACAAAAAAAAAATAGAAAAAGTATACAATACAAAAAAAGATGTGAAATCAAAATGAGCTGCCAGTACATAAAGGTGCTTTCCAACTGCGCTTAAGATGACACAACTACATACATACAGCTGAAATGCTGTGTTCATACATTCCATTACAATGTATTACATAATATTAAGCAGATATATTTTTATACAAATAAATATTTTAATACGAATAAATATTTTATTCAAAATACTTGGCGCTGCGCCCCGAATTGGTGTTGCTAAATTCAATAAATATGTATAAATTGCATTAATCCTTTTCTTTCTTTCTTGTACGTGCGTGCGTGCGTGCGTGTGTGTGCGTGCGTGCGTGTGCATATGCTACGTATGATATTAGAATTAAATATATGTAGAATAAATCTGACTGCGTTTCTAATATGTGTATGTATATGTATTTTATATTGTAATGGAGTTGTTCTAAATTATTAATTAATACTAAGGCAATTAATATTTTTTCGGTTGCGCAGCGCCAAGTATTTTGAATCAAATATTTATTCGTATTAAAATATTTATTTGTATAAAAATATATCTGCTTAATATTATGTAATACATTGTAATGGAATGTATGAACACAGCATTTCAGCTGTGTGTATGTAGTTGTGTCATCTTAAGCGCAGTTGGAAAGCACCTTTATGTACTGGCAGCTCATTTTGATTTCACATCTTTTTTTGTATTGTATACTTTTTCTATTTTTTTTTGTGATTATTATTGTCTTCTATTTTTTGTGATATATATACTATTTTGAATTTTATAACCTAAGTGCTAAGTGTCAAATAAAGTAAGTTGTCCGAATTTGAAATGACACGAGTTTTTACACTAAATAAGAGACTGAATTATTGTCTCAATTAATAAGGTAAGTCGCCAAAATTTTTAATAAGTTTCTTATGTAGAGTCGCAGACTTGGAAGTTGTCCGGAAATGGTTCGACTGAGAAGCATCTCCTTTCACACAAGTTTCTGGATATTTGTACCATGCATGTACAAAATAATATATATATATTATAACAAATTGCATTGCTTTTAAATTGCTAGATATTTTTATACCAGCAAATTAGAGTTTTTATGTAACGTTTATATTATATATTATAGAAATGAAGGGGACGCACAAGACTCCGATAAAAATGACGCACAGGCTTGGATGAATAGAAATGAAGGGAATGCACAGGCGTGGAAGTTGTCCAGAGAAGATTAAAAAATAAATAGAAAGACAAAGCATCTTGCTTCGCACATGCTTCTGGAAAGTCAAATAAGGTAAATCGACAAAATTATAAATATACCAGCAATTTTTTATAATATATATTGCAACAAATTGCATTGCATTTAAATTGCCTGATATTTGTACTTGTATATACCAGCAATTTAGAGTTTTTATGTAAAGCTTATTTTATATTATAGAAATGAAGGGGACGCACAGGACTTCAATAAAAATGAAGGGGACGCACAGGCTTGGAAGTTGTTCGGAGAAGATTAAATAAATAGAAAGACAAAGCATCTTCCTTCGCACATGATTCTGAAAAGTCAAATAAGGTAAATCGACAAAATTATAAACATACTATATATTGTAACAAATTGCATTGCATTTAAATTGCCTGATATTTGTATTTTTTATATACCAGCAATTTAGAGTTTTTATGTAAAGCTTATTATATTATAGAAATGAAGGGGACGCACAGGCTTGGATAGTAGAATTGATGATGGGGACGCACAGCCTTGGATGAACAGAAATGAAGGGAATGCACAGGCGTGAAAGTTGTCCGGAGAAGATTAAAAAATAAATAGAAAGACAAAGCATCTTGCTTCGCACTTGCTTTTGGAAAGTCAAATAAGGTAAATCGACAAAATTATAAACATACTAAACTAATTTTATTCCAAAACCAATAAATTGTGTGTTGAAAATATTGGATCTCTTCGTTCATCTTCGCTGAATTATTACCATAGCATTTCAATTTCCGGCAACAAGATTTTCTGTCATACGCTCTCATTTCTTTCGGACACATTTGTAATCTACACTTATTATAGCAAAATGCCAGTCTATTTCTATATAGTTG
The DNA here is from genome assembly GCA_929113495.1 of Andrena minutula. Lineage (NCBI taxonomy): Eukaryota > Metazoa > Arthropoda > Insecta > Hymenoptera > Andrenidae > Andrena > Andrena minutula. The sequence continues at coordinate 34,059,997 of OV815993.1, forward strand.
CTACGCTATTCATTAATTTTACTAGTTTTCCATTAACAATATTTCAATTCACCAATAAATATTTGTATATACTATACTAAACCAACACCAGTAAAAATATTGAATCTCATCGTTCAGTTTCGCTAAATTACCATTAACATTTTTTAAATTTCTGCCACAAGACTTTCTATCATATGCTCTCGCCTTCTTTGGACACATTATGTAGTCTCTACACTTACTATAGCAAAAGGCCACTATGTCTATATAATTTCTATATAAGTAAGTTCTACGTTAAGTTGTATCCCCATTAAAAACTTCAAAAAAGTAAAAAAATACGGCAAGTACATGAAATCATATAAATCACAAAAAATAGAAGATAATAATAATAAATCACAGAAAAATAAGAAAATATACAAATCACAAAAAATAGAGGATTTTTTTTTTCCTGGGCGGTTTCCGGGCACTCAGTCCTATGGGACCATTGTGCCCGAGCCCGTACGGGCAGTCCTAGTTGGGAGGGCTTGCCACTAGGCCGGCCTCTCGTGCGAACTCGAGAAGCCAGCTTAGGGTTGTGTCCTCCAGGTTCGACGTGCGGTGGAAGGCAGCTCCCAGCAGTAACTGCCTTTGGGCCGCCATACCCTCGCACTGCGTCATTAGGTGGAGCGGCGTTTCGTCGTCCTCCCCGCACCGCGGGCACCTAGGTCCCTCGCCGATCCCTAGGCGCGCCAGGTGTTTTCTCGTGTGCCAGTGTCCTGTGACCATCCCCACGAGTAGTCGCAGCTGCGACCTATCCAGGCGGCTGAGCGCCGCCCCTATCTTCTTTGAAGGCCGCTTCAGCAGAGCCTTCGCGTGTCTCATCTGTTGGGTCCGTTCCCAGAGTTGTTCGAGTTGCTGTCTGATCCAGCGACTCGTCCACTCCTTCACAGTCCCCATGGAGACACCTACGGTGCACGACGGGTCACGATCCAGATTACGCGCACCTTCTCGAGCCCTGACGTTTGCCCCTTCGTTTCCCTCGATTCCGGCATGCCCCGGAACCCATAGTAGACTGACGCGATTGCTGTTAGCCAATTGCGTCAGCGCGTCCACGCAGTCTAGCACCAGACTGGATCTCACCACCGTGTTGCGGAGGGATCCCAGTGCGGCCCGACTGTCGCTACAGATATAGATGTGCTTGCCCTCATAGCCCCTGTCCAGATTCAATCTGGCACAGGTCCTGATAGCCTGCACCTCCGCCTGAAAGACCGATACGTGTGGGCCCAGGGCGATGGATCTTTCCACCCTGGGCCTCTCCCCACATATCCCGGCTCCGGTTCCGGTTTTGGTTTTGGAACCATCTGTATACCAGATAAGTCCCCCCGGAGAGAGTAACTCCTTCTCGTTTTCTTCCCAGTCCTTCCTGCTTGGAAAGCGAACGACGAAGTTATGTTGGAAGCGGTAGGCTGGGTCACATTGGTCTCCTCCGCAGTCCAGAGCCTCGTACGAGTCCCTTACGTGCTGCAGGATCGCCGCGTGCCCATTCCCCGTGCCTTTCCATCTTCCCGCAAAGTGTATCCTCAGGGCAGCCTTCCTAGCCCCGGCCTCCGCAGCCAAGTGCGGCGGCGGCAGGTCCAGCAAGGCCCCCATCGCCAGGGTGGGCGTGGTGGGAAACGCACCCGTTATCCCCAGCAGTGCCAGGCGATACACCTTGCCCAATGTCCTCCTGTGGGTGTCCCTCCTCATGGAGGTCCACCATACCACTGAGGCGTATATTAGTTGGGGCTCCAGGATGGCTGTATAGATCCATTTAACCACCCATGGTTTTAATCCCCATGTGCTGCCGAACATCCTTCTGCAGGCCCAGTAGGTGACAAGCGCCTTCTGGGTCTGCTTCGTGATGTGGCTTTTCCACGTGAGCTTCTTATCCAGGGTCACTCCCAGATATTTTACCTCCGAGGAGGTGTGAAGCTCCGCTCCGAATATTGAGGGGGCCTTAAACTTTAAGTTCCGCTTCCTCGTGAACAGTACCATCTCCGTCTTGGACGGATTTACCCTTAGGTTTTGGTTGTGGCACCATTCCTGAACCAGTGTGAGTGCCTTCTGCATTCTCCTGGCCATGCATGTCGGGCTCGTGCCTCTGACAGCGATCGCTATGTCGTCGGCATAGCCCTGTACTATTACGCCTTCTTCTCCGAGCCCACGCAGTAACTCGTCTACCACCAGGGTCCACAGCAGTGGGGAGAGAACTCCCCCCTGCGGGCAGCCCCTGTTGGCCCGAGCCCTTATCGTGGTCCCTTCCCAGCTGGCCGTCACGGCTCTAGTCCGCAACTTGTTGCGGATCCACCTTCCGATCGACTCTTCGACCTTGAAGTTGTCTAGAGCCCTGCTTATGGCATCCAAGGATGTGTTATCGAACGCTCCTTCGATGTCTAGGAATACGCTCAGGACCGACTGTTTCCGCTCCAGGGCCCCTTCTACCACCCCTACCAGGTGGTGGAGCGCCGTCTCCACGGATCTGCCGGCCTGATACGCGTGTTGGGAGTTTTGAACTGGTCTTTCCACCAGCGCATGTTCCCTGATGTGCCTATCCACCAGTCTTTCCAGCGTCTTCAGAAGGAAGGACGTTAAGCTGATAGGCCTGAAGGATTTGGCAGAATCGTAGTCCTTCTTCCCTGGTTTGGGTATGAACACGACTCTAGCCGTTCTCCATGTTTTGGGTATATACCCCAAGGCAAGACAGGATTTGAAGATAAGGTCCAGTCGTTTTATCAGGTCCTCCCCTCCTTCCTGTAAAAGGGCGGGGAAGATCCCGTCTACTCCCGGACTCTTAAATCTCTTAAATGAGTTTATGGCCCATCTGATCCTGTCTCGGTTTACCACTCTGGAGGCCATCCCCCAGTCCTTCGGTCCGTCGCTTTGAGGTTCCAGCTCTACTGTTGGCTGCCCCTGCTGACAGAATCCCGAGCCTGGGAAGTGGACCTCTATCAGGTGTTCTAGGATTTGTTGTCGGTCCTCTAAGTACCTCCCGTCCGGGAGTCTGAGTCCGTTCAGTTTTTCCGGAGGTCCGGTTGCAAAAACCTTTCGAAGCCTAGCCACTAGTGGTAGGGCCTCGGATTCATGGCAGAATCCCCTCCAGCTTTTTCTTGTAGTTTTCCCATTCGACCCTCGTGCCAAGCCTCATGGCTCTGTTTAGCAGCTTCCGGGTTCTGGTCCTGTACCTGGTCAGCTCCTGGTTCCACCAGGGTACCCGTCTGCTGCTTTTCCTTTGTTTGGCCGGGCATGATGCCTCATACGATTGGGTGATCGCAGCCTGCAGTTTCTCAACCGCCTGCTCGATCCCCCCACCCGTTCTCGGGGGTCCGAAGTTCCCCCCGAGCCTTCCTTCTAGCTCCTCTTTGTAGAGTTGCCAGTCGGTGGCCCTGGGGTTCCTGTAGACTCCCGTGGGTTCGTGTGCCGCGTCTCCCGCCAGTTTAAATTCGATTAGCCTGTGGTCGGAGAGTGTTACCTCCTCCGCCACATGCCAATCCTTTATTGCTTGAGCCACCTTTCTGGAGCCCAGCGTGATGTCAATTACCTCCTGCCTTCTGGAGGTAACGAACGTGGGCTTGGAACCTCGATTGAGGATCTCCAGTTCCGTTGTCGAGAGGTATTCGAGTAAGCTCGTCCCTCTCTTGTTGATATCGGTGCTGCCCCATACAATGTGGTGGGCATTGACGTCGCATCCCACCACCAGTTGCAGCCCCCTATTTTTACATGCCTCCACCAGTGCTCTGAGTTCCCTCGTTGGGGGGAACTTCTCAGAGTCGTATGGTAGCTATGCTGAGCAGACCACGACCTTTTCCGTGTTCCCGCCCATTTTTGGCTCTATTAGGACAGCTGTTAGGTCCCTAGTGCAGAATTCTCCCAGCCTCAAGGCGTGCAGTCTTTTACTCGCGTAGACGCACGCTCTTGGTCCGGGGTCACCGGGCCCGTGTACGAGGGTGGATCAATAAGTACCCGTGTTAGGAATGAAGAAGCAAGTTTTTCACAAATTTGTTTTTCTATTTCTCAACGTAATCTCCTTTTACTATAATACACTTTTCCCAACGTTTCTGCCATTTTTTTAACCCCTCCAAAAAATACGATTTGTCAAACTCTTCAAAATACGCTTCTGTCTCGACGATAACCTCCTCGTTTGAGCTGAATTTTTTTCCCCCGAGCCACGTTTTCATGTTGGGGAACAGAAAGAAGTCGCAGGGAGCCAAGTCGGGCGAGTACGGTGGGTGCGGCAGCAATTGGTAGTGCAGTTCATGAAGTTTGGCCGCGACAATTTTTGATGAATGTGCTGGTGCGTTATCGTGGTGAAACAGCACTTGTTTCTTAGCCAAATGGGGCCGTGTCTCCTTCAATTTTTTATCGAATCGGTCCAATAATTCACTGTAGTACTGCCCCGTGGTCGTTCTTCCTTTCTGCAAAAAGTCCATGAGGATTATTCCCTTTGAATCCCAAAAAATCGTGGCCATGACCTTTCCGGCCGATTGGACCGTCTTTGCCTTCTTCGGAGCAGATTCACCCTGAAAAATCCATTGTTTTGACTGTCGCTTGGTCTCTGGCGTATAATAATGGATCCAGGTTTCATCAACGGTGACGACTCGACGCAAAAACTCCTGGGAATTTCGCTTAAAGAGGTCCAAACACTGCTTCGACATTGACAGCCGTATCCGCTTGTTGTCCACCGTAAGCAATCGCGGCACCCATTGGGCCGACACCTTTTTCATGCTTAACTTGTCGTGTAAAATATTAATTGCCGTTCCGTACGACACGCCTACGGCATCTGCTACTTCGCGCACTTTCGTTCGGCGATCAGCGAGAATCATGTCGCGGACCTTCTCAACGATTTTCTCGGTAACCACGTCTGCCGGGCGGCCTGGGCGCTCCTCATCAAAAACAGATGTACGACCACGTTTAAATTCGTTGAACCAATATCTTACGGTTGTCATAGATGGTGAAGTGTCCCCATAGACAGCATCCAACTTCGCTTTTATTTCTTCGCATGTTTTTCCATCCAAAAATAAAAAGCGAATTACGGATCGATATTGTTCTTTTTCCATTTTAGCGAGAAACACGAAACACGTGTGATACAACTGGCTGCCAAATAAAAACTAACCTATGAATCAGTCTGAAATTTAGTATGGTGTCGTGTGACAGATGACAAAACACGGCGGCAATACCAACTTTCCTCAGCAACACCACCTGTCTTCACACACGGGTACTTATTGATCCACCCTCGTATTATAGTGCCCTGTCTCTCGTTCAGTCCTCCTACTCGACCCTTGATCAGCCAAGGTTCTTGTATGAGTACTATGTCTGTTTGCAGCACCATTGTGCGGCGGTCAAGTAGATCCGTCGCTGCTTTGCAGTGCTGCAGATTTATCTGCGAGATGCTGATGCATCCTGCAGCCATGATGGCTGCAGTATAGCTCGCTCTCGCACGTGCTCCGGGGGAAGTAGTGTGTCCCGTGTTACGGTCCACTTCTATTTCCCCCTTCGCTTTACCGTGGCGGCCTTGCTCTCCACCCCGGCGATTTTGAGGAACTGGTCCCTCAGTGACCCCGAGTTGGTAGTCCTTTGGACTCCTCCTCGGGTCCCCGAGGGCCCAGCCCTACCCCACCCCACGGCCTTCAGGGGTCTCCCCCTTTTTCCGCAGGTGGGTAAATTCACCTCCTTCGTCATGGGGAGTCGGTCCCCCCCCGTGGGTGTGCCGGAGGTCTCCCCCGCGGTCGCCACCACCGAGGGTTCCTTCCCTCCCCCCGCTGCTCCGCTCTGGGCTTGGTCCTGAGGGGCCGGGTCGGCTCCGGTGCTGGGTATCGCCCCCGCGCCCGAGGCCTCCCCCACTCCCCCCGGCCCAATCCCTGCACTGGCCTGGGGTGCCGCTGCCGCCGCCCCCCGCGCCGCTCCCGGTTCCCCGCCACCCCCGCCGGTCCAAGCCTGGAACTCCCTAAGGAGCGCCCTGCCCAGCCCCACGTGGATGACGAAGCCCCGCTTGCTTAGCGCTTCGTGCGACTCCGCGTCCACCCCCAGGATCAAGTGCACGGATCGTTCCGCCTCCCTTCTGCCCCACACCCTCCATAGTTGGGTGCGGAGGCCCGGGTTTTGCCGGCCGATCCGTTGTAGGATGACTTCCGTCTTCTCCGGAGGTCCGGGGATGACGGTCGCCATCTTTCGAAGCCTGGGTAGGCACTCTCTCTCCATTACCTGGAGAGATGCGCCCTCCCAGGGCTTCAGGTTTGTTGCCGCTTCTTTTAGCCATTGCTTGGCTGCGGCGTCCGTGCAGGTTACCCAGAGGATGCCCTGCACGAACCTACACTCTTCGAAGCGGGGGGCCGCCATTTCCTTGGGAATGGCGTCCATCGCTTCTCCGAGCTTCCTCATCACCAGATCCCCCTGCTCCGGTGTTAGCGTGGTTTCGGGGTAGTCAGATGGCGCTATCGCCACCTTCCTACCCCCCACCAGCGCTTCCTTGAAGTTGGAGGGCTCTGGGACGATTAGCCCTTTTCTTTTTGCAGGGTGTTCGGGGGTCGAGCCATCGGTCTGTCGGGCCCTTTTCAGGCCCTTGCCCGTGGTCTCTTCTCCCTTCCCACCCTGCTTTGCGGAGGGGTCTGTTTGCCCGTCATGCGGGCCCACCTCCCCCTCCGTTGCCTTTCCGGAGGTCGGCGCTCCCGCTTGGGTCGCCTCCAAGGTGGTCCCGAGTGAAGCCAATTTGGCTTTTCGGGCCCTCCTCTTTGCCGCCCCGCTGCGGGTCGCCTTCCTCCGCTTAGTCGGAGTGTCGGGCGCTGCTTCGGCTTTGTCACCGTCGCCCGCGCCCGTCCTCCGTGTGGTAGCTTCCGCCCCCGAGAGCCCGGTTTCAACCGCCGCGGCTGGCGCCGCGTCAGTCTCTGCCGGTCCCTGTACGGTGACTTCCGCCGTGTGTACGGGAGATGTTCCCTCTTTCGAGGGCCCTTCTCCCGCTGGTTTTTCTCTAATTAGAGTTAGATCGCTTTCCATACGATTCCCACGAGTGTGCAGGAAGTATGCGGTCCACCCCCACAGAGCCTGCTATGTGGGGGTAAGGCTAAATACAATGGGGAGTCGCCTGGTACCCCAAGGGCATCGTTCGAGGCACCGTACCCCGGTACCATTCATCCCTCGGCACGATAGCTTCCACCTTGGATTGGGGAGTTGGTCCACGACAGGGCCTTCGCTTGCCACGCGGGGTTGTTAGGCCTCGGGGTTCGCTTATAGCACCCGCTAACCGTCACGTTCCCCGACACCCCCTTTCGCTACGGCCCGGTCACCGTGTGGTGATCCAGTCCGCGGCGATCAGAGGAGCCGCTTCACGCTCTGGCCGTTCTCCTATCCGCCACCTGGAGACGCGCTCGGTTGGTGCTCAACCTAGATCGACTCGGGCCGATCTAGTCCCCCGCTCCCCTTTACGGGGGTAGGGGGACCGCCGAGAAAAATAGAAGATAATAATAATAAATCACAGAAAAATAAGAAAATATACAAATCACAAAAAATAGAAGATAATAATAATCTTTGTAAAAAGAAGTGAGATCCCCATAAAAAACTTCAAGAAAGTAAAAAATACGCCAAGTACATGAAAATCACAAAAAATAGAAGATAATAATAATTATAAAATTAAAAAAAGATGTGAAATCAAAATGAGCTGCCAGTACATAAAGATGCTTTCCAATTGCGCTTTAGATGACACAACTACATATGCACGGCTAAAATTCCATTACTCATAATGGCTATTTATACAAAGAAAAAATGTATTAAATAATAATATGCAGATATATTTTTATACAAATAAATATTTTAATACGAATAAATATTTGATTCAAAATACTTGGCGCTGCGCCCGGAATTGGTGTTGTTAAACTCAATAAATATGTATAAATTGCATTAATCCTTTTCTTTCTTTCTTGTACGTGTGTGTGTGTGTGTGTGTGTGTGTGTAAATATATGTAGAATAAATCTGACTGCGTTTCTAATATGTGTATGTATATGTATTTTATATTGTAATGGAGTTGTTGTAAATTATTAATACAGCAGCGCCAAGTATTTTGAATCAAATATTTATTCGTATTAAAATATTTATTTGTATAAAAATATATCTGCATATTATTATTTAATACATTTTTTCTTTGTATAAATAGCCATTATGAGTAATGGAATTTTAGCCGTGCATATGTAGTTGTGTCATCTAAAGCGCAATTGGAAAGCATCTTTATGTACTGGCAGCTCATTTTGATTTCACATCTTTTTTTAATTTTGTAATTATTATTATCTTCTATTTTTTGTGATTTTCATGTACTTGGCGTATTTTTTTACTTTCTTGAATCTAGAGACGCGGTAGCGTCTCGACGCCAAGTACATGAAAAACACCCGGTATATGTCGATGTCGCTGCCGTGTACCTTTACTCGTCGCGGAGACACTCTAACCTAATTCTGACATTTGTACATTAATATCTCATCACGCCTGCAATATTTTGTAAATTTAAAGGCATTTTTCTTATGTAAACCGCATATCGGCTTTCGAATAAGACCAATTTCAATAAAATCGGTCCACGCATGACAGAGATATCGTAATATCGTCTCATGGATCTGTCGTAATTGGTACGATTTTTCTTCTTCTGATTCTCCTAGAAATTTTTCGTCATCAAACATTACGTATATATATTTTTCATCGTACGTACATACGCGTTACACACACGCCTTCAGCCAACACATGTATCGTTCTTCGTTCGTCGTCCGCCATTGTACGTACATATATATATATATACTATTTTGAATTTTATAACCTAAGTGCTAAGTGTCAAATAAAGTAAGTTGTCCCAATTTGAAATGTCAGGAGTTTTTACACTACATAGGAGACTGAATTATTGTCTCAATTAATAAGGTAAGTCGCCAAAATTTTTTTAATAGATTTCTTATGTAGAGTCGCAGACTTGGAAGTTATCCGGAGAAGGTTCGACAGAGAAGCATCTCCTTTCGCATAATAATATATATTGCAACAAATTGCATTTAAATTGCCTGATATTTGTATTTGTATATACCAGCAAAATAGAGTTTTTAGGTAAAGCTTATTATATTATTATTATAGAAATCAAGGGGACGCACAGGACTTTGATAAAAATGAAGGGGACGCACAGGCGTGGAAGTTGTCCGGAGAAGATTAAATTAAATAAATAGAAAGACAAAGCATCTTGCTTCGCACATGCTTCTGGAAAGTCAAATAAGGTAAATCGACAAAATTATAAATATACCAGCAATTTAGAGTTTTTATAATATATATTGCAACAAATTGCATTGCATTTAAACTGCCTGATATTTGTACTTGTATATACCAGCAATTTAGAGTTTTTATGTAAAGCTTATTTTATATTATAGAAATGAAGGGGACGCACAGGCTTGGATAGTAGAATTGATGATGGAGACGCACAGGCTTGGATGAACAGAAATAAAGGGAATGCACAGGCGTGAAAGTTGTCCGGAGAAGATTAAAAAATAAATAGAAAGACAAAGCATCTTGCTTCGCACTTGCTTTTGGAAAGTCAAATAAGGTAAATCGACAAAATTATAAACATACTAAACTAATTTTATTCCAAAACCAATAAATTGTGTGTTGAAAATATTGGACCTCTTCGTTCATCCTCGTTGAATTATTACCATAGCATTTAAATTTCCAGCAACAAGACTTTCTGCCATACGCTCTCATTTCCTTTGGACACATTTTATAATCTACACTTACTTTAACAAAATGCCACTATATTTCTATATAGTTGCTACGCTATTCATTATTAATTTTACTAGTTTTCCATTAACAATATTTCAATTCACCAATAAATATTATTTTTTATACTATACTAAACCAACACCAATAAAAATATTGAATCTCTTCATTCATTTTCGCTAAATTACCATTAACATTTCTTAAATTTCTGCCACAAGACTTTCTATCGCAGATCTTCCCAAGTAGGGGAAATCTGCTTCTGAAACACATGTTTCGGTTCTCCTTCCAACGCTGTGCCTGCGGATAAGGTGGGACGATTTCTACTGTCCTCTCTCTCTGCTTCCTAGCGGCGTTACTGTCTCCTCTGAGAGAGGGAGTGTTGGAGGGAGAACCGAAACATGTGTTTCAGAAGCAGATTTCCCCTACTTGGGAAGGCCTGGATTCTATCGTATGCTCTCATCTCCTTTGTACACATTATGTAGTCTCTATCTACACTTACTGTAGCAAAAGGCCACTATTTCTATATAATTTCTATAAAAGTAAGTTCTACGTTAAGTTGTATATACCCATAAAAAACTTCAAAGAAGTAAAAAAATACGCCAAGTACATGAAAAATCAAATAAATCACAAAAAATAGAAGACAATAATACTCACAAAAAGTAGAATCTAGAATTTATCCTTAATTCTGTCGCGTGATAATTCGTAATTTATAATATTAAAAATTATCTAAAGTCAGTCCCTACGCAAATTATCTTTGTAAAAAGAAGTGAGATCCCCATAAAAAACTTCAAAAAAGTAAAAAAATACAAGTACATGAAAAATCAAATAAATCACAAAAAATAGAAGACAATAATAATCACAAAAAAAAATAGAAAAAGTATACAATACAAAAAAAGATGTGAAATCAAAATGAGCTGCCAGTACATAAAGGTGCTTTCCAACTGCGCTTAAGATGACACAACTACATACACACAGCTGAAATGCTGTGTTCATACATTCCATTACAATGTATTACATAATATTAAGCAGATATATTTTTATACAAATAAATATTTTAATACGAATAAATATTTTATTCAAAATACTTGGCGCTGCGCCCCGAATTGGTGTTGCTAAATTCAATAAATATGTATAAATTGCATTAATCCTTTTCTTTCTTTCTTGTACGTGCGTGCGTGCGTGCGTGTGTGTGCGTGCGTGCGTGTGCATATGCTACGTATGATATTAGAATTAAATATATGTAGAATAAATCTGACTGCGTTTCTAATATGTGTATGTATATGTATTTTATATTGTAATGGAGTTGTTCTAAATTATTAACTAATACTAAGGCAATTAATATTTTTTCGGTTGCGCAGCGCCAAGTATTTTGAATCAAATATTTATTCGTATTAAAATATTTATTTGTATAAAAATATATCTGCTTAATATTATGTAATACATTGTAATGGAATGTATGAACATAGCATTTCAGCTGTGTGTATGTAGTTGTGTCATCTTAAGCGCAGTTGGAAAGCACCTTTATGTACTGGCAGCTCATTTTGATTTCACATCTTTTTTTGTATTGTATACTTTTTCTATTTTTTTTTGTGATTATTATTGTCTTCTATTTTTTGTGATATATATACTATTTTGAATTTTATAACCTAAGTGCTAAGTGTCAAATAAAGTAAGTTGTCCGAATTTGAAATGACACGAGTTTTTACACTAAATAAGAGACTGAATTATTGTCTCAATTAATAAGGTAAGTCGCCAAAATTTTTAATAAGTTTCTTATGTAGAGTCGCAGACTTGGAAGTTGTCCGGAGATGGTTCGACTGAGAAGCATCTCCTTTCACACAAGTTTCTGGATATTTGTACCATGCATGTACAAAATAAAATATATATATATATATTATAACAAATTGCATTGCTTTTAAATTGCTAGATATTTTTATACCAGCAAATTAGAGTTTTTATGTAACGTTTATATTATATATTATAGAAATGAAGGGGACGCACAAGACTCCGATAAAAATGACGCACAGGCTTGGATGAATAGAAATGAAGGGAATGCACAGGCGTGGAAGTTGTCCAGAGAAGATTAAAAAATAAATAGAAAGACAAAGCATCTTGCTTCGCACATGCTTCTGGAAAGTCAAATAAGGTAAATTGACAAAATTATAAACATACTAAACTAATTTTATTCCAAAACCAATAAATTGTGTGTTGAAAATATTGGACCTCTTCGTTCATCCTCGTTGAATTATTACCACAGCATTTAAATTTCCAGCAACAAGACTTTCTGCCATACGCTCTCATTTCCTTTGAACACATTTTATAATTTACACTTACTTTAACAAAATGCCACACTATTTCTATATAGTTGCTACGCTATTCATTATTAATTTTACTAGTTTCCCATTAACAATATTTCAATTCACCAATAAATATTATTTTTTATACCCCTGATAACCATCTGCCGCCCATCTGCAAGCAGATGGACGGCAGGGTCTGGCGGGAGAGCGCAGGATCTGCCGGCAGCTGCGGTGCAGTCTACGTCCGCATTCGACCAGGGCATGGACACTCCAATGCTTTAAGCATGCAGAAGGATAGACGCCAGCGACGCCATCTAGCATCTACTCATGACCCCAAAATAAGATAATAGATGACCGTTCAGATGATGCAGATATTATTCAGATAATGTGCTGTACGTAATTAAAGAACTTAATAAAATGAAGAGACCAATAGAAAAACATACAAAAATACATGATTAGTTGTTACAGTAACTATTTGTAATAACTAATTATGTATTTCTGTATGTTTTTCTATCGGTCTCTTCATTTTATTAAGTTCTTATTCATAAAAGTGTGTTTTATGAATAAGAACAGGTAATGAAATTGTTTTAAAGAATTTTTTTATTATATTCCAAGCAAAGTAATGTGTACATTACAAAAGTACTTATTTCCAAATGTGTTTATAACAAAAGGGCTTATGTCCAAATGGTTTCATACAAGAGACCTTATCTCTATACTAAACTGTATAAGTAAATGGTATCTGTGACTGCCGGTAACGTTCTCACTCTCTCTCGGGCTATCCCTGCTCGCTCGCGTTCAGTGCTCCTCACCCGATCTCGTCCTAAGGCACAACATTAAATACTGGTTATTACAATTAATATTAAAATGATAAAAATGGTTTATTTTTAATTAAAAATAAATTAGTAATTATAGGTACACGAGTGAAATGATATTTAAAATAAAAACTTATTAGGAGAAAAAAGCTTGCTTCTTTTATGCATTCGATTGCAAACAATTCCTTAAAATATTAAGGAAAAGCGTTTGCTTTAAACGAATTCTTGGCAATTTAAGATTTTCTATAAGATAAAGCAATTGCTTGTGTTTTTATTCATATGAATTTAAGCAATTCCTAGTAAAATATTAAGGAAAAGCAATTGCTTTCACTTTATTCATTAGGCCCATTGTCTCTGAGTTTAAAACATTGCCGCTATTAGATGGAAGAATAAAATGTACGTGTGCTAATAAATTTTTTTTTTTCAATAAACATAGATACATACCACAGTTTTTTGCAGACATTGAAAATTTGTTTCATGTGGAAATTTTCACTGTTGAAAAAGCACTCCTCACATATGCCCTCGTACGCGACTTCCATATATACTGTTGACCGATACATCGTCGACCAATTTCGCTATAAGACAGGAACCGACGAGTTCTATATACAACATAAAGGATATTTTACTAATTATTATCGTAATTATCATAATTATTACTACTATTACATCATGCATACCTGCGACACCCGTACCAGTCTTTGCGCACTTTGACCTGACCCGGACTCAGCACCCTTACGTATGCAAGTAATTTTCAACGTAGATCCTTCTCTGCATCTTTTCTTAGGTCTTCTGTCTGTCATCTCCTGTGAACATAAAGGGTGAATAATAAATACTAAATTTAAGTCATGTCCTGTGAACTTAAACGGTGAATTAAATTTATTATTTCCTTCGTCACTTTCTTGGGAAAGTGACGCCGGCGTCGATCGACTCGCGTGATCGTACGATCTACGAGTACAAGTGCCATTGCAGGCACTTGTAACCACTGACCCCGTCAGTGGTACCGCACTTTAGAGCGCGGTGCGACGCCGAACCGATACAGTAGTTTTACTATTATCGGAGAGACTCTTTTTTTTATTTCCTTCGTCACTTTCTTGGGAAAGTGACGCCGGCGTCGATCGACTCGCGTGATCGTACGATCTACGAGTACAAGTGCCATTGCAGGCACTTGTAACCACTGACCCCGTCAGTGGTACCGCACTTTAGAGCGCGGTGCGACGCCGAACCGATACAGTAGTTTTACTATTATCGGAGAGACTCTTTTTTTTATTTCCTTCGTCACTTTCTTGGGAAAGTGACGCCGGCGTCGATCGACTCGCGTGATCGTACGATCCACGAGTACAAGTGCCATTGCAGGCACTTGTAACCACTGACCCCGTCAGTGGTACCGCACTTTAGAGCGCGGTGCGACGCCGAACCGATACAGTAGTTTTACTATTATCGGAGAGACTCTTTTTTTTATTTCCTTCGTCACTTTCTTGGGAAAGTGACGCCGGCGTCGATCGACTCGCGTGATCGTACGATCTACGAGTACAAGTGCCATTGCAGGCACTTGTAACCACTGACCCCGTCAGTGGTACCGCACTTTAGAGCGCGGTGCGACGCCGAACCGATACAGTAGTTTTACTATTATCGGAGAGACTCTTTTTTTTATTTCCTTCGTCACTTTCTTGGGAAAGTGACGCCGGCGTCGATCGACTCGCGTGATCGTACGATCTACGAGTACAAGTGCCATTGCAGGCACTTGTAACCACTGACCCCGTCAGTGGTACCGCACTTTAGAGCGCGGTGCGACGCCGAACCGATACAGTAGTTTTACTATTATCGGAGAGACTCTTTTTTTTATTTCCTTCGTCACTTTCTTGGGAAAGTGACGCCGGCGTCGATCGACTCGCGTGATCGTACGATCTACGAGTACAAGTGCCATTGCAGGCACTTGTAACCACTGACCCCGTCAGTGGTACCGCACTTTAGAGCGCGGTGCGACGCCGAACCGATACAGTAGTTTTACTATTATCGGAGAGACTCTTTTTTTTATTTCCTTCGTCACTTTCTTGGGAAAGTGACGCCGGCGTCGATCGACTCGCGTGATCGTACGATCCACGAGTACAAGTGCCATTGCAGGCACTTGTAACCACTGACCCCGTCAGTGGTACCGCACTTTAGAGCGCGGTGCGACGCCGAACCGATACAGTAGTTTTACTATTATCGGAGAGACTCTTTTTTTTATTTCCTTCGTCACTTTCTTGGGAAAGTGACGCCGGCGTCGATCGACTCGCGTGATCGTACGATCCACGAGTACAAGTGCCATTGCAGGCACTTGTAACCACTGACCCCGTCAGTGGTACCGCACTTTAGAGCGCGGTGCGACGCCGAACCGATACAGTAGTTTTACTATTATCGGAGAGACTCTTTTTTTTATTTCCTTCGTCACTTTCTTGGGAAAGTGACGCCGGCGTCGATCGACTCGCGTGATCGTACGATCTACGAGTACAAGTGCCATTGCAGGCACTTGTAACCACTGACCCCGTCAGTGGTACCGCACTTTAGAGCGCGGTGCGACGCCGAACCGATACAGTAGTTTTACTATTATCGGAGAGACTCTTTTTTTTATTTCCTTCGTCACTTTCTTGGGAAAGTGACGCCGGCGTCGATCGACTCGCGTGATCGTACGATCCACGAGTACAAGTGCCATTGCAGGCACTTGTAACCACTGACCCCGTCAGTGGTACCGCACTTTAGAGCGCGGTGCGACGCCGAACCGATACAGTAGTTTTACTATTATCGGAGAGACTCTTTTTTTTATTTCCTTCGTCACTTTCTTGGGAAAGTGACGCCGGCGTCGATCGACTCGCGTGATCGTACGATCCACGAGTACAAGTGCCATTGCAGGCACTTGTAACCACTGACCTCGTCAGTGGTACCGCACTTTAGAGCGCGGTGCGACGCCGAACCGATACAGTAGTTTTACTATTATCGGAGAGACTCTTTTTTTTATTTCCTTCGTCACTTTCTTGGGAAAGTGACGCCGGCGTCGATCGACTCGCGTGATCGTACGATCCACGAGTACAAGTGCCATTGCAGGCACTTGTAACCACTGACCTCGTCAGTGGTACCGCACTTCACAGCGCGGTGCGACGCCGGACTAAATAAAATTGAACCTATTTTACGTTCCGCATTCCAATCTGTTTCCTTTGCGTATGGTTTTCATATAGCACTCCTGTGCTAGTTTAAATGGTTTACAAAGTCGTCGGGTTTTCGGTATAATGCGGCCTTTAAGAATTCTATTCACGTACGTGACCGCATCTTCTATATATTTTTTCACGCATATTTGGGTGAATGTTTTGAAAACATGGGATTTATGATCGCTACATGTCCAAAAATTAAATTCTACCATACGCTGGATCATGTTTTGCAACTTATTGCCCATTCTTTTGTGGGAGATATTCTTACTGATAGCTCTTCTTAAATATCATTTTGCAAGTAAATGCTGGTCTGTAAAACACGTAGTTCCCTGCCTCTTAGACGACTGCTTTTGAAAAGAGTCAAAACATGTCGCACATCCTTTTAATGCAGGTAGGCTGTTTTTAATACTTTTAATAATGTCTCCGGAATTGTACATTTTAATTTCTTTCATATTGGTAAGGGGTACTTGGTGCTCATCTTGGTCCTCATCGACTTCCTCATCGTCCACTTCATGTGGTAGATATTCAGTGCCACTAAGTAGCGTTGTATATTGCGGCAGAAGAAAATCTCCGCTATCGTCCTCGCAATTATATCCCGGCGAGTGCTTCGACGTCAAACTTGTTATCAACAACGATTTGAATATGGCCTCGAATTGGTAGCACGTAGGCTTGTTCGATCTGAAATCGTGGCTCTTAACATTGCCAAAAAAATTTTCTAGTGGATCTTGATTGACGTTCCTCGTAGCAAAACTTTCAAAGCCCATTCCTTCTAATTTTTCCCACAACAATTGGAAACCTTGCAGAGTATCCATCAAATTCTGCAGGCACGGAATGTCTGTTTTAACTGCTTTCTTGGTTGTGGAATTAATAAATCTGATGCTTCTTAGTTGCCTCCTTACGTTCGCGAAAAATTCGGCGTGGTAACTTGTTGCAGACCACGGTATTCTCTTGGGGTGGTTATCTCCGCAATTAAC
The DNA here is from genome assembly GCA_929113495.1 of Andrena minutula. Classification (NCBI taxonomy): domain Eukaryota; kingdom Metazoa; phylum Arthropoda; class Insecta; order Hymenoptera; family Andrenidae; genus Andrena; species Andrena minutula. Next base: position 34,076,974 of record OV815993.1, read on the forward strand.
ACCATTTGTCCCGTCTCCAATCCCATTCATTAAATGGAGGATGTAAGCCGTATTGATGCCCTCAGCTGGCATCTTCCTGTCTCCAATACTGGTCTTCATCGATGCACTTGTCCTTGCAAGGAGATCTACGAAACAAGACATCTTTTTACTGAAAATCTGCATCATATGTTTGACTTTCATTTTATTTATTTTTTCGGGATAAACGTGTTGATCCGTCAAATCCGGTACGTGTCGCTCAATTAAATCCGAATGAACATCGATTTCGTAAGCTGTGATAATATGGTTCCACGCTGCAAATTTTCTATCTTCATTCTGCAAATGTGGTCTATCAAAATCGATTTCTATACCCTTAGTCAAAAAATTGTTCCGCATGCACTTCAGCATGTGCGGAGCATCGTACAGTGGAATAAATTCGACGTCATCGATGAGGATCGTCCAATACTTTTTAATTCCTTTCGGCTCTCGAATTCTGTCCGTGTCTTGTTGCATTGTCTTGATGGCCTTCATATTGGAGGAGCCTTGGTCACATACTGTTGCTGCGACTATATAACCGGCTTCAGTAACAGCTCGGACGACCTCCTTGATGCAACGTATTAGTTGCTCGTATGTTGTTTGTCCAGCACAAAAATTGTATGTGACCGGGATCTTCCAACCGGTTTTTATGCCTCGCAGCATGAAAACCAGTGCGTGGTCTGCATACTTTGAGGTCCGATTTGTACCCCAATCTTCCAGCCCAACAACTTTGTCCTTTTCGGCACAGTATTGCACATTCAGCATTAGCGATACTTCATCCCACATGAGTACGCATACCTTATCCAGTGGATCCATCATGCGGCTGGCTGTTTCCTTCAAGCAGTTTTTCATTGTCTCTGTAACACCACAATCCAAACGGATGTGATTTAACAGTTGGCGAACTCTTCTTGGAGCAGGAATTGGGAGAAAAGTACATAAGTATTTGTATGCAGACGCTGATCTTTTATAAATCGACAGACATAGGAGCCTTTCATCTGGCGTGTATCGTCGTCCATGTTTATGTTTACCAGCATTTCTGAGTATCATGCTGACAAAGTTCCTTTGCAGTGTACTAAGATCTCCTAAGTGTTTGTCAAATTCCACGGCCTTCGCATTGCTCATAAGCTTCTTCAAACGATCTGCATATCGTAAGCTTTTGGTCCTATAATTATCCATATCCTTTTTTGCTTGTAATACGTGCTGATACATTTCTCTTGTGTTTTCATCTAAATCTTTCCTTTTCCAAACTAAACGTTTACAAGCCCTAGATTTTGTGGCATTATGTACATTTTCATCTTGGGAATATATGTTGGAACTGGGACCAGGAAGTACATTACTGCTTTCTATATTGGAAAAGTTACTTACGGTAGATTTCGGCGTAGTTGGAAAAATTGAGTCACTAGGTTCAGCAACTGCAAGGGAACAGCTTTCTCTGTAAGACCTTTTTTGCGCTGACTTTGGAAACCAATTCCCAAATGTATCGGGTGAAAAATCTGCAGTAGGCGGAGTAATATTGATCCCGAGTGACAAATCTTCCTTCCTGTCCACATCAATTTTCTTATCTACTTCCTCTGACGATGAACTGCTTTCCCTTTTGTCAGGCAGCAACAAGGAAGGTACTGTTCCTTTCTTCAGCCTTTTCTGTTTACTGCATTGATAATCTTGTGCTTGAAAATGTAAATGACAAATTACGTATCGGTCATCGTAAACTTGCTTGGAGGTTAAGCCTAGCAATCGCGGATTATGCGTTGCTTCAATCCACTGCGATGCGATTACAGTTCTTGGAAAACGATGAGATTTTACCTGTCGAGTTGATGGACAATCCAGGACAGCACACTTTTGCTTGTCATTTGAACGTTTCATGTTCATTTTCAACGCAAAATTACTTACCTTACCAAACACAACACAACACTTTACTGCACTTTACCGATAAAAATTTCACTGAAAATTGTTTACGGTTGCTGACAATTTGATCAGATACAATATAGCAAATGACAGTGAATGGCGGCAAATCACGGCAAATGGCGGCCACGTGCAACTGATTTGAACTGATTACTGAGTGCAACGAAGACAGACGCAACCAAGCGCCAGCGGAGTGCGGGGCGTGGAGGGGCGCAACAGCGCCATCTCGATACTACTCAAAACGGGATGAACTATGTTTCTGCACGGCGCTTATATTACTGTCCACCCCCTGCATTCGACTACGGATCTGCCGGCAGAGTCTGCGTGGCCAGAGATTAACAAGGATACGTGCACATATGGTTGTATTTATGAAGAGCAATACAAAAGAAGAAAATCTAAATATTATAGCACGTCACTCACCAGAAAATAGTCGTAACTTACCAAAATGAAGAGACGAAAAGCTAAAAATTGTTTTTTTTTTTTTTTTTTTTTTTACATGGTGGAAATCCCTAACGGATACCTCACCCCCCCCCCCCGTGGGAGGGATAAGATTATGTGGGGCTTGCACCCACTAAAACCACCATGGTGACTGCCTGACGCGAGAAGCTACACAAGGGAGAGGGACTGGCAGCGAGATACATCTAGCGAATATAAAAGTGGAAGAATTTAAATACTATGGATCTTACGGCTTCTCGCTGTGCGTAATAACAGCAACGATATACCTACGGGGTTCTGAGAGATTTGTGTCAGTGGACATACTACAGCGAAAAGGCATTCTATAACATTTGCCACGAACCTGATCGGGGGAGATATATAAAATTTCAGGACTCAATGTGGCACATTTATATATGCCAAGAGCCGAAGACTGTATGCCGACATCATAAAAATTGTCGACTTCTAAAAATTTTTTGATACCCAAACGATACGAGTCATTGTCCATGCCAATAGTGAAAATTATGCAGATCGAGCCATCGTCTGAGATGCAACAATTATCGCGTACATTTGTGCCTAGAGATATATTATTAAATTCTATCTTACGGTACTGAGAACAATTGGTGTTGTTAGTAAGGGGTCTAGATACGCGAATAGAAAAATCGACATTACAATGAATGTTTGTGCCATGTGATTGTATCTCCCTCATCCTGTTGGAAAATTGTTGGAGAGGAAGAGATGGTTTATTAAGAAATTTTTTAAAAATGGACATATTGTTTTCATAGGGAAAAGCAGAACATGAATCTAAATTACCGAAACGTCTGACATCGTTAGTTAAGTGAAGAAGACCATGGACGTTATAACTATTAAAAGTTGGGCCATATAGTTCTTCGTTACGAAGAACAAATTTCTGCAAAGCTGACTCTGCGAATCTCAAGTGGAGGCTCGATGGAGATTCTACAACTAAAATCCTTATGGCTGCATGTAAAATTAGGAAGTGCTTGTATATTTTATCGTTGAGTACACCATACAGTACAACTGGCCCAGTATATAGAAGGAACTGACGAAACTCAGTCGCCTTATATTTACAATATTCCTCAATAGCTCTGGGATGTCTGGCAAAGTCCAAGGGACAATATTTTGCCAGACTGTTGAGTCTCGTAGATATGACAGAAATGTTCAGTGCGGGCAATTTTGACAAAAATGTGAAGCTTCCAGATACCCACGCGGACAAAAGTTTCTTCATTACGCCCAAGCATACAAGATGCATATACTCGAACGGAACTTGTGAAACCATTCCTATCGGTAGCGATGCCAATGGGCTTGGACCTTCTTTGTGATGGTTCTCGTGTAACCGTTTAGGGTATTCCTCATCGGTACGAGGAGAATGATCTATACCATCGAAGGCATAATGCTTACCGTTCAGGGTACCAGAAACCATACATTTGGAACAAGGATATTGAGACATATGCCCAAAATGATTTAACACGAATGCTCGAGCTGGTGCGTCAGCTATGAAGCATCTCAGACGTATGGGGAACTTACTGCCATGAAAATTTATACCTCCGTGGGATATGATGGCTTCGACGTTTGCAATAAATTTCTCAAAAACAATATTGGGATCTTGTGGTTTATGGCGACCTTTATAGATTCCTACCACTATTGGCTTTATACGGGGAATATTTGAAATCCTACATTGGATAGGCCAGAACTGAATGGAACCTTTGTCCACACGACATCCATCGGTATGAAAATCTAATTCTAACTCTCTAACAAAAGATACGGACCAAGTATTCGGGAGACTTTTAACAATTTCTGTTTCCAGATCGAAATGAATGTATTCTCCTGGTTCCACGACGAATGTAACAGCAGGATTACGTGGCGTATCGAGAAGTGTCCTAACATCCTGAGGCAACTGAGAAAAACAGGAATGCGTTCGAAGGAGACATAATATGTTATTTCCTTGAACGTGTGTCAAATTGTTATCTACGAAACAAGACGCTAACCGTTGGCGAAAAGATGGCTCAGAGGAAGTAACACAGGACAATGAAACGGTATCGCGGAGATTAAAAACGCGTGACGTTGAAGTAGAAGGACCGGCGTGTTCTACATTTATATCGCGCCTAACACTGAATCTATCGGGGATTAAATTAACAGGAACGGACGAACTACAACCTGCAGATGTGCTAGCAGCATCTTGCACGGTAGAAGTATTATTCGCTACTCTACTGACCGTATTCAATCCGGAACGGTATCGCACGCGTAAGTTCTTTCGCACCTCGCGCATAACCCTCCTTTTTTGTCGCGCCGATAATGCTTGTCCGGGTTTCCGCGACGTAGCCAATTTGAAATTTTTAAATTCCATAATTACTTACGCCTTCTGGATATCTCGAATACGCTTCAACAGATTTCGCAGGAAATAAATCACTTGGAATTCCTTAGTACCGCTGTCAATGATTGCCACTTCGGAATGAACGAGAATTCGAAACAAACGCGAACTAGGAAGTAGAGTCCCGACCAATCACGAATGTCGGCAATACGGCACAGCCAATCCGTGGCGTAGTCCACTGTACCGCCAAAATGTACGACCAATCCGAGCGATTCCTTGCTACCTCATAACCAGTGGTACCCTTTGTTCGACGTGGTACCCTTTGTGCTTGAAAAGGATCGCTCGGATTGGTCGTACATTTTGGCGGTACAGTGGACTACGCCACGGATTGGCTGTGCCGTATTGCCGACATTCGTGATTGGTCGGGACTCTACTTCCTAGTTCGCGTTTGTTTCGAATTCTCGTTCATTCCGAAGTGGCAGTCATTGACAGCGGTACTAAGGAATTCCAAGTGATTTATTTCCTGCGAAATCTGTTGAAGCGTATTCGAGATATCCAGAAGGCGTAAGTAATTATGGAATTTAATAATTTCAAATTGGCTACGTCGCGGAAACCCGGACAAGCATTATCGGCGCGACAAAAAAGGAGGGTTATGCGCGAGGTGCGAAAGAACTTACGCGTGCGATACCGTTCCGGATTGAATACGGTCCGTAGAGTAGCGAATAATACTTCTACCGTGCAAGATGCTGCTAGCACATCTGCAGGTTGTAGTTCGTCCGTTCCTGTTAATTTAATCCCCGATAGATTCAGTGTTAGGCGCGATATAAATGTAGAACACGCCGGTCCTTCTACTTCAACGTCACGCGTTTCTAATCTCCGCGATACCGTTTCATTGTCCTGTGTTACTTCCTCTGAGCCATCTTTTCGCCAACGGTTAGCGTCTTGTTTCGTAGATAACAATTTGACACACGTTCAAGGAAATAACATATTATGTCTCCTTCGAACGCATTCCTGTTTTTCTCAGTTGCCTCAGGATGTTAGAACACTTCTCGATACGCCACGTAATCCTGCTGTTACATTCGTCGTGGAACCAGGAGAATACATTCATTTCGATCTGGAAACAGAAATTGTTAAAAGTCTCCCGAATACTTTGTCCGTATCTTTTGTTAGAGAGTTAGAATTAGATTTTCATACCGATGGATGTCGTGTGGACAAAGGTTCCATTCAGTTCTGGCCTATCCAATGTAGGATTTCAAATATTCCCCGTATAAAGCCAATAGTGGTAGGAATCTATAAAGGTCGCCATAAACCACAAGATCCCAATATTGTTTTTGAGAAATTTATTGCAAACGTCGAAGCCATCATATCCCACGGAGGTATAAATTTTCATGGCAGTAAGTTCCCCATACGTCTGAGATGCTTCATAGCTGACGCACCAGCTCGAGCATTCGTGTTAAATCATTTTGGGCATATGTCTCAATATCCTTGTTCCAAATGTATGGTTTCTGGTACCCTGAACGGTAAGCATTATGCCTTCGATGGTATAGATCATTCTCCTCGTACCGATGAGGAATACCCTAAACGGTTACACGAGAACCATCACAAAGAAGGTCCAAGCCCATTGGCATCGCTACCGATAGGAATGGTTTCACAAGTTCCGTTCGAGTATATGCATCTTGTATGCTTGGGCGTAATGAAGAAACTTTTGTCCGCGTGGGTATCTGGAAGCTTCACATTTTTGTCAAAATTGCCCGCACTGAACATTTCTGTCATATCTACGAGACTCAACAGTCTGGCAAAATATTGTCCCTTGGACTTTGCCAGACATCCCAGAGCTATTGAGGAATATTGTAAATATAAGGCGACTGAGTTTCGTCAGTTCCTTCTATATACTGGGCCAGTTGTACTGTATGGTGTACTCAACGATAAAATATACAAGCACTTCCTAATTTTACATGCAGCCATAAGGATTTTAGTTGTAGAATCTCCATCGAGCCTCCACTTGAGATTCGCAGAGTCAGCTTTGCAGAAATTTGTTCTTCGTAACGAAGAACTATATGGCCCAACTTTTAATAGTTATAACGTCCATGGTCTTCTTCACTTAACTAACGATGTCAGACGTTTCGGTAATTTAGATTCATGTTCTGCTTTTCCCTATGAAAACAATATGTCCATTTTTAAAAAATTTCTTAATAAACCATCTCTTCCTCTCCAACAATTTTCCAACAGGATGAGGGAGATACAATCACATGGCACAAACATTCATTGTAATGTCGATTTTTCTATTCGCGTATCTAGACCCCTTACTAACAACACCAATTGTTCTCAGTACCGTAAGATAGAATTTAATAATATATCTCTAGGCACAAATGTACGCGATAATTGTTGCATCTCAGACGATGGCTCGATCTGCATAATTTTCACTATTGGCATGGACAATGACTCGTATCGTTTGGGTATCAAAAAATTTTTAGAAGTCGACAATTTTTATGATGTCGGCATACAGTCTTCGGCTCTTGGCATATATAAATGTGCCACATTGAGTCCTGAAATTTTATATATCTCCCCCGATCAGGTTCGTGGCAAATGTTATAGAATGCCTTTTCGCTGTAGTATGTCCACTGACACAAATCTCTCAGAACCCCGTAGGTATATCGTTGCTGTTATTACGCACAGCGAGAAGCCGTAAGATCCATAGTATTTAAATTCTTCCACTTTTATTTTCGCTAGATGTATCTCGCTGCCAGTCCCTCTCCCTTGTGTAGCTTCTCGCGTCAGGCAGTCACCATGGTGGTTTTAGTGGGTGCAAGCCCCACATAATCTTATCCCTCCCACGGGGGGGGGGGGGGGGTGAGGTATCCGTTAGGGATTTCCACCATGTAAAAAAAAAAAAAAAAAACACTTTTTAGCTTTTCGTCTCTTCATTTTGGTAAGTTACGACTATTTTCTGGTGAGTGACGTGCTATAATATTTAGATTTTCTTCTTTTGTATTGCTCTTCATAAATACAACCATATGTGCACGTATCCTTGTTAATCTCTGGTGAAGGGTTATTTTATCGTTTGGTTCGAATATTTCTGCATGGGTCATTTTTTCACGTTTTCTACTGTTGAAGCCTTTGTCGCGTTACACTCGAATTATTGAATAGTACGTTACACAGGTTCGTCTCGAGGTTTAGTACAATTAAGATACATACAAATATAATCTGGAAAAGGTGACAATTGTTGGTGGATAAAATATTGCATGTAAAATGGAAGAAACATCTAACACACACGCCTTTGCTACGTATCGTAATATGTACTTTTTTTCCTTACAGGCTGACATGAACAGGCAGGAGAAACGCGTCATCGTGAGGCCCAGGCGTTATCAGACCACTTCTTCGGAGGAGGAAACTCCGAAGCAGCGAAGGACGTTGATCCCCCAGGCAACAACCATCGACGAGGACATCCAGGATCTGTCGATGATCTTGCAGGAAGACGGTCCAACAATATCAAACAATGTTCCTACTGTCAACCAGGGTATTTTGTTTCAGGAAACGTATGCCGCCAATGTTCCTCTCTTCGAAGACACCGCAGACTCTGGGACATCGTGTGCACGCGCCACTGTGATCCAGAGTGAGCTGTTGCAGCATAATACAGCGCCGACCCAACCCCTTGATAATAGGTAAATATACATGTTTTTTTTTGCTATAAAAATATCACTGTAAGGATATTTTCTTATAAATGTTAATGTTTACAGAAGCATGGAACATCTCGCTGGGCAGAATCGAATCGAGGCAGAGCTAATGTAAGTATCGCGTGTATCGTGTTTATTAATACGTTACGTATCCATCCGTTCTGTTTGCAGAAGAATGAATACTCTCTTGATGAGTCTTCAGAAATCTATCCAGACCACCCCCCATAACACTGGCCGGCCCGTTAAGCCAGCAGTCCTCCCTTTGTCCTCAGTCCAGGAGGTGGACTGCTTTGAGGACATCGATGACGACACCTATTCCAAAGTCGTAAGTGAAAACGAAATTATTCTTTTATTTACTTTTATATATAATATATACTTACATCAATCTTTACTCGCTTTGTTTAGGTATCGTATTTTTTTTTTTTTTTTTTATTATTAAACGTCTTTATTACTATTCCAGTAAAAGGCGAGGCATATTTCGAATGCATGGGGGGATTCGATTTGAAGGGAGCGGTCAAGTGCTGCTTCAGGGAAGCACTGCCGGACGACTTAACGTCGTCCTTTACTTGGTTTGGCCGCGAAGGACACAGATCACTGTTCGACAGTCGTATCGCGATGGCGATTTTTGGTACGAAGCAATAAGCACTTTTCATCTTTTTACGTAGAATTATTGTTACTATTACTGTATGTTCCATTGATGCTGACGTATTTTGCATACATTTCTTTTTCAGACGGTGTGTGTCGCAACAGCAAGTTCCTGAAGCCCACGAGATCCGATTTCCAACTACGGATGCAGGCGGAATTGAAGGCGGCCAAGGAGAGGGTTCGCAGCAGAAAGCGTGGATCACGAACGCAGCCCTCGTCAACCCAGGACCATAGGAGGCCCCGCAACTTCTGGAACGAAGAAGAGGAAGAAGAAACTGCAGCTGACCTATGAAGGTCTGTTTTCACGTGACAGTAAAAGTCATAATTTACTGTCACGTGAAAACAATACTTACCCGCAGTTATTTTCCAGAGGATGGATATGCCTATTAAAAGGAGAGGTGTGTCTCCTTTTACTGGCGAAGACAACAAACGGTACTTTTCAGTGCTTATTTAGTTCACTTTAACGGGAACTACCTCTCGATGTTCGCAACGAACAACAATCGGCACTTTTCAGCGCCACCAATTTAAAACGTACTTACCATAAGAAATAAAATATACCTCCCCACGTTCATCCTTTTAATTATAGATTAATATTGTACTTATTTTCAGAACAAACACAAGCAGAAATTGTAAATATTGAAAGATTAATAAAAAACAATTACTTTAAAAACGAAATTATTATTTACAAAATCCATTTCTCCATTTCACTGATTCCTGTCAATTCTCCGCGCGTACTAGAAAGGTTAGGTAGGGATACACCTACAGCAATGACGGTACATTTGTGTTGGTGCGTAGATCCATGTGACGTCATGGGTAGGGAATTGTTTCATAATTGTGGCCTACAGATGGCGCTCTTGGATGTGTCAGGCGGGCGGCAGGATCTGCCGCGGATCTGCCGTCGATCTGCCGGCAGACTCTGCCACGCAGACTCTGCCGGCAGATCCGTAGTCGAATGCGGACGTAGACTGCACCGCAGCTGCCGGCAGATCCTGCCTCGAGATCTGGTTATCAGGGTACTATACTAAACCAACACCAATAAAAATATTGAATCTCTTCATTCATTTTCGCTAAATTACCATTAACATTTTTTAAATTTCTGCCACAAGACTTTCTATCCTATGCTCTCATCTCCTTTTTTTATACTATACTAAACCAACACCAATAAGAATATTGAATCTTTTCATTCATTTTCAAAATCGATATAACTGCTTCCAAACAAATTCTTATTGCAAAATTACATTTGTTCGATCACGATAGTAGTGGAACAACAACGAAAGTGGAAAATTTCTACGTAAAAGCAATGCCTACTACTAAAATACAATTGGTAGATCACTGTTATAAACTTGAGACAGCGATTTTCCACCATGGTAAAAGTAATGCTGATGGTCACTACACGAGTATGGTAAGGGGTAAGGGCACAACGTGGGTATCCGTTGATGAGTTACGAGCAGAAAAACAAGCTTGGCCACAAAATGCTAAAAATGCATACATATTTTTCTTCGAAAGGTGTTAATTGCGTTTGTTAATACACTTCAATGTTAAATACGTCCAGCGCCATATGCTGCTTCGCGCACCATGTATTGTACACAAAGTACTATACATATAATATAATACATATAGATTGGCAATCCGGTGCACATGGTTTCTGTTCGTAGTTGTTAAACTTACGTACAATATAGAATTTATACTTAATTCTGTCGCGTGATAATTTGTAATTTATAATATTAAAAATTATCTAAAGTCAGTCCCTATTAAAATTATCTTTGTAAAAAGAAGTGAGATCCTCATAAAAAACTTCAAAAAAGTAAAAAAATACGCCAAGCACATGAAAAATCAAATAAATCACAAAAAATAGAAATGGGACGAGTTGGGGGAAAAATGGTATGAGGAACAGGGAAACGAGTGAAGAGGGTAGAGGGATGGAAGGATGTAAGGAGTAGGGAGAAAGGGAGGGAAGATAGTAGTTACAAAGTGGCTTTTTGGAATGTGGCAGGAATGAGAAGGAAAGATGACGAGTTCTGGAAAGGATTGGAAGAATGGGATGTGATGATTTTCAGCGAAACGTGGCTGGAGGAGAGGGAGTGGGAGTGGGTGGAGAAAAAGTTGCCCAAGGGTTATATATGGGAAAGGCAGTGGGCGAGGAGGGAGAGTAAGAAGGGAAGAGCGATGGGAGGTATGTTGATGGGGGTGAGAAGGGGTATAGAAATGGGGGAGGGGGGTAGAGATGAAAAGGAGGGTTTGATGATGAAGAAAGTGAGGATAGGGGGGGAGTGGTGGAAGATAGTGGGGGTATATATAAACAAGGATCTGCAAAGGAAGATGGAGGAATTAGGGGAATGGACGGAGGAAAGGGAGAAGGGAGTAAGGGTTATAATAGGGGGGGACTTTAATGCGAGGACAGGTGAGGAGGGGGAGAGGTGTGGGAGGAGGAAGTAGAAGGAGAAGGGAGAATGGGAAGCAGAAGATCGAAGGATAAGGAGGTGAATGGAGAAGGAAGGAGGCTATGCCGATATTTGGAAGAAAGGGGATGGGGTATAATGAATGGAAATACAGTGGGGGATGAGGAAGGGGAGTGGACGTTTACGGGGGGGAGGGGGAATTCGGTAATAGATTATGTGATAGGGAATGAGGACACAAGGGAGAGGGTGGAAAGGCTGGAAGTAGGGGAGAGAGTGGACTCAGATCACCACCCGGTGGTGGTGTGGGTGAAAGGAGCAGGGAGGGAGGAGGGAGGTAGCGGGAAAAAGGGTAAGGGGAGGAAGGGGGAGAGAAAAAATTGGACAGAAGAAGGTAGAAGGGAGTTTATGAAGGTTTTTGGGAAAAGGGAGGTGGGGGAGAGGGGAGTTGATGAGGATTGGAGAGAGCTAAGGGGAAGGATAAAGGAGGCAGTAGATAAGATGGGGAAGGGGGAAAAGAAAGGGGGATGGTGGGATATGGAATGCAAAGAGGAAAAGAGTAAGGTGAGGAGGGAGCTGAGGAATGGAGAAGGGAAGGAGGGGATGGAGGAGTGTACAGGTTGAGGAAGAGGGAGTATGGGAAGATGTGCGAGGAGAAAAAGAAAAGGGAAAGGGAGAGGTGGGGAAAGGAAGTGGAGGGGGTAAGAACGGAGGGTCAGGTATGGAAAGTAGTGAACAGACGACGGAAGACGAGAAGGAGGATAAAGGAGGGGATAGAAATAAGGGAGTGGGATGAGTATTTTAGGGGGTTGTTAGGAGGGGTGGAGTGGAGGGTAAGGAGGGGAGGAGAGAGAAGGAGGGAAGAGGACGGGGAGGGTGAAATAGGAAGAGAAGAAATAAAAAGAGTGGTGAGGAACTTGAAAGATGGAAAGGCCGGGGGGGGGGGATGAGATACAGAATGAGGTGTGGAAATATGGGGGTGGTGAAGTGGAGGAGTGGTTGTGGAAATTATGTAATAGGGTGTGGAGGGGGGAGGGGTGGCCGGAAGGGTGGAGGGAAGGAGTTGTGGTTCCGGTACTAAAGAAAGGGGCAGGGGAGAAACCGGAAGACTATAGGGGAATAACGCTAACGCAGACTGCATATAAGGTATATGCATCTGTGTTGGCGGAAAGGCTAAGAATGGAGGTAGAGGGGAAGGGAATGCTGCCACCGAGTCAAACGGGGTTTAGGAGGGGGGTGGGATGCGTAGATAACATCTATGTTCTGAATTATCTGGTGAACAGGCAAGAGGTGAGGAAGGGGAAGAAGATGGTGGTTCTGTTTGCGGATTTGAAGGCTGCGTTTGACTCGGTGGACAGGGGGGTACTGATGAAAGCGTTGAGGGAGAGGGGAGTAAGGGAAGGGATAGTGGAGAGGTGCGGGGAGGTTCTACAGGAGACGATATGTAGGGTGAGGGTGGGGGATGAAGAGGGGGAGAGGTTTTGGACCGCAAGGGGGGTCAGGCAGGGGTGCCCATTAAGCCCCAGCCTGTTTACCTTGTTATTGGCGGACATGGACGAAGAACTGGAAAGAGGAGGATGGGGTGGGGTAAAGGTGGGGGATAGGAAGGTCTACACGCTAGCATATGCGGATGACATAGCTATGCTAGCGGAAGATGAAGAGGGGATGAGGGAAATGATAACAAAGTTGGAAAGGTACATGGACAAGAAGGGTTTACAAGTGAATATCGAGAAGACGAAAGTAATGAGGTGTAGGAGGGGGGGGGGGGGGAGGTGGAAGAAAGTGTTATGGAGGTGGAAGGGGAAGGAGTTGGAAGAGGTGAGGAGTTATAGGTATTTGGGGTATACGGTGATGGGAAATGGAGGTCAGGAACAACATGTGGAGGAGAGAGTGAGGAAGGAGGCAGCGGTAATGGGGAAGGTGTGGGGATTGGGAAAAAGACTATTTGGAAAGGATTGGGGCAGAAGGATCTGGCTATTTGATAAATTGGTGTGGGCGGTGGTGGGATATGGGGTGGAGGTGTGGGGGTGGAAGGAGAGGGGAAAAGTAGAGGCGCTGCAGGAAAGATTCTTGAAGTGGGTGTTGGGGGTGGGTAGGGACACGCCAGGTTACATGGTAAGGGAGGAGTTACAAAGGGGGAAGTTGAGGGGTAGGGCAGGGATGAGGGCGTGGGGGTTTGAAAGGAAATTGGAAGAGGGAGAAGGAGGGGAGTTAGCGAGGTTGTGTTGGGAGGAGATGAAGGGGAGATTCAAGAGAGGAAAGGTGTTGGAGGGGTGGGAAAAGGAAAGGGAACAGTTCTTCAGGGAAAGGGGGTGGACAGTTGAGGAGGTAGAAAGGGGAAGGGAAAGGGGGGAGGTAAGAGGTGAGGAGATAGTGGACAGGGAAAGGAAGATGCAGGAGGAGGAGAGGTGGATGAAGATAGGGGAGTCGAAGTACAACAAGTGGTATGGGAGGGTAAAGGGCCCGGGGATACCGGGATATTTAAAGAAGGGCTGGGGGGAGAGTAGATGGCAAAGGGTGGCCATGTTTAGGTTGGGAAATGGAATGAGAGGGGGGTGGTATTGGGAGGAGGGGGAGAAAAAGAGGTGCAGGGTATGTGGCTGGGGTGAGGAGTCCTGGGAACATGTGTGGGAGGTATGTATGGGGTGGGGAATAGAAAGGGGATGGCAAGAGATGGTGGACGAGGTTTTGGGGGAGGAGGGGCAGGGAGAGGAGTGGTTAAGAAGTTTAGAGGAAAGAAGGGAGGAATGTGGAGGAAAAGAGGGGTGAGTGGTGAGGTGAATGAAGAGATGGGAGTGAAAGGGTGGCGAGTGGAAGCGGAGGTCCAGGAGGGGGAGAGGAGACGGGAGAGCGGACAAGCGAGCGAGCGAGAGTAGAGTTAAGAATAGGTTAAGAATAGGTTAAGGTTGGAAGAAGGAGGAGGAGAAGATGTAGGATAAGGTAGAGTTAAGGACTATATATGTATGTATGTATGGGAAGATTATAACCCCTAGGGGAATAATAAAGTTTATATGATGACTATGACAAAAAATAGAAGACAATAATAATCACAAAAATTGAAGATAGTAATAATAAAATAAAAAAAAAGTGAAATCGAAATGAGCTGCCAGTACATAAAGATGCTTTCCAACGGCGCTTTAGATGACACAACTACATATGCACAGCTAAAATTCCATTACTCATAATGGCTATTTATACAAAGAAAAAATGTATTAAATAATAATATGCAGATATATTTTTATACAAATAAATATTTTAATACGAATAAATATTTGATTCAAAATACTTGGCGCTGCGCCCCGAATTGGTGTTGCTAACCTCAATAAATATGTATAAATTGCATTAATCCTTTTCTTTCTTTCTTGTACGTGCATGCGTGCGTGCGTGCGTGTGCATATGCTACGTATGGCATTAGAATTAAATATATATAGAATAAATCTGACTGCGTTTCTAGTATGTGTATGTATATGTTTTTTATATTCTAATGGAGTTGTAAATTCTTAATACTAAGGCAATTAACATTTTTTCGGTTGCGCAGCGCCAAGTATTTTGAATAAAATATTTATTCGTATTAAAATATTTATTTGTATAAAAATATATCTGCATATTATTATTTAATACATTTTTTCTTTGTATAAATAGCCATTATGAGTAATGGAATTTTAGCTGTGCATATGTAGTTGTGTCATCTAAAGTGCAGTTGGAAAGCATCTTTATGTACTGGCAGCTCATTTTGATTTCACATCTTTTTTTAATTTTGTAATTATTATTATCTTCTATTTTTTGTAATTTTATATATAGTTGTATCATCTTAGGCGCAGTTGGAAAGCACCTTTGTGTACTTGCAGCTCATTTCGATTTCACTTTTTTTTTATTTTATTATTACTATCTTCAATTTTTATGATTATTATTGTCTTCTATTTTTTGTGATTTATTTATAAATTACGAATTACAGTGGACGCTGGATAATATGCCGCTGTTTAAAGTGCCGTTAGGAACGCCCCAGCTCACACGCATTTCTCGCACGCGTGTGTGCACCTCCCTTTCTCTCACGCTCAGCGAGCCAATGAATGCTAACCCTTAATGGTACCTCCACACTGGAGTTCGCAAGCAATTCGCAAGCAATACATATACGTGAATGTGTTTTTTCTTTTTCTCACTAATAATAAAATTCTTGCGAACATATTTTTGTCTTATACACATAGACACTTTCTCGCGAACTGTTTGCCGATGAAGACACATCTTAACTCATACATTTTTTAATGACAGAAGTATAAGTACGTATAATATCGTTTTATTCAAATGTTTTTTTAAATATTTTGAATTATGATCAGTTACATTTTGTATTAGGCACATTTATTTCATATTGGGCATAAATAGTTATGTAAATGGGTAAGGGAAAGATAAACTGTAAAAATATACGACAGGTAGAAGGTGTACCGAAGTTACAGATTTATGTATTACAATGTTAAAAAATATATTTAACGTTAATTCTAAAAACTGAAACACTGAAAGATGCTAAAATATTACGATTATAAATAAAAGTTACATTGCTATATAAGCTTTCTTTATTCATCGTACATGTATAACGTGCTTATAGTAAAAATGTGTGTCTTCATCGGTAAACACTTCGTGAATAGGGATCTGTATAAAATTTAAATATGTTCGCAAAAGCTTTAGTGAAAGAAGTACGATTTGTACCTATACTGCTTGTGAATTGCGCGACATCAGTGTGACGCACCTTAAGCCGGGTCCAGACCTGAATGCGTATACGCTGAGCAGGCTGTGCGCGCACGAATGACGCATGCGGAGGGGTCGAAAGTGCCATTGTGTCTTTCTTCACCAACTTCTGTGCTTAACTTAGCCCACTCCGCAGTCTTAAAGATGGTGTGATACATAGTTAGCTAAATAAACATACAGCTCAACCCTCCGAGTCATCCCGTTTACCAATACAAGGTGATTGTCCAACGACGCCTGTCAAAGAGTTGCCATCTGGTACCCCGTGGCTAGGACAACCCCCTGCAGTGCGGCTGAGCGTCTATACCTGCCATTTTTATATAGGGTATTAATGAGGACCGCTGCAAGGTTTAATACCGTTAATAGTTACTGGAAAATCACACTCTGTCGATGGCACTTATTGTTTGAAACATTTAAGTTACCATTGTTCAATGGAAACCACGAGAAGGTGGTGAGTATTCTTCCATCGGGAAAGGATAGGATGTGATGGGATTATGTTAAAGGATAATAATTAATTTTTTCGCATTTTTGAGCGTCTTTTGGAATAAATGACCGGTTATGTAATTACTTATTTGATAATTGCTACAACTTTTGATTTGTCACTGTATGAATAGACTACGGCCATAATACGGCCATAAACCGCGAGCTTAGTGAAACGGTCCGGCCAATCGACCCTGCTAAGTTTTTGGCAACCAGATGTGGCATTTCCCTCCTCTACTTCGTCAAGGATGAGAGGGTTGCTCCTCTACGAACGAATTCACTGAAGGAAGGTCCTCCCTTTTCGAGGAGCGGTGTTCCCAATGTGTGTTTCATAATTATATTAAAACTACAATTACTTCATGCATATGAAAAAGATGTTACCAATATAGCAATTAAAAAGTATGGTCCACCATCAATACGCCACCTGCAGGCTGGAGGGACGCCTGGTTCCCGTCTGCGTCGTTTTCCCTTCTAATTGAAGACGAATCCCATATCTTTCGAGTAACTACGCGCTCCAATATCATAACAAAAACAGGCACCGGCGTATGTACTGCGAGAAAGGATGAGGCGTAGGAGGGAGATTATATTATGACCAATCGGATCTGCATTCGTTGCAGACGCAACGTTTTCACCTCATCATAGTAATGTTTTCTCTTTATGGTCCACGTTGTCTCGCACCGCATATGTCAGTGCGTAGTTTGGTTTTGATATTGTAGCACGTGTTTATACTGAAGAAATAAGGGATCAGTCTCCAATTCGAAGGGAAGACGTCACAGGCGGGATCACGCGCTGTCAGCCGATACCTCATTTTCTACCTGCGTCCCTCCACGAGGCGTATGGCTGCCCCCCGCGAGTAATCTCGTGTGATTTTTTAACACAACAGCGAGTTGGCCTGGCTGTATGAATTAAGAACAATGCAGGGTGTAGTGAAGAAAAGAAAGACAAATTATTCAGTAAAATAGAGCTTTAAAGTCTATCATATGGTAATTGCATTATTATTATTCAAAATGTAATTTTTAAATTTATTTAGTCTATGCCTTCAATAATTTAAGTCATTGAAATTAATTGGTGTAGGCGTTTCGTAAAAATTACCGAAAAATTGCATTATTATTATTCAAAATGTAATTTTTAAATTTATTTAGTCTATGCCTTCAATAATTTAAGTCATTGAAATTAATTTGTGCAGGCGTTTCGTAAAAATTACCGAAAGCGGGCAACTTAGAAAATTTGTATTTTTTAAACAATTTCGAATCTGCAAAAATGAGGACTTAACCCTCCCTAATTTCATATGGGCTACCATATATATATTTCAATATCATGAAAATCCGAGACATCGAGGATTTTAGAAAAGTATCACATCTGCCCCTATCTTCCACGCTGAACGCAATGCACTCCAAACTTCCTTTGATGTGTGGAAGAAAACCGACAACGGTCGGCTCAGGCCATGTGCCTGCGCCGGCATTCGCGAGTCGGGTCGCATGCGCCGAGTCACTACGAATGACCCGTCCACACTAGCATATGCGTTCACGCTCACCCTTTCTGACGTAGAAGCATGCGGCCCTGGCTACCGTTTCACCCGTCCACATCAGAATATTCGTGCCGCGCTCAGCCTGCTCAGCGTATACGCATTCAGGTCTGGACCCGGCTTTAAGAGTATTCTGGTAGGGGGCAGCCATCACGGAAAAGAAAACAGGAGAGTTATGGGGAGAGCGCGCGTTACATTGGCTCTCGTTAATATGCCGCTTCTGAGAAAACACCGCCTCTAGAGCCCCGACTGCGGCACATTATCGAGCGTCCACTGTATCACGCGACAGAATTACGGATAAATTCTAGATTCAATTTTTTGTGATTTATTTGATTTTTCATGTACTTGGCGTATTGTTTTACTTTCTTGAAGTTTCTTATGGTTGTGAATTTCCCGGCCCAGGTAATCGAGTCGCGCGCTCCGCTTTTATGATCGGTTTACCACTCACACCCCAGATTACTGTAATGAGGTTTGAAAATAATGTGAACTGATGGTGTACTCGTCTCAATTTAAACAATTTTACCTGCTTGTAAAAGCCACAATAAGGGCGCATCGTTCCAAAAAATGGCATTAACGGAAGCCGGTATACGCGTGGCATTGAGTAGCTAAAACATTCAAACACAAAAGTTCTAGAAAAAAATTCAAACACCGCTAGAATCAAAGACACGTCCCATTAGTTACCCCTTACGTCTGATCTAGGAATGCACCGCAGTAAGGATAAAATCATAAAAAATAAAACCAGAACAATAAATTCTGAGGTCTGCAGAACTAACACATAATTGAATAAAAATTTAATTTCTCAATTTAAGAAAGTAATGATACAGAAACAACTAGCCTATTGTTTATCAACACCACGAATTTTAAAAACATCGTTAAATACATTATCAAATAAACAGTTTGTAAAAGCTTTTTAAACAATTATGGTTAAAAAATTGATAAAAGAAAAATTAAGTAAACGTAAAATATACTAAATTATCCATCATTAAGAGGGAATAATTTTTCCTCATTTTTCGGCACAAATTGCATTCCGATATCTCTTATAGTTCAAAAGTTATATGAAAAAGGCTCCAAATTTTTCAACCCGGGGCGGGAATTTCTGAATAGTTCTTTGCAACGTTAATTTAAAAGAGACCAGCCCAAAATTCTCGAAGCTCGGGCATCATTGCTGTCTAGCGGTAAAGAATTTAAAGCCTACTTCGTTAAAAGTTTTCCGATTTACATGATATTTTGTCCTTTTAATCGGGAGAATGCCAGGAATTGATCGATGTTACTTTCAGATCGATACGACGAAAAATAAAGAACTTTAATTTTTGTTGCATTCCATATTCAATACTATTAATGACTCTCACTTAAAGTACGTACCGCGGCGGGGCGACCGTAGCAGAGGACCGCTGCCTCGCTCGTCTCAGCCCTTGAACGACCCAGGCGCCTGCCGAAAGTATTCGAAACCTTCGAATAAAGATACAGGTAAAGTAGGAAAAAGTATTCGAACCTCAGAGTGGAAGACCTTCGAATAAAAAAAGTAACTTTGCCTCGTCGAATGAATTTCCGTCGAATAAACGTTTCATCCGTTGGCGCTTCGAATAAGATACTCTTGGGTTATTCGAACTTCGAATAACGGATAAAGATATAGTATATTTTATTCGATTTATGATTTAAATAATTTTCTTAACTAGATAATGCCCAACTCTGTACGACTGGGACATACGTCCCTGGGACGCTTTTAGGACGGCTGTGTGCTGTGTAGGGTACTATCCATCGCGAGGCGGCCTAGTCATGACTTGTTTATGTACATATGCGTCTTTAAGACATCTAACCGCAGTCGTTTAAAAAACGTCTTGGCATAGACGTCTTAGAGACGTCCTAAACACTTAATCGGACAGACGTCTTAGAAACATCTCAGGACAGACGTCTTAAAGGCGTCTTAACACAGTCGTATAAAATCCATCCTGTTACAGACGCTTTAAGGACGTCTTAAAGACGTCTGTAGACAGACGTCTTAGGAATGTCTCCGCGCAGACGTCTTAATATGGTCTAAGACGTTCAGACCAAAAGCAGACGTGAAATGGACGTCTTAAAGACGTCGTGTGCTATCTGGGAAAGTACTTAAAACTCTGTCCTCCCTTTCAATAATTGTCGATGTCCTGTTAAGGTAAAAACTCCGGTCGAGGAAGGCTGAAAGTCATAAAGCCATAAACTTTCTCCGAGTGACGTCGTCTTGACCCCGAGGATTGCGCTTACTTACCTGCGAGATATGTATATATGGGCTGTGTTCCGATTCACGCATTATGCGCATAGACCGCAGCGCTGACGCTGCGCGCATGAACCGCGTTCCGTTTCCAGCAGCGCATGAACCGCAGTAACGAAACGGAACGGGTTTCGATGCGTCTGATGCTCGTGAGGTTACGCGGGAATGTTCAAACTTACTTACAAATAGCTATGCAGTTGGATGGATTACGGTTAATTTAATTCGAGACTTTTGGACGGTGGTCGAAGCACGCTTCCTAACAACATCGGTTACTTCGTCTTAAGGATTGGGGACCGACTCCTAACGAAATTTGATGGCTTAATTGGTTCCTGGATTTTCTCAACCCTAGTTTTTCTAACCCTAACCCTAACCCTAGTTTTTCTATTCTTCTTGAACAGCGATAATTATTGAAAGCGAAGATCATATTTTATGAGTTTTACAGGACGAACTGCTGCTTACCCAACGTAATTTGGTAAACAGATGTGTAAAGGAAAAATGAAGTTATTTATTATCCGCGTCCGGGGTAAATTCAAGGTTTTGACGGCTATTGAATAGAACCGCAGGCTCTCGTACGTCTTCTGGATTAGAGTACAGCTGTAAAGTTAGCATTATAAGAGCACCTTCGAAAAACTTAGCAGTAAAAGCCTTTAAGAAATAAATATGCACGCTACGTATTTGCTTCCTTCCTCATCTTTCTTTTCGACCCTGCCTAAAACCTTCTAGGGATGTGTTGTTCGCTTCGAAATTGAGTCCGTTACGTTGGTTGCAATTCATACAGCGAGTGCAGAGATGGCAGTACCAATTTCGTAGAATTCCCTAGAATCCTCCAATTTCTAGCTTATAATGCGTGCAGCAAGTGCAGAAAATAAAAGCATGGGCAGTCAATGCGCATATTACGCGCATGCGTATTTGTCGCTTTACGTGTGCTTCTGTATTCTGTTTTTTTATATGAATTGCTAGTTTGAAGTGTCTAATTAGTTTTTATTCTTATAACAGAGAAAGTAAAAATTTACGTTGTAACAAAGTTGGAAGCAATAACATAAAAATGTCCATTTGATTGGAATTACAGAATTAACGTGGGGTAATTCTGGCCATGATTTTTCTTTATAAAAGAAGTGGGAAAACTGTAAAATTAATAAAAAAAATATTATTTTTATGTTTTAAAATTAATTACTATATACATGAATCACAAATGTATTCTTCAGGGGTATTCCATCCTGAACATTCTTCATATTATTATATGCTCATAAAATTGAATTGTTTCATTTTGGGTTTTTATGTGGAAACGTGTAAAGTAATATTCCTGGCTTCATTCTGCCTTATTCGTAATTCTTTTATGTCAGTTGCATTTAAGCCAGAAAAAAGTAATGTTAAAAGCTGGCTACGATTACCCCTCAATTTTGGCCGGTCTTACCTCACAACACATGTTGAAATAATATAGTAATACACTACATTGAATTTTCATATCAATGAAAACAATAATATTTTGGAAGGATGTTAAATTATAAAAAGGTGACAAATATAGCGTAAAAGAACGAAATATCCAATAAGCATTTATTGCCATGTAGCATATATGTAGGTTATATTTTCTGTCACTTCGAGTAGCGAACCACATAATTTCGTGCATGTTTTTCAAAGCGTACGTAAAGCGACAAATACGCATGCGCGCATGAACTGCACGCTTTATGCGCTAGAAGCAGTGATGCCAGAATCGTGGGACGCGGGACCAAACGCGTACCCCCACTATCACCTACCGTCGTCTCCCACTATGCCCTACCGGCGTCACCCACTTTCTTCCCACCGCACTGCACACAAGCATATTTTTACTCCTGTCCGTGTGAGCTGCCTGTCGAACTGCCGAGCACACGGACAGGGGTAGGGATATGCTTGTGTGCAGTGCGATGGGAAGAAAGTGGGAGACGACGGTAGGCCTTAGTGGGAGAGGACGGTAGGTCATAGTGGGGGTAAGCGTTTGGTCCCGCGTCCCACAATTCTGGTGTTACGCTATCGCTTGAATATGGCCGCGGAAATGTATATAATCGATATGTAGAGTACGTAGGAGCGAGATTTGAAACGGAGGATGAGAAAGAGTTTATTGTAGAGCGCGTTGTGCTTCATGGGGGGGTTTTCCTTGCTAGTTTTCAATGTTTCAAGTTACCGTTAGACCAGGCGAGGGTAGTAAATAGCTTAACTTTTTCCTTTGCACATCTGCGTGCCAAATTTCGTCGAGCGGGCAACGGTACGTCTCGTAAAAGTACTTAAAATTCTGTCCTCCCTTTCAATAACTGTCGATGTCCTGTTAGGGTAAAAACTCCGGTCGACGAAGGCTGAAAGTCATAAAGCCATAAACTTTCTCCGAGTGACGTCGTCTTGACCCCGAGGGTTGCGCTTACTTACCTGCGAGATATGTATGTACTCTACATAGCCTATGTACCACTATATGTAAAACGGGGAGCGTGCCTCGATCACCAGACGAGAGTGGGAGGAAGCGTGAAGGAAGGGCGAAGGACAACCCACTGTCGAAGCTTGAGGGATGCAATCGTGCTGATTGGACAACAAGGATCTAGGGGAGGATCAACAGGATCTTGGCAGCGACTTCGCCGATGAGCTCGGCGCTTTTTCTTGTACACTGATTCATTCTGTCGACAGCCAGCTTATTGAATAGTTCAAATACAGTTCGAAGTTTAATTCAAAATAGTTTCGTGTACTTTATATTATTTCAAATACCCGCGCACTCCAACGAGCAGAGCGGTTCAGCGCTCCACGGGCACCAACCTGCGTCCTCATCCCAATTTCCCCGCTAAAATACGTAACAAAATTTGGTGACAGCGGTGGGATAATTTAAATAATTTTTGGGAAATTTAGAAGTCAATTCAGTGCTAAAGTTCGGCTTTATAAACTTTTGAACACTTTTGTGAGTGACTTTGCCGGCTCGTGAGTGCGTATTTAAGTAATTTAACGGGAACTATTATAAACTTTTATTTAAATAATTCTGTGATCGTACAAATGGACACAAGCATCGAAAGTTATTAAGTGCAGCCTCTCTCTCTCGGGTTTTGCGCGGTTTTCCTGAGAGCAAGGGTGAATGCCAGAGACGGGTGATTTCAGTGGCCGTGCGAATAATTCCTTGAAATCACATGCACTCGGTCATTATCCGCATCATTTGCTGAGCTACTTCGGAGACTTCACGGACGGTTAAGAAAAGGACTCGAAGGACTTGGACGCTCGGACGATTCTTCACGGGGTTGAAGTCAACTGCATCATCGAGGTACACCAGATCAACGCAGTCAACTATGGATGCAGCTAGGACATCCGTATAAGGGCTGGAGTACTGGACGAAATAATAATCCATAAGTGACTTTATTCCTGAATTGTATTCGCTTATTATCTTTAAAAATGCCGCCGTTTGCAAAAAGATACAGGCTATTTAAGAAAAGATGTAACTCTAGTCTGAGTGGTGGTAGTATTTTTGAGATAGAAGAGTTAATAGTAGGGACAAGTAGTGTATCAGCGCTCACTTCTGAACTCCAATCTGATGGGTTACGTTTGGTATCGGCACATTCTACTCCTCTTCCAAGATTTAATATGTCCCTTCCGGATAATGGATCCATTTCATCTAGTAGCACGAATATGGTAGATACGTCGGGGTCATCTTCTGGGTTTCCTACAGCTGCATTGCACATGTCCTTTAATTTGATTGCGAAGTTCATTCCACATTTTGATGGGAAACCAAGTTCTATAAATAATTTTATTAGTCAGTGTAGACTCGCAGATTCGTTAGCTAGACTTGAAGATAAAGTTTATTTATTGGCCATAATACGTAATAGAATGCAGAAACGCGATTATAGTAGAATAGTTGATGGGAATGAACCCAAGACCGTAGAGGAGTTGATTACTTTAATAAAAGCCGCGTATGAGCAAAGTTTCGATATCAAAAATACACAAGATGAGTTACAAATTATACAGCGGACAGAACACGAAACCATTGAGGAGTTCGGTACTAGAGTACATGAAATTTTAGATCAGGGAATAGAAGCTGCGCAGGAAAGATTTAACGCTGAACAACTTGTAGGAATTAAAGTTTTACTTACAGAAGAAGCAATAGCTGGGTTTTTAAGGGGACTACGCAATGATATAATTATGCTATTGATTGCCAATGATAATATAGGTAATTTAAGAAGTGTTATCAGGTTAGCCTCTAAAATGGAGCATCAGTTATAATATGAAATTGAATTTGTAGATTCAGAAATTTCCATGAGTATAATAATTTCTATTCACAATCTATATCGATAGACGTGGATTCCAATCCTGATTCGAGGGACCTGGAAAGGATGATTATCTGCGCAGATAAGACATCAATTGTAGGTGCCGAAGTGGACAGGATGGATGATAAAGTCTTATGTTTTTTAAAAAAAAAAATGAGATAATTGTGGCATCTGTTTTCCTAGCGCGCGGGAAAGCAGCAGCCTAGTGCAATGAGGTCACAAATAGTTTACGAGTAACTTTAGATTTATTAGTATCACCTTTGCCTGTGGGAAATGGAAATTTTGGAGGATCACCTCAGTCGGGCACGATACATCGACTCGGTCGCCTGTTGACATACGGTAATTCTCAGCCCCGAGAACCCGCTTCAGGAACCGTGAGAAGTAGCCTGTGCTCGGCAAGGGTGCCTGCGCTCTGTTCGGCCCTTGAGGGAACATCGCAGGGCTCGCAGTATCTTGGTTCGTGGCAGAGGGGTGGGGACCCTAGTGTATTAGCGACTGATGTCGTGGCAGAGGCCGATGAGCCTGAAGTTGTTGCGCCTGGTATTGTGGCGGAGGCAGTGGAGCCTGATTGTTTTGCGATCAAGACTGCAGAGGGATCCTCAAATAAAATCACTTTAATAGAATTTGTAAACGATCAATAAACTTCAGTAGAGTCTCGATGTTTGTTGCGGTGAGAATCATGAAGTGTACTTCCCATGAATAGAGAGAGGTGAATGATCATATGGACTCGCATGAGTGTTATCATGGCGCCGTGCGTCGTTTATTACGACCGCCCGTGTGCACCGCTCCTTTGATTACACAGCCTTTTCGTATTAGTGGCTGTGCCTTTACGTTCCACGCCAGATATGTGTTGTACGTACATATGTGTGCCCATTTATAGTTGTTCACGTAGCCCCAGGGATTCCAAAAGGGTCGTCGTTAATGGTGATGTCATTGGCACATCGAGGCACTACGTTCTTCGAAACGCTGAAGATCCAAGGGTACGTTGCGCTGTGCGGGATGACAAATATTACGTATACAGGATCGGGTTGATATATTCCCCGTCATTGCGTGTCCTCGCTAGCCATCTTTCTCTGGCCACGTTCCGTCGAATTCAAATGTGCGAACATCCGATGAGATGCTCATGCTTTTAACGTTCCTGTACTCAAATCCTCGTTGGCGTGGCTGTCTTGAAACTGTCGAATTCAAAGGCACTGATGTCACAAAAGGACTCTTTGGAGGTGTAGGAGGTTTGATCGTCTCGTATCCCTGTTGATGAATCAAGTTCAGAAATTTGTAAGACCTACTGAAAATAGTTTTGATAACTAATGTAAATGCAGACAGATGGATAACTTACCATTTTCCATTTCCTACTATGGTTTGTGTAAAAGACAATTTTGAATACGTTGGAATAATTTTGTTCGTGTTACGCCACACAGTTGTGATGCTGGGGCATTCCTTGATGATAAGTGCTTCATATTTCTTTTACTTTTTCATGTTTAAGATGTTTCTTGACAAAATCTAGGTTTTGGTCATGTGGAATTTTTGTTGAAATTCTTCACAGCTCCTGTTAGTTCCTTGAATGCTAAGACTGTTAGTATTTCAAAAGATTTAGATAGTTTTGATATTTGGGAATAAATTTTATAGAGAATTTGCACAGGGATTGATTAGGATAATGGCATTCAATTTGGCATGTTCTCATACTATACCTCTGTACATGTGGTTACGGATTTTCCACCACATGAATTGGTTTTTGAATTTGTTAAAAAACAGGTATCGCGAACTTTTGTGCAGCATTTAGACGAGTTATTTACTAAGATTACCACCACACAGACTAAAGCAGCAGATATCTCGATAAGGCCAAGGAGAGAAATAAAATGTATTACTATAGGAATTGTAACCTTATAAAATTAGTCGAGTATTTGATGATTTAAATGAAGATTTAGTAATAAGAATTAATAAATATAAAAGAGTACATACTAATAAGTTAAAATTAGCGTGCATAAGACCCGATATTTCTGTTTAGGATAGTTATTGCAAGTATAATATTGTATTCATAATATGTTTGGTTTGTTTTGTGCGAATGTAATTTAAAAAATTTTCATTTTATAAGAAAAAAAAATGTGATATAACTATCATTCTTCAACTCGTGCTTCCTGCGGGATAATGGGTGGACCGAGTAGCTCATTTACCGTGGGGCTGGTGCGGGAAGAAGAGGCGTAGTTATAATTATAATTATTAATTATGTACTGAAAAGCTGTTTCATGGAAACACCTTTTGTGATTGCCGTGATGGCCGCGGAAATGTATATAATCGATATGTAGAGTACGTAGGAGCGAGATTTGAAACGGAGGATGAGAAAGAGTTTATTGTAGAGCGCGTTGTGCTTCATGGGGGGGTTTTCCTTGCTAGTTTTCAATGTTTCAAGTTACCGTTAGACCAGGCGAGGGTAGTAAATAGCTTAACTTTTTCCTTTGCACATCTGCGTGCCAAATTTCGTCGAGCGGGCAACGGTACGTCTCGTAAAAGTACTTAAAATTCTGTCCTCCCTTTCAATAACTGTCGATGTCCTGTTAGGGTAAAAACTCCGGTCGACGAAGGCTGAAAGTCATAAAGCCATAAACTTTCTCCGAGTGACGTCGTCTTGACCCCGAGGGTTGCGCTTACTTACCTGCGAGATATGTATGTACTCTACGTAGCCTATGTACCACTATATGTAAAACGGGGAGCGTGCCTCGATCACCAGACGAGAGTGGGAGGAAGCGTGAAGGAAGGGCGAAGGACAACCCACTGTCGAAGCTTGAGGGATGCAATCGTGCTGATTGGACAACAAGGATCTAGGGGAGGATCAACAGGATCTTGGCAGCGACTTCGCCGATGAGCTCGGCGCTTTTTCTTGTACACTGATTCATTCTGCCGACAGCCAGCTTATTGAATAGTTCAAATACAGTTCGAAGTTTAATTCAAAATAGTTTCGTGTACTTTATATCATTTCAAATACCCGCACACTCCAACGAGCAGAGCGGTTCAGCGCTCCACGGGCACCAACCTGCGTCCTCATCCCAATTTCCCCGCTAAAATACGTAACACTGGCATCACTGGCTAGAAGTGAAGAATTCTAGGGAATGCTATGCGCCACCAACGCAACCAATGCACGCATAGACTGAAGCGGAACGGTTTTCTCTGCAGTCTATGCGCATAATGCGTGAATCGGAACACAGCCATTGTATGTAGCCTATGTACTACCCCTATGTAATCGGAAAGCGTACCTCGATCACCAGAGGAGAGTGGGAGGAAGCATGAAGGAAGGGCGAAGGACAGCCTACTAACGAAGCTTGAGGGATGACACCGTCTTCATTGGACGAAGGGATCCGAGGAGGGAGTCAGAGGAAGATTTCAAAATTGAAGGAGTAGGGCACTCGGAGGTGACAAGCGAGGCGTTATTTTGTAAAGGAGCAGATCAATCTTGTCAGCAGACTTGAAAACAGTTTACATGGTAAAAATATACAAATAGTTTCTGAAATTTTACCTTGTGAAATCATTTGAAATTCCCGCACAACTCGCGAGCTAAGTGCTTCAGCACTTCACGGGCACCAACCCGCGTTCCGTTCTGAAAATCACCGCCAGAACGCGCAACAAAGTACCTATTTGCGTTTTTGTGATGTTTTGGTTTACGTAATAGCTAAAGGTGGATATGATAAATTAAACGCATACGTAAATAGAACCTTTGAAAAGGAAACAAGGAAAGAATCTTGAAACATCGAACAATATTTCGGGAAGAAAGAGAATAACATCGGTAGTGATAAAATAGTAGGTTTGAGGTTATATTGTAACAAGAATAGGAATGAGTGTAAACAATGAGTATCGATGAAAATTGGCAAAGTAGCAAATTAACGTACTTACGTTTGAAGTCAACAAAGCAATCTGATATTCATAAAAGTAAAATTGAAAATGTAAAAGGACAGGTTAGTACTGACAATGAGAGACGTGAAAGAAACAGGCGAGGTATGTATTTACATTTAGTCGCTATTTGTTATGTAAAGGTACATATTGTCAATATGTATTTGATTATTATATTACACAAGTATTTTATGTACCTGCGCTACTATTCATGGTTTCTCAAAGTAATTTAATGGGTAGAGTTTTGCCCCTTTTATAAAGATAATAGTTTTAAGTGTATGTGTATAAGTCATTTTTAAATGTTTAAGATATAAAAAACTTGTTCATGTAAAAAATATGAAATAAGAATTGGTAATGGTATACAAAGTGGGCAACCTCACGGATTTTGACGACCTTGAAATATGTTGTCAAGGACGTCATTCTGAACAACTTTTTCCTGTAAACTTTTTGGCGGTCGACCTTAGTTTCCGAGATAATTGCAAAAATCTTTGGTAATTATTTAGAAATTTTCCATCCTCACCGATTTCAATGATTTTTGGATATGTTATCAAGACCATGATTTTGAACAACTTTTCTCTATACATGTTACCGTCGCACGGCAGTAGTTTCCGAGATATTCGCACAGAACATTGCCGAACGCTGTGCTGCTACGAACGCGTACGTATAGGTAGAATACAATGTCGACCTTTCGGTTGATTTATTCCGACGCAACGGACACAGCGATCAACTTGAGGTGGTTGGTCATCTGGGGGATGTGTTTATCCCTGTCTCTATCTACCTCGGAGCTCATGGTAATGTGATTGAAAAAAATTACATTCTTTTTGAAAAAAATTACTTTCTTTTTTGAATCACAGTCTAGAGACAAATATAAACACATCCCCCAGATGACCAACCACATCAAGTTGATCGCTGTGTCGGTTGCGTCGGAATAAATGAATAGAAGTTTGTCGCAAATATCTCGGAAACCAAGGTCGACCGCCAAAAAGTTTAGAGGAAAAAGTTGTTCAGAATGATGGGGTTGACAACATATTTCAAGGTCGTCAACATCCGGGAGGTTGCCCACTTTGTATACCATTACCTAAGAATTATATATACAACCATATCTTACTATTATTACTATTTACTTTTAGTTAATTGTTCATTTCAATTAATGATGGAATATCAAGTTCTGATCAGGTTTTGTTTTAATGCGTGTCAAAAATAATTGAATTGACCTGCAGAGTTATATTTATTAATATCAATATGCTTTTAGTTGTTTCTCCAGTTGGTTACAAATAATATTTAACAACGCTAAGTATATGAGTTATTCTGAAAATGTAAATGTTTTTAGTATGTAGTGACAATTTTTATTAGTTTGATAATGTAAGTTGAAAAGTACGATTAAATCTTATACTGATGTTCATTGCTCATGAAACTGTCTTAATTATATTTTATTTATTTCTTTGAATGTTTCTTGCAAGATATAATGAAATTAGTCAAAGTAAAATGTATGGTTCCATTTAAAATCTAGAAAATAACATTGACATATGTTCGAGTAATAATGGTTTAAAACTTTTAAGTTTTATATTACATTCTTTCGTATAAATTGCGCAACTTTTACAAGAACAGTCTTTTGTAATCATCTATAATTTGAGAATTTATCTGAGTACATGTCAACTAAGACATTAATTTTTCATGCAATAAAGAATACTTATTAAGTACATTTAATTTTTAGGGTATAGTATGCATGCTGTACTTATTCAAAATACCTAACATTGAACGGTTTAACGTTTATATGTACATACACATACATACATGTAGAAACATAATTGACTATAAGAATTACTTTTTTCTAGTTACTAATAAATACAAATTTTAATTACTGTTACAGGTGTGTCACTTGCACAATTTCTAAGGACAGAGTTAACAAGGGGGTATCAATTGGAACATGATGAAGAGAGATTTTCTGCAAGAAGGGAGAAGATTTATTCCTTTATGAAAATTCCAAGAGAAGTTGAAAAATTTATGGCCTATGGCTTCTTACAGGTAAGGAAATTTTTCTGAATATTGTATTTCATTAAAATATAAATATTGTGTGGCTTTTTTAATAACATAGCTTTTGAAATAATATTCTTTTATGTACAGGGTTGTATAAAAAGTAATGGTTACTGCTTCCAGAGATGAATCTACGGCTTTGATCGAGGGATATTTGTGATAAAACTTTCCGCAAAATTGTATATTACATTGAAAAATTAATGTTAAATTTTTTAACATCAATGTGTCCTGCTCAATGAGAAGAAAAAAGTTCAAAAGAAACCATGTGCCATAAACGAACTGTTTGATGGAAAAAATTGTTAATGTTTATAAAATAACACTAGTTTACAAAATAAAAAAAAAATGCGCAGCAGATGCCACTATTTTTTCTTATGTAAAATGGCCCGCTGATTCCGAAAATAAGATCTAAAAACAATTCTATGGATGCGTTATCGAAATATCGACAGGTAAACTTTTTACATGTCTGTCAGAGGGGTGGTCCCACTAAATTGCGAATATCTCGTGTTGCAAACGACCCATGTGGTCGAAAATTATATCAAATTAAAGATAATTGACTTGCCAACAAATGCACCTCACAACATTTTCGATTCGGTTCAGTACTTCGGGTGAAATCGATGAAAATATGTGATAAAAGTCATTTTTTCAACCAAAATTGAAATCGACAATTCATATAATCATCTGGGAAAAATTGAAATCGCAAGGATGGGCCCAGTTTTTAATCTCTTACATTGAGTGTGTACTTTTACGAAGAAAACAAGGTGCTACTGAAGAAAATCTATGAATAAATATCGAAGCTAGAGACAATTGTGTGAAAACACTAAAATTTAATTTTTTCTCTGTTTTTGTGTTTTTTTTTTCCATTTTATTGTGTTATTCCAATCTTAATTCATTCTATACATTTTTTAAAGTATTTTGTTAATATGAGTATGTTTTAGAAATAGTTTGGTTTTTTTTTCGTCTTAACCGTTTTGGGATTCGTTTCTCTAATGAAGAACTAAATATAATCCCCCATCATTGTTTCATCCCAAAATTGTCTCATTCCATCGATTTCACTCGAACTACTGAACCGAATCGAAAATGTTGTGAGGTGCATTTGTTGGCAAGTCAATTATCTTTAATTTGATATAATTTTCGACCATATGGGTCGTTTGCAACACGAGATATTCGGAATAAAGTGGGACCATCTTTTTGACGGACAGGTAGAAAGTTCACCTGTCGATATCACGAAAATGTATCCATAGAAATTTTTTGGACCTTATTTTCGGAATAAGCGGCCCATTTTACATAAGAAAAAGATAGTGGCATCTACTGTGCAAACTGGCTGTAAACTAGTATATTTAGAGTGTGTAGAGCCACTCAACAAACAGTGGCCCTCGTTTCTTCTCATTCACACTCATACCCTTTCCTTCTCGTGTTTAAAAAGAAAAATGTGAAATTATAATCAATATGATTATGAGCCATGAGTGTGCGTGCGTGCGTGCGTGTGTCTAAGAAGTAACGGGAGCGAGTAGTTTCTACTATACGAGGCTCCCGATACAGCGAAACATTTAAATGCCACTGCTTTTGTAAATACCTCTCTACTCTACATCAATCGTGCGCAGTGAAGCGGTCGGACGGCACGAGGATCCATGGTTTTTCAGAGCCGCTTGAAAGGGGAGCTCGAAGCCAATGAAACTGCAGGC
The DNA here is from genome assembly GCA_929113495.1 of Andrena minutula. NCBI lineage: Eukaryota > Metazoa > Arthropoda > Insecta > Hymenoptera > Andrenidae > Andrena > Andrena minutula. Next base: position 34,109,214 of record OV815993.1, read on the forward strand.
TACGGATGGGGAAAACTAGTTTGTACAGCTTCGTAAACTGCTCGTACCCGTGGGCTTAAATAACTGGTACTCCTGGGGCCCCGATGTTCTACATTCCTGGAACTGAAAAAATAACCATGATTTCATTAATGATTAGACAATAATATTATATAATTGGAAAGAATGGAATAATGTTTATGGAAAGAATGGAATATTCGAATTGAACAGTTCCACTCACACCAGACTCTGATTAACAAAAAGTTTCTTATCCGTTGCTAATCAGCGTTTTTGATTTTATACAAATCGATAGAATAATATAACACTTAAAACATTCAATTTGAATTAGAATTAAATTCAATTAAAACCTTTCGTATTCCACAAACCATTTTGCACAAATCGGTACCTATAAGTAAGATTCCATACTTAATAAACATGCCCGAAGTTAGTCGGAATTTAAATAAGTAACAAAAATACATTCATATTCAAATACGCACATGCAACCATATATTGCACAGATCGATTGAATGTCAATTGAATACTATCGGAAATATTGGTGATATGAGAAAATGTTGTTAGGAAAACTTAAAGTATTTGAGAGGCAAACATTTCAGCATCATTTCCCCAAAGAAAGATATACTGTTACAGATGCAATAAATGTAGATCTAGCTAGATAGATATATCTTTTAGTCTTAGAGACGAAGTTTTTTATTCATGGACATGGTGGACCACGACATGCCGCAATTGTAGGATCATGAGTACAATAAGTGGTGGGAGTTTTGTGTACATTTCGATAGCAATTGCTATATCATAAACTCAGTAAACGGAATCCCTTGTACACCGAACACTGGGGCCCCCTAAGTGTCTCAGAAATTTAAGCCTACCCTATCGGTATGAATCTACACACGCACTTCTACAATTTTCCCCATCCGTTGCATGCCCGCAGTTTCATTCGCTTCGAGCCCCCCTTACGCGCGGTTTTGGAAAACATCATGTATGTTCGTGTTCTCGGACCACCCGCTGGGCACGACTACTTTACACGCTATAATTTTTGTGGAAACTTACAATTTTTTTCGTTGAAACGGTGCATTTATGGCACATTGTTTCTTTTAAACCTTTTTCTTCTCACTCTGCAGGGTACGCTGATTTATACAAAATTAACATTAATTTTCAATGTTACAAACAATTTTCCGGCAAGATTTTTTTACTAATGACCACCGATCTAGAGGTCTAGATTCGTTCCTGAAAGCAGTGATCATTACATTTTATACATCCTGTACATAATCCCGTTAACGAAAGGAAGATATTCGAATTCAAACCGAAGTTCTAATCGAATGAATTTAAAGGCCCCGAATCAATTTGCACACTTAATACCTTATGGCAATTAACTAAAATTGTAGTGCCGCCATTGATGAAATCGATTACATTTTAATGGCCGATAAAAATCATAGTTTATACGGTTTATACCTTTTTTTTTGACTTGGAGGAAATCCCCATGGATACCCCCCGCCCGCAGGGGGGCGCGAGGTCAAACTAGCGATACTTTTGCTACCCCCCCCCCCCCCCCCCCCCCGTGCAAGCAACTCCGCGCGTTGCTCCCTGTGAAGGGATCCTCCCTGGGGAGTGACACCTCTCCCAGCTTTGTCCTCCAGGGACAGCGGCGCGCGACGGACCACGCGTATACTGAAGTATACTGAAAGTATACTGAATTATAGAGGCCTATGTCAAATAGTTTTCGAAATATTTAATGTTAAAGTCTTAAAAATTGGAACAAAATCGGCTGCCGCGTCATCACTTAAACTGTAATATCTGGGTCATTTTTACAGATAATGTCTCTGTCATGGGCTCATTTTAAAGCTGAAGGAATGCTTTCTCAACCCGTACATAGAATATTTTATTTATTGTTAATAATCTTGACAGTAATTGATGTTAAAGTTTCAAATCCCGATTTGACGTCGTCCCCCTCCCCATGTTCCGGCTTGAAAAAAATACCATTCGATTCGTTGAGCCTTTAGCTAATAAATGCGTTTTTCAAAAAAGTGGAGAGATTTTGGGAACAGTTAACAAAAAAAATCAAACTTACGATAGTGCACCCCGCTTAGAACTGCATGGATCCCATGCTCAGTCCGCACGCACGCGTTTTCAAAACAATCGCCTAGAGTAGGAAAGTATTTATATACGATGCGACAAAACAAACTTTTCGTTTTGTGAGTTTTAGTTACTTTATTGGTGATAATTCATTTTTAAATTTAACGCAAGCGATGGCTTATTTCCGGCGATAATTCTCTAAATTCCCGTACGATAACATTTATTCGGGCTTTTTAAACAGACTTATTCGTTACCACCAACAGTGCTGGCCGTTATTGAATTACGGATTTTTATCACAATACCGAACGCCTATCACCTTTCGTTAATTTCCTGTTACATTACCTTTTCGTGGCTACGTTATTAACACAAGGAAATTTACTTATTCCTTATCCTCCCACTTCAAATAATTATTATTTTCGAATCTTCTAAAAAAAAACTGCGTATTCGTCTTTTTACGTTACACGTGATTTTCATCCATTTATCCTTTATTCATTATTCACTTTAAATGACGAACAAACCATGACAACATGTTCGATTTTATTTGTTACGTCTTTTTCATTTGCCATTCTACGCAAGTTTCTTCGATGCATGCCGAGTTGCTTGCTCGTCGCAGTCGCAGCGCGGCTCGTAGCCACGCTACCGCGGGAACTCGGCCGTCAGACTCGCGCTGTGATTGGTCGGTGCTTTTTATTAATATCTCGTTAACGAAACATCGGAGAGCATTTTCGCAAAGGAAAAAGTTGTTTGAAATCACCCCCAGAATCACCCGCTTTAAGGAAACGCAACATTTTTGGGACACCCTGTATAGAGAAAAGTTGTTGAAAATGACGCCCTTAGCACCATATTTCAAGGCCATTGAAATTGGGGGTGGTTCCTCTAGTGTGAATATGTACCAAAGATTTTTGCAATTATCTCGGAAACTAAGGTCGACCGCCAAAAAGTTTAGAGGAAAAAGTTGTTCAGATTGACGTCCTTGACAACATATTTCACGGTCGTCAAAATCCGTGAGGTTGCCCTCTATCTATACCATTACCTACTTTGTTATTGCTGAAATTAAATTTTATATTCTTGGAATAATAATAAAAACAATTTTCCTATCCAAATACAAGAGTTTTTCAACCCAAATGATGCCACCATTCAGTTTGCAAAATAAATACCTTTTTTTAATGCTCCGATATAGGACTATTTTTTTTATCAAAGCAGCATATCTCAGGAGTATAACGGGACGGAATACCCAATGAAGTTTGGAATTATGGTGGGGTAGAGGTGGAAGAATGATTGGGGGAGGTTTGTAATAGGGTGTGGAATGGGGAGCGTTGGTTGGAAGATTGGAGGGTAAGAGGGGTGGTGCCGTGGAGGTGACGTGGAGGTGGAAGGGAAAGGTGGTGGAAGAGGTAAAGGAATTTAAATATCTGTGGTACACGCTGATGAGGAACGGGGAGCAGGCAGGAGGCACACGTGGGGGAAAGGGTAAGGAAGGGGGCAACAGTGATGGGTCAGGTGTGGGGGATAGGGAAGAGGCGGTTTGGGAAGGATTGGGGGAGGAGAGTATGGCTATTCGAGAAGTTGGTACGGGCTACGGTGAGTTATGGAGTGGAGGTATGGGGGTGGAAGTGTAGGGACAGAGGTGAGGGATTGCAGGAAAGATTTTTGAAGTGGGTGTTGGGGGTGGAAAGGTGTACCCCAGGATACTTGGTCAGGGAGGAGATGCAGAGGGAGATGTTAAGAGGGAAGGCGGGGATGAGGGCATGGGGGTATGAAAGGAACTTGGAGGAGGGGGTGGGGGGAACTGGCAAGGAGGTGCTGGGAGGAGATTAAGGGAAGGGCGAAGAGGGGGAAAGTGTTGGGAGGGTGGGAAAAGAAAAGGAAGGAGTACTATGAGGAAAGGGGGTGGACAATAAAGGGGATAGAAAGAGCGAGGGGGGGGGGGGGGAGAATTGGTGCGTAGGGAAAGAAGAATGCAGGAGGAGGAAAGGTGGAAAAGGATTAGAGAGTCGGAGTACAATAGATGGTACAGGGTTGTTAAAGGGAAAGGGCTGCCAGGATACCTGAGGAAGGGATGGGGGGAAAGCAGGTGGCAAAGGGTGGCGAAATTTAGATTGGGGAATGGGATGAGGGGAGGGAAATATTGGGAGGAGGAAGAAAAGAGGAAGTGCAGGGTATGCGGGTGGAAAGAAGAAACGTGGGAGCATGTATGGGAGGAATGTATGGGTTGGCAGGAGAGGGTAGGGGAGGTACTGGATGACGAGGGTGGGGGGGGAGAAGTGGATGAGGAGTGTGGAAGAAAGGAGAGGGGAAGGAGTGGAGGAATGGGTGCAGAAGGAATGAGAGTGAGTGGTGGCGTACGGAAGCGGAGGTCAAAGGATAGGGAAGGGGGGTGAGGGAGGCGTACGTGACGGAGGAAAGCGGGCGAGCGGGAGAGCGAGAATAGAGGCGTATAGGTTAAGGAATAGATTTAATGAGTAGACTAAAGTTTAGGTTAAGGTAAATGTACAGAAGAGAGGAGGGAGAAAAGATTGTAATCCCCAAGGGGAAACAAGTAAACATATATTATACCTATTGGTAATTGCAGAGATTGATTTATTCCCTTTGCGGAGATGAATGGGTTTTTTCGCCTCCTTAAGTATTTGCCGATCTTGACGGGCTGATGTCATCGTTTTCCTCTCTGTCCTGATCGATTTCTCTGTTTTTCCTGTTCTGTTTAATTTAATACATATTTTGCGCACACCTTCCTTGGATATTCCTAACTCCGTGGCAATTTGTTGCAATGATTTACCCTGTGTTCGTCTTTTATCAATTGCAACACGCTCCGTAGCAGAGCATTCTCCAGTCTTCGGCATACTGAAGTAAATGTACAATTTGTATAACAAATATATATTTAAAATACATTTTAGTGATATCTAAATATTCCAGAAATCTTTGCAATTTGATCACAATCAATTTTCTACATAAAAACAAATGTTTCTTAGCGTCAACTTACTTTCCGACCCACAAAAATTGATCAACTATTCTTTAAACTTAAATATACGGCAGTTTAATAGATCTTTTCACCTCAGCACTTTATGGTCAACTGACGCAATGCTAAGGACAAATGAAAACCGCAACAGTCGGTCACCACGACCGAATACATACATGATGTAAACAAACAAAGCTGACGGTTTGTAGGAAACTCTTGTGTGACGTCCCACGGGGACTCGAATGCAGTACTACCGACCGTCGATAACTGTACTATATTACCGCGAAACTAACCTCCGTTATCGCACACAAACATTGTGAATACTATTATATGCAATTTATGATCAAAGTAAATATTAGAGACCCCAAAATTATAGGAATATTAGAAATAATTAATTAGAAATATTGGCAAAAGCACAAGACAAAATAAAATGTAATAAATGAGTAAAGAGAGAAATAATGTACAGCGACGTACTGCGCATGCGCCAGACCGTCAACTCTTGAGTATAAAAGGAGGCGCACGCAGCCCAGCGGGTACTTTGAAATTCTAAGTTCGCTCGCGACCGCTGAAGCAAGTGGACCTGCCTTAGCTCCGCTCGCGATCACAGTGCCTTTTGGTATTTTCCTAAGTTTCATCCTAACTATTTCCGCATCTCTTCGAATAATGTGTGCAACTCAGCGCACGCTTTCGGAGTTTACTGTATATACGATCGGCAAGGATCTCGCCTCGCTCTGAAGCTGAAGTACAGAAATAAGCACAGCTATTGCTTCAGAAGAAAACACCGACTACCCTAGGGCCCTTCCGGACCCCTTACAGGACGATGGGTTCTCCCTAAACGCCCTTCATGCCGCCAAAATTGTGAGTTCGTCCATATTCATTGAACCCACTACAAATTTGATTTCTTTCTTCGGCAAAAGACGGCTGGTACTTCTATATAAAACCTACCCGCTGATACATCCTCTGAACTCTCCGACCTATCTCCTATGATCGGGTATTCTCAAGTGAAAACCAGCGTCGAGAAACTTTCCGGAAAAAAGAAATCTAAGCGCGACAGCAAGAAAACTGCTAAAAGTGCCAAATCCTCCGGATCCTCTCCTACACGAAAGGATAACCCTATCAATGTATCCCTTCCCATAACGATGTTAACCCCGGATATAAATATGGAACAACAAATTAATCCGAACATTCTGATTTCTCCCGCTTCTCAGTTCTTGCTGCTTTCAAACCAGCAATCGACCTTCCGAACACAGTCACCGGTCCGGCGAAAAAAATACCGCAGGGAAGTACACACCGCGTCACAGAGCTCTAATCCTCTAGCTCAACATTTCAGTTCCACAAGCCCATCCACCATCAGGCATTTCGCTCGTATAGTTAAGCCCCCCTCCCCCCCCCCCCCCCGCTTTATATTTCGAATTTTGCATACAACCTTGCCCAATTCGAACGCGAGCTAGCCAGCAACTTCGGGAAGAATTTCTCAATCAAATACTTACGCAATAAAATTCGTCTTCAATTTGAAGAAATTGACTCGTTCAAAAAATTTAAATTAGCACTAATTTTGGGTAGTATACCGCAGGCCTGGGAGTTAAATGAACGCAGCGGCCGATTTTCAGAAGCAACGCCTCCTTTCTCCCGCCGCACATCTTGGCCCCCGCGACGGCCTAGAAGCTCGGAACGCCTCAGGCCCGTACCATATGAACCGCGCGTGGCGCGTTGACAAAACAAAAACGCATCAACAATTGTGCTCTCTGGGACGACGTGGAAACCTACTGATACAATATCATTCTAATACGCCACGCACGGTTCACGTGGTACGGGCCTGAGACGCTCTTAGCTACTGGGCCGCCGCGGGGGCCAAGATGTGCGGCGGGAGAAAGGAGGCGTTGCCTCTGAAAATCGGCCGCTGCGTTCACTTAAATCCCAGGCCTGGTATACCGTATTACACCTTCTCACTGAACTCAGAGCGTGGGATACCGATGGTGTTAAAGGGTCTTCTCGATACTCCACCCGACAAAATTCTCAATGAACTCAAATATAAAGGACTCTGCCCTACATCTTGCGTTTCTCTCTTTGGCAACAGGAATAATAAACAGTCGCTATATGTTGTGAGCTATTGCGTCGCCTGTTTTTCGAGGACGTAAATCGCAACGTCACTCTCTCTGCGCTGTCTTACGACTATAAGAGATCACTGGAGAGGGTGTGATTGAAGGTTGAACTTGAATAAACTGAGGCACCGCACATTAACATTAACAATAACACTGTATTTAACTGAACTTTAACAACGGTAACTATAAGAATTAACAAAGACGACTCTGTGATGAGTTATATGAGTCTCTTCAAGTTACTTGTGCGAGGTATATATTTGGACTGCCTTAGGACTCTCTCGCTGGCTATAAGGCAAATTCCAAGATGCCCTTTAGGGGTATAGTTTTAATAACACAGTCGCAGAGAACGCTGTCTATTGGCGGACATGGTTTGTTTGTAACGAACTACGGGAAAGGGAAATTGTTGGGTTATGTACATTTAACGAAAATATATTTGGTAACAAGGCACGAAGTGCAAAAACAAAATAATACAAAGTCTGAGATTTAATTGTAACAAAACGTGTATCGCTCACTCGACATCTTGGTCCGATCTGTGAGTTCCTATCGGAAGTCGAGTGGTCACGGCTTACAGCGGTGTCGCTCGTGTCTCGCATTCATCGCGCGCGCAATACAAAAAGTGTGGCGAATATCCATCAATCCCCCACTTTTGTCGCACTTTTACATTTTGTGAACAGTCTAATCATAATACAATCTTAATTTTTCTACATGAATGGACATTACGTTACAAGGCAATGCGTTGGTAAATATGTCTGCCACATTATCGCCAGATGACACATATTTAAGCTGTATCAATCCTTCTTCATGCATTTTCAATCTAATTTTTTATAATATACAAGAAGCGGAAGGAAGGACTTCGGATGAGTCTCCTATCTCCACAGACTCCGACATCGTTAAAAGTGTTCTTCAATCCATCGTGCCATCTGAGTACAGTAATCTCAAGGTTGTCAGACTGGGGAAGAAGGTTCAAGGACGGATAAGGCCAGTACGAGTGACTTTGCCTCTCAAATCCGATGTGACAACAATTCTACGGAACAAATTTAAATACTCGGGACCTGTAAAGATTCAACAGGACCGCACAGTGAAACAAAGGGAGTACCTAGTGAAAGTCAGGGGTGAGCTAAAGACATTGATTGACTCTGGTGCAACGAATAAAACTATTAGGTACATTAATGGCGTTCCAACTATTACCGATGTTAACCCTAGTCAGAAGAAAAAAAACTGAATACAAGCCCTTTGATTTATTATCAAAATGTTCGAGGCTTAAGAACTAAATTATTTGATCTAACTAGTGGTGTCTCCGCCTCGCCTATATCTTATGATATTATTGTCCTTACGGAAACTTGGCTCAACGATGGTTTCTCTGATGCTGAATTATCGCTGAGTGGTTATAACATTTTCCGTCAAGATAGGAATAGGAACACAAGTGAATTTAATAGAGGCGGGGGCGTTTTAATTGCTGTTCGTAATACTTACTCTTGTATGCGTATTATTTTGCCTACCAACTGTTTAGAGCAGCTCTTTATACATGTAAGGTTTGGGTACCACCTATTTCTCATCGGTGTCGTTTACTTGCCTCCATCCTCCAACTCTTCGATCTATGAAGTTCATTGCCAAACTGTCGAGTTTATTATGCAGCATCATCCCAATTCGGATATTCTTATTCTTGGAGATTATAATTTCACTAGTGCCTCATTTTACAATGATCGAAATGGGACTCTTCTGTATTCATCAAGGCATAACAACGCATCTGTTGGTCCTGATGATATTTTATGTGAATATTTTAATTTATTTAATCTTTATCAACATAATTATATTTCGAATCATATGGGCCACACGTTAGATTTATGTTTTTCGACCTATAGATGTGTTGTTATCTCCATAGCAGATGATCCTCTCCTTCCATGCGATGTTTATCATCCTGCGTTTACCGTTACAGTTCCTATCAGGATTTCGAATGACAACGCACCTATCGCTTCTATTGTAACATATGATTTTAAACATGTTGATTTTCTGGCCATAAATGTGTTCCTTGGTTCTATTGATTGGGATGCTGCGTTATCTAATCTTGATGTTGACGAGTCAGTTGATACTCTTTATCATTTTCTACGTAATGTTATTGATCTTTTTGTTCCTAAGCATGTTATATACAGAAACTCCCATTATCCAAAGTGGTACTCCAGTAAACTCATCTCCCTGATCAAACTTAAGAAACGACTGCACTACGTTTATAAGTGTACTAATAATTATTCTGATTACGTCGCTTTTTCTAACATTAGATCTCAATGTAAATTATTATCGAAGAATTGCTGGAATAATTATATTCGTGGGATTGAGTCGTCTATCCCGCATAATGTTAATGCCTTCTGGAATTTTGTAAATTGTTATCGAGTTGATAAATCCATACCTACGGGTATGTACTTTGATGGTGCATACCTCGTTGATCAGTCTGACATTGCCGAAGGTTTTGCCTCTTATTTTAAATCGGTTTATCAAGAAGACAATAACATTCCTTTCAATATCGATTATGATTGTTCTAGTGATATTTCTAACTTATATATTGACATTGGTGAGGTTTTTGAATCCTTAAATGCTCTGGATACTAATTCTAGTCCTGGTGATGATGGTATTCCACCGATTGTATTTAAATCTTGTAGTTTTATAGTGGCTAGAATCTTGTGGCTTATTTTTAACAAGTCCCTTAGTGCAGGTTACTTTCCGTCCAAATGGAAGACTTGTCTTGTTACTCCTGTATTTAAAGGGGCTGACAGATCTGACATCCATAACTACAGACCAATTAGTAAGCAGAATGTTATGCCCAAGATTTTTGAAAATATTATCACTTCGAAATTATCTTACTTGTTTATGAACATTATTATACCTGAGCAGCATGGGTTTGTCTCTGGAAGATCTACCACTACAAATCTACTATGCTATCAATATTACCTTGTGGATGCGATCGAAAAAGGATTTCAGGTTGATGTTATCTATACGGACTTTAGTAAAGCTTTTGATTCAGTGAGTCATTCTATCCTAATATCCAAACTTAGTGCTTTGGGTATTCGAGGCTCTGTTTTATCATGGTTATCCAGTTTTATTACTAACAGATTCCAAGTTGTTAAATTTAATAATTATTTTTCATCCAAGTTCCTTGTTCGATCTGGTGTTCCACAAGGATCCCATCTTGGACCATTACTATTTAATTTATTTATCAATGACATAACCGATGTATTTGGACACAGTCAATTACTTTTGTATGCTGATGATCTGAAAGTTTTTCGTAAAATTGTGAACATTAATGATGCACTTCTTCTGCAGAGTGATTTGCTTAAACTTGAAACTTGGTGTGATACGAACAAGCTTGGGTTTAATATATCTAAATGTCATGTTATCCGTTTTTGCGTGAAAGCTGATGTTCTCCAGTTTAATTACATGATAAATTCTACACCACTTGGACTTCCGTTTCCGGTCGCGTGCGAGAGAGGAGTGTGTGAAAGCGGTGCGATCAGTGGAAAGAGGAAAGAGGAGTGAAAGTGTTAGGCGGTGATTAGGGAGTGAGTGGGGAGAAACGTGTGGAGTAGGCGAAGGGAAGAGGGCAAAGGGTTAAGTAAGGGAAGTGGTGTAGTGAAGGGAATAAGGTGAGAAGGAAGGCATTTGGAGGTTAGGGCGGCAGGACAGGTGGTAAAGTGGCGGGAAGGAAGAGAAGCAGAAGACAGGTAGCGGGATCTAGGGGAAAAAGGAGGAGTTAGGACGACTGACGGGAAGGCGGGAAATTTAAACAGGAGAGAAAGGAAAGAGTACGAAAAGAGAGATAAGGAGATAAATAGCAATAGGTTTATAGGAAGGAAGGGAAAAGGGGGAGAGAATTAAAAGGAAGGAAGGGAAAAAGGTAAATGGAAGTAGGAAAGGAAAAGGAGGGATGGGAGGGAGGAAAGGGGGTAGGAAAAGAGAATGAAAGGTCGCAAAAAGGGGGGAGGGTAAGGAAGGATAGTATAAGTAGTGTAGGGAGTGCGGGAAGCTTGGATAGCATCTGGGGCAAAAAGAGGAAGGACAGGGAGGATGAAGAGGGGGAGGGGGGGGGGGAACGAAAAGGAAGGGAAGGGTTATAAAAGGAGTGGGTTGACGCAGAGATCGCCGGTGAGAAGGGGTGAGGGGAGAAGTGTTGAGAGAGAGGAGGAGGTGGGAGGGATGGAAAGAATGTTAAAGGAATTGATGATGGAGATGAGAGAGTTGAAGGAGGAAGTGAGGGCAAATAGAAAGGAGAGAAGAAGGATGGAGGAGGAAATGAGGAAAGAGAGGGAGGAGAGAAAGAGGGTAGAGGATGAATGGAGAGAGGAGAGGAGGAGGTGGGAAAAGGAGATGAGGGAAGAGAGGGCAAGGAGAGAAAAGATGGAGGAAAGGATGGATAGGTGGGAGAGTAGAGATAAGAAGATGGACGAGGTGTTCGACAAGGTATTGGGATGGGAAAAGGAAAAAATGAAAAAGGGGGATAAGGTAGAGGAAGGAGAAGGGGTAGGGGAGGAATGGAGATGTAGGGTTAGACGAATGGAAATAAGACAAGATAAAAAGGAAAGGGAGGGGAGAAGGAATAATGTTGTTGTGAGGGGGGTAGGGGTGGAGGGGAAGGAAGTGAAGGAGGAAATAAGGAAACTGTGGGAAAGGATAGGGGTGGAAGAGACGGGAATAAAGGAGGTTATGAAGATAGGAAAAACGGGAAAGGAAGGGGGGGGAATGGTGTTGGTAAAGCTGGGGTGTAGGGAGGATAAGCGGAAAGTGATGGAGGCTAAGAAAAAACTTAGGGGAAGGAGGGAGAGAATAGAGGATGATCTTACGGAGGAGGAAAGGAGGGTAAGATGGAATATAGAAAGAGAGGCGGAAAGGGAAAGGGAGAGGGGAAGAAAAGTGCAAGTGGGGTACATGAAGATGTGGGTGGACGGGAAGGTAAGAAGATGGGACGAGTTGGGGGAAAAATGGTATGAGGAACAGGGAAACGAGTGAAGAGGGTAGAGGGGTGGGAGGATGTAAGGAGTAGGGAGAAAGGGAAGGAAGATAATAGTTTCAAAGTGGCGTTCTGGAATGTGGCAGGAATGAGAAGGAAAGATGACGAGTTTTGGAAAGGATTGGAAGAATGGGACGTGATGATTCTCAGCGAAACGTGGCTGGAGGAGAGGGAGTGGGTGTGGGTGGAGAAAAAGTTGCCCAAGGGTTATATATGGGAAAGGCAGTGGGCGAGGAGGGAGAGTAAGAAGGGAAGAGCGATGGGAGGTATGTTGATGGGGGTGAGAAGGGGTATAGAAATGGGGGAGGGGGGGTAGAGATGAAAAGGAGGGTTTGATGATGAAGAAAGTGAGGATGGGGGGGGGAGTGGTGGAAGATAGTGGGGGTATATATAAACAAGGATCTGCAAAGGAAGATGGAGGAATTAGGGGAATGGACGGAGGAAAGGGAGAAGGGAGTAAGGGTTATAATAGGGGGGGACTTTAATGCGAGGACAGGTGAGGAGGGGGGAGAGGTGTGGGAGGAGGAAGTAGAAGGAGAAGGGAGAATGGGAAGCAGAAGATCGAAGGATAAGGAGGTGAATGGAGAAGGAAGGAGGCTATGCCGATATTTGGAAGAAAGGGGATGGGGTATAATGAATGGAAATACGGTGGGGGATGAGGAAGGGGAGTGGACGTTTACGGGGGGAAGGGGGAATTCGGTAATAGATTATGTGATAGGGAATGAGGACACAAGGGAGAGAGTGGAAAGGCTGGAAGTAGGGGAGAGAGTGGACTCGGATCACCACCCGGTGGTAGTATGGATGAAAGGAGGAGGGAGGGAGGAGGGAGGTAGTGGGAAAAAGGGTAAGGGGAGGAAGGGGGAGAGAAAAAATTGGTCAGAAGAAGGTAGAAGGGAGTTTATGAAGGTTTTTGGGAAAAGGGAGGTGGGGGAGAGGGGAGTTGATGAGGATTGGAGAGAGCTAAGGGGAAGGATAACGGAGGCAGTAGATAAGATGGGGAAGGGGGAAAAGAAAGGGGGATGGTGGGATTTGGAATGCAAAGAGGAAAAGAGTAAGGTGAGGAGAGAGCTAAGGAAGTGGAGAAGGGAAGGAGGGGATGGGGGAGTGTACAGGTTGAGGAAGAGGGAGTATGGGAAGATGTGCGAGGAGAAAAAGAAAAGGGAAAGGGAGAGGTGGGAAAAGGAAGTGGAGGGGGTGAGAACGGAGGGTCAGGTATGGAAAGTAGTGAACAGAGGCCGGAAGACTAGAAGGAGGATAAAGGAGGGGATAGAAATAAGGGAATGGGATGAGTATTTTAGGGGGTTGTTGGGAGGGGTAGAGTGGAGGGTAAGGAGGGGAGGAGAGAGAAGGAGAGAAGAGGACGGGGAGGGGGAGTTAGGAAGAGAAGAAATAAAAAGAGTGGTGAGGAACTTAAAAGATGGGAAGGTCGGGGGTGGAGATGAGATAACAAATGAGGTGTGGAAATATGGGGGTGATGAAGTGGAGGAATGGTTATGGAAAATTTGTAATAGGGTATGGAGGGGGGATGGGTGGCCGGAGGGGTGGAGGGAAGGAGTGGTGGTTCCGGTACTAAAGAAAGGGGCAGGAGAGAAACCGGAGGATTATAGGGGAATAACGTTAACGCAGACTGCATATAAAGTGTATGCATCTGTGTTGGCGGAAAGACTAAGAGTGGAGGTAGAGGGGAAGGGAATGCTGCCACCGAGTCAAACGGGGTTTAGGAGGGGGGTGGGGTGCATTGATAACATCTATGTTCTAAACTATTTAGTGAACAGGCAAGTGGTGAGGAAGGGGAAGAAGATGGTGGTGCTATTTGTAGATCTGAAGGCCGCGTTTGACTCGGTGGACAGGGGGGTACTGATGAAAGCGTTGAGGGAGAGGGGAGTAAGGGAAGGGCTAGTGGAGAGGTGCGGGGAGGTCCTACAGGAGACGGTATGTAGGGTAAGGGTGGGGGATGAAGAGGGGGAGAGATTTTGGACCGCAAGGGGGGTCAGGCAGGGGTGTCCTTTGAGCCCATGCCTGTTTACCCTGCTGTTAGCGGATATTGACGAGGAACTGGGAAGAGGGGGATGGGGTGGGGTAAAGGTGGGGGATAGGAAGGTTTACACGCTAGCATATGCAGATGATATAGCTATGCTAGCGGAGGACGAAGAGGGGATGAGGGGAATGATAGCGAAATTAGAAAGGTACGTGGACAAGAAGGGTTTGCAAGTGAATGTAGGGAAGACGAAGGTAATGAGGTGTAGAAGGGGGGGGGGGGGGAGGTGGAAGAAAATGACATGGAGATGGAAGGGGAAAGAGTTGGAAGAAGTGAGGAGTTATAGGTATCTGGGGTATACGGTGATGGGGAATGGGGGCCAGGAGAAACAGGTGGAGGAGAGAGTGAGGAAGGGGGCAGCGGTAATGGGGAAGGTGTGGGGATTGGGAAAAAGATTATTTGGAAAAGATTGGGGCAGAAGGATCTGGTTATTTGATAAGTTGGTGTGGGCGGTGGTGGGATATGGGGTGGAGGTGTGGGGGTGGAGGGAGAGGGGGAAGGTGGAGGCGCTACAGGATAGGTTTCTGAAATGGGTGCTAGGGGTAGAAAGGAACACGCCGGGATACTTGGTCAGGGAGGAGTTGCAAAGGGGGTTGATGAGGGGTAGGGCGGGGATGAGGGCATGGGGGTATGAGAGGAAATTGGAAGAGGGGCAAGGTGGGGAACTGGCGAGGATGTGTTGGGAGGAGATGAAGGGGAGGTTTAAGAGGGGAAAGGTGTTGGAGGGATGGGAAAAGGAAAGGGAATGGTTTTTTGAGGAAAGGGGGTGGACAGTAGAGGAGGTAGAAAGGGGGAGGGAAAGGGGGGAGGTAAGAGGGGAGGAGATAATGGACAGGGAAAGAAAGTTACAGGAGGAGGAGAGATGGAGGAGGATAGGGGAATCCACCTATAATAAGTGGTATGGGAGAATAAAGGGGCCGGGGGTGCCAGCGTACCTAAAGAAGGGATGGGGGGAGAATAGGTGGCAAAGGGTGGCCAGGTTCAGGTTAGGAAATGGAATGAGAGAAAGAAGGTATTGGGAGGGGGAGGAGGAAAGGAGATGCAGGGTGTGTGGTTGGGAGGAGGAGTCGTGGGAGCACGTCTGGGAGGTTTGTATGGGATGGGGAGGGGAGAGGGGTTGGCAAGAGATGGTGGAGGTAGTGTTAGGGGAGGAAGGGGAGGGAGAGGAATGGATGAGGATTATAGAGGAAAAGAGAGAGGGGTGTGTGGGAAAAGAGGGAAGAGCGGTGGTATGAATGAGGAAATGAGAGTGAAAGAGCGGCGAGTGGAAGCGGAGGTCCAGGAGGGGGAGCGGACGGGAGAGCGAGAGAGAGAGAACAGAGAGAGCGATAGTAGTTAAGGATTAGGATAAGGTAGATTTAAGTTGTTGTTATGTAAAGAAGATTATAACCCTTAGGGGAATAATAAAGTTAATATACAATTCTACACCACTTATCCCTGTAAATAGTATCAAGGACCTTGGCATCACATTTACTTCCTCTTTGTCATTTCGCTCCCACTGTCTCAGTATTGTGGGTAAGGCTCTTAAGATCTTAGGTCTGATTATTCGGATCTCACGGTACTTTAACAATATTAGATCTATCAAGCTTTTATACATGTCGCTAGTCCGGCCACACCTTGAATACTGCTCTATTATCTGGAATCCGTACTTTAAGAATCTTTCCTCATTACTGGAACGTGTCCAGCATAAATTTCTTCGAGTCAGTGCCTACAAACTCGGTGGTCCGTCATACACCTGTGTCTATACTCATAATTATATGCCTCTCCTCTGTCAATTGCGAATGTCAACATTAGAAAGACGTAGATTTATAGCGGACCTATTGTTTAGTTATAAGGTTATAAATCATGATATTAAGTGTTCTGAAATTCTACAACTTTTCAGATTTTATATTCCTCCTAAAGAACTTAGGCACCGCTCGCTTTTATATGTTGAGTATCACCGAACTCTAATGGGTAAATACAATCCGATAAACCGTATGTGTATGAATGTTAACTCTGTATCTAATCTTTTCGATTTTTTTGATTGTTCATTTATAACATTTAGAACTAGAGTTATTAATCATTTTTTTTTAACTTGATGCTTTTATGATTTTCATTTGTTATTTTTTTTATGTGTTTATAATACTACTATATTTTTTGTTTATTTCTATGTGTTTATACTACTATTATATATTGAGTATTATGTGTATTATTTTCTAAGCCATGCTTCATGGCTCAGTGTATATACCGTTGTTTTCTTTCTTATTATCAAAGGGCTTCCGTTTAATTAAATAAATAAATATTAAATATTAAATTTCTCTTGTGAGATGGTATGCTATATCTATATGTCTCGTTTTTGATCTTTCGACTCTATTTCTTGTAAAATCGATGGCTGACTTATTGTCACATCTGACGATAAATGGCTCCTTAGGTGTGTCAATACTGGATAATTCGCGCAATTCTTTGAACATCATTCTCATCCATATCGCATCTTTTACAGCATTTCCTAGCACTATATATTCTGCTTCCATAGTGGAAGTAGATATTGATGTTTGTTTGTTGGATCTCCAGGCAATTGGATTTCCTCCTAAAAATACCACTGTCCCACTGTATGAGTGCCTATCATCAATATCGCTCGCCCAATCCGCATCGCTAAATATTTCTATCTCGTTGCTACCCTGACTGTGTGTTAGAGTTATTGCCTTTGTTCTAGATAAGTACCTTAAAACCCTTTTCGCTTGTATCCAGTGCGATTTACCTGGGTTTGATACAAATTGTGCTAACTTAGATACCGCGTACATAATATCTGGTCGAGTTGCTAACGCTATGTACATTAATGACCCTATTAATTGCCTATATGGCACATTTTTCATTTCCTCGCGTTCTATCTCGTTTGAAGGGCTATCGCGTCTCGATAATTGTATGCCTAGTTCGATAGGTGTTGTGACAGTTCTACATTCGCTCATATATTCATCCAACAATTTCTGTATATACAACTCTTGTGATAATTTCATATCTTTCTCGGTGTAATTTATACTTATACCTAGTAAATAAGAAGCTGTCCCTAGATCTCTTATTTCGTATTTCGATGTTAACAATCTCTTGGCCTGTTCGATCTTATCTATATCTTTGCTAAATAACACGATATCATCTACATAAATAGTTAGAATGAGATCGCCATCATACGTATAAATACAGTTATTAGACTTTAACCTTTGGAATCCGCTTTTGGTGAGGAATAGATCTATTGCATTATTCCAATTGCGACCTGATTGCTTTAATCCATAGATCGGTTTCTTTAGTTTAGCTACCTTGTTATCTACCTCGTTGTATCCCGGTGGTAATCTCATGTAAATTTGCTCGGCCAGTTCGCCATACAAATATGCGCATTTAACATCTAAGTGATGTACATTCCACCCTTGACACATTGACATGGCTAATAATAACCTAATTGTTGAAATACTTGTAACCGGAGCGTCAGATTCAAAATAGTCTATATTTTTCTGTTGGCCGCAGCCTTGCGCTACTAATCTCGCTTTATATCTAACGATTTTACCGGTTTGATCTGTTTTAACTTTATATACCCATTTACTACCAATACATTTCATGTGTTCGTTTTTATCTACTATCTCCCATGTGTCTCTACTTTCTAAACTTTGTAGTTCATCTTCCATAGCTAATTTCCATTCTTTGGACTGAGGCAACGACATTGCTTGGTCGAATGTTATCGGCTCTATTACTTCTGTCAAATTTATTTCTGGATTTTTCGGTTTACCTACGCAACCCCAGGGATTTCTTACTGTCTTTCTGCGCCTTGGTGTGGGAGCAGGAGTTGTACATTTGTGTGTATCCTGTGAGCTACTTATCTCGCTTTTTACATCAGTTTTTACACGATCGGTTTCTACTTTCGCTATTTCAGTCTTTCGCGGGCTACAATTTTCACAAATTTTATTTGCTTCTATTTTTACTTCTACCTGATCAATTCCCGTTTCCTCTTTTATTTCTTCCTCGCTATCTTCATTATTAATCGGTATTTCATAACTACTTTTTCCGTAAATGTATTCGAAACCGCAAATTTCTTCTACGAACTCTACGTGCTTAGTATGTATAATATCGTCTTTAGTAGGATCATATAGCCTGTATCCTTTCGTTTGTGTCGAATACCCTACAAATATACACTCTTTCGCCCTTGAGCGAAGTTTATGTTTACCTAGTTTCGAAGAATGTGCGTATGCCAAGCATCCGTATGCCCTCAAGTGTTTCACGCTTGGTCTGTTACCAGTCCACACACCTTCTGGAACGTTATCACCTATCGTCGAATGTATGACTCTATTTCTAACGTAACATGCAGTCAGCAATGCTTCCGCCCAGAATCTTTCGGGCAATCCGGCTGCCTTTAACATTGCACGCACGAGATTCGTTAAAGTCCTATTCACTCTTTCAGATACTCCATTCATTTGTGGCGTATACGTGTTTGTACGTTCATGCTTTATTCCTAGATTACCAAATAACGTTATTAGCTCCTTATTACAGTATTCTAATCCA
The DNA here is from genome assembly GCA_929113495.1 of Andrena minutula. Classification (NCBI taxonomy): domain Eukaryota; kingdom Metazoa; phylum Arthropoda; class Insecta; order Hymenoptera; family Andrenidae; genus Andrena; species Andrena minutula. The sequence goes on from OV815993.1 coordinate 34,127,894, forward strand.
TTATCAGTCCTTACCCTCTTTATTTGCCTGTCTGTTTCTCTCTCTACCCTAGCTATGTACTTTCTTACGTAACTTGATACCTCGTCTTTGCTTTTCAGACAATATACTGTTGTTTTCCTCGAGTAATCGTCAGTAAATGTGAGAAAGTATTTTGAACCCCCCATTGACTTTACTGGCAAAGGTCCACACAAGTCCGAATGGATTAAATCTAGTACTGCTTTCGATTGTCTAGTTCCTATGCTTTTACATGGAGCTTTTGTAGATTTGCTCACGCTACAACCATTGCAATGGATTTCTTTGATATTTATATTTTCTAGACCCCTGACTAATTCTTTGTTAGCTAGTTCTCGAAAACTTCCTATATTCACATGACAAAATCTTTTGTGCCATTTTTCACTATCATTTAGTTTATCGGGATTGACGTTATGTGTTTCAGCTGGGCTTGCCCTACTTTTAATTACTTTACCCTTAATAACATATAGTCCATCCTTGCAAAATGCTTCGCCCACTATAGTCTTAGTTCTTTTATTTAGGATTCTTAATCTACGATTGTCAATTATGACGCGCTTCTGCTTATTCTCTATTTGAGATACTGATAATAAATTTCTTCTTACATTAGGAACATGGAGTACATTATGCAAAGTTATATCAAACGTACCATTATCTACATAGGTTTCTATCTTAATATCGCCGATGCCTACTGCTTTTAAGTTATTTTGTATATCGCTATTAGCTGAGTAAATTGTGTCGTTCACTATTGACTTATAATTTATGAACCAGTCTTTATGTTTACAAATATGGTGTGTCGCACCACTATCTACTAACCAAGAATCATTCAATTGAGCGTTATTGAATTCTATTAGAAATGTATCTTTAGAATTATGCTTTTTCGACGTACCGTTCTTCCAGTTTGTCTTTGGATTTTGTACCTTTGATCGACAATTAATAGCTATGTGTCCTAATCACTCTAACCCACATCTAAAGCATTTTCTCTCCTCCTTTACGTGGTCCCTCGGTTGACGCTGTACATCTTTGATCTGGTATGCCTCTTTTCGCTCCTCGGTACTATTGGTGTGTTTAGCTGCCCTCCTCTCGTATTCGCTCAGCAATATCCCTTTTATTTCAGTGGATTTGAACTTCGAATCGTCGAAATTTGCAAGTGCCATGATGATTCCTTCGTAGCTGTCTGGCAAGCCACATAGCATTGCATAAGCTAGATCGTCATCTCGTACTTCATGACCAGCTTCCTTGAGACTATCGTTGCACGTTTTAATTCTTGCCAAGTACGACGTTATTGTCTCGTCAGGTTCGAGCCGTATCGAAACCATTTGCTTTTTGAGTTGTAATATTCTCGGCCGTGACTTTGGTTCAAATACCTTTCTTAACGCATCCCAAGCGTCGGATGCTTTTGTACAATCCATTATATGTATCTGTTGTTCTGGTTCAATACTTAGTGCGATAGCGGCTAACGCCTTTTCTTCCTTGCGTTTGAAATCTTCCTTATTTTCGGCATCGCTTGCCGGCTGAATGGCTTCGCCAACCACGTGTTGCCACAAATCGCGTTGAACCAAGGCCATTTTCATATTGAACTTCCATGTTCGATAATTATTGCCATTTAGTTTGTCGATTCTATCGACCACGTGCGTTGAAGTGGCCATTTCACGTTGCTTGATACTTTTAACCTTTTTCGTTATTATATTTGCGCGATATAGCTATCGCTGGGCCCATAACCTTGTTGGGTTATGTACATTTAACGAAAATATATTTGGTAACAAGGCACGAAGTGCAAAAACAAAATAATACAAAGTCTGAGATTTAATTGTAACAAAACGTGTATCGCTCACTCGACATCTTGGTTCGATCTGTGAGTTCCTATCCGAAGTCGAGTGGTCACGGCTTACAGCGGTGTCGCTCGTGTCTCGCATTCATCGCGCGCGCAATACAAAAAGTGTGGCGAATATCCATCAGAAATCTGGTCCAAAGTGTTGGTGTATTCGTGAAAATAGTTGTCGCGAGGCCGTCTGTTCACTGTCACGGCGATCCTGGGACCCTTGGCCCTGACATGGGCTGATCGCCTGCGTTTCCAATAGTAAATTTATGAGTATACAACGGTCCCAGGTCTACGAGGCGTGGACTGGCAGACCAAGTATCTACCAGATGAGGTTTCGAAAAATACTAGACGCTCTTGTGCGTCCTTGGTGGCCTGGCACGAGCTAACGCTCAACAATGTATTACATGTACAAAGTTAACTTCCCACGAGGGACCACCCCGAACTCGGTCACCAAAATTAACGCACAACAACATCTTGAACAACAAGAACGGACATAGGGTATGTAGTATGTCTCAAAAACGCGTTTTCATTTGCAATTTATATGCAAAAATTTCATGTGTACAGCTGTTTTGCAGAGCACGTGATCCATGCATACGACAGTCTACATCGCTCGCGCATGCGATATTGGGTCCGCGCGATATCTCGCCCGTAGCAGCAGACCGATGTCACCACCAGATGGCGAAGCTTCTCGCGCGGTTTCTCGCGAGAGAACTGGATTACAGCGGGGACACACACACACGCGCGCGCGCACACACACACACATATCAGAAGAATGATGGTCAGGGTACAAATTACTTTTGTATCCGATGCTGGGCAAAGCTCCGTAACTTGACCTCCGACTTCCACCTCCGTGTGAGCCCTTTCTGCATGAGTTTTTTGAAATTTTTTCCATACGCGAATCTCCTCCAAATTGTATCTTTCACCTCATGCCGGTAACACCTATACACACCATAGTTGGGCATTATTCGAGTAAAAAGTGATTGAAATAACGGTTTGAATAAGGATACTTCATCCTTTTCCTTAGTCGACTAAAAGTCACCCGACTTATCCGTATTTAAGGCGCCAGGGATGCAGCTGGTTATTCAAGAGGAATTCATTCGATTCTTATTTTAGATAGTCGATTAACGGGCGAAAGCCTTACCAGTCAGATTCTACAGAATCTGAATTTGTTTATTTTTCATCGTATCAATATGAATGTGACATCAACGGATTCCTGGCGTTCTCCCGATTAATTGCACAGAAAATAATTTAAATTGGACTATTTTAAACGAAACAGGCTTTGAATTCTGCAAATAAATTTCTCACGTAATATCCTTAACCCTTCGAATACGGAACATTGAGTCCTGTGCCTGGGTCTTGACGGACCCACACCGATAGCTCACTAATACATATTCACGGTCGCTCGAGACCCTCACCGATACAGTACTCAGGTAGGGATGGTCGCTGAAACTCGAGTAATATTAACCGCTCTATCACTGTGTGCGTGAGCTCTGAAACGATGGGTCTAAAAACACACAGGCTCAGGATACGGAGGGTTAAGGCTGCCATCTCAAGTTTGTTATGGTCCGAATCGATCGAAGCGTCCCTTGTAAACAGACGGACTCTGTTAGAAATTTAAGCGGGTGAGCACGCTGGGATGAGAGGTTAGGACCGACGGTGGGAAAGTAAAGTGTAGCACTAAATGTTGATTCAAAACTGAACAAGTCACTTTATTAAAAGCTCGCCGCGAGCATGAACGAGCACAACGATTTTAATGCTGAATAGTGAGCAGAAATAGTGAAATGCACAAACACGCGGTCACGCGAAACACGATGATCTCACGTGTTGAGCACTGGTTTGAAAACACAATAATAATATTCGCGTGAACAAATATAATGCACTGAGCAGGGGATTATGCGCGAGAATTGAGCAGAGCACTGAAAGGTACTAATTGAAGAGAATTCTTACGTTGCGAAATGAACAATGTAAAAACACGGCTATCGCGACAAGCGGTATGAATACAAGTGAACAAAGAGAACGCCGAAAACCGTTGAGCGTCTTCTCGAACAATCCTCGAGAATCGACCAACAAAGTACGCTCTACGATTGGGCCGCCAGTTTCACGTGGCGAACGGTGATTAGCTAAGCAGGCGACTAGGAGAATCGATCACCGGATCGATCGTCGATCAGCGGCGTGTTCCGCTGCCCAGTAGGTGCTGCGACGAGCGTGGGTACGGCGGAACGCTGAACTAATGGAATCTCAAACAGACTCTAATGAAACTATTACGGTCGATAAAAAGAACTTGTACCGAGGTGACATCTCCAGGTACTCTATGTAGACGAATTTTTTACGCAATAGTTGCCACATTTTCTGTTCTCTCTATTTCTGCCACAGCTACTCCTATCGAGAGGTCTTGAAGGAATACGGCACGAGAGCTGCGCCTAGGCAGGGATCGGTGGGCTCCAGCTACCGCTGATGGAGGAGGGAACACCTACAGAAGTGGTGGTTATGTATGCGTGACTCCGCACGCAGGCACAGTTCATGCAAACATAACCGTCGCTCCTGCATCGTAATGAAATCGCTCATTTGTTGTAACAACGACACCACTCAAAATTTGCAGTTTTTGAGTTATTAGTATGTTGCAAGTGAACACCAATTCCAGACGTAACCCACGTAAAAAAGAACTCCCACCTTCTCACAGACTCCACACTGCTTTCACTCATTCGTCACCGGCGAGCCCTTCGAAGAAGAGACCAACTTCTTGGAGCATGGGTGGTAGGGTGGGCCGAAAAACCTAAATTTCCGAAACTCGAAACGGCGTGGTGCGGAAAGGTTGCCGTTGGGGAAGACAAATCGAGACCAAAAAGAAATTTAGAAATCGGTCCATATTTAACCCTCGCGCATCGCCGTCAAAGTTTTTAATTTTTGACCGAGTTTGGCGACTTCCGTATGTTTTCTTAAAAATGTCTATATTTCACTGTTGAACATCACAAAATATTATTTCGGCACATAAATACATACAATTCATTACCTGTGGAGCTTTTGGCTCGAGTTAAATATCTAACACGACTTAGAACTCACCACAGGAAGGTGGCTACACCTCGAGTTCCACTCACGCCATTTCCAACCAACCAACCACATAGAGCATACATACTACTCATCGTCGATATCTTTCACGACTTTTACTTCTTCACGTTGAATTGTTCCTTGTTTGTGGAGGAAGACACATTGAGCTATAAGAATACCTGGAGAGGGAACATAGCAATGGCGGCCGGTCCGAGAAAAAGGGAAGAAAACGGGCGAACCTATATCTGTCTTACAATAGGCTATGAATGTATAGAGCATGTGAGTGAAGTTATCTGCGCACACACAACATACATAACACAGATAGTACATAGTGAGAGGGATACAAGGAAAAAGGATAGGTTCACCCGTGATCTTCCTTTTCCCTCAGACCGCTGTCGCCTCTAATTCTTCCCACTGCTGTTCCCTCTCCAGGTATCCTTATAGCTCAATGGGAAGACATGATTTCCTTGGACATCAACGTGGTCCGGATAAAACCATCCCTGTTTTTATACCTAACAACTGTTCCTGCTGCTTCCGTCTCTAACTTAACACAGCGCTGAACTGTTTGGGTATGGCAAGGAAAGTTCCTAGTATCACAGTCTGGAGTAAATCCCGATTCTGGCAATGATGTAATGTGTTCAGTTGAGATATGACGTAAAAGAGGTGGTGAAGAGTTAATGGAGCTCGAGTCGATAATGTCTGAATAATATGACGCAGCAAAGTTGATATTTGAAATGAAGAAGTCACGAACCTGCTTTTTTCGCTTCAGAGGTGATTTTCTTGCCTCGATGATTCTTTTTAGGCCAAGTTCGCTAATATTTTTTCTTTCATCCATCGCCATTGCCAAGAACAAATTTTCAGGATGTGCAAAGAACCCGTTGGATTGACCGTTGATACATATAGGCTGTGTTCCAATTCACGCATTATGCGCATAGACTGCAGAGAAAACCGTTCCGCTTCAGTCTATGCGTGCATTGGTTGCGTTGGTGGCGCATAGCATTCCCTAGAATTCTCCATTTCTAGCGCATGAAGCGTGCAGTTCATGCGCGCATGCGTATTTGTCGCTTTACGTACGCTTTGAAAAATATGCACGAAATGTGGTCCGCTACTCGAAGTGACAGAAAATATAACCTACATATATGCTACATGGCAATAAATGCTTATTGGATATTTCGTTCTTTTACGCTATATTTGTCACCTTTTTATAATTTAACATCGTTCCAAAATATTATTGTTTTCATTGATATGAAAATTCAATGTAGTGTATTACTATATTATTTCAACATGTGTTGTGAGGTAAGACCGGCCAAAACTGAGGGGTAATCGTAGCCAGCTTTTAACATTACTTTTTTTCTGGCTTAAATGCAACTGACATAAAAGAATTATGAATAAGGCAGAATGAAGCCAGGAATATTACTTTACACGCTTCCACATAAAAACCCAAAATGAAACAATTAAATTTTATGGGCATATAATAATATAAAGAATGTTCAGGATGGAATACCCCTGAAGAATACATTTGTGATTTATGTATATAGTAATTAATTTTAAAACATAAAAATAATATTTTTTTTATTAATTTTACAGTTTTCCCACTTCTTTTATAAAGAAAAATCATGGCCAGAATTACCCCACGTTAATTCTGTAATTCCAAGCAAATGGACATTTTTATGTTATTGCTTCAAACTTTGTTACAACGTAAATTTTTACTTTCTCTGTTATAAGAATAAAAACTAATTAGACACTTCAAACTAGCAATTCATATAAAAAACCAGAATACAGAAGCACACGTAAAGCGACAAATACGCATGCGCGTAATATGCACATTGACTGCCCATGCTTTTATTTTCTGCACTTGCTGCACGCATTATAAGCTAGAAATTGGAGGATTCTAGGGAATTCTACGAAATTGGTACTGCCATCTCTGCACTCGCTGTATGAATTGCAACCAACGTAACAGACTCAATTTCGAAGCGAACAACACATCCCTAGAAGGTTTTAGGCAGGGTCGAAACGAAAGATGAGAAAGGAAGCAAATACGTAGCGCGCATTTCTATTTCTTAAAGGCTTTTACTGCTAAGTTTTTCGAGCGTGCTCTTATAATGCTAACTTTACAGCTATACTCTAATCCAGAAAACGTACGAGAGCCTGCGGTTCTATTCAATAGCCTTCAAAACCTCGAGTTTACCCCGGACGCGGATAATAAATAACTTCATTTTTCCATTACACATCTGTTTATCAAATTACGCTGGGTAAGCAGCAGTTCGTCCTGTAAAACTCATAAAATATGGTCTTCGCTTTCAATAATTATCGCTGTTCAAGAAGAATAGAAAAACTCGGGTTGAGAAAATCCAGCAATAAAGCCATCAAATTTCGTTAGGAGTCGGTCCCCGATCCTTAGGACGAAGTAACCGATGCAGTTAGGAAGCGTGCTTCGACCACCGTCCAAAAGTCTCGAATTAAATTAACCGTAATCCATCCAACTACATAGCTATTTGTAAGTAAGTTTGAACATTCCCGCGTAACCTCGTGAGCATCAGACGCATCGAAACCCGTTCCGTTTCGTTACTGCGGTTCATGCGCTGCTGGAAACGGAACGCGGTTCATGCGCGCAGCGTCTACGTTGCGGTCTATGCGCATAATGCGTGAATCGGAACACAACCATAACCTCAGATCCTGGGCCGCTGTGTCGTTCCCGGTGGCTGACAGCTGCAAATCGCAATCTGACAAGTAAACATTCACTTATAAGGAATGGAGTTTCCCGATTTGGAATATATATCTTTAAAGTACTTATAGTAACTAAGAAATCCTGAAAATTATATCTGCAATGGACCTATTTTACTCATGTTATCAATAACATTCAATGTAGCCTCAAGGCGTATGCGAAAAACGGCAAAATCCTCTTATTTAAGAATAATTGGCTAAAACCTAGCATCTGTTTGTTTTTTGTGGTGTTGAATCTGAATATGACATTATTGTTTGCGCAAAACAAAATCCTAAGGTAGTTCTCTTAATAAAAAATCGTTTTTTTTTTGGAGATAACTGAAAAAGAAAAGGCTGGGGAATTTTTTAAATAGACGACTTCAAAGTTAACATGGTGAAACATGATGAAAATAATTACAATTTTATTCCCACACAATAGAGCAGTTAATGTGAAGATCGTCGAACAATGCATGACTCATACATATACTCATCTCACAGTGAGCACACTTCACAAACGCCAGATTGCCGCACTTGAAACACTTGTCGTTAACAATGGAGTCGAAACAGAAGTTGTAGGGGCTGATCCAAGTTTCAGGCTTCATATCCAAATATCCAGACTTGTAGAAGGCAAAACGGATCATGTTCCGGAATTGGGGTGCACTGAACTGGAAGATGGCGAAGGACTGCAGATCCAGGAATCTGTCCCGATGCCAGATGTTCACGTCGCCGTCTTGAATCGCAGTGTCAGTAATGAACCGCACGAATGATTTGTATGGTCTGAAGAAGTACACGTCTAACGGCTGGATCATGCCAGTGCAGCCTCCAGGAATGAGCTGTTTGATAAGCTCGACATCGTTTGGTTTTACCTGATCCGAAAGGGCATCATCTTTGTTAGAAGTCCACGAATCCAGCAGAAGCAGGATCTTCCGCTTCTCCGGAATACTTGGCCAGAAGACGTCAGTGTAGAATGTACGCAGGTCGTCTTTGGTCATGTTAGCCGTGCGCCCGGCATAGGACTTTATGTTTGGCGGATCGTCCTTCTTTGATTTCGGGAAGACGCCTTTAGCTTCGGCTATGAGCACGTACATTGGTCGCATGATTTCGCCATCCATGGTAACGACTGGCATTACCATGTATGAATGAGTCGTTGCGGCAACAGATCCAACTGATGCTCTAATTGCAAACGCTCCTCTTTCACGCAAGGTGCGATAGGAATGGAGCTCTTTCTCGAAGCGACTCTGATCGAAATTCAAAACGATACAAGGAAGGATGTTATCGTTAATAATGAGCTGACGAATCGTAAGTACGAACTGGTCAGCCTTTTCCACGAGAACCGCTTCTTTCGTCTTCCAGTTTTTGCCTACCCGGTGTGTGATTGCACGGCTCACGATCTGGTTCCGGTACTTGAAGCGATACACCCACGACGGCGAAGCCTTGAAGGAAAGGGTATTCACCGGGTCTATTTCTGCAGCAATTTGAAGTGCCCACAGGCGCAGTGTCCGGTCGTGTATGATTGCGCACCGTTCGACCATCTCCCTAAACTTGACCAAAACTGCCAGATTGATGGCACGAATGGTCGGCTTATTCCGGGTCTTCTCGTAATCGTAAAGGATTTGTATTTTCGTGATGAGCCTGTACAGCGTCAAGACGGTATTCGCAGCTTTCCGTTTCTTCAGGAGTTCTCCGGTCGCACCATTCGTTGTCCAGAACAAATACGCTTTCTCCTTGTACTCGTTACTCAAACTGGTGCGCGGCTTTTTCGTCGGTGACGGCTGGTATTCGGAAGCGCTTGTGGACGACTGCGAAGATGGCGGCTGCTGCGAAGACGATGGCGTGCTAAAATCCATTTCATCATCCCCGAAATCCATGTCGTCTCCCTGATCGTCTCTCTGTCCGATCGCAAAACCCAATGTCTGGATTTCTTCCACTACTTCCATATCACTCTTTAGGAGAGAACAGATGTATGTGAAAACATTCACTTCTTCCCGATTCATCTGCCGTTCGTTTGTCCCAAACTCGGCTACCAAAGCTCCAACGATGACTTTCGGATCCATCTGCTGTCGATATGTGAACCACTAAATTTGTTGTGAGCTATTGCGTCGCCTGTTTTTGGAGGTCGTAAATCTCCGACGGCGCAACGTCACTCTCTCTGTGGTGTCTTACGACCACAAGAGTTCACTGGAGAGGGTGTGATTAAAGGATGATCTTGAATAAATTGAGGCACCGCACATTTAACAATAACAATGAAAACTGTATTTAACTGAACTAAACTTGAACAAAGGTGATTATGGCAATTAACAAAGAGTTGTAGCAGTCCCTATGTTACCCGTGTGGGTCTTGGTTTTAGACTAACTCTTCGACACTTTCGCTGGCGACAAGGTTACGTCGACGATTCCCTTTAGGGGTGGAGTTTTACAAAGCAGTGGTAGGAAACGTTGTCTATTGGCAGAAATGATTTGGTTGTAGGTGGTAACGAACTATAGGAAAGGGACAACTGATCAAAGTGTTGGTGAATCCGTGTGCTGGTTGTCACGAGGCCGTCTATTTTCTATCACGGCGATCCTGGGACACTTGGCCATGACTTGGGCTGATCGCCTGCGTTTCCGTTGGTAAATTTATGTGTTTACAACGGTTCCAGGTCTACGAGGCGCGGACTGACAGACCAAGTGTCTGCCAGATGAGGTTTGGGAAATACAAGGCGCCCTTGTGCGTCCTTGGTGGCCCGGCAACGAGCTAACGCTCAACAAAATTTACAAATTTAAAACTCATGTAGAAATGGAAAATATAATGTTTATTAAAAAAAGGAATAAAGGTATATAAAGTTTGTACAAGTAACAATGAGATACGCGTTTGTCGTCGCTTCGCTATCCGTTCGCCTTAAGGCTGCCGGTAAGTGGATTTAGGTAGAAGGGTTTGGTATTAGACATGCAGTGGTCATTTCTCTTGTTCAGGAAAATTATTATTATTATTAAGTGTCTTTATTGCGCAACACAAGTATATAAGCAAGAAAAGGAAGAAAGAAAACAGGGAAACCCAAAGGCGAGGTTCAGTCACAGACTGTTTTTCAACCTAACCTAAACTGGTTATGAATTGGTATCTTGCCCTATGGGCCCAGATGTAACCGCTGGGAGTTAAAAACTGGTTAAAATGGATTTTGAAGCAAATTGGTACGAGTAATCCGAAAAAAATATTTAAAAAATTCTCCGGCCTTTCCTTTTTGAATTATCTAAAAAAAAAAAAAAAAACCGATTTTTTATTAAGAGAACTACCTTAGGATTTTGTTTTGCACAAACAATAACGTCATATTCGAATTCAGCACCACAAAAAACATACAGATGCAAAGTTTTAGCCAATTATTCTTAAATAAGAGGATTTTGCCGGTTTTCGCATACGCCTTGAGGCTATATTGAATGTTATTGATAACATGAGTAAAATAGGTCCATTGCAGATATAATTTTCAGGATTTCTTAGTTACTATAAGTACTTTAAAGATATATATTCCAAATCGGGAAACTCCATTCCTTATAAGTGAATGTTTACTTGTGAGGTTATACAGGGTGTTACTCTACCTATAGTCAATATTTTGGGGGGTGATTCTACAGGCATATATAAGTCGAAAATCAAGAGTGACGAAATTGCGGTAAATGCTTCGTTTATTAATTATCAATGGTTAAAGATTGATGTCTGGATCGCCTGAATCAGCTTGAATGACGGCAACTCGACGCACAGCGGGCCGCGCGAGGCAGGCCAGCCAAGGGGCGTGCAGTGGCGGCGGATGCGTGACGGATTTGCCATGTAGAGCGCATACTTACTTACCTACCTCGCCGAAACTGTGACATACGATACTTGCAATAATTTATGAAAAGACGCAAACGTTGTTCGGCATTAAACCTGCCTACTCGTAAAAATCCACAAGGGCATATCAAAACCCGCCCAACGGGATTCTCAAGTAGAGAGGGTGAATGCCATTGCCTTTGAAAATATTGCCCTCAAAAATCACCCACACGGCCATCCAAAGCACCGCGATTGTCCCGTCCGCGATTGTTCACTTAATTACACACACGCACCACGATTAATTTTCTCGCGAGTGTACACGTCTTCGCGCACTGCGATTGTTCACTTAATTACACACACGCACCACGATTAGTTTTCTGGCGAATGTCCATGTCTTCACGCACCGCGATTGCAGTCTGTGTTCGCGTTGACGACAGTCGTCAAACTGAGGCGACCTTGGCCAAATCCCTGCGCGAAGGACACGAACAACGTTACGAATAAACAACCTACATACAATGTATCGCTACACCTTCGCCGAGTGGCTCAAGCGATGATACACATCTTATGCAATAAATTAAATTCTTTATTCTTCATGGAATCGATAGGTATGGCAGTGACACCAATGGATTCCCTATGTTTTTCCGATAAAAATCATACCAAATGTAATGTAAATCGGATTACTTTTAACGAAGCTAATTTTACATGAGGCCCGCGTGTGCCTGTGCTAGAGAATCACAGCTGTTTCGCACGGCCAGTCAATGCCCCCGACGAGACCGTTCCGCACTGAGTTTCGTGGCCTCCGACCGCGACGCTCGAGAACAGGGGGCCATACAATGTTGCGCACTAGAAAGCGACGAATCTGAAATTACAGTAAAGTCTCGTTAGCCGCTCGCTGGGCAGGACTGACATTGAGCACGTATCGTAACAAAACCCTAATTCCGGGTGTGAGTTTCTCGCTTCTTTCTGGCCGAAGGGGGGAGCGAGATGGAAGACTGCGTGCGCGACCGGCGTGCGCGACAGACGCGAGCGCTCCCATGTAATCGTTACTGCTTGACGCATGTGCGCGGCGGTCAGATAACCACGCACGGCTCCAGACTTTCTTGCGCCATAGGCGAACTTGTCAAATTGAGCCCTTTATTATTGTACATTTATTTCAGTTTATTGATGTCCTTACTCTCAATTTTTATTCGTAGTTTAAAACCGTTGTAGTACAATGTGTAGTATTTTATTTAAAAATTTATTTTCAGCAATGCCAGCAATGAAAATACCATTTTGCACCTCTTGTGCACCTTACGCCCTAGCAGTTGCCTAATTTTGCAGAGTAAAGTCATAAATAATCTCAAATAAATGTATTATAATAAAGGGCGCAATTTGAGAAGTTCGCCTACGGTGCAAAAAAGACTTGAGCCGGGCCTGCGTCATGATTTTGCGAAACGGTTTTCGTTGTCACGCACGCAAAGGACGGAGTGTTGTGGCGTCCGAAAGACGGAGCGAGACAAAACATCAACAGCGTCGTCTGTCTCGTAACTTTCCACGCTCGCTTTCAGTGCCTTCGCTCGCTCTCGTTCCATCTCGCTTTCGCCTTTACCGGACAAGAGTGAGAGAAAAGTGGTGGGGATAGCGAAAAGTCAGTATCGTGTACAGTAAATCGAACGGCTAACGAGACTTTACTGTATTCTGCATTTCTCATCAGATCTTTGGGAAAGTGGCGTCGATCGATTCCTTATGGAAAAACATAGAGAATCCATTGGTGTCACTGCCATACCTATCGATTCCATGAAGAATAAAGAATTTAATTTATTGCATAAGCTGTGTATCATCGCTTGAGCCACTCGGCGAAGGTGTAGCGATACATTGTATGTAGGTTGTTTATTCGTAACGTTGTTCGTGTCCTTCGCGCAGGGATTTGGCCAAGGTCTCCTCAGTTTGACGACTGTCGTCAACGCGAGCACAGACTGCAATCGCGGTGCGTGAAGACATGGACATTCGCGAGAAAACTAATCGTGGTGCGTGTGTGTAATTAAGTGAACAATCGCGGACGGGACAATCGCGGTGCTTTGGATGGCCGTGTGGGTGATTTTTGAGGGCAATATTTTCAAAGGCAATGGCATTCACCCTCTCTACTTGAGAATCCTGTTGGGCGGGTTTTGATATGCCCTTGTGGATTTTTACGAGTAGGCAGGTTTAATGCCGAACAATGTTTGCGTCTTTTCATAAATTATTGCAAGTATCGTATGTCACAGTTTCGGCGAGGTAGGTAAGTATGCGCTCTACATGGCAAATCCGTCACGCATCCGCCGCCACTGCATGCTGGCATGCCTCGCGCGGTCCGCTGTGCGTCGAGTTGCCGTCATTCAGCCTGATTCAGGCGATCCAGACGTCAATCTTTAACCATCGATAATTAATAAACGAAGCATTTACCGCAATTTCGTCACTCTTGATTTTCGACTTATATATGCCTGTAGAATCACCCCCCAAAATATTGACTATAGGTAGAGTAACACCCTGTATGTATCAATGGTCAATCCTTCTAATGAACTGATACAGGTAGTGAATTTTGTACTTGAATGCTGTATGTCTGTATGGATTGCCATAAAGAAGAATAGTTCCATCATAGACGGTTTTGGAACCGTCATGTTTGGACATGTGTTCAAGGTTATTGAAACATTAAGATACTTACCTGGAAACCTCCTCCAAGTTTTTGATTCTGTCATCCAACGCAACGGGTTCTTTGCACATCTTGAAAATTTGCTCTTGGCAATGGCGATGGATGAAAGAAAAAATATTAGAGAACTTGGCCTAAAAAGAATCATCGAGGCAAGAAAATCACCTCTGAAGCAAAAAAAGTCGGCTCGTGACTTCTTCATTTCAATAATCAACTTTGGTGTGACAGATTATTCAGAAATTATCGACTGGACCTCCATTAACTCTTCTCCACCTCTTTTACGTCATCTCTCAACTGAACACATTACATCGCTGATAGAATCTGGATTTACTCCAAACTGGGATATCAGGAACTTTCCTTGCCATACCCAATCAGTTGAGCGCTATGTTAAGTTAGTGACGGAAGCAGCAGGAACAGTTGTTGGGTATAAAAGCAGGGATAGTTTTATCTGGACCACAATCCTTCCTTCACAAACAAGCCACAATTCAACGTGAAGAAGTAAAAGTCGTGAAAGATATCGACAAGAAGTAGTATGTATGTCCTATGTGGTTTAAAATTATGTCACGTCCCGGGTGGAGGTCTTTGGGGACAATGACATGCGGTTAATAAATGATGCTCAGGCGAGGATCTTGAATCCTGCACGCTGAGGGCAGAAGGATCTCAGGCGAGGATCTTGAATCCTGCACGCTGAGGGCAGAAAGGACTCAGGCGAGGATCTTGAATCCTACACACTGAGGGTAAGAAGGATCTCAGGCGAGGATCTTGAATCCTGCACGCTGAGGGCAGAAGGGACTCAGGCGAGGATCTTGAATCCTACACACTGAGGGTAAGAAGGATCTCAGGCGAGGATCTTGAATCCTGCACACTAAGGGTAAGAAGGATCTCAGGCGAGGATCTTGAATCCTGCACACTAAGGGTAAGAAGGATCTCAGGCGAGGATCTTGAATCCTGCACACTAAGGTTAAGAAGGATCTCAGGCGAGGATCTTGAATCCTGCACGCTGAGGGTAAGAAGGATTGTAGGCGAGGATCTGTAATCCTACACTCTAATCGGAGATGTATTTTAGGCGAGGATCTGTAATCCTGCACTCTAATCGACCAGGGAAGGTTTAATAACTGGTACTTTCCGTGAGGACACCCGTTAGAGCACTTGTTGTGATTTGGCCTGATAATCGCATTTACCGTTGCATTGAGGTAAAAGACACTCGTAATGATTCCGCGAAATCTGTTAGTCATGTGGTTGTACGCGAGCTATGCAAAAGTAAGTTTGTAAACACCGCGATGCTTTGCCCGTAATCAGCTGTTCCGGCAGCTCGTGTGGATTTAGGGATCTTCGCAGCCGAAGGATTAACACAATGACTCGAAACGTTAGTTAAGCAAAGCGGTTTATTAGTTTAGGCAAAAATATATGTGCACTGTTTGTGAAAGTGCTTTGTTGAACATATTATGCATTTAGACATTAATCATTGGCACAGAACATATATAATAATGGTTATCAATATATAAAGTGTGATTATGAGCGTGGCATACAGTATATGTTTAAGATAGAATAATATAAGCAGTAAGCATTGATAAGAACATGAAATATGATTGAGATGAGCGTTAATAATACAATATAATAAAGCAACAAGCGTAACAAGACAATATAATATGAAAGCAATTAGAATAACAGTACAAAATAATAGATGAACGCAATTCGCGTAGAAATACGAAATAATATGAAAGCAATTAGAATTGCTATACAAAATAATAGGTAAACGCAATACGCGTAGAAATACAAAATAATATGAAAGCAATACGAATAGAAATACACAATAATATGTATGGAGATGATATGCAATATTTTAAATGGTAATATAAATTCTTACGGTAGTTGCCGTTGAACATTGAATTTATGTTTTAAGCGATGACAATTTCTTGAATTTATACGTTAGGTAACTTGGATAGATTTCCGTAGAACAAGAACGAGCTCTCGCGGTTCCTCGTATTTATACTAATTACAATCTTTTTGGCTTGAAGGGGGGTGCGCAGTACGCACCTTGACATATTTACGCATATGCGTCGCAGTAACATTTCCGGGGTTTTTGTAAGGACCAAAGGTTGGTCTATATTTGGACTCGCATTTTCGGCACGTACGCCAAATAATCCTCGCGATTATCCTTCTGGGGTTTTTATACATGTGATTTGGAAATGCCCAATTCCTAGAATGGATTTTGGGTGTATTTGATAGGAAAGGGGTGATAATGGATTTGACTTCTTTGGTCATTTAGTGGGCTTGAGACGTGGTCTCGATTTAAGAGATATAAGGGGCGAGGGACTTGTTTAGATTTGATAGGAGGGAAGAGTTCGTGCCGCGTTGGGCGAATAGGTGGGGAAGATTTAATAGTTGACCGTCTTGAGATGGGGACCGCTAAGGTACATCGCCAAGGCGGTCGAGGTCATGGAAAAGGGGTAAGAATTGAGGTTTGGGGAGATTTAAGTGGAGTTGTATAGTGCTTTATGAGTGAATGTTATTGTAACTGCGCGCGATATTTTGTGGGACGTCACAGTTGATTGGTTGGAAATGGCGTGGGTGGAACTCGAGGTGCAGCCGCCTTCCTGTGGTGAGTTCTGAGTCGTGTTAGGTATTTAACTCGAGCCAAGAGCTGCACAGCTAATGAATTGTATGTATTCATGTGCTGATATAATATTGTTACGTTTTCCGCTCGACATAATAAAGATTTAATGTATAACAGCAACAGGGGGTGAAAAGGACGCGAAGGAGGAAGTGGGGAGGTTGTGGGAAAGGATGGGGCTGGGGGTGGGGGGAATTAAGGACATGGTGAGTTTGGGTAGAGCAGGAAAAGAAGGGGGTAGCCTGGTTCTGGTGAGATTGGAGGGTAGAGAGGAAAAGAGAAAGGTTATGGAGGCGAAGTGCAAACTGAGAGGAAGACGGGAGAGGGTGGAGGACGACCTCACCGGGGAGGAGAGGAGGGCAAGATGGAAAATAGAGAGAGAGAGGCGCAAGTGGAAAGCGAGAGAGGAAGGAAGGTGCAGGTGGGATACATGAAGATGTGGGTGGATGGAAAGGCAAGAAAGTGGGATGAGATAAGGGAGAGATGGCAGGAGGAGACGGGGATCAAGCGGTTCGAGGACCAGGGAAACTAGGTACGCGGGAAGGGGGAGGGGGGGGGGGATTGGAAGCGAAGGAAATGGATGCTGCAAAATAGCGTTTTGGAACGTGGCAGGTCTAAGGAATAAAGATGAGGAATTCTGGAAGGGGCTGGAGGATTGGGACATCATGGTTCTAAGCGAAACGTGGGTAGAGGAGAAGGACTGGGGTTTCATGGAGAAAAGAATTGCAAGGGGATATGTGTGGGAGAGTCAGTGGGCAAAGAGGGAAAGCAAAAAGGGAAGGGCTATAGGAGGGATGATGATGGGGGTGAGAAAACGGCTAGATATGGAAGAGGGCGGGAGCGGGGAGAAAGAAGGGCTAATGATGAGGAAAGCGAGGATAGGGGGGGAGTGGTGGAGAATAATAGGTGTGTATGTCAACAGAGATTTACAAAGCAAGCGGGAAGAGCTGAAGGAATGGACAGAGGATGGAGTAAGAATCGTCATCGGGGGGGACTTTAACGCGAGGACAGGGAGGATAGGGGGGGGAGGTATGGGACATAGAAGAGGAGGGGGGAGGCAACGGGGGAAACAGGGAATCAAGGGATAAGGTGGTTAACAGGAAGGGGAAATTGCTATGCAAATACGTAGAGGAGAGGGGGTGGGAAATTCTCAACTGAAATGTAGAGGGAGACGAGAAGGGGGAGTGGACTTATACAGGAGTTAGGGGAAGTTCAGTGATTGACTACGTGCTCGGAAATGAAGACACGAGCGAGAGAGTGGTAAGAATGGAAGTTGGAGAGAGGGTGGACTCCGACCATCGCCCAGTTGTTCTGTGGCTGAGAGGGTAGGGGAGGGGGCAGAGTGCGGGAGGGAGAAAGGGAAGGGCGAGGGGATGTGAGCGAGGGAATTGGACGGAGGAGGGAAGGAGGGAGTTTGTAAGGGAATTTGGGAAAAGGGCTATCGAAAGGAGGGGAGTGGAATAGGAGTGGAGGGAACTGAGGGAAAGAATAAATGGGGCAAGAGATAAGATGGGAAAAGGAAGGTATAAGGGAGGGAAAGGAGGGTGGTGGGACGAGGAGTGTAAGGAGGAAAAAAGAAAGGTAAGAAAAGAGTTGAGAAGATGGAGGAGAGAAGGGGGGAGGGGGGAATATAGAGATAGTAAGAGGAGATATGGGAGGTTATGTGAGGAGAAAAAGAAAGAACAGATAGTGAGGTGGGAAAAAGAACTGGAGGGGTAAGGACAGAAGGGCAAGTGTGGAAGGTGTTAAATAGGGAAAGGAAAAGGAGAAAGACGGTAGACGATAGGATTAAAGTGGTGGACTGGGAGGAGTACGTCAAAGGAATGTTAGGTGGAGTGGAGTGGAGGGTGAGAAGGGGAGGGGGAGGAGAGAGGAGTGAGGATGGTAAGGAGGAGATAGGAAGGGAGGAAGTAGGAAGGGTGATTGGTAGGTTAAAGGAGGGGAAGGCGGGGGGAGGGGATGGGATCCCAAATGAGGTGTGGAAGCTAGGGGGGGGGGCAGAGGTGGAGTATTGTTTGTGGGAAATTTGCAACAGGGTATGGAAGGGGGAAGGGTGGCCGGAAGGTTAGAGGGAGGGTGTGGTAGTGCCTGTGTTGAAGAAAGGAGCGGAGGATAAGGTGGAGCATTACAGGGGGATAACGCTAACGCAAACGGCGTATAAAATTTACGCGTCAGTGTTGGCGGAGAGGCTGAGGGAGGAGGAAAAGGGACTAATGCCACCGAGTCAGACGGGATTTAGAAGGGGCCTGGGGTGCCTGGACAACATCTACATTCTGAACTACCTAATTAATAGACAGGTAGAGAGGAAGGTAAGAAAGATGGTGGTGTTGTTCATGGACCTGAGGGCTGCGTTTGACTCAGTGGACAGGGGGGTACTGTTGCAGGCGATGAGGAAGAGGGGGGGTGAGAGAGGGGCTGATGAGAAGCTGTGAGGAGATGCTAGAAGAGACGGTATGCATGGTTAGGATATGGGAAGAGGAGGGGGAAGAGGAGGGGGAAGAGGAGGGGGAAAAGTTCTGGACTGACAGGGGGGTAAGGCAGGGGTGTCCTCTGAGCCCTAGTCTCTTCACCTTGCTAATGGCGGACCTTGATGAGATTTTGGAGAAAGGTGGATGGGGGGGGGGGGTGAAACTGGGGGGTAGGAAGGTGTACACATTGGCATATGCCGATAATGTAGCGGTACTTGCGGAGCATGAGGAGGGAATGAGGGGGATGATTCCGAGGTTGGATAGGTACATGGTGGGGAAGGGGCTGGATGTGAATATAGGGAAAACAAAGATAATGAGGTGCAGGAAAGGGGGGGGGGGGGGAGATGGAAAAAAGTGATGTGGAGGTGGAAGGGAAAGGAGCTAGAGGAGGTAGGAAAGTATACGTACCTAGGGTAGACGGTGATGAGGAGCGGGGGGCAGGAGGCACACGTGGAAGAGAGAATAAGAAAGGGGGCGGCAGTGATGGGGAGGGTGTGGGGAATAGGCAAAAGGAAATTTGCTAAGGATTGGGGAAAGAGACTGTGGCTTTTCGACAAGTTGGTGTGGCCGGTGTTGAATTATGGAGTGGAAGTGTGGGGATGGATGGAGAGGGAGAAAATGGAAGCTTTGCAGGAGAGGTTTCTAAAGGTGGCATTTCCTAAGCGCGGCTCGCCGCGGCGGCGCGCGACCGCGGCGCGCCGCGGTACACTGCTACAATGGGAAAGCATTCATCTGTTCTCCTATCTGCGACTTCGACCGCGCGCGGCTGCGGCAGATTGCTATAGTGTATGCAAGTCTGCTCCAGGAGTAGCCTAGGCTACTGGAGAAGCAACACAATGGGACGAGTGTCTGTTTTCCGCCATTTTGGTAGAATCTACTAGCCGCTCGACGGCCCGCGGCTGCCAGTCGCTACACTGCTCCAGAAGCAGTGCTGCGCGGCTGGCCGCCCCGCGGCCCATCGCCACAATGGACCAGAATCCCCAGAAATAAGGAAACAAGTCAGAATTTCAAAGTTATGGAATGATGGTTTTATATATTTTTGTAACCTAATAATATAAGGTCTTAAAAACGTAAAAATATCATGGCAGAGCTACTTCTGCTGTATGTGTAAACATGTGTCAAAGTTTTTTTTGTGCAGAATTTTAAATCGAGTCGTTTAAATTTCGGTGATATAAAAGGAAAATATTTTTTTGGGGACCAAAATGAGTAGTACCTATCGATACTGCAAAGTAATAGCGAATAATTAGTTCCATATAGTTCTTTTTCCATAACAAACTCATTGAAGAAATATTAGTATTGTCTGTTTAGTTACTTTCCGGGAACTTCCAAGCCTTTTCTATTGTATAATTAATATATATTTGTCCTTGTATTTGGAAATATTTGCTAATGATGAAGTAATTACCTGCATTCTATATCGTACAGTGGAGCTGAATCCCAAGAAATAGGGAAAAAATGCAACATCCCATTTTTCGTACTGAAAATGCCGAATATTATTAAGGAAGTTCATAAAAGATTGTTAATATACAACTCATACGAAGGTTTGACGTTATATAAAAAAAATAACAGCATCATTCCAATAAAAATAAAACAATTTGTTAAATATATAAATATATATTTTTTAACTAACCCCGCAGCCGGGGTTTGTTGACTTATTCGTCTCACTATTCTGAATACAATAAAAACTACAACTTAGAATCAATTAAAACAATTTTAAAATTTAAGCCTGTATACCTAATGAAATTTGTAAACTTTTGGTATACAGCAAGTCAACAAAATACTAATGGTCTATTTATAAAAATTTGAAATGTAAAAAATTAATAAACTGGCCCCGGTCTCCCCTATAGAAAAGATTGTACGCTCAAAAAATATTCTCATTGCAATACACACGAAGATGTTTTAAACTTTTCATCGACTTCTTGAGATCTAGTACTACATACTTTTATAGGCATCTTTGCAAAAAAAAACCAAAACCTTTTGTTATAACGTAGCTCCATACGATTCGACATCTTGATTGGAAAAAATAGCATGATGAATTTTTTCTCTATTCTTGGGATTGACGTCATTTGTGCGTTGAGACAAAATCGAGCTAAGAACCAAGCGAGAATTCATTCCTTGTTTACGATCGGTAATTTCATTTTTTTTCCATACTTTTATACAAGCAATAAG
Organism: Andrena minutula; assembly: GCA_929113495.1. Taxonomy (NCBI): domain Eukaryota; kingdom Metazoa; phylum Arthropoda; class Insecta; order Hymenoptera; family Andrenidae; genus Andrena; species Andrena minutula. The sequence continues at coordinate 34,149,160 of OV815993.1, forward strand.
GTAAAAAAATGCCTACTCTTTTTATGATTTGTATTGCTTCTGTAAAAGCAGTCCGATTTACATGACATTTGGTATGATTTTCATCAGAAAAACATAAGGGATCTATTGCTGTCACTCCCTTATCGATACGATAAACAATAGAGAATTTCTTAATACGCTGAAATGAATATTTCACCCTCAACTGTGGGTCGCTGACCTCGATTCGCTGGGGTCGGCCAAGGATTCATACCTGTTTCAGAAATAAAATATTTCATTATTCTTTATCGTATAGATATGGAAGTGACACCCATGAATTCCTTATATTTTCCCGATGAAAATCGTACCAAATTTCATGTATATCGGACTATTTTTTACGAAGCTAGCGAGAAATCATATAAATTAAGTTTTCATCCAGTTTCCTTCATTATGCTCCGAATTATGTCGTTCTTGGTGTTACTATCATCGGCGAAACATACGGAATCGATTGGCGTCGTTTTCGCAAAGATCTGATGAGAAATGCGAAAATCATGGACATTTCTCATTACTTCTTGATGGTATTCAAACCAGGTCAAAAAGAGGTGGGTCGAAAGCCATAAAATTCGGTGTCGACGACGGTCCTCGAGACCTCAAACGACAATATACCTTTTCAAGTGCTCGAAAAGAGCCAGCGCGGCGCCGCGTAGGGCCTTGGCGGCGACGCTTAGGTATAGGAAATACCCTTCGCGGCGTGCTGAGACGGCGCCGCGCCGCTCACCGCCGCGGCGAGCCGCGCTTAGGAAATGCCACCTTAAGGTGGGTGCTGGGAGTGAAGAGGAGCACGACGGATTATATGTTGAGATAGGAATTGCAAAGAGGGTTGCTGAAGGGAAGGGCGGGGTTGAGAGCATGGGGATTTGAGAGGAAGCTAGAGGAGGGGGGAGGAGGAGAGCTGGCTAGGTTGTGCTGGGGGGAGATTAAGGAAAGGGCGAGAAGCGGTAAAGTGCTGGACGGCTGGGAGGAGGAAAGGAAGCATTTCTACGAGGGATTGGGATGGAAGGTGGAGGAGGTGGAAAGATTGAGGGAGAGAGGGGGAGTGAGGGGGGAGGAGATAGTAGATAGGGACACAAAGAGTCAGGAGGAGGAAAGGTGGGGAAAGATACGGGGACCGAAGTATAATAGGTGGTATGGGGCGGTTAAGGGAAAGGGAGTGCCGGGTTACCTCAAGAAGGGTTGGGGGGAGGGCAGATGGCAACGAGTTGCAAGATTTAGGCTAGGGAATGAGATGAGGGGTGGAAAATACTGGGAAGAAGAGGACAAAAGGTTGTGTAGGATGTGGGGATGGAAGGAGGAGACCTGGGTGCATGTCTGGGAGGTATGCTTGGGTTGGGGGAGGAGAGAGGGTGGCAGGGTATGGTAGGGGAAGTGTTGTGGGATGAGGGAGAGGGGGAGGGGTGGCTGAGGAGAATTGAGAATTGGAAGGGGGGGGGGTGAGAGTATGCAGGATGGGGGTGGAGGAATGAATGAGCAAAGGGAGGTGTTTGAAGAAGCGTGCGGAAGTGGAGGTCAGGGTTAGGGAGAAAGAGGCGTCGGTTGCGTGTGTTAGAAAATATAATAAAAAGTACCACAATGACAATTTTATTGCTCGTCGTTCGACGTTACAAAATGTAATAATAATTCTCTCTTTTTTTTTTTTGACAATCGCTATTCGTTGGAGGCCGTCATGCCTCCCGCTCGCATTTTCTTTCCTCGTCGACTCGATCGGTGCAGCTTCACGCGATCGAATCGCAAAGGTGCATTTCTTTTCCTAGGGAGAACGGCGTTGCCGTTAACACGTGCGAGGAGGATAGGGTAGAAGGGCGGGCGTGCGAGCGTATGGCGGCGGGGAGGAAGTGGCGGGAGGCGTTTTAGGTTAAGGATTAGGCTACGGCTTAGGATAAGGCTCAGGTTAAGGCGTAGGTTAAGGCATAAGTTAAGTCTAGGTTAAGAGTAAATAGGGTGAAAGGTTGTAGTGGAGGTGTATGAAGGCAAGAGGAAGGTTGTAACCCCTAGGGGATTAAATAAAGAGTACTACAGTATAACAGCAACAGAACATCAACAGGTACAAGAACAACGGTAACGAATACAATCTCTAATGTAGGAATATAAGTTTCGATACGTCTGCTCTGAATGGCATCTGTATCTCAAATGATAGATTGATAGGCGATCGATCAGATCGCCTTCTTCTCGCTGTCTCTTTTGTCTCTAAGGGTTGAAAAGATCCGGCCCCACATTCTGGGGCATGTTCCGAAGAATCGCCTGCAAAGAGGCAAAGAGGACCCTACCTCCTGTCCTCTGCGGACAAACTGCTGTTACCGTTAATGTCGACAAAGCTGACATCCTGGCTACCATATTTGCGAGAATCCATTCGGCTGCTGCTCAGCTCCCACCTCACATGGAACCGACTGTCGAGGACGTCTCCACTCGCTTGGATTCTGCTGCTGCTGACATCATTCCAGACATTGCAATCTCCCCCGAGCAAATTTTTAATTTTATAACAAAGATGGCCACACGGAAAGCCCCCGGCAGCGACGGAGTTTCAGTGCAAATGTTGAAGCACGCATCGCGTAAAATCGTTTATCAGTTATACTATATTTTTACCTCTGCGGTCGCGTTGGTATATTTCCCGGACGCTTGGAAAATTTCCAAAGTCTTTCCATTACCCAAGCTTGTCAAGACGCGCGAACTGCCGTCAAGTTATAGGCCAATCAGCTTGTTATCCGTATCTGGCAAACTGTTTGAAAAATGCATTCACGTTTTCTTAAATGAATTCCTATTAAATAATAAAGTTGTCATCGATCAACAGTTTGGCTTCCGCACAGGTCATTCCACTATTCAACATGCACTTCGCATTACACAATCCATCACCCATGAATTAAACGTCAACAGAGCAGTGGGAATGCAAGGCCTTTAACTCTGTGTAGCACAGTGCCCTTGTATATAAATTGCACTCCGTTGGATTGCCCACCGGAATTAACAAATTACTTGCGTCATACCTGTCTGACAGACAGATTTTCGTAAGCTGCAATGGAGAAAAATCCAAGTTGCTCCGGGTTGTGGCTGGCGTGCCGCAGGGTTCCATCCTCGGTCCCATAATTTTTAACGTATATATCAATGATCTCCCTACCACTAACTTCTGCGATCTCGCTCATGACACTGCTATATACACTTCTTCTTGGCAGCTCTCGACGCTGGTCGCACAACGTTAAACATACCTCGATGAAGTACTGCAGTACTTTGCCCGCTGGAAACTACAAATTAACCCGGAAAAACCGAGGCAATCATTTTCTCTCGATACCCAATCATATTTGCCAACAGACAAAAACACAAAATTTTCATTAACAACTGTGCAGTGCCCTGGCTCAATGAGGTCAAATACCTAGGCATTATCAGCCACCGCAAAATGCTCGTACGCACGCAGACTCGTACGCACCTGGCTGACGTACTACTTTCGTCACAACTTTTTGCTTTCTCGGTTCCTACGCATGCAGAATTAGCGGGCTAACAGATTGCAGCTCTATACATATTCTCCTCTTAGCGTTTTCAGGTATAGCGGTTTTTTGAGACCTCATATACCTACTGACGGTAACACCATCTACAAGCCTCTGGCCGGTAACTGGGCTCTAGCACAGAGGGACGGCCCAAAGGGTGGACAGAGGAGGACATCTCCCCCTCCGCCCTACGGAATAGACTACCAAAAAAAAAAAAAAAAACAGCGGGTACTTCGAAATTCTGCCAACAGTAACGAGCTTTGCCCCGGAAACGGTAGCGGCCGTTCTTACAGCAGACATTGCGAAGAGTACGAGCTTGGCCCCGGAGACGTTAGCGACCGTACCTTGCTATATATATATAGAACACTGCTAATATCGAACTTTTAATATCTTGAGGACGGATCCTCCTACCTCAAAACGGTAAAGAACTTTTCGGTGTCTTCTTACATTAAGATATTGCATGTTCAGGGAAATCTCTGAATTTTGGGACACACTGTGTAGTGTATTACAATTATATAATATCTAGAACAGTGGCGGATTTAACAGGGTGGCAAACGAGCAGGTGCCACCTCGCCGAGGCGTCCTCCCAGGGCCCCACCTTGCAAAAAATTATTTATTTATTTATTTATTTATTTAATTAAACGGAAGCCCTTTGATAATAAGAAAACAACGGTATATACACTGAGCCATGAAGCATGGCTTAGAAAATAATACACATAATACTCAATATAGTAGTAGTATAAACACATAGAAATAAACAAAAAATATAGTAGTAGTATAAACACATAAAAAAAATAACAAATGAAAATCATAAAAGCATCAAGTAAAAAAAAATGATTAATAACTCTAGTTCTAAATGTTATAAATGAACAATCAAAAAAATCGAAAAGATTAGATACAGAGTTAACATTCATACACATACGGTTTATCGGATTGTATTTACCCATTAGAGTTCGGTGATACTCAACATATAAAAGCGAGCGGTGTCTAAGTTCTTTAGGAGGAATATAAAATCTGAAAAGTTGTAGAATTTCAGAGCACTTAATAACATGATTTATAACCTTATAACTAAACAATAGGTCCGCTATAAATCTACGTCTTTCTAATGTTGACATTCGCAATTGACAGAGGAGAGGCATATAATTGTGAGTATAGACACAGGTGTATGACGCACCACCGAGTTTGTAGGCAATGACTCGAAGAAATTTATGCTGGACACGTTCCAGTAATGAGGAAAGATTCTTAAAGTACGGATTCCAGATAATAGAGCAGTATTCAAGGTGTGGCCGGACTAGCGACATGTATAAAAGCTTGATAGATCTAATATTGTTAAAGTACCGTGAGATCCGAATAATCAGACCTAAGACCTTAAGAGCCTTACCCACAATACTGAGACAGTGGGAGCGAAATAACAGAGAGGAAGTAAATATGAAAAACTTCAAAAAAGTACAAAAATACGCCAAGTACATGAAAAATCAAATAAATCACAAAAAATAGAAGACAATAATAATCACAAAAATTGAAGATAGTAATAATAAAATAAAAAAAAAGTGAAATCGAAATGAGCTGCCAGTACATAAAGATGCTTTCCAACGGCGCTTTAGATGACACAACTACATATGCACAGCTAAAATTTCATTACTCATAATGGCTATTTATACAAAGAAAAAATGTATTAAATAATAATATGCAGATATATTTTTATACAAATAAATATTTTAATACGAATAAATATTTGATTCAAAATACTTGGCACGGAATACGTCGACGCGTGCTTTTGTTTTGAAATTCGAGCGCGTGCTTAGACACTTGAGATAAGCAAGCGACGTATTCCGTGCGAGCGATGGTGAACCTTGGGGAGGAGATACTGCTGTGAAGAGGGCCTCTTCAGGACAGTGGCCGTTTGGGAGGGCTGCAGGGCAGATTGGTTAGTTTGGGACCAATCGGACCTCAAGGCCCACCATCTCTAGCACGGAATACGTCGACGCGTGCTTTTGTTTTGAAATTCGAGCGCGTGTTTATACTCGAGAGATAAGGGATCCGTCTTTAATTTGAAGGTAGGACGAAGCAGGCGGGACTACGCGCAGTCAGCGGACTACCTCTTTGTAATTTCTAGTTCTTCAAAATTAATCAGGCTGATCAGTCAGAGCATTTCGCCAGGGTCGCGGTTTAATGTCCGGCGAGTCGGCGGTAGAGAACGGTTTCCTACAGTTTCGGATAATTTATGACTTAATTGGTTCCGCCTCGTAGCAGTCGCGAACTCAGGGTGTCGGAAAGGGGAAACAGAAATGGTATGCATTTTCTTCTTTATAGTAACTCGAAGACTGTCTCTTCTCTTCGGACCCTTTCGAACCGATACACGTGGTGTGTGTTTTCTATCTCGAAGCAATGGGTACATTGGCAGTAGAAGGACGGAGCGCGGGCTTTTGTGAAAGTGTTCGTTGCACTTCTGCAAAACACGTGTTCCGAAAATGTGTTGGCTTCTTTTTACCTAAAGCCTCTTGCCCTGGTGGGAGTTAACTCATAATGGAACCAGAGAAGCTACTTGGGGGTAGCGGAAGTTGCTTGGAAAAAATCCTGTCAGTCAGCTAGCAATCGCGTCGCAGACATGTACACGGCCCAAGAATACTTCAGGATAAATAAAGTGATCAGTGTTAGTAGCCGTGCAGTGAAGTGAATATTCGGTACGTTGACCTGGACGCACCTGACATTGCGACCCTTAACTTTGGGTAGTGGGAATGTAAGGATACCTGGGACCAGCTGTGCACGGAGCACGTCCATCGATGACCAGGATCGGTTCGGTGACCCTGTGACACAGATTTTCAAGCTGCAGGTGAATTTACAACAAGGGTGAGTTTTAGTTACTAACGCCTATCACCTTTCGTTAATTTCCTGTTACATTACCTTTTCGTGGCTACGTTATTAACACAAGGAAATTTATGTATTCCTTATCCTCCCACTTCAAATAATTATTATTTTCGAATCTTCTAAAAAAAAACTGCGTATTCGTCTTTTTACGTTACACGTGATTTTCATCCATTTATCCTTTATTCATTATTCACTTTAAATGACGAACAAACCATGACAACATGTTCGATTTTATTTGTTACGTCTTTTTCATTTGCCATTCTACGCAAGTTTCTTCGATGCATGCCGAGTTGCTTGCTCGTCGCAGTCGCAGCGCGGCTCGTAGCCACGCTACCGCGGGGACTCGGCCGTCAGACTCGCGCTGTGATTGGTCGGTGCTTTTTATTAATATCTCGTTAACGAAACATCGGAGAGCATTTTCGCAAAGGAAAAAGTTGTTTGAAATCACCCCCAGAATCACCCCCTTTAAGGAAACGCAACATTTTTGGGACACCCTGTATTCTTCGTCAAAATTTGCGCTGCGGCAAAAACATGCTAGTCGCGTTGACAGTCCCCAGGCCATATGGTTAATCGGAATTCAAAAAAACAGTAATATTTAGAAACTAGAAGCCTGCCTCTATTACGTGACGATCAAAAATAGTAAAAATTGTAAAAAATAACAAAATGGCAGACCACTGAAAAAAAATCATTTTTTCTTTGGTACAAAGTTAGGGAATTGTTGATAAAAAAATAGAAGCAGGTCGAAAATTGAAAAAAGCTGATCGTCACGTAATAGCGACGGGTTTTCCGAACAATAAATGTCCTTGCTCATGTCAATTGGACGTATAGTTTTCCCTGTAGACTGTCAACGCGGTTGAAAAATGTCATTCTGAGGAAAACGCGTTCAAAGATCCGCGTGGCTCAGTCGCGTGTTTGACACCGCTTCACGAAAAACACCATATCTCCGTCAATTTTGCGAATTTCTTCATAAAATTTGGAGAGAGCATTCTTGAAACGTACGTCTTTCAGAAAATGTAAAAAAAAAAAAATTTCCAGATTTCTGACAGTGGTCTCCCCCCTTAACAGGTCGAGCGTCAAGTCTAGAATGCGTCCATTTGTGGAATCGCATTGGTTTTATATTCTTCTTGGGCGTGGTACGCGTTACTATGCCCGGTCGCAGCGATGCGTTCGCATATTGCTGATATTGTATAATCGGTCGCTAGCGGCTGTCTTAGCTTCGAAACGTCTCGAACGTTTCGTAACGTAATATAATATGTATAATCTAGAGACGCGGTAGCGTCTCGACGCCAAGTACATGAAAAAAAAAAAACACCCTGTATATGTCGATCGAACTGTCCCTGCCGCTACCGTGTATCTTTACTCGTCGCGGAGGCATTCTGACACTTATTTTCATTATATCTTATTACGCCTGCAATATTTTCTAAATTTAAAGGCATTTTTCTTATGTAAACCGCATATCAGCTTTCGAATAAGACCAATTTCAATAAAATCGGTCCACGCATGCTAGAAATATCGTAATATCGTCTCATGGAAATGTCAGAAATGGTAAGAAAAATTTTTCTTCTCCAGTCGAAAATTTCGTCAACCAAATAAGTTTCGTCAACCAAATACGTATACTACGCGTTACACACACACACACCTATCAGTTTCGCACACATGTTTCGTTCGTCGACTCTCGAGATCATTCCGCAGAGTATATACCCTTATACCCTTTACACTTACACCCTTTACCCTTACACCCTTTACCCTTACACCCTTTACCCTCACACCCTTTACTCTTACACCCTTTACCCTTACACCCTTTACCCTTACACCCTTTACCCTTACACCCTTTACCCTTACACCCTTTACCCTTACACCCTTTACCCTTACACCCTTTACCCTTACACCCTTTACCCTTACACCCTTTACCCTTACACCCTTTACCCTTACACCCTTTACCCTTACACCCTTTACCCTTACACCCTTTACCCTTACACCCTTTACCCTTACACCCTTTACCCTTACACCCTTTACCCTTACACCCTTTACCCTTACACCCTTTACCCTTACACCCTTTACCCTTACACCCTTTACCCTTACACCCTTTACCCTTACACCCTTTACCCTTACACCCTTTACCCTTACACCCTTTACCCTTACACCCTTTACCCTTACACCCTTTACCCTTACACCCTTTACCCTTACACCCTTTACCCTTACACCCTTTACCCTTACACCCTTTACCCTTACACCCTTTACCCTTACACCCTTTACCCTTACACCCTTTACCCTTACACCCTTTACCCTTACACCCTTTACCCTTACACCCTTTACCCTTACACCCTTTACCCTTACACCCTTTACCCTTACACCCTTTACCCTTACACCCTTTACCCTTACACCCTTTACCCTTACACCCTTTACCCTTACACCCTTTACCCTTACACCCTTTACCCTTACACCCTTTACCCTTACACCCTTTACCCTTACACCCTTTACCCTTACACCCTTTACCCTTACACCCTTTACCCTTACACCCTTTACCCTTACACCCTTTACCCTTACACCCTTTACCCTTACACCCTTTACCCTTACACCCTTTACCCTTACACCCTTTACCCTTACACCCTTTACCCTTACACCCTTTACCCTTACACCCTTTACCCTTACACCCTTTACCCTTACACCCTTTACCCTTACACCCTTTACCCTTACACCCTTTACCCTTACACCCTTTACCCTTACACCCTTTACCCTTACACCCTTTACCCTTACACCCTTTACCCTTACACCCTTTACCCTTACACCCTTTACCCTTACACCCTTTACCCTTACACCCTTTACCCTTACACCCTTTACCCTTACACCCTTTACCCTTACACCCTTTACCCTTACACCCTTTACCCTTACACCCTTTACCCTTACACCCTTTACCCTTACACCCTTTACCCTTACACCCTTTACCCTTACACCCTTTACCCTTACACCCTTTACCCTTACACCCTTTACCCTTACACCCTTTACCCTTACACCCTTTACCCTTACACCCTTTACCCTTACACCCTTTACCCTTACACCCTTTACCCTTACACCCTTTACCCTTACACCCTTTACCCTTACACCCTTTACCCTTACACCCTTTACCCTTACACCCTTTACCCTTACACCCTTTACCCTTACACCCTTTACCCTTACACCCTTTACCCTTACACCCTTTACCCTTACACCCTTTACCCTTACACCCTTTACCCTTACACCCTTTACCCTTACACCCTTTACCCTTACACCCTTTACCCTTACACCCTTTACCCTTACACCCTTTACCCTTACACCCTTTACCCTTACACCCTTTACCCTTACACCCTTTACCCTTACACCCTTTACCCTTACACCCTTTACCCTTACACCCTTTACCCTTACACCCTTTACCCTTACACCCTTTACCCTTACACCCTTTACCCTTACACCCTTTACCCTTACACCCTTTACCCTTACACCCTTTACCCTTACACCCTTTACCCTTACACCCTTTACCCTTACACCCTTTACCCTTACACCCTTTACCCTTACACCCTTTACCCTTACACCCTTTACCCTTACACCCTTTACCCTTATATATTTTTATATTTCACTGTTGAGCAGGGCTTGAAACCGTTATTATAAAGATTTAGGTTCTTGAAAGAGTTATGAAGAACCATTATTCTGAATAACCGTTATAAAGAACCTAAATATCAGACTATGTAAGTATTAGTTACGGTTCCTATATAGCTCTATAACTTTTATTTTTTAGGTTTTATATAAGTTCCAACCGGTTACAGAACCGATTCAATAATTTTTATTTTTTAGGTTCAATATAAGTTCCAAAGCGGTTACAGAACCGATTCTTGTAACGATTGTACAGAATTTTATAGAAAATGTAATAATATTAAAAATTATATAAAGTCAGTCCCTATGCAAATTGTCTTTGTAAAAAGAAGTGAGATCCGCATAAAAAAACTTCAAAAAAGTAAAAAACTACGCCAAGTACATGAAAAATAAAAAAAATCACAAAAAAATAGAAGATAATAATAAAAATCACAAAAATATAGAAGATAATAATAATTACAATATTAAAAAAAGATGTGAAATCAAATTGAGCTGCCAGTACATAAAGATGCTTTCCAACTGCGCTTTAGATGACACAGCTACATATGCACAGCTAAAATTCCATTACTCATAATGGCTATTTATACAAAGAAAAAATGTATTAAATAATAATATGCAGATATATTTTTATACAAATAAATATTTTAATACGAATAAATATTTGATTCAAAATACTTGGCGCTGCGCAACCGAAAAAATGTTAATTGCCTTAGTATTAATAATTTACAACACCTCCATTACAATATAAAATACATATACATACACATATTAGAAATGCAGTCAGATTTATTCTACATATATTTAATTCTAATACCATGCGTAGCATATGCACACGCACACACACACGCGCGCGCGCACACACACACACACACGTACAAGAAAGAAAGAAAAGGATTGATGCAATTTATTACATATTTATTGAGTTTAGCAACACCAATTCGGGGCGCAGCGCCAAGTATTTTGAATCAAATATTTATTCGTATTAAAATATTTATTTGTATAAAAATATATCTGCATATTATTATTTAATACATTTTTTCTTTGTATAAATAGCCATTATGAGTAATGGAATTTTAGCTGTGCATATGTAGCTGTGTCATCTAAAGCGCAGTTGGAAAGCATCTTTATGTACTGGCAGCTCAATTTGATTTCACATCTTTTTTTAATATTGTAATTATTATTATCTTCTATATTTTTGTGATTTTTATTATTATCTTCTATTTTTTTGTGATTTTTTTTATTTTTCATGTACTTGGCGTAGTTTTTTACTTTTTTGAAGTTTTTTTATATATCTAACACGTGTGCTTGGGCGTTGTCTGGGCACAACATCCCTTCCCCCTAAGGGAGCAAAAGCCATAGCTTTTTCTTACAAAACGTCTTAAAATTATTAGTTTACATTTGACTATGGATTATAATATTTGTATTATATAACGATTTGTATACAATGGTTATAATGTTTCAAAGGGAACTGGTGGAAGAAGTTCCTTCCTTACTAACTATTTTAATTATCGCTTCGGGTTTTTGCGTGGTTTTGTCGTGACTTGTGTTGTCCGTTGTACAATGTCGCGGTGTTCTCGCTTTGAAGTGTACAATACATTTGTAGAGTGTAATGATACATAGTGTAATTGTTATGAATCCCGTTTTTGAGGATAGCGTAAAGAAGCTGTAGTGATACTCGGTTGGTACAATCTCAGGTTTTTCTAGGTCCTTTTGTAAGTCGTCTAATTTTTTGCTAACTTTATTCAATTCTTCTGGGTGTTTGATTATCCTTTTTAGTTCGAAATTTGTGTTACGATATGAGTTTACAGTGGTCTGTGGCAGTGTGATTTCGTCTAGTGATAAATTGTAACCAGGTAAGTAGTTCCATGTTTTTTCTATACCGTATTGTTTTCCGGTATCTATCGTAAATTCGGCCGTAGTGATAGTACATTTATTTCTTATCGTTATTATACCAGAGTCCTTAATACTATACATGTTTGTGCCTTTATCGTCGCAATTTGCTTCTAATTGTATCGGTTTTGGTGTGATATAAATCCATGCGCCTGGTTGTTGTAATTCTATTAGGATTGTATGGTTTAAAGACATGATTCGTATTTTACAATTGTTCGGTTTTTTTGTTAATTTGGTGTACAACTGTACTTCGCAGGGTCCGTATGGTATCGCTTTGAATATAGGATGGTTAGATGTGCAGAGATATAGATCGTTTATAGTTTTACATTTCTATAAGTCCTGTTCGCTTAACTGTATGTAATCTTGCACCGAGGTGTCAAGTACTACGTAGGAGTCGAGGGATTCTATGTACGCGTCGAACGATTCGTTTATCCTAGTGGGTACTGGGTGTACCTTGCTTAATTTGAATTTTTTCGCGTTTAGTAGTGGAATATCTAGTATTATAGTAATTGATTTAGTATCCGAAAATGCAGAGAGTGTAAGGATTTCATATAAAACGTGCATGTTTTCTAATTTTATACTTATGGGGAAGTCTAGTCCTTGCGGTATATAAGCTAGTGCGGAAGTGAGGTAGGTTTTGATTTGCGCTGGTGGTATCTGTCGGGGGTTTAAGATTCCTTTCTTTATATCCATTATGAACTCTAATAGATCTTGGGTATCGCGTAGGAGTGTTTCTGTGACGCTATTTATTAGTACGAGGTTTTCGTCTATCGTTTCGCGAAATTTAGTACTGTCGGTTGCCTGTTGGAGTAGGTATTGGATCTGCCAAATCGCGTTCAGAAGATTTTTTTCATTTTCTTGTATGTTATTTATAGTTTCATTGAGAAGCTCGGCGTTAGCTCTTACGATTTGCATTTGTCCTATTCTATAAAGTGTGTAAGTCGATTTGCGTGTACGCGAAGCGTTCGTCGTCCTTTATTTATAGTATAGTTATTATTGTCATGTGTGTTTTGAATCGTATACGGGCCTATCCAAGCGGGTGTTAATTTCTTTGATCGTCCGCGTCTCAAAGTCTCGTCGTGCAGAAGCACTTGGTCCCCAATTTTGAAGGATTTGTTAGCTGTCTTTTTATCGTATTGCTTTTTTTATTTATCTTTATTGATTCCTATTGTTTCGCGCGCTATGCTATTTGTTGACCGTAGTCTTTCGCGTAATTCTTCGGCGTATTTGTCGTAGGTATATGTTAGTTGCGGTGCCTGATTTAGTGAGGTCGGCAGAGTAGCTTGTCTCCCGAAAACGAGTGCGTAGGACGTGTAACTAGTAGACGTGTGTGGGGTAGTATTGTAAGTAAACATCGCGGACGGTAACCATTCATCCCAATCAGTCTGGTCTTCCGCGATAAAGTTCTTTAAGTACTCGGCTAGTGTACGATGGCTTCTTTCTAGAGCTCCATTTGATTGTGGGTGATAGGCCGTGGTTTGAATTTTTTCGATCTTGAGCAATTTGCGAACGTTTTTGAATACTTGACTTAAGAAATTGGTTCCTTGATCGGTTGGCACTCGTTGTGGTGTACCATATTCACAAATTATTTTAGTGACGAATTCCTTAGCTACAGTGTTCGCTTCTTGATTCTCGAGGTGTATGGCTTTACTGAATTTGGTTAATAGATCTTGGAAGGTTAATATGTATTTTTCGAATGGTTCCGTGGGAGTGTCTGTAATTACCATGGGAGCTTTGGTTATTCTCGTTAATTTATTTTTCTGACATTTTTCGCATCTGGAGATGTACTTTTCAACGTCTTGGCGCATTCCTGAGCACGAATGGTTTAATTTTATACGTTCCAGGGTCCGTTTTACTCCTAAATGTCCACCTAAGGGAGTGTCATGAAATTCGCGCAGTATTCGATTTTTATCGTCCTTCGTATATGTTGTATCGCTCTTTTCTTCTTCTGGTCTCTTTCCTTCTTCTGATCTCTTTTCTTCTTCTGATTGAGATTCGTCTTCTTCGTTGGCGCTTTCACTGGCGGCGGCTAGTGTTTCTGTGTTGAGCTGTCGCTTCGTCCCTCGCGTAGTCTTTCCCGCTTTGTACTCTATGCTGTAATCGTATTCTGCTAGTTTCAATTTCCATCTCATTAATCTTGAGCCGGGATCTTTTACGTTAAAAAGCCAAGTAAGAGGTTTATGGTCTGTTACGATTTTGAATTTGGTGCCGTATACATAAGGTCTAAGATGTTGCGTCGCCCATACGATGGCCAACAATTCCTTTTCTATGGTACTATAGTTTTCTTCTGCTTTATTTAATACTCTACTTGCGTATGCTATGGGTAAGTCTTGACCTATCTTTCCCTGCGATAATACTGCTCCTATTGCTTTTCCAGAAGTGTCTGTTGTAAGAACGAAAGGTTTCGTGAAATCGGGATATTGTAGTATCGGTGCTGTTGTTAGTTTTTCTTTCAATATCTTGAAGGCTTCCTGTTTTTGTGCAGTCCATCTGAATGTTTAGTCTTTCTTTAATAGTTGCGTCAAAGGCTTTGCGATTTGCGAAAAATTTTCTATGAATCTCCTATAATATCCGGCTAGGCCTAAGAAGGATTGTATATCTTTAACTCTTTTGGGTATCGGAAAGTTTTTTACTGCGTCAAGTTTCGTAGGGTCCGGTTTGATGCCATTCTCACTTATCACGTGGCCAAGGTATATTGTTTCCTTTCGTAGAAATTCGCATTTATTGGGTTGAAGTTTTAGGCCACTCTCACGTATACGTTCTAATACTAGTTCTAGACGATCTTGGTGTTCTTTCAACGAGCGTCCATAGACGACAATATCGTCTAAATACACGAAACATTTTATTCCTTGTAATCCCGATAATACGGTATTCATTAGTCTTTGGAATGTCGCGGGAGCGTTTTTAAGCCCAATCGGCATTCGATTATATTCGAAATGGCCGTATGGTGTCGAAAATGCCGTTTTCTCACGATCTTCCTTTTTCATGGCTATTTGATGGAATCCTGACGCTAAATCTAATTTTGAAAAATATTTTCCTCCTCCTAATTGGTCTAAGATGTCCGTTATATTCGGTAAGGGGTACGAGTCGCCTAACGTCGCGTCGTTCACTTGCCTCAAATCTCCTACCACTCTGAGTTTGCATTTTCCTGAAGCGTCTGGTTTTTTAGGAACTACTAGCAATGGGACGTTCCATTGGCTGACGCTTGGACTAACTATTCCTTCCTTTACCATTTCCTGGACTTGTCTATTTACTTTTTTCTTTATGCGCTTGAGGTAATCTATACGGTTTTACGTATATAGGTTTAGTACCTGGGATTAGGGTAATCGAATGCTCTGCCATCGTGGTGTATCCTAACTTGTCTCCTTCTAACCCGAATATTTCATTATACTTCTCACATAGCTCGAGTAAGCTGGCCTCTTCTTCCTTATTTAGGTGATCCGTTCTAAGGTTTTCGCGCAGGGTTTGCATTCTATTTCTCCCGTGTACGGCGTGTACTACGTACGTCGGCGTGTCGCGCTCCCTCTCGCAATTCGCGTCTGTCGGGTCAATGTCATTGGTCGTCAGCGTTTGTAACGTCACTGTTGGCATGTTGATAAGGAGTTCTTCCGTGATAGTGTTCATTACGCTTATTGCGCATTTCCCGTGCTGGCCTACTGTTAACGAGTTTCCTATGAATACTCCTGGTTTAATAGATTGTCCTTCCACTATACCTTCGCCCTTATTAGTCGTTCTAGCTAGGAGAATGGTTTCAGATCGCGGTTTTAAAGCTACCTTTCCTCCTGAGTAGGGGAATTGTATTCCGTATATTTCTATTCCTAGGTTTGCCCAGATGCATACATCGTGTTTAGCCATAAAATCTTGTCCTAGGATTCCGTCTGCTTCTAATGGGTAGTCGTCTCTAACTAATCGGCAAGGGTGCGTTACTGTTTTATTTCCGATTTCCATGTTTAATCTAGAGACGCGGTAGCGTCTCGACGCCAAGTACATGAAAAACACCCTGTATATTGTCGACTGCTACCGTATACCTTTACTCGTCGCGGAGGCATTCCAACCTAATTCTGACATTTATTATATTATATCTCCTCACGCTTGCAATATTTTGTAAATTTAAAGGCATTTTTCTTATGTAAACCGCATATCGGCTTTCGAATAAGACCAATTTCAATAAAATCGGTCCACGCATGACAGAGATATCGTAATATCGTCTCATGGATCTGTCGAAAATGGTACGATTTTTCTTCTTCTGATTCTCCTAGAAATTTTTCGTCATCAAACATTACGTATATATATTTTCGTCAATACGTATATACGCGTTACACACACACCTTCAGCCAACACATGTTCGTTCTTCTTTCGTCGACTCTCGGGATTATTCGGCAGGGATCGTCGTCCGTCATTGTATACTATTTTGAATTATTTTATAACCTACCAAATGTGTCAAATCAAATATGTGTCAAATGTGTCAAATCAAATAAAGTTGTCCGAATTTGAAATGTGAGGAGTTTTTACACTAAATAGGAGACTGAATTATTATCTCAATTAATAAGGTAAGTCGCCAAAATTTTTTAATAGGTTTCTTATGTAGAGTCGCAGACTTGGAAGTTGTCCGGAGATGGTTCGACTGAGAAGCATCTCCTTTCACATAAGTGTCTGAAAATTGTACAACGCATGTACAAAATAATAATGTATTGTAACAAATTGCATTTAAATTCTTATGTGGAATTGCAGGCTTGCAAGTTATCCGGAGAAGGTTCGATTCGACAGAGAAGCGTCTTCTTTTGCATAAGTTTCTGAAAATTTGAACCATATGTACAAAGTAATGTATTGTAACAAATTGCATTTATTTAAATTGTCAGATATTTATTTTCATAGCATTTTAATTTACAGTTTTTATGTAAAGCCTATAAAAATGAAGGGGACGGAGAGGCTTGGATAAAAATGAAAGGGACGCAAAGGCTTGGATAAAAGTGAAGGGGACGCAGAGGCTTGGATAGAAATGAAGGGGATGCACAGGCATGAATAGAAATGAAGCATCATCTTTCTCACAATTTTGAAAATCCGAAATAAGGTAAATCGACAAACTTTGTCTATAGACATAGTATTAAGAATTATTATCTCCCTTGATGCTTTTCAATCTTTTGTGATAGACATTCGTAATACTTTAATTAATAAAATCCACAGTAGTTGCCACGCTATTCATTAATTCATTAATTTTTTAGATTGCCATTATTTCAATTCACCAATAAACATACTAAATTAATTTAATTCCAACACCAATAAATTGTGCATTAAAAATATTGAATCTCGTTTATTTTCGCTGAATTATTACCATTAGCATTTAAATTTGCTGCAACATTTCATGATAAATTATGTAGTCTCTACACTCACTATAGCAAAAGGCCACTCTATTTCTATAAATAATAAGTTCTACGTTAAGTTGTATATAACTAAAATGTGGCTTTTATATTTATTTACAGATAATCGAAGCAGAAGATGATGCAGTGCGATCTACGTCAGAGAAAAAAATTTATTGAAACATAGCATTCTTATTATTATATTAATTAAATGAGTTTAGTCACATGCATGCTTTTTATCTGAAAATTCAAATTTTTAAATAAACCAATTCCAACAAACCCAATTATTTGATTTTATTTTATATATTTTATGTAAGGTACAACATAATAACCGAAAAGAAAAGAAAATATTATTGCGGGCCACCGCCGCCGCGGCTATATTCACCACGACTACGGCCACCACGACCACGACCACGGCCACGGCCACGGCCACGGCCACCGTACCGCGATGAAACCAGGTCACGGAGCGTTTGGGCCTGGGCCTGCAGGCTATTTGACTGGGCGCGGACAGCCTTCAGGATGGTCCAGTTTTCCTGGTTTTCTCTTACGCTTCGACCGCTGCGTTGGTGGCGGCGGGTTACATGCTCTCCTGTAATTAGTAATAAACAAAAAAAATTATTAGTAAAATGTTTTTTAATTGAAACACCTTTCGAACGTTTAGATATAGGCTAAAATGAAGAATTTTTATAGTGTTTAAAGATAAAAACATATGTAATTGAAAATCAGATTTAATATCTTTTCTCGAGAAAATGTCCGGAAATTTTGTTAAAACACTATATATAATATATACTATCTAATGTTGTGAATAATAAAAAAATTGTTCATTTAGACCTATTTCCAAGCATTATAAATGTATGTAAATCCTCAAAATGTGTATGTATATGTATGTATTTACCGTTTGCCGTGGCCGGCCTGCCTTGCAGATGTTGTTGTTGTGGTGGTGGTGGTGGTGGTGGTAGTGGTGGTGGTGGTGGTGGCGGCGGTAGTGGTGGGGATGGTTGTGGCCGCGATGGTGGCGGCGGCGCACAGTGGAACGAGAATGCCCTATTTATTTGGACATCGGCCAAAATTTGAAGTGTCAAAATTCTGTTCTATAGCTTCATTAACTCTTTGTTAAGTGTTTGTAGCATTAGAAAACACAAAGAAATAAACTTTATATTCACATTAAGTTTGATTTAATTGTATATGAATCTGACCTATATGAAAATTTCAATCTTTTTGTCTTTCAGTTGCACCACTTTAAACCATTATTGCCTACATCCTATTACTTCATAAGTTCTCAATAATTTACATATTACTGAGTATCTTATTATTAATGATTTTGTACAAAAAACATTCAGAATTAACTTGGATTTCATCAATAAACAACTGTATTAAATAAAAGTGTGTTGCACTCGGTACTATAATAATTCAACTAGTGATTTAAAGTTTTGCTCAAAGTCGCCCAAGGTCTAAAATACCTTAATTTATTCCTTTAATAGTAAGGTTTTGAACTGTAGTAAAATTACCTGCTACTAGCTGCGATTAATAAAATAAATCTAATGTAAACATTTCAGTTCATACGTATTTAACCTCAGCTAGCAGAAATGCTCGATCGTCGCGACACGCGTATATCGACGAACGCATGATCCATTAATATCATCTCTCCGACCTCCATTAGTTAAAACTACAAAACAAGCATTACTTCAGGATGCAATAGAACTTTTAGCCGAAACAGATGTTGATGTAAATTTAGAAGAAGAGGAATCTCTAATGAACATTAATACATAATTAATATTTAAATGTATATTTTTCTGTTGATATTTTTAATAAAATTGTTATATTTAATAATGAATCGTCACTATAAGTTATACGTAATAATTCATTCAAGGGGGGGGGGGGGGGGGGAATTAACCACCGAAAATTTGGCTATTTTTCGATTTTGTGTTATTCTACTTAACATGAATTGAATGTGTGCAAATTTTTACAATGAAAATCCAAACCGTTTGGAAGTAATTGTCATGTCCAGTTATTGTCCTTACGTCGTTCCACTGTGCGGCGGTGGCTGCTGATATGGGGCAATGCGCTCCATTGAAACGTCATCATCTGAATCTGGCAAAATATAAAAATTTGAATAAGAGTGTACATAAATTTCTATTATTTTTTATTTTTTAACTTTTCTATAAGTTAATAAAACTTACCACATAAGAGTAGTTCCTTTGCGTTTCTCTACAATTAATATGAACAATTAATTAGCAAAAAAATCAAGAGTTCATAAAAGCGGCGTATGATAGAAGAAAGATATACATGTAGCGCAAGGATGCGTATTGTTCAGTTGCAAATTTGAAATTAGGAAATATAAAAATTTGAAAATTGAAATAGTGTATAATGTGAAAGTATAAAAATTACATTACATTACATTACAATTACACAATTACACAATTACATTATATTACGGAATATTGTTCTTCCCATTAGTTCACGAGCCTTTCCAGTATTTAATCATACAAAAACTGTAACGTATTATTATATAACTTTATTTTGTGAACGATTCGCACTTATAACTAGTAGTAAAACAAGAAGATATTAGACACGTTGAAGCATATTCTAATTATAACATCAACGATTATAAATATCAAACATATCTGAGTTGAATGTAAATGAACATGTAAACTAGAATATTATGAAAATTTTTGATAGCCACTTTGCCTACGTAAAGTATCAGTGGGCGTAGATACATAGAAGCATATTTTAACTCAAATCTGTTTCATATTTTTCTAATTGCTAGCGTTACAAGTTAAAATATGCTTCAACGTGTCTTATATTTTCTTGTCGCATTACTTGCTATACAGTTACGGTTTACTTCCATTAATTGTTAACATAGGCAAAGTGCCTACCAAAGACTTTCAAAATGTTGTACTTTACATGTTCGTTTACATTCAACTCAGATATGTTTGATATTTATAATCGTTGGCGTTATAAGTTATTAAAATATGCTTCAACGTATCTAATATCTTCTTGTGTTACTACTATTTACAACTGCGAATAGTTCACAAAATAATGTTATGTTATAATACGTTACAGTTTTTTGTATTGAATAATAATGGAAAGACTCGTGAAGTAATGAGAAGAAATATATTTTGTAATGTAATATATATAATGTAATGTAATGTAATTTTTACTTTTATAATCCGAATTTCCAATTCAATTTGCAATTGAACAATATGTATCCTTGCACTAGATCTATGACTTTCTTCTATCATACGCCGCTTGTAATCAGAATTTATGTGAGGAAAAAATCTCACGAATCATGAATATATATTATAATTTATTACTTACATTTTCAGCCATGGTTTCGTCTATCGTGGTACGATCGACAATCGAGAATGATCTTTCTCACTACGTGCAAGATGAGGCGAGCTCCTCCGCTGCTCATTTGTTTTTTAAGGAGCCCGCTTTTGGCATAGATACGGACATGATGTAAGGACATAAGGTGTGCTCGTGCGCACCCTTTACAAATTAGCCAATAACGTGCCCTTCCCAAGATCGTCCATATTGGATTGTCAACCAATACGACAGTTGCATTAACTTATTCAAACTTCGCACCTTTACAGTTTGCGCTACACGAAGTTAGGTAGTACATTATAAACCCCATAATGTAACTAGGCGGCCATATTTTAACATGGCGGAAAGTGGGAAGGCGCAGTAGAAGGCGAAAATGAGCCGCTGCGCGAGCACACCTTATGTCTTTACATCATGGATACGGACACATTCTGCCGCGGGCTTTTTGAATTTTCATTGATTTTTAGCCGGGAAGCTAACAAGGGGACGCCACGGATGTGGAAATCGCTTTTGGAACAACAGTATATGGGGGTCGTAGTTAGGGTTGCCATCTTTTTTACAGAAAAATAACGTACATTTGTTTTCGTGGGGTATAAAAAAAATGTTCGTTCAACAAATAAAAAGTAAATTTTAATCTTATTAGTTTTTATTTATTTCAAACATATTTTCTATTGCTTTTAGCATTACAGAGTAATTGTTATTATTTTGAAATATGTCAATAACGTAAGATACTTTATTTTAAAGTACGGGTGGCAACGCTAGTCGTAGTACTCATGTAGTAAAATAGAAAAAATACTATTTCGGCTTTTTGTCGATGGACCTTTTTTTTCGAAATACCTATTGTAATTTAAATTTAAAGTTTTTAACGTACGTAGTAATCAAGATATATACCATCTATAGTAACCTACGTTCAAGAGGGTTCCGTGGACACAATAGTACCGCGTCAGATTGTCACGAGGGCGGCCGGGGTTCCAGACCCCTCGCTAGCAACTCCTTCTCATACTCCTTTTTTTTTTTAATTTTTCCCGTGAAAATATATTTTGTGGATATTACGTATCATATATGTTACATATTACTATACGTGAATTTTAAGGTTAATTAAAAAAAAATGCGTTTATAACATAACATATTATTCTAATCATCTCTTTCACCGGTGTTTTCATATCATATTCTTGTACTGCGAAAATATATTTCATTCCGAAACTTTCGACGCCTGCGATTGTCGAGCAGGTGAAGTGGGATAGCCGTTAAAAAAGCCGTATTTTCACCATATAATACGTAATATCCACAAAATATATTTCCACGGAAAAAATTGTTAAAAAAAAGAAAAATACAGTGGTACAGAGTCGCTTTGGAACTTGAACCCCAAAAGCTGCTCTGATGACAATCTGACGCGCTACCGTTGTGTCCACGAAACTTTCTTAGGTGTAGGTTACTATATATATAATTGGTTTACTACGTACGTTAGAAACTTTAAATTATAATATTTCGAAAACGAAGGCCCATTCGACAAAAAGCCAAAATGGTATTTTCATACTACATGAGTATTTAACTGTATGTAAGATCCGGACCGAATAAATAATAGGGTAAAGAAGACTTCAAGAAAGTAAAAAAATACGCCAAGTACATGAAAATCACAAAAAATAGAAGATAATAATAATTACAAAATTAAAAAAAGATGTGAAATCAAAATGAGCTGCCAGTACATAAAGATGCTTTCCAATTGCGCTTTAGATGACACAACTACATATGCACGGCTAAAATTCCATTACTCATAATGGCTATTTATACAAAGAAAAAATGTATTAAATAATAATATGCAGATATATTTTTATACAAATAAATATTTTAATACGAATAAATATTTGATTCAAAATACTTGGCGCTGCTGTATTAATAATTTACAACAACTCCATTACAATATAAAATACATATACATACACATATTAGAAACGCAGTCAGATTTATTCTACATATATTTACACACACACACACACACGTACAAGAAAGAAAGAAAAGGATTAATGCAATTTATACATATTTATTGAGTTTAACAACACCAATTCCGGGCGCAGCGCCAAGTATTTTGAATCAAATATTTATTCGTATTAAAATATTTATTTGTATAAAAATATATCTGCTTAATATTATGTAATACATTGTAAAGGAATGTATGACCACAGCATTTTAGCTGTGTGTATGTAGTTGTGTCATCTTGCGCAGTTGGAAAGCACCTTTATGTACTGGCAGCTCATTTTGATTTCACATCTTTTTTGTATTGTATACTTTTTCTATTTTTTGTGATTATTATTATCTTCGATTTTTTGTGATTTATTTGATTTTTCATGTACTTGGCGTATTTTTTTACTTTTTTGAAGTTTTTTATGGGGTTGTACTAGACACAGCGTTTTAATTTTCATAGGGGCTATTCCTCGCAAGGAAACTATTTCGTCTTCGGCCTGAACATCGCCCTGTACTTTACCTATTTTTATTAACGTAATATCGGCTCCAGTGTCTACTAACATATTCGCCCTTTCATTCACTAGTTCCGGCGCCCTGATTTCGATTGTATTTTCGAGTTGGGATGTCACCACCATATTCGCTCGGTAAGACTCTACCCTAGATCCTGCGTTTGTTTGTCTGTCGTCGGTTGTCCCGCGGCTCGTGGTAGGGGAATTTTGATTTTCGTTAGATTGTTCTCGACCCGGATGTCTATAGAAATTCTGTCTGGTATCTTCGCGTCTGTAATTTGTATTCGTATTGCGCGGTCTGTATTCTCGTCCGTTCGCTCTTTCCCTAGCTCTGCATTCTCTGATTAGATGTCCCGGTTTTATACAGTAATGGCAGACCATTGTGACGCGCTGAATTTCCTTTTTTACTGTTGTTTGTTGCGTCGGGGAGTTTTCTCGAGGCATACTTAATCGCGTATAACAATTCCTTGCTAAATGTCCCAATTTATTACATCGATCACAGCGTGGTACGCTTGATCCTTCCCTTCCTTTGGACTGATTACCGAATTTCCTGTAATTTCGCGAGGTGTTTAAACCCATCGCTTGTTCCTCTTCTATAGCAGCGGCTATTGCTGCATTTAACGTTGCATAGTTTCGAGACCTTATGATCGTTCTCAGTTTTACATTTAACCCGAGGGTGAAAACATCTAGGGCGCGCTCTTGCACTGATTCTGTTAACGCGTTATTTACTTCATCACTGTTCCCTGGTTTTACCTATAATTCAGATAGTTCTCCAGCTAATTCTTCTACTCTACACGCGAATAATTTTACGCTTTCGCCTTCTCGTTGGTGACAGGCATGAAATTCTGCCCCAACTGCTCCTATGGACCTTTTGTCTACGAATAAGGAAGTTAGGATGTCCTTTAATTTATCGACAGTATCTACTTGTTTGTACTCTAGTACCTTGGCTGCTTTGCCTTTAATTTTTGTACCTATCACTGTTTTCAAGAATCGCGGCAATTCATTCGCGGGAACAAATTCCGCAGCGCTTGTATACGACTTCAAAAATTCTACAAGCTCGTCCGACGATTTTCCTAAGAATTTATCGACTAACGATAGCGCGGTAGATAATCTTTTCACGTCTGGCGGCGATACCGCGACGCTATTTCCCTCATTTAGCGACATTTCTCGTTCTTCCGTTTCTTCTCTGCCCAATAAACTAAAGTCCGCTAGTATAATCGGATATTCCCTATTTGGCGTTACAAAGTTTTCTGGGGATGATTCGGCACTTGAATCGTCGTTTTTTCTAGTGCTTAGTCGCAACGGTGACGGTCGAAGTGTTCGTCGAGACGGTCTTGGATGGTCTATAGAAGGTAGAAGGTCTAGTTCCTCTAGTACGAAGATTAGTTTTTTATCGAAAAACGACTCGAATGATTGTGATAAGCTTCTTTGACCCGGAAGTTTAAATTGATTCGCGCGTTCGTCTTCTATAGTCATGCAATTGCCGTTTCTAAATTTCTATAGGACTCTGGTTTACAATATGTACGTTTGCGCTATTTTGTTACTCACAAGGCTGCTCGCAACCACATGTCGTCAACTCGGTCAGGCGTCCTCTCGTCCGTGAACCAACGACGGTGATAAGAAGAATCGGACCCAGCAAGGTCGACCCGTACAGCTGCTTACTGCGTGCTCCGACGGCTGCTTCCCTCGTACGGCTCTCTGTCCGTCCTTCAGGTGCGGCTTTGACTCGTTCCTCAGTCCCCAAGTCCTCTCGTGCGTCCTGGTCCTCGGATCAGTGACGTCCTCGTAGATGGATTTGGTGTTAGTCGAAACGGTAAGTTCACCCGTTCACTCTCAGGCTGATTTTACTCGTCACCAGTCGTCAGTAAAAATCTTTACGATGCACTATCCCACCGCTGCCACCAATTTGTTGTGCCCTGCATGATGGCTCGCAAGGCTGGTAGGGGATTTGCCAATAATCGTAGGTTCGGGAGTGAACAAAAGATTAGAATCTACTGGGTGAACTACACCAAGTTTGGTTAAATTCAGAGACTAAGTCTTTATTCAAACTTTAATTAAAACTAGACAGAAGTTTTAGCCGTGTTAACAGGTCGAGCGTCAAGTCTAGAATCCTCCCATTTGTGGAATCGCATTGGTTTTATATCCTTCTTGGGCGTGGTACGCGTTACTATGCCCGGTCGCAGCGATGCGTTCGCATATTGCTAATCTTGTAGAATTGGTCGGTAGCGGCTTTCTTAGCATCGAAACGTCTGGAACGTTTCGTAATGTAATAAAATATGTATAATATATCTAACACGTGTGCTTGGGCGTTGCCTGGGCACAACACTGGTAATGCTACATATTTTTATTTTATCTGCATACAACTAATTCTCCAAACAGTAGAAAGTAGGTAATGAATTCATTTATAAAATATTTAAACAACAAGTTTCATTACGTCCTTCTTCGACTCGTTTTTTGACATCAGCCGCCGTCTTGCTTCTTGACCTCTGACGCAACCCTCACGTTACTCATGTGTGTACACTCTACCAGCTGCCTCTGTGACTTGTTTAACACATCTCTCTATGGACTGACCATGACAAGGCAGTAGTAATACAAGGGGGTTTCCAACTCGGGTATGGTGAGGGGAGCGCTGGGGCGGGGAAGTGAGGGCGCGCGGGGGAGCGCGGCGGAGGGAAACCTGGGCGCGGGGCCTGCGAGGAGAGGAAGACAGGTTGCGCGCGCACGCGCCGCGGAGTGGGGGGAAGCCGCGATGATGGAGGGGATCAGTCCGGGCCGATCGGCCGCGAAGGCCTCTCCAGACCTGGCCCACCGTCGGAAATTTTTCAGAGGGAGGCATTGACCCCCGAAAAAAAATCTCTTGCAGAACTTGACCCACCCGAAATTTTTTTCAGACCTAACCCAGGGTGGGGACTGTCCTAGAAATTTTTTTTTTCCAACACAGAGAAATAATTTATTTTTATCGGATGATGTTTCGGGCAATGTCGACGTTTTACG
The DNA here is from genome assembly GCA_929113495.1 of Andrena minutula. Taxonomy (NCBI): domain Eukaryota; kingdom Metazoa; phylum Arthropoda; class Insecta; order Hymenoptera; family Andrenidae; genus Andrena; species Andrena minutula. The sequence continues at coordinate 34,175,173 of OV815993.1, forward strand.
AACCACATATTCGGAGGGTGGGAAAGAGACGGAGCATCACTTTTAAAGCTAAATTCGAGAGAGAAAGAGAGAGTAATACATAGGGGATAGAATCACATGCATTCTAAAGCTAACAGTATTTCAAAGCGTTCCGATTTAACGTCGCCGCGTATCGCGTGATAGGATGCGTAATATGAGTCCTCCGGAGCAGCCGTGTGGGATGATGTTATTTGATGGCGCGAAGAACGCTCGAACGAAACAGAATTATATGACATCTGGAGAATTCCGAAACGTCGAATCTTAAAATTATGTGGCGAGGAGGAGGACGAGTAAATAAAATTGAGAAATAATATACGTTTATGATATATATATATTGTTACAAATCATAAAATTAAAAGAATATAATTTAACATTTTTTACTACAAGCATCATCCACAATATGATTCATTGCACATGCTAACAATTCACAATCGATCAATGAATGCTGTTCGAAGTGTTCGCTTTCAGAAATTAATTTTACATAATCTGTTGGCGCGGTAGCGCTACGTAAAACTTCCACGAAGGTTGCATATTTACTGCTTACAGAGTACATGTTTTCAGTTAGCCAGGTGTATATATGTTCAATGCAATGATTGTGCGCGAATAGTTTACGCATCGTGGCTTCAGTCATATATATGACAACGTGATTATCGGTAATTTTAATAACTTGATCATCATACATATGCGTGAACTCTAGTTGTAAATGATCAATTATAATGTGAGTTTGGGGCGATGTTGCGTTGCTGCGTAATCGTTGGAGTATGTCCTCCTCGTTTTGTAGCAGGAGCTTTCGCATAGAAATTGAAAAGCTTAACTCGCTGCCTTTATTGTCGGCTATGGCTATCTCGACGTGACACAAATCCATATCAATGCGAATTCCTATAGTTAGTCGTTTATAAGCTGTTGCAGTCAGTGGATAATCACGCCCCAGGATCCGTACGATTGATGGTTTCGGTGTTTTTATCGTTTTTTACGATACGGATCCAGAACTGTAAGAAACAAGTACATGAAATTGATACTTTGGTCGTTTGCGTTTACAGTGAATGAAGTAAATGAAAAGTGTATAGTAACGCGTACGTGCCTCATATTGAATTGTTGATGATGTTGTTGTTGCTGCTGTTGTTGGTATTTTTTTCGAAACCCACCATCGTTGCCGGTTGCGCAGGATGAATCGTTTAAGCTGTGTTTGTACATTTTGATGTGCACTATATTTTTTTATGGAGTACCGTCTGTTCCGTCAAAGTCACTGAGCGTTTGATGGAATAGCGTCCGAGAGCTCGGCTTAAACAGAGGTGCAATTGCATCCCCCCAACCCCAGGTTTTATTCTAACCACCCATTTTATTCTAAAGCTACCAATTTTTCCATAATGTTTTTGAATCTGAACGTAGCATGTAACTTGAGTCCCACCCTCGAGGATAAAAAACTCCACACGTGTTGAATGTAATATAATACCTGTGGAAGCGTCGATCTCGCGCGCTAATTCGTCATAGGTGTGATTCATAGAATTATGCTGTATCAGCAGAAACTGATACAACATTGTATCACTGATATGCATTCGAGAGAGAGGGAACATCGAAAGAGTTAGACAGAGATAGCAAATCGTGGTATCAGTCATAAAGGCATGCTCCAACCTGCACAAAGCCTCAAATCGTTGCAACGTGTTGCGTGGAAGGGATGTTAAGCCGGGTCCAGACCTGAATGCGTATACGCTGAGCAGGCTGAGCGCGCACGAATGACGCATGCGGAGGGGTCGAAAGTGCCATTGTGTCTTTCTTCACCAACTTCTGTACTTAACTGAGCCAGTCCGCAGTCGTAAAGATGGTGTGATACATAGTTAGCTAAATAAACATACAGCTCAACCCTCCGAGTCATCCTGTTTACCAATACAGGGTGATTGTCCACCGACGCCTGTCAAAGAGGTGCCATCTGGTACCCCGTGGCTAGGACAACCCCGTGCAATGTCGATCCATTGCGATTGGTATACCATTAAAAAATCAGAAATGTTCAAGAGTTCTGCATTTCTCATCACATCTTTGCGAAAATGGCGTCAATTGATTCCTTAAGTTTCGCCGATGAAACTAACACCAAGGACAATGTAATTCGGACCGCAATGAAAGAAATTTCAGAAAAAATTGATTTATTTTATATCATTTCGAGCTGAATTCGTTAAAAATAGTCGGATTTATATTATTTATTATTATATAAACTTTATTATTCCCCTCGGGGTTATAATCTTTCCTTACACTACACTTACACTTACAATCTTTACATTACACTTACATCTACCTTATCCTACGCCTTCTCCTTTTCCCTAAATCTACCTTAGTCTCTCTTAGACGCTCGCCCGTCTTCTCTCCCCCCTGGACCTTCGCTTCCGCTCGCCGCCCTCTCACTCCCATCTCCTCATTCATCTCTCATCGCATCCCTCTTCTCATCCACATCCCTCCCTCCTTTCCTCTATTTTCCTTAACCATTCCTCCCCCTCCCCCTCCTCCCCCAATACCTCGCCCACCATCTCCTGCCATCCTCTCTCCACTCCCCACCCCATACATACCTCCCACACATGTTCCCACGACTCTTCCTCCCCATCACATACCCTACACCTTCTTTTTTCCCCCTCCTCCCAATATCTCCCCCCTCTTACGCCATTCCCCAATCTAAATTTGGCCACCCTTTGCCATCTACTCTCCCCCCAACCCTTCTTCAAATATCACGGTACCCCCGGACCCTTCACCCTCCCATACCACCTATTATATCTCGACTCTCTAATCTTTATCCACCTCTGCTCCTCCTGCATCTTCCTTTCCCTGTCCACTATCTCCTCCCCCCTTATCCCCCCCTTTCCCTCTCCCTTTCTACCTACTCCACTGTCCATCCTCTTTCCCCAAAGAACTGCTCCCTTTCCTTTTCCCATCCCTCCAAAACCCTTCCCCTCTTCAATCTCCCCTTCAACTCCTCCCAACACAACCTCGCCAGCTCCCCTCCTTCCCCCTCCTCCAATTTTTTCTCAAATCCCCACGCCTTCATCCCTGCCCTACCTCTCAACAGCCCCCTTTGCAGTTCCTCCCTGACCATATATCCCGGTGTCTCTCTGTTCACCCCTAACACCCCCTTCAAGAACTTGTCTTGCAGCGCCTCCACTTTCCCCCTTTCCCTCCATCCCCACACCTCCACCCCATATCCCAACACCGCCCAAACCAACCTGTCGAATAACCATATTCTTCTGCCCCAGTCTTTCCCGAATAATCGTTTCCCCAACCCCCACACCTTCCCCATTACCGCAGCCCCCTTCCTCACTCTATCCTCAACATGTTCCTCCTGCCCGCCACTCCTCATTATCGTGTATCCTAAATATTTAAAACTCCTCACCTCCTCCAGCTCTTTACCCTTCCATCTCCATTTCATTTTCTTCCACCTCTCCCCACCCTTCCTACACCTCATTATCTTCGTCTTTTCCACGTTTACCTGTAGACCTTTCCCATCCATATATTTCTCCAGCTTTCCTATCATTCCCCTCGTCCGCTCCTCATCCTCCGCTAGCACCGCCACGTCATCGGCATACGCTAGCGTGTATATTTTCCTCCCCCCTACTTTCACTCCCCCCATCCTCCCCTCTCCAGCTCCTCGTCCATGTCTGCTACGAGCAGTGTGAATAGGCTTGGGCTTAAGGGACACCCTTGCCTCACCCCCCTCGCTGTCCAGAACATCTCCCCTTCCTCCTCCCCCACCCTCACCCTACACACTGTCTCCTGCAACACTTCTCCGCACCTCTCCACCAGCCCTTCCCTCACCCCCCTCTTCCTCATCGCCTTTATTAACACCCCTCTGTCCTCCGAGTCAAATGCAGCCTTTAGGTCCAAGAACAAAATCAGCATTTTCCTTTCCTTCCTCACCACCTGCCTGTTCACCAGATAGTTCAATACATAGACGTTGTCCATACAGCCAACCCCCCTTCTGAACCCCGTTTGACTCAGTGGCAGCAACCCCCCCCCCCCCCCCTCCACATCCGCCCTTAACCTTTCAGCCAACACAGAGGCGTAAACCTTGTACGCCGTCTGCGTTAGCGTAACTCCCCTATAATCTTCTATTTTTTCCCCCGCCCCTTTTTTTAACACCGGCACTACCACCCCTTCTTTCCATTCCTCTGGCCAACCCTCCCCCCTCCATACCCTATTACATATTACCCACAACCTCTCCATCACCTCCTCTCCCCCATACTTCCATACCTCATTTTGAATCCCATCTCCTCCCCCTGCCTTCCCACCCTTTAAATTCCTCACCACCCTTTCTATTTCCTCCCGCCCCAACTCCCCCTCTTCATCCGCTTCCCTCCCTCTCTCCCCTCCCATTCTCACCCTCCATTCCACTCCTCTTAGTAATCCCCTAAAATACTCGTCCCATTCCCTTATTTCTATTCTTTCGTTTATCCTCCTTTTCTTCTTCCTAGCCATGTTCACCACCTTCCACACCTGCCATTCCGTTCTTACACCTTCTACTTCCTTTTCCCACCTCTCCACCTCTTTCTTCTTCTTTTCCTCACACAACTTTCCATATTCTCTCTTCCTTGTCCTATATATACTCCCATCCCCTCCTTCCCTTCTCCACCTCCTCAACTCCCTCCTCACCTTACCCTTTTCCTCTCTACATTCCTCATCCCACCAACCTCCCTTCTTTTCCCCCATCCCCATCTTACTCACTGCCTCCCTTATTCTACTGCTCAGCTCCCCCATTCCTCCTCTACCCCCATCTCCCTTACCTCCCTTTTCCCAAATCTCCTCCTAAATTCCATTCTATCTTCCTCTGTCCAATTACCCCTCCCCCCATTCCGCCCTACTACTTTTTTCCCAGTCACTCCCTCCCCTCTTCCTCCCCCATTTACCCAGGTCACCACCGGGTGGTGATCTGAGTCGACCCTCTCCCCTATCTCTAGCCTCTCCACCATCTCCTTAGTCTCCTCATTCCCTAACACGTAGTCTATTACCGATACCCCCCTCCCACCGGTAAACGTCCATTCCCCCTCCTCTTCCCCTTCTACGCTCCCATTCAAAATCCCCCACCCCCTTTCCTCCAGGTATTTACACAATTTCCTCCCTTCCCCGTTCACCTCCTTATCCTTTGATCTACTACTACTAACACTTTCTCCCTCCCCCTCACCCTCTCCCCTACCTCCCCTCCTTCCTCTCCTGTCCTAGCATTAAAGTCCCCCCCTATTACCTTTCTCACTCCCCCCTCCCTTTCCTCCGTCCATTCCCCTAGCTCGACTAGCTTCCTATCTATATCCTTATTCACATAGACCCCTACTATCCTCCACCAGTCTCTCCCCATTTTCACTTCCTTCTTTAACACCCCTTCTATTTCTACCCTTCCTTCCCCTCTCGTTTCCAACCTCTTTCTCTCTCCCATCAACATCCCACCCATTGCTCTCCCCTTCTTATTCTCCCTCTTGGCCCATTGTCTTTCCCATACATACCCCCTGGGTATTTTCCTCTCCACCCACTCCCTCTCCTCCAACCACGTTTCGCTCAACACAAACACATCCCACTCCTCCAACCCCTTCCACAAATCTCCATCCTTTCTCCTTAGCCCTGCCACATTCCAAAACGCTACTTTAAATCTCCTCCCTTTGCTCCTTCCTTCTTTCCTATTATTTCCTTCCCCCTTCCCCCCTGCCAACATCCCCCGTTTCCCTGCTCCTCACTCCATTTTTCCCCCAACTCATCCCATATCTTTATCTTCCCGTCCACCCACATCTTCATATACCCCACTTGTACTTTCCTTCCTCTCTCCCTCTCAACTTCTGCCTCTCTTTCTATCCTCCACCTCGTCTTTCTCTCCTCCTCCGTGAGGTCATCCTCTATTCTTTCCCTCCTACCCCTCAACTTTTTCTTCGCCTCCATCACCCTCCTTTTTTCCTCGCTCCCCACCAGTTTGACCAACACCATACCACTCCCATCTCTCCCCGCTCTACCTATCCTCACAGCCTCTTTTATTCCCTCCTCCTCCACCCCCATCCTTTCCCATAACTTTTTCACTTCCCCCTCCACCTCCTTCCCCTCTATATCTATCCCCCTTACCACCACATTATTTTTTCTTCCCTCTCTCTCCGTTTTATCATGCTTTATCTCCATTCTTCTCACCCTCATTTTCCAATCCTCCCCTACCTCTTTCTCCACCCCTTCTTTATCCCCTCCGCTACATTTTTTCTTCTCCCATCCCTCTACCCTCCCCATCACTTCCACCAACCTCCTGTCCCTTTCTATCATCCTTTTCTCCATCTCTTCTCTCCTTGCCTTTTCTTCTCTCATCACCTCCTCCCACCTTCTCCTTTCTTTTCTCCATATTTCCTCTTCCCTCCTTCTTTCCTCCCTTTCCCTCCTCATCTCCTCTCTCATTTCCCTCATCACCCGCATCATTTCCCTCATTGTTCCTTCTAACCCTCCCATACCTTCTTCTATCCCTACCCTTCCCCCTTTACTCCCTCCCACTGGTGATCTCGCCGTTTTGTCAGTCCTTTTGAATTCCTTCATCTGTTTATCTTCCCCTCCCTCTTCCTCCTCCCTATCCTTCCTCTTTTCACCCCATATGCTTTCCACACTTCCCACACTCCCTACACTACTTCCACTATCCTTCCTTCCTCTTTCTACTTTTTGGCCCCTTTCCCCTATTTCCCTAACTTTTCCTTCTTCCGTCCCTCCTTCCCTCTCCCCCTTTTCCTTTCCTCCACCCATTTCCCCTCTCACCCCTTTGCTTTCCTTTATTCCCTTTCACCTCTTCTCTATACCCTTTTGCTCTTCTCTTCCCGCGCTCCTTTCACTTCCCTCACCGTTTAAAATTCCCTCCTTTCTGTCACCTGTCCTACTTCCTCCTATCCTCCGCAGAGCGCGCCACCCGCCTATTGCCTCTCTTCCCGCCTCACGCCACGGTTGTCGCACTGCCCTAACCTCCAAATCTTCCTCTCTCTCACAATCTCACCTCTACACCCACCACCGTTCGCCCTTTCCCTTTTCCCTCTTCCCTTCAACCCTAGCACTTCCCCTTCTCCACTCCTCACCACCCTCTCCTCACACTTTCACCACACTATCCTCTCGCTCACGTACACCGCTCCTTTCGCACAACAATCTTCCACGCAACCGGAAACGGAAGTCCAGTCGGATTTATATGAAATTTGGAATTATTTTCATCGGAAAAACATAAGGAATCCATCGGTGTCACTTCCATATCGATACGATAAAGAATAGGGAATTATTTTATTTCTGAAACAGGTATGAATCCTCGATCGACCGCAGCGATTCCAGGTCGGCACCCCGCTGTCAAGGGTGAAAATATGAAATATTCATTACAGCGTATTAAGAAATTCTTTATTCTTTATCATATTGATATGGAAGTGACAGCAATCGATTCCTTATGTTTTTCCGATGAAAATGATATCCAATGTCATATAAATCTAACTATTTTTGCATAAGGTGATGTACCACGGAGTGTTATCATCGCCACGGGGTACGAGGCGGCATTCTTGGTCGGGTGTCGCTGGTGAATCACCCTGTCTAGTCATACCAACTAGTCATCCGCGCAATCCTCCACAACATCCTTCAAGCTTTCCACCCTTACGCATCAACCCCTCCACCTCTAGCTAGTACCTTAGGCCTAAAGGTGGGACCTCCTAGCTGCGACCGGTCGCAGGTACTGGTGCAATGGGGAAAGCATGCATCTGTTCTCCTACATGCGACTGCGATCGTCGGGTATGCGCCAGACATAGGAGCCTGACGCGAGTCTGTTTGAGTACCAGCCTAGGCTACTCGAGGTGCAACACAATGCGATGAGGGTCTGTTTCCCATTATACCTAGTCGCAGGCTGGCACTGCGACCACCGGTCGCTAGACTCCTCTCGAAGGAGTCCAGCGACCAGTCGCACAGTGGGACGAAATGTAGACATCTCTGGACATGGCCGTATCTTTGGTAAAAAAAACATCCTATTTTGATGAGGTTTAACTTATTTTAAAGGCAAATGATCATACTTTTCGACAGTGAACATAAAAATTACAATAAATATTGTTTGCACTCTCTAGCTTTTGACAAACATCAACAAATTTTTGCAGCTTGGCACACTCTTCTCTGAGGGCGGATTTTACCCCCTGGACACTCATTTCGATAAATGTGATTCAACGAGTCGAAAAGTAGAAAGTTCAAACTTTAAAATGGTTTTGTTTCATCATCTTTGGATGAATTTTAGCATAGTTGTGAGACTTTGAAAATTTAGCAAATTTAAAAATAGTTTTATCTGGTTTTCGGTGCAAATATAAAGGGCTTCAGGAGATGAATTATTATTTTCTGCAAAAATGTATATGAGAAAGGAAGGTAAATAGACAGTGGGACGAAACGTATAAATTGCAGGACATTCAAACTTCTTGTATGTGACCTATCATATCTTTGCCAAAAGTGGCATAAATATTACACACATAAACCATTTTGTTTTTGTGATTTTTTGTTGATCTTGAACTAATAACCGGTCAAAAAATAAACAAAAAACGCACATATGAGGATATTTTCCACAATCTCTTAATTTCATCGGATCCTCTGATTTCAAATATTAGATCACACATTGCAGACAAAATATAAAGTAATTAATGTTCCCCTAAGTACTTTTGTTATTAAATAATGAAGTTAATGAAGAAAATTTAGAAGAATTAATGGACATGCAGAACACACCAGAATGTGATGTAGACACGGACAGTGAAACCGGCAAGCCTTCAAGAGGATCTAGGTACATAGAACCAGTATTTGACACGGAAATTACTACAGATATTGAAAATTGTGTTTTGTTGTCTCAATTTATGCATAGTATTTATATATATATTACGTTTGATCATAATTTCGACTCCTCAAATCTATTTCTAAAAATATATTTCTTTTTAAGAAAATAAAAAAGCGATGCGATGCTTGTGTCGTTTATTTATTAAGGTTCAACTAACTTTAATAATAATAACCTTATTTTATGAATTATAGTTCACTATATCATATTTATATTCATTTCCATAAAGATATCATAATGACATTGTGACGCCCCAAGATTTTTCGCGCGCGGTTATTTCAACTCATTTATAAATCTATCTACAAATACGCTCAAATCTTCCCCAAACCTCAATTCTTAACCCTTTACCAACGCCCCCGGCCGTCTTGGCGATGTACCTTAGCGGTCCCCATCTCAAGACGGTCAATCATTAAATCTCCTTCCCTTATTCGCCCAACGCGGCACAAATTCCTCTCTTACGTCAAATCTAAACAAGTCCCTCGCCCCACAAATATCTTAAATCGAGACCACGTCTCACACCCTCTCAATGACCAAAGCAGTCAAAACCCATCGACGTCCCTTTCCTATTAAAACACCCAAAATCCATTCGAGGAGTTGAGCAATTCAAAATCCTATATATAAAAACCCTAGTAGAAAAACTGCGAGTCCCAATATAGATCAACCTTTGCTCCCTGCAAAAACCCCAAAAGTTATCATGACACATGTTTATAATTAGCCCAAGGTGCATACTGCGCACCCCCCTTCATACTGTAAAATATTATATAAGCAGGGCAAAGTCCATACCGCGCGTACACCCCACAACCCCTTGCAAAATCATATAAATACAAGGGCCCGGAGACAGAAGTCCTCTTTCGCCGAAATACCAGGATCGAAGGGACACGTTCTCTTTCGACGAATATCCTTGTTCGAAAGGAAGAAATCCACACGAAACCATTTAAGGTCTCGTCGATCAAAGTATTATTTAAAATAAACTCAATCACCATCAACCATCAAGTATCGTAAGAGATTATAATTACTATTAATACCACGGTATATCACCATCATCTATATCAATTATTCACATTCTTATTGTTTCATATTGTTTCATATTGCAACGCTTATTGCGCTTATATTATCTTGTATTGCTATTCACATTATTTCGTATTGCAAAGCTTATTGCGCTCATATTATCGTGTATTGCTGTTTGCATTGCTTATTAACGCCTATTGCGTAAATCATTCTAGCTTATTAATATATATATCTTGTATTTCATGTTCATATTCATAACTTATAACCATTATATACATGCTATGTTCATCGCCAATCCATTATTATAAAACGTAACTATCTGCACAACGATAGTGCATTATATATTATCAAAACTATAAAGTGAATAAACAGTTTTACTTTAAATCTGTTACGAATTATTTGTGTCAATCCTTCGGCTACGAAGATCCCTAAATCCAAACAGGCTGCCGGAACAGCTGATTACGGGCAACGACCGCAGAAAGCGTCACGGTGTTTACTAAACTTACTTACGCATAGGTTTCGCTTAACCGTATGACTAGTCGAATCTCGCGAAGTATTACATGTGTCTTTTACAATAATGCAGCGGTAAATCCGATTACCTAAGCAAACCAAAACAAGTGCTCTAACGGGTGTCTCCCCAATACAAACCAGTTCATTTAAACCTTCCCTGGTCGATTAGTGTGCAGAATTAAACATTACTCGCCTGACGTTCAAAAAACGGTTAGTGTGCAGAATTAAACATTTCTCGCCTGTCAGTCCCAAATCCGTTAGTGCGTAGAATTTCGCATTTCTCTCCCGCCTTCTACCTAAATCCTCAGTGTGCAGAATTAAACATTACTCGCCTGCCGTTCGATACGATTTGTGTGCAGAATTTCACATTTCTCGCCTGACGTTCGAAATGGTTAGTGTGCAGAATTGAACATTGCTCGCCTGACTCTCCTTGAATTCTCAGTGTGCAGAATTAAACATTACTCGCCTGCCGTTCGATACGATTAGTGTGCAGAATTTCACATTTCTCGCCTGACGTTCGAAATGGTTAGTGTGCAGAATTGAACATTGCTCGCCTGACCTTCCCTAAATCTTCAATCCCCTGAATCTAACATTCTCCCGGCCGTTCGAGACGATTAGCGTGCAGAATTTCACATTTCTCGCCTGACAATCGAAAAGGCTGGTGTACAGAATTACGTCGTCAAATACCTGATTTCCTCGCCTCCCGGTGCGCTGAACTATAGATTCGCGCCTGGAATTTATGTAAAAACCCCTTTGTCATTTGTCCCATTAAATCCTTAACCCGGGACGTGACAACATAATGAATCGGATACAAGAAAAGGAATGTCTAGATACATATTTACTCATTTCGTCCCACATGCGTACACAATTTTATTAATTCTGCTCAAGATCGCAAGTTGACGCAGCTGGTGTTTAGATTTTCTAAAACTACGATGTTTAGTGATTATATGGGTATAAAATGTTTTTTGGACAATTTTCGACATTTTTTTAAATCGACAAAAACAAATTTTTTTTGACAAGTTGAAAACAAATAAAATCATTGTTTTTTTTTCACATAAACAACTTCTTAACAATCAACCCCAATGTGTAGTATCATGGTAAAATTTTTTTTCATTATTCTAATACTAATTATTTACATTCATATTACAGCCGTCTCCAGAAGTGAACGTATTTACTGTAAAAAGTTCGGGATTTAAAAAGTTTATATTTTCATAATTTCGTATCCATTAGTGCTCAAGGATAATGCTCATATAATTATATCAATAAAAAAAGGTACTTCATATTTTCGCCAATGTCTGGGAATTTGTATGCGTAGTCCGACTGTGAGTCGCGCTGCGATCCATTGTCCACAGTGGGACAGAATCCCAAGAAATAAGGACAGAAGTTAGAATTCAAAAGATATGGGAGTACGTATTTTTATATGATACCTCTGGACTACTAATATGAGTACGTAAAAAAGGTAAAAATATCATGACGCCTACTTCTGATCTAGGTATGTGTAAATACGTGTCTATGTTTGTACGTATTTTTCCTGCAGAATTTTAAATCTGGGCTCAGAGCGAGTCGAAAATTCTAATTATCTTTTACAGTCGGTAATTTAGAATTTTAAGAAGCGAAATTTCTTCATTCGTTTACGGTAGGCAATTGCTTGTTTTCGAAGCGTTCGTCGGAAAGCATTTGTGTACCTGATGTCGATCAGGGACAATCGACACCGAGCCGATTTTTGCACGGGTTTTAAACTTTCTTCGCACTGAGTTAATCCGGTAATTGCTCTGTCACCGGGCGCTACACGAGGACTTGGGACCGGCACGTACCGTTGTCCACAACCGGCTCGCGGCACCGTACGGTCAACCCTGGCGTAGCTAAACTTTTTGATTACTACGGGTACGAAAGCAGTCGATATGGTTTTTAAACATCCTTACAGTAAATGAGGTACGAGTGGTAATCCTGTCATAAAACGGGAGCGCGCGGCTCGTTTACCCGGGCCGGGAAACTGTAGCGAAACACGGTTTATTGCCTGCCGAACGTAGAGGAATTACAGTGGTCCCTGGATTATTAATATGCTTTTTCCCCTGATCATCGGGAAAGACCTACTACCCCACAGTTTTGCTTCCTCGGTGCGAGTCAGGGCCTTCGGTCTCAGGTAGACCTCCCGTTGAATGCCGAGAGCAATAAAATGGCTGGGCCAGGTAATACAATTTGTATTCCCTATGTCAAAGTAGTTCGATTTGCATGATATTTGGTATGATTTTCATCAGAAAAACACAAGGAATCCATTGGTACCGCTTCCATATCGATACGATAAAGAATAAAGAATTTCTTAATAAGCTGAAATGGATATTTCACATTTTCACCCCTTGACTGCGGGGCGCCGACCTCGAATCGCTGCGGTCGGCCGAGGATTCATACCTGTTTTAGAAAAAACTAATTCTTTATTCTTTATCGTATTGATATGGAAGTGACACCAATGGATTTCTTATCTTTTTCCGATGAAAATCATACCAAACTTCGTGTAAATCGGACTATTATTAACGAAATTAGCTTGCAATTATCGAAATTTATTTTTCATGAAATTTCCTCAATTATGGTCCGAATTACGTCATTCTTGGTGTCAGTTTCATCGGCGAAACATAAGCATTCAATTGGCGTCCTTTTCGCAAAGATCTGATGAGAAATGAGGAAGTCGAAGATTTCTCATTTATTAATAGGCTCTCGGACCCCTTCGGGGATCGAAAGCCCTAAAATTCGGGGAGGCACTGCGGGGGCTTTTCCTCGAGACCGAGGGTTCACCTCGGCCAGGGGGTGCCAGGCGGCATCTCTTTGAGTCCAGTGGCTCCAGGCTTACCCTGTAGCCAGCACCCTATCGCAGGCAACGAGATTCAGCCTAGGGCCAGTCGCTAGGTCAAGTCGCTGCAGGGCCAGTTCAGTTTAGTCTCTGGTCAACGGACGAACCGCTACTTGTATTAAATATACATATTGTGACGGTTGTTAATCCGGGGAAGGAATTTAGGAGGATACACTCAGTCGGTATGCCAGGGTTTGATGAAATCCCCTTGAATACGAATTACTTCCTTTATTTCCAACTCCACAAGAATACTATATACATGATGCTCTATGTCGCGGTGAGAGAAGGGGGGGGGGGGGTCGTCGTGGTTCGGTTCACTTCGGTTGCGCTTCGCGAAACGGTGGAGCCCGGACAGTGTCTGGGCGACTTAGTTTCGGAACGGTAGGAGGAAAGAGCCCGGGCAACATCCAGGCGTCTCGTTTCGGAACGGATGGAGGAAAGAGACCGGGCAGCTTCCAGGCGTCTCCGTTTCGGAACGGTAGGAGGAAAGAGACCGGGCAACTTCCAGGCGTCTCTATTTCTGAACGGTTGGAGGAAAGAGACCGGGCAACATCCAGGCGTCTCTATTTCGGAACGGTAGGAGGAAAGAGACCGGGCAACATCCAGGCGTCTCTATTTCGGAACGGTAGGAGGAAAGAGACCGGGCAACATCCAGGCGTCTCTATTTCGGAACGGTAGGAGGAAAGAGACCGGGCAACATCCAGGCGTCTCTATTTCGGAACGGTAGGAGGAAAGAGACCGGGCAACATCCAGGCGTCTCTATTTCGGAACGGTAGGAGGAAAGAGACCGGGCAACATCCAGGCGTCTCTATTCGGAACGGTAGGAGGAAAGAGACCGGGCAACATCCAGGCGTCTCTATTTCGGAACGGTAGGAGGAAAAAGACCGGGCAACTTCCAGGCGTCTCTATAGTCGGGTTCGGTAGCGGGAGATTTGGTTCCACCTCGAGCTTGTCTACCTTAATCATATCGGGGCTTATATTCCGATCCTTGGTGATTTCCAGCTGCGAGAAAACAAACACGCGATCTAGCGGCGCAGTGGGGAGTGAGCGATAGATAATTATCACGTCGCGAGACCGGTGATATCCGGTATGATTTGGCTGAGTTTGGTCGCGGTCCCCCGGATGCTCGCCTTCTCGCTCACTCCTGGGCGCGCCGCTGCGTGCCTGTTTCCTCGCGCTGGGACGCTACGTCACAATATCAAATTCAAAAAGTGTTGTCTTTCGATATTACATTCGGTGATTAAAACGTATCGTGAGAATCTAAGAGTGCTCGATCTACAACTGCGTTCTCACACCCAGGCCGTGACAATGGCATCGAAGGAACACCTCATTATTGCGAGCGCAGCTTTTCTTTTAACGTACAAATTATTAAAAGAAAAGGAAAGTAAACACAAAGCAGAGAGACGATGGTGGATAACGGAACTATATAAACGCAAAAATGAAGAGGGACATAATATCTTGAATGAATTAAAAGTTGAGCTTAGCACGGGACAGTTTGAGAATTTTGTGCGAATGTCCAGTGAGGATTTTGAAGTACTCATTCAGATGATCGGACCAAAAGTGATGAAGAAAGATACTCGGTTCAGGGACGCTATTCCCGTTTCACTGAGGTTGGCAATAACATTACGCTTTCTAGCAACAGGCGATTCGTATACAAGCTTGCAATATGTATTTAAAGTGTCAAAGCAAGTAATATCGACTATAGTAATGGAAGTTTGTCCTGCGCTAATTGAAGGTTTAAGAAGTTATGTAAAGGTAAGTCCAAACTACAAATTTCATTTTATTATAACTATTTATTGCGGTTCTGGGGTGTATGTATTTAAATGTTCATGTTTTGCGGGATTCGTGATAGGAATATATTCGGGGGATACATGTGATTAAATTGTGATGGGAAAGGGGTTGTAGGGGGGATATTATAATTTACATATGGATCATATTGGTCATATTGACCCATGTCCGCCTGGAACATAATGTTGCTTATGTGGTGTTCCACCATGGATGCAACCCCGACGGGGTATGATCGGAGTTTGTGGGCTATATGCTCCCCATACGCCCCACACCTGTCGCCTTTCGCGGACGTATTTAATTGCTGGTACGTTTGGTGGATGATGTCAAAAGTTTGGTCAATACGCGGGTCTTCTTCGTTTCTTGTCCTTCTTGTTGCTGCTGCTACTGGTGGTGGTGGTCGTGGTGGTGGTGGTGTTTCTGCATTAATATCTAATATTCTGCACGATCCAGTAATTTGGCCATCTTCATTTGGCGGAGTGGGTGTTCGGTTTTCACCACACTCTGTCTCCGTCTCCATATCCAATAAAAGTAAAAAATTATATCGAATTAGATTACTTGTTCAATCTCAATTGGTGTTCTTAAAATTTCTGTTCTTCATTTTTTGTCATATACACCAGTTTTATAGTGATCCTTCCAGATCTCTATACAAGGTGAATTAATAACAACTGTCTCTTGAAATAACTCCTTACGTATTGCTTTTATGAAATATATTGTATTCGGTCGAGCACACATATTTTTTTAAAATTTTATATTGTCTGGGGTATCATGGTGGCATTCAGTTTTCTAAGTACTATGTTGTAATCGATAATATTTGCCGAAACCACTAAATAACGAGTTCTTTGAGATGGTAGTTGTTATTCATTTACCCTGTACACATACATATATCGCGTTTTTTATATAGCTATCTGTTTTTCTAGATGCCTTCAACTACGGAAGAGTGGGAAAGCGTAGTTTGCCATTTCGAAAGAAAATGGAATTTTCCTCACTGCGTGGGGGCAATGGATGGGAAACATATTATGCTACAATGCCCCGTTAACAGTACCAGTGAATTTTACAACTACAAATCCTTTTTTAGCATTGTATTGTTTGCTCTTGTAGATGCAGACTATAATTTTTTATTTGTGGATGTTGGTTGCCAAGGTAGAATTTCGGACAGTGGTGTTTTCAAAAACACCGATTTGTACAAAAAAATTGAAAGAATGAATTTAGCCTTGCCCGAAGAAACTCCACTGCCTGGAAGGCATATTAACATGCCGTACGTCATACTAGGTGACGAGACATTTCCTCCCACCGAAAATATAATGAAACCATACTCGGGAACTCACAGTAAAGGAAGCAGAGAAAGAATATTTAATTATCGTCTGAATAGGGTACGATGAGTGGTAGAGAATGTATTTGGGATATGTTCTTCAGTATTTCGTATTTTGAGGAAACCTATGCTATTGCAGCCGGAAAATGCTGAGATTATTGCACTAATACTTGTGTATCTACACAATATTCTGAGAAAGTCGAAAAGTTCAAGAGCATCCTACTGTCCATCAGGGATGTTGGACAATGACAGAAATGGAGAATTAGTAGCAGGCAGCTCGAGGACACAAACTACTGTAAACAATTCGTCGTTTCTGCCTGTTAATAATGTACCTCGAGGACCGTCTCAAAAATCACAAAATATTAGACAAGAATTTACTAATTATTTCGTTACCAACGGAACTGTCCCTTGGCAGAATGACTGTGCGTGACGGAAATTATTTAAATACACACATTTTACTTATATTGTGTGTATTTACGGTTCGCCTGGGTTGATTCTTATCCATTAAGAAGTGCATTCGTTTAAATGCGAACCATTTGGATCTGTAGACCTCGTACCTTGCTGAAATGTAACAATTATTTGTATTTGAATAATTAAATAAAGATTGTGAATAATGTATTATTTGAATACAGAATGCACTACATTACATTGTAGAAAAAGAACAGTTTTTTCGACGTACCTTTCCCAGTGCCAATGGAATGTTTTCCTTTAGCCTTCTGCTGACGAAATGATCCGAGTAAACTTGTCATTTTTTTCCGTACGTTTTCCTCGTCTACGCCAATTTCCAAAGATATCGATTGCCACGCGTCAGTTTTTTTATTTTTAGAAAAATGATTGGGTTCTGACGGTTTCCACAAAACGGAGCGTCTTTCATATGTCCCTATTAACTGCAGACATTGATCCTCTGACCACTCCAATTCCATTGTATACTGTACATAAAGATGTGTATATTTCTATTAATATAATTAAATCGACTTTGATCTAGTTGAGGGGGCAGTCACAATTAGTTTCAAGAATTAATATTGCATATTTTAGAGAAACATTCACTTCAATATCTATATGTGAATATTTAAGAATTAGTTTTATACGATTTTTTATTTCATTAATATCACTAGTTTACAAAATTAAATAAATTTCATGTACATTTGATGAGAGGTGACTTTTCTTATGGTTTTTCTCCCGCTGAAATCGAAAATCAAGGTTAAAATTTTTTTTATGGAACAGTTTTTAAGATATTGTGATTTTTTCAATTTTTATACATCTTTTCACTTTAAAAACCATATCTGGAGCTAGATGTGCCCGATTCGGTCGTTCTTGGTACCAAATGAAAGACATTGAAATGATGAACAAATATGTATAATGGGATCTTTAATTGGTTGAGCGGTTCAAAAGATATTGATGAAAATAGTCCAAGTTTTAAGAAAAATTACATTTTTGAGCTTATTCTATGGCCACGGAAAAATAGACACCGATAATGAACGTCCGGTTTCTCTTCATATGCGCAAACCAGATACTTTTACGCAAAAAATAACACCAACCAGAAGTAAATCGACCGAAAAATGACAAAGTTATTAGCGATTGAGTGATTTAATCCAAATCCCACATTTTGACAGGTGGCCATGCCGGCAACGGTTTTTTTCGTTCTCACGTTGACGCCACTGCTACAGCGAAAACTGACATTTCGTTTTGAATAAAACAACACAATTTTGATTGTAAAAAAACATACGAAAGAACCCAACTTTATTCTTTAGAATATTTTAGAAATATAGTTTTGGCTCTTGCTCTGTCTTCGTTTGGTTTGGGATTCGTTTCTCTCACGAGGAACCATATGTAGTTTGCCAATATTTACGCACTACACTTCTCGTATTCTTTTAGCCATTTCGGTGAAAGCAATGAAATAATTTTACTCACAGTTATAGAGATGTATAGTAGATGTGTAAGGATGAGCGAATTTTTATGATTTCGGCGAAAAAAATAGGGATGAAACTGATTTCGGCCTAGATTCAAGCGAAATCCTGGGTTCGTTTGACGTTCTTTACATGGTGAAACCCTTTCGATTTCGCCTGAAATCCCAAAAGTGTCCGAAACCCTCAGATTTGGGCTTAGTGAGAACCTTAGAGTAGTGATGGGCTCAAGACCGCAACTTCGAAATCGATTCGAAGTTATTCAATCCTGTAAAGCAGGGTTGACTAACTGGGGACTCGCGAGTCGCCGGGGTCCCGTCCGCCTTGTTGCCAGGCTGAATGTCCCCACTCCATACTGACCAAACTCGGACGATCGCAGTCGAAAAGAGAAGGAAAGAAGCAGGAATCGACTGCGATCGTTAGAGTTTGGTCGGTATGGAGGGGGGACGTTCAGCGTGGCAGCAAGGCGGAGGGGCCCCCAGCGATTCGTGAGTCGTCAGTTAGTCAACCCTGCTGTAAAGATTCCGATCGCCGATCGTCTCTCGTTTCGAGGCTCGAGAACCCGAGCATCGGAACGAGTCGGAAAAATTCGGGGAGGATCGGGTGAGATCTCGATACTCAAGACTCGAGAGTGATGTGAAATATATTTCTTGTCTAAAATTGAAACATACATCAATGAAATCTCCATGTATATATGCTCTAAGGTGAGAACATAGTAATACAATCAAAATTGTGTTGTTTGCCGGCATGGCCACTTGTCAAAATGTGGGATTTGGATTAAATCACTCAATCGCTAATAACTTTGTCATTTTTCGGTCGATTTACTTCTGGTTGGTGTTATTTTTTGCGTAAAAGTATCTGGTTTGCGCATATGAAGAAAAACCGGACGTTTATTATCGGTGTCTATTTTTCCGTGGCCAAAGAATAAGCTCGAAAATGTAATTTTTCTTAAAACGTGGACTATTTTCATCAATATCTTTTGAACCGCTTAACCAATTAAAGATCCCATTATACATACAGTATTGTCTCCATATGTACCCGATTTGGTGTATCCGATATAGCCCTGTCGCTATCCCCACCACTTCTGTCTCACTCTTGTCCGGCGAAGGCGAGAGCGAGATGGAACGAGAGCGAGCGAGAGCCACTAAAACCGAGCGAGGACAGTACGAGACAGACGACAGCGTTTATGTTTTGTCTCCCTCCGTCTTTCGGGCGCCGTGACACTCCGTCCTTTGCGTGCGCGACGGGCGTGCGCGATGGTCGCAGGCACATATGGAAGCACGAGACCGCAACGCAAAAACTTGACGCAGGCCCGGCTCAAGTTTTTTTTGCGCCCTAGGCCAACTTTTCAAATTGTTGCTATTGCTGAAAATAAACTTTAGAATTAAATATTACAAGTTGTACTATAAGTGAATTAAACTACGAATAAAAATTCAAAGTAAGGTTATTAATAATCTCAAATAGATGTATTATAATATAGGGCGTAATTTGAAAAGTTTGTCTAGGGCGCAAGAAAGACTTGTGCCGTGCCTGGCTATCTGACCGTCGCGCGCATGCGTTGGGCAGTCACGATGCCTTCTGAGTGCTCGCACGCCCGCGCGCAAGAAATCCGGTCCATCTCGCTCACTCCTTCGGCCAGAAAGAAGCGAGAACCGCACACTCGGAATTAGGGATCTGCGCCTTCTGAGTACCCATCGCCGGTCCCGACCAGCGGGCACACACGGAGACAATACTGTATTTGTTCATCATTTCAATGTCTTTCATTTGGTACCAAGAACGACCGAATCGGGCACATATAGCTCCAGATATGGTTTTTAAAGTGAAAAGATGTATAAAAATTGAAAAAATCACAATATCTTAAAAACTGTTCCATAAGAAAAGTCACCTCTCATCAAATGTACATTTTCAGTGTAAAATAGTGTATTTACTATATGTATTTGAATTAAATTCATTTAAGTTCATAATAATTTGAATATTTAATGCTCAAATTCCATACGATGAATTGATGTACAGACGGTGAACAAAGTATTCGTACAGCGACCAATTTAAAGTAAAACGTTGTATATCCATGTCAGTAATAAATTTTAACGGAAAATAATGATTAATGAATATTCTTCGATGTTTGTATAATAAAATTTAGCTAGAAAAATTTCACGCGCGTCTCGCGGCGGCAACTCGTCGCGGCGGCAAACTGCTGCAAACCGCTCGTCTACACCGGGCCTAAAGAACGTTTAAAAGCCACTCCGTCACAAGAGTAGAGTAAAATATAACATCCAACCTGGTACATTCCATACCAAGTAGCCTCGAAGCTATTATATAATCAAAAGGCAATCCCACAAGTGACCAAAATATTAAATATTTAGTTTATTTCCATAGTTTATTAAGCCTTTATTCAACTGTTCGAATACTTTTTGCGCGTCCATTTCTACACGTTTATCTGTTTCTCATAATATCTTTGTAAATGATATTTAATAAGTAAATAGAAAGTATTATTTGTATGATATTGCTCCGGCTATGGGGAGTCAAGACCCCCCCCCCCCCCCCCCATGGACATCGTCACAATATTAATACCTGAACAAGAAAACACTCAACACAAGTATAATTCACTGAACACGAAGTTAGAATCGATCATTAGAAATTGACAAAGCATGTAGAGATATCTAGAAGTAGTGTTAAAAAAAATAATAACTATTAATACTTACGATGGAAGTTGATCGCAATTACAGCACAAACTATCGGAGTTCTGTTCTGCACTGATGCATGAAGCACTGAAACTGCTACACGCACTGAATACAAGCTGTGTGGTTCACTGTTTGCGATGAACTGATCTTGCGATGCAAGTTTTCTTCGCAAGTTGACACTAAACTGACGCTATTGGTTTGCATTCAAAAAGCGGGGTTTGAAATGAGCTTTCTGATTAGTCATTTCCGAAAGGAGGGGATGAGGAAGGAATAACTGTCGGTCGCAGAAGGTAAGGGAAAAATTAGGGTTTTTCCCGATCCGCGGTTCCTGTGGATCAGAAAACCGCGTACGGTGCCGAACGGTAAAAATTTCACCCAAACCTGGTCCGCGGTCATCTGGTACGCAGCTGAGTAAGCGAGGTTTATTATACTCTTGCCGGCCTTAAAATAATTTACAGAACTGCTTCTCCGTCTACTGTGATGTACAAAAAATGACTATAATACATAGTATGTGAGGGAAGCCACGGCAGAGAACTTCCTTCATTTCATGTGAAACATATTTTCCAGTAATCGGTGACCGCATCGTAGTAAAGTCATTCAAACATCTCAAGCAGTGTCGAGTGTAAAGGCGTTGTTTCGGCTACTGAACCAACCACCGGCGTTACCTTTATTATTTAAAAAAAGGTATAAAAAAGCGCCAAGTATATAATCCCATCAAAAAGAATCCCATTTAAGAACATTGTCGTAAAGTAATATAAATTTATTAATGTGCTATATTTAACTTTATAAAAGTAATGATATACAAAAATTGCGTCAATTATCACAATTGCTATTTATATAAAGAAAAAATGTATTAAATACGTATTGTCTCCTTATGGGCTCGGTTTGGTGTACACGGTGTGGGTTTTTCGCTATCTCCACCACTGTTGTCTTGTCTTGTTTTATTTATTAACCAAGACAATGAACATTTTTTTCGGAGAGCAGCGCCAAGTATTTTGAATCAAATATTTATTCGTATTAAGATATTTATTTGTATAAAAAATATATCTGCTTAATATTATTTAATAGATTTTTTTATTTATAAAAATAGCCATTGTGATAATTGGCGCAATTTTTGTATATCATTACTTTTATAAAGTTAAATATAGCACATTAATAAATTTATATTAATTTACGACAATGTTCTTAAATGGGATTCTTTTTGATGGGATCATATACTTGGCGCTCTTTTCTGTACCTTTTTTAAAAAAAGATAATTTGTAGGCGATTTCACACATTTTGTAATGTTTACCCCACAAAAAAACTTCAAAAAAGTAAAAAAATACGCCAAGTACATGAAAATCACAAAAAATAGAGGTTAATAATAATTACAAAATTAAAAAAAGATGTGAAATCAAAATGAGCTGCCAGTACATAAAGATGCTTTCCAACTACACTTTAGATGACACAACTACATATGCACAGCTAAAATTCCATTACTCATAATGGCAATTTATATAAAGAAAAAATGTATTAAATAATAATATGCAGATATATTTTTATACAAATAAATATTTTAATACAAATAAATATTTGATTCAAAATACTTGGCGCTGCTCTCCGAATTGGTGTTGCTAAACTCAATAAATATGTAATAAATTGCATTAATCCTTTTCTTTCTTTCTTGTACGTGTATATGTGCGCACGCACGTGTGTGTGCATGTGCATATGCTACGCATGGTATTAGAATTAAATATATGTAGAATAAATCTCACTGCGTTTCTAATATGTGTATGTATATGTATTTTATATTGTAATGGAGGTGTTGTAAATTATTAATACTAAGGCAATTAACATTTTTTCGGTTGCGCAGCGCCAAGTATTTTGAATAAAATATTTATTCGTATTAAAATATTTATTTGTATAAAAATATATCTGCATATTATTATTTAATACATTTTTTCTTTATATAAATTGCCATTATGAGTAATGGAATTTTAGCTGTGCATATGTAGTTGTGTTATCCGAAGTGCAGTTGGAAAGCATCTTTATGTACTGGCAGCTCATATTGATTTCACATCTTTTTTTAATTTTGTAATTATTATTATCCTCTATTTTTTGTGATTTTGATGTACTTGGCGTATTTTTTTACTTTTTTGAAGTTTTTGATGTTTATATATTACACAATAACTAAAATAAATAAAATTTCTATTTCACAAGGGTATATTATAATGTCCCCAGGGCAGAGTGTCGGTCGAATCGGGTACGATACAGGGTGTTTCTCTGCCTGTGGTCAATACTCTAAGAGATGATTATACCGGCGAAAATAAGACGAAAATCAAGAGTGACGAAATTGCGGTAAACGCTTCGTTTTCGAGGAAATTGACTTTGAATTTCACCTAAATACGCGTGCCCCTCAAGCGACTACGATGCACGCGTATTTAGGTGAAATTCAAAGTCAATTTCCTCGAAAACGAAGCGTTTACCGCAATTTCGTCACTCTTGATTTTCGTCTTATTTTCGCCGGTATAATCATCCCTTAGAGTATTGACCACAGGTAGAGAAACACCCTGTATACCGCTTGTCGTCGTGCGGACTTAGAGCGATTTTGGATTCCGAAATGGTGTACACTTTGTGCAATTTAGACCGTATGCACGATTGTCTGCGAACCATTTCGATCTCCCTGTGCAAACACTGCGCGTAGTCGCCGAAAGTTATCGTTCTGGCTATGACGATGGTCTTGACGCCTTTCGCTTTCTTCGTATCTTTTTTACCATCTACGCGAAGTGCATACATTTTCGCTCTAAGACCTACGAATTCGGTCATTATCGCACCGTTATTTTCGTCCTTCATCAGGCCTGGAACCTTCTTATTTAAGGGGGTAGACACGGGTAATGCAGCGCGCTGTATACCGACACAATCTGGCCCGAAACATGGGTCTGGGAGGGTACGTTGTTTGTCCTTATATGATCAGATTTCGGGCTGAGTGACGTCTCATTCGAAAGAGGAAGCTTCAATGCAGTCCGCTCTGGTCATGATTCGACGAGATTGTGTTGATATGTAATAATATGAGTGATCAAAGTAGAGCAAAAGTCGACAAAATACACCCGCAAGAATCCAAGTATTTTTAGGTCACTAAAAGAGTTTTGTGACTCAAACGATGACCAGAGCGGACTGCATTGAAGCTTCCTCTTTCGAATGAGACGTCACTCAGCCCGAAATCTGATCATATAAGGACAAACAACGTACCCGCGTGATTGCATTCCCAAATACGAATTCCGCCATATTGGCGATAATACAGAGCAAGTTACGTGACAAATTTAGTTCACGCAGTGGATACGAGATGGCGCCTACTCGGGAGGACTGCCAACGTGGAATCGTAGCAAAACCACAGACGAGGTATGGAATAGACTACTCACCCAATGTATTTTTGTGTCACCGGTTTGGGGGGTCCTAGGACCCCCTTACCATTTTAGTGTCGCATGCAACGTTACCGGTGAAGTCTCGAAACAGATTGTAACGCTACGCGTGGTAGGAATTAGAATTCAGCACGGGTAAAACTAGGTTATTTTTTGAGAGCCGAAGCCCGCGATTTACAAATGTTTCTGTTAGAGTAACGATTTAAAAATCGTTATATGAACATATTCCGTTCAACGGAAGAGAAAGGCGGATGAAAATAAAACGATATCACATTCGCTTTTTAACCTTGCTGTCCTATTCCGGTTTATTTAACGCAAAACAAATTTCATTCGCTTGCAATAACGTAATATGTAAAAAGAGTGCTTTAATGTTTTTTAAGAGCACGTGTTGCTGACCCCCACCCATTCATCATGTGTTTACGCATACATTAATGTTGGTCTATACGATATAATACAGACATATAATAATAACAATAATAATAATAATAATATTCTTCTACTGTACTACATTATTATTTAATAAGAACATATCGAACCCGTACACACCGATTTTGGTGCAATTTTGCAAGTCTGCGAAGTAACCAAAAATATTCGATACATGTTTTTTGAAAAAATAATTCCTTCTATTCAATAACTATTAGAAAAATTCATTTGTTTAAACTATGTACTAACTGACGTTAACTGACTAATATTAACTGATGTTCGGATATTTCAATAAGTTTATACAGTATATCCGATTTGTTCTTATATTATTTTTCACACGCTATTATTTTTATAGCTATTGAAAAAGCAAAAAATGTTTCATATGAAAGTTTTTGCATTTGATGGAGGAAACTGAATAGTATAGGGGGTCGGGGAGTATGGTATTTAGAATGCAAGAAGTAAATATATTTAAGGTTTGGAATACATAAAGTGCTCGATACGACCGTCCTATGCGAGCGACTGCAGGAGACAGTCAGAGATGGGCACAAAATTATTTGAAATAAAAATTTGTGTACGACATTTTTATTTCAAATAATTTTTTGCCCATCTGCTAAGGAGATTGTCTTCATCCACCGCCGATCGTCTCGTTCTTTTGTCGATGTCGACGGGCTCGACGTCACAGTTTCGGCCACGTCCAACAATGCGTTTGCAGACCTTAGAATCTATTGTTCTGGTTTTCTCGACTTCAAAATAATAAAAATCCGCTAAAAAGTATAAAATAATTTTGTTCCCTATTTAATCTACGACACTCATTTTTTTTAAGTCAGCGCCAGATTTACACAGTGCAAATAATGAGGCGTCGATATAAAAAAATTAGTGTCGTAGATTAAATAAGGAACAAAATTTTTAATATTATGAAGTCGGTTTTAATTATGATTTTCCATTTTTTGGACCGATGCGCCATTATTGTGGCTTTTACACGCGGGTGGCGAAAAATCTCTCCGTATAGGAGTATATCGCCGCGGTCAACCCTGTCGTAGCTAAAAATTCTGAAATTGAGATGGGTACGAGACCAGTCGACATTGTTTTCAAACCTCATTACTGTAATCTGGGGTGCGAGTTGTAAACCGACCATAAAAGCGGAGCGGGCGGCTCGCTTACCCGGGCCGGGAAATTCCCAACAGCTCTTTGCCACGTGAATTTGAAAGAGACCATCCTATAATTTTCAAAGCTTGGGGATCACTGCTGTCCAGCGGTCGCTGGCACCTTTCCGAACGCCGGGACGGGCATGATTGTAGTGCAGAGATGGGCAAAAAGTTATTTTAAATAAGAATTTGTGTGCGAAATTTTTATTTCAAATAATTATTTGCCTATCTCTGTTGCAGTGGAATGCGTACCTGTTCGCGTGAGCGCGGGTAGCAAGATTAAATGATGATCCTGTACATTTCTTCTACTATTGTTAATTTTCTAAATTTTTCATCCTTATAAAAGCACTAGCCCACCCGTTACCCGGTTTCACCCGGGAATTATTTACGATGCGTATTCAGGGTCCTATCTGAAAACATTAAAAATTGTACGTAACATAAATTGTATACATATGCGGTGGATCTTCTGGACCACAGTTTGAAGCCGAATCAGCTGAGCGGGCGGTTTCACGCACAGTAGAGCAACCCACACTAATCCATTTTCACGTTTTGCACCAGCGCGCGTGCGTGCGTGCGCGCGTTTGTGTGCGTGCGCGCGTGTGTGTGTGTGCGCGCGCGCGCGCGTGTGTGTGTACACGCGTGCCTTCTGCGTGTGCGTGAGAGTATTTACTGCGCCACGCTCAGGTGTTTCAGTTTTCATCCTGCACACGAAAAACCAAAATAGAATACAACAGATGCAAGGCATTTCATCCCAAACAACGAAATGATAGAGCAGTGAATTGATAATGATTATGTTATGTTAGAAATGTTTATCCATCTTCTGTTTATTGCTGTTCTTGTTAATAAAATTAATAAATTGAGAAACAATTTTCAATCGATTTGATTGTTCGCAAAATACACCTCATCCAGCCCCTTCCAAAGAAATGTAACTCGTGAATACTTCAGATGTATGTAGTAATCCGCAGCGTTTCAAGACCATTATACTCATTCATCTTTTTCCTTCAGTGTCGGATCTGTATTCGTACTCAGAAAGTTAAAATTCGATGGCTACGACATTCTGGCCTTTTCACTGCACGCTCTGTTGAAATCGGTTGAACGGTAACGCGTACCTTTTTTTACAACCCTGATGGGTTCTTGGGAAAAACCTTTCGAACTTGGCTTGGGGGTCATAAACGCTACACAGTAGTGGAATGAAGACAAAGTCAGCAATAGGCCATTGTAATGAATTCTACGTGAGCTGACACGGAACTGATACGTGTGCTCAGATCTTAACGTAAGCGATACCTACGCTCGTGTACTTACATCGTAGATGTTTTTTATAATTTTTAAATCCATTCAATAGTTAATAAGGACAGACCCAATCAATTTGTAATGAAACGTAAGGATTTAGGGACCTCGGGTGCCAAAAACAACGAATATAAATTTTACGAAAACGTTTCAATTCATTATTTACAATGATTTTTACGTATCGTAGGATGGGTACCGTCTATTTAGACACGCGCAAAGGGCAGAGATTTGCGAGAATGTCAGTAATAGCGCCATTTATTAATATTTTTCGGCGTACAACACGTGAAAATATTATTTGAATGTTCTATGTAGCGACCGACACACGCGCAAAGATGTTCTTTCTCTTGGGGTTGTAAATCCCAAGAGACTCTGTGGTACGCGGTGCTAGTGGCTTTATCACTCGCCAAATTAATTTTAAGTGATTATTTTATGCGATAAAAAGAGAACTTGATGGTCCGTATGATGACCAGACAAGAACATTGGTGTTTTGAAATGATGATCGTAATCACGAATGTTTGATTAGACCAATCGAAATTAGTCCGTACGATGACTATAATATGAATTGGTAATTGAGATTTAGTCACGAATGCTTGACTGTCTCACTATGCGATTGGATTGAAGATGATAGCGGTGTCGTTTTTTCACATAGAAGAATGCGTACGCTCGAGAGACGATTGAATTCTGACTCGTCTAGCGCTTTTGACCACGAAGGTAGACAAGTCATCCGAATTTCGGGCGGAGTCAAATTAACCGATTGGCTAGTCCTTCCTTGAGAGGAGGAAACCTCCCTTCCATGACTTTGGTGCTGGAGGAGGAAGTCTCTCCTTCTTCGTGACGTAGCAAGGAAAAACCAGACATCCGGTTAACAAACCTAGCTAGGTTGTTCGATCGGAACGTTTAGCCCGGGTCACGATTTATGGCTATATTGCCCGTGCGTCAGCGGTGGACGACGGTAACCGTGTACCGGTCGGAGGTAACCGTGTACCCTCGCTGACAGAGCAATTTAACGGATTATCTCAGGGCAAAGCCGTCAAAATACCAGAAAAAGACGGCACGATGTCGATTGCCTCTTAGTCATCTGGCAAGCAAATGGTTCCCAACGAACGTTTCAAGAACTCAATTGCCCACCGTAAAAGACGTTGAATTTTCGCCTCGCCCTGAGCCCGCTTTTGTCCTTCGAGACGAAACATTCTACTACATGTAAAATACTAACAATTAATTTCGTCTTGCAATTTATAGCTTGTATAAGCTCTCAAGAAGTGCCATATTTTAGCGCCATATAGGGTCCTGATTCCCGAAATAGATTTTCAGAGAGAAATCCGACGTGAGTCGTTGACAAACCAAGCTAATGCATAGCTTAGCGAAAGCCCGCCCTCTATGTTAAATTCTCCGTCTAAACAAGTCACACGTATACAAGCACGCACACATCTTTCAGTAATTCAACACATTTCAGAGTAGTTCTTGAGTTGGACGGTGTTCATGAACAGAGGTCGCTAAATTCAGTCCTCAAATTATGGGTCGGTAACGCAGTTTGGGCGGTGACACGAAGTCCCATAAGGCGAGTAGTCTATTCCATACCTCGTCTGTGGCAAAACTGAAGCGTTAGCTGGATACATGTGCTACAGTAAAAGCGTGATGCAGTCAATGTATGCATTTTCGGACGATTGTAGGTTAGGTTATATGCAATCAGAGTTGGGCAGAATATAATCTAATTACAAATTAGAAATTACAATTTACAATTAAAATGTAATTGTGTAATTGATTACATTTTTTTCTGTAATCGTTAATATTTGGGTAGTTGAGAAAATTGTGGTCAACTACCAAAATTAACGATTACAGAAAATAATATAATCAATTACACAGTTACATTTTAATCGTAATTTGTAATTTGTAATTAGATTGATTATATTTTGTCCAACTTTGTATGCACTTTAGGCACACATTGACTAGGAACTGCTAGGAACTGTATACATTTACTAACGGCCGATTTCTTCACCTTCAGTAATCTTCCGGTTAGTAAACGACCAATTGGCTTAGAGCATTTAAATGCTCTAAGCCAATAGGATCCTATCATTTGGCAGTTATGTGGAACATAACTCTAACTGGAAGATTACTGAAGGTGAAGAAATCGGCCGTAAATTAACGCTTTTACCGTGACACATATGTACATACATCATTTGAAATCGCGGTTGAATTTATGTTATAATTGAGACAGTGAGAGCAACAACGGACTAACCCACATTAAAAAAAATTGCTATTTTATATGATTAGTAGAGCCTATTGGAATACGTTATTGCTACTAACTCAATTTCGAAAAAAATGTGGGTTAGTCCGTTGTTGAACTCACTGTCTCAATGATATAGCAAAATATCAGAGATGAGCATTATATCCCAAGCCAATTTTTATTTTAAACGTGGGGAATTCAATTGTCGACCATGAATAATTTTCTCGTCTTTATTCGTACATTCTCGACTAAATACATATATGATTCTCGACTAAATTACGAATAAATGTGAGAAAATTATTCATGGCCGACGGATGAAAGGCCTTCGAATAAAAACATGGAATAAATATACTTTTTTTATTAATTAAAATAATATTGTTTTATTTCTCCTCCACTGCCTCCTCTACCCCCTCTTCCTCCGTTTCCCCCTCTTCCCCCTCTTCCTCCGTTTCCCCCTCTTCCCCCTCTTCCTCTCATTCCTCCTCTTCCTCCTCTTCCACCCCTACCTCCTCTTCCCGTGCCAAAATCGCGTTTCCGCAATTCCTTGCGGACCTCTGCGTACTGTAATATGAAAAATAAATATCAATCTTATGTTAATTACTGCAATAATGTCTAGACGTTTTCACACTTGGGTCATTCCACGCGAACTCAGACACCTTTCGGAGTAACATTTCGGATTTTGGTGCAACTTGGATATGTTGTAGTCTTTAGGGATATATAAACATGTCTCGAAGGATTTTTGAAAATTTAAAAAATTGTGGTTACAGCTCTTTGAAATATAGTGTTTACTCCCAGTAAACAAACTGACTGCAGTCTGACGACAGATTGATGTCAGATTCGAGTATATTCTGACGTCAGATTCGGGTCCTACTATGTCCGCATTTGACTATGGTTCTGTGGTCAGGGCCTGACATCAGGATCTGATCGCAGATTGATGTCAGATTTCGATCAGATCTTGCTGCCGTGGCTGACCGCAGATTGAGAGCAGAAATCGAGCAGATCCTGCGCAGCGCGATCTGACGGCAGATTGGTGTCAGATACAGAGCAGATTCTGACGTCAGATTCGGTGCCTATTATGTCCGCATTTGACTATGGTTCTGCGGTCAGAGCCTGACATCAGGATCTGACCGCAGACTGATGTCAGATTTCGATCAGATCTTGCTGACAAAAACCGCCCGCAAATTGGCACCAGAAATCAAGCAGATCCTGATGTCGGCCATAGTAGGCAATTTTATATAATAGTATAGATTTAAAAACAGTGCGAAAGTCTTTAGCGTAAATAATATATAGAACACGTTTATATGACCGACTTGAAAGATCTGATTCCTACCATATTTTATGGAAGAAAGATAAGTTGGTAAACCATGTATTTAAACGGGTATTATAACATTTTTAATGTTTTACTTAGCAAGTTGTTAGTGAATTGAATGCTAGGTCGGCTCCAAATAATGATTTAAACTTTGAAAGACAGTTCTTCCAAATAAAAAAGAATTAATGGTAACTACTATTTATTCAGTCGTCTTAGGGCGGTATTATCATCAATAGTTTTTTAGTTTTTAGCGTGCGGCATCTTCTACTAGTCTAGTAGATTAATAAAGGATGCCGGATGCTTAAGACGATCTTCGTCTTCAGCAACGACTGATAATACCGCCCTTACAGACGGGTATACCAAATATATACTCCGCAGTGGAATGCCGGCAAATACGAGTCGTACTCGAGAGCCCTGAATGATCAAGCCCTCGGCCACTTATTCCCGCGACGGTGCTATTTCGCAAGCGAGAAACGCTCGCCCAATCGCGCCCTGGCGGGGTCGTGTCGTGAACTATGTCAGCAGAATCTGCTGTATTTCTGCTGCCTATCTGACGTCAGATCGCGGAGCGCAAGATCTGCTCGATTCCTGCCATTAAATTGTATCAGCAGACTTTCCTTACTTTCTGCCGCCAAACTACTCGCAGGCTATGTAAGCAGAATCTGTTGTATTTCTGCTGCCTATCTGACGTCAGATCGCGGAGCGCAGGGTCTGCTCGATTTCTGCCATTAAATTGTACCAGCAGATTCTCTGCAGTGTCTGCCGCCAAACTGCTCGCAGACTGTGTAAGCAGAATCTGCTGTATTTCTGCTGCCTATCTGACGTCAGATCGCGGAGCTCAGGGTCTGCTCGATTTCTGCCATTAAATTGTATCAGCAGATCCTGCCGCCAATCTGCTCGCAGGTTAAGGCAGCACAATCTGTCGGCTTTCTGCTGTCAGTCTGCTTTCATCATCGAATATAAAAAATCCTGTATCAAATCTGTAGTCTTTCTGCCACAAACATTTGTACTCAGGCGTTGAGCAAAATCTGCAAATACGGATGTGGCTGACTGGGCTATTGTTCCAAAAAATATAACTGTTGAACTAACAAACCGATAAAAATGACCTTTTGGGTGATTACAGTGGAGATATAAGAGTACCTAATAAAAATTATTTCGCTGAAAAAAATACAAATTTTTGCCCATTTATTTTGCAATGCTTGTAAACAAATGCAATTTTATAATTGAAGGCAACTTTAGAAAAATTTGAAAAAATAGGAGGATATAGCCCTGTTTGTCGTCTTTATGGATGTGTTTGGAAATCGATGGACACTTTAAAATTGGCCAAGTGAAAATTAATTGAATGTAACGCTGCGTCAAATCACACCGGTTCGACTGGCCGAGCCGTGCGGTACTCGCAGCGGCCAAGCGGCTATATTTGCTATTCTTATACAGTGTTCTCTAATATGGTAAATGTTTGTAAAAAGCTGAAGAAGGAAAACTTTTACTGTTTTTTATACACAACATAGTACGGTAACTCAATTTTTGATGTTCGCAATATTTTTCTTGAAACGAGGGTGACCTTCAGTTTTTTAAATGGAATGCTATATGTTTGATTATCCAATATGAAAGCGACTGTCAAGACAAATTCAACCATATGGTATACTTTGACCTTCAAGGCTACACAAAGTTAGGAATGAAGGAAGAAATTCAATCTACTAGAAAGATAATTCGATATATTTATTTCATTCCTAGCCTTGTGTAGCCTTGAAGGTCAAAGTATACCATATGGTTGAATTTGTCTTGACAATCGCTTTCATATTGGATAATCAAACATATAGCATTCCATTTAAAAAACTGAAGGTCACCCTCGTTTCAAGAAAAATATTGCGAACATCAAAAATTGAGTTACCGTACTATGTTGTGTATAAAAAACAGTAAAAGTTTTCCTTCTTCAGTTTTTTACAAATATTTACCATATTAGAGAACACTGTATAAGAATAGCAGACCCCATAAAAAACTTCAAAAAAGTAAAAAAATGCGCCAAGTACATGAAAAATCAAATAAATCACAAAAAATAGAAGACAATAATAATCACAAAAAAAAAATAGAAAAAGTATACAATACAAAAAAACATGTGAAATCAAAATGAGCTGCCAGTACATAAAGGTGCTTTCCAACTGCGCTTAAGATGACACAACTACATACACACAGCTGAAATGCTGTGTTCATACATTCCATTACAATGTATTACATAATATTAAGCAGATATATTTTTATACAAATAAATATTTTAATACGAATAAATATTTTATTCAAAATACTTGGCGCTGCGCAACCGAAAAAATATTAATTGCCTTAGTATTAATTAATAATTTACAACAATTCCATTACAATATAAAATACGTATACATACACATATTAGAAACGCAGTCAGATTTATTCTACATATATTTAATTCTAATATCATACGTAGCATATGCACACGCACGCACGCACACACACGCACGCACGTACGCACGCACGTACAAGAAAGAAAGAAAAGGATTAATGCAATTTATACATATTTATTGAGTTTAGCAACACCAATTCGGGGCGCAGCGCCAAGTATTTTGAATAAAATATTTATTCGTATTAAAATATTTATTTGTATAAAAATATATCTGCTTAATATTATGTAATACATTGTAATGGAATGTATGAACACAGCATTTCAGCTGTGTGTATGTAGTTGTGTCATCTTAAGCGCAGTTGGAAAGCACCTTTATGTACTGGCAGCTCTTTTTGATTTCACATCTTTTTTTGTATTGTATACTTTTTCTATTTTTTTTTGTGATTATTATTGTCTTCTATTTTTTGTGATTTATTTGATTTTTCATGTACTTGGCGTATTTTTTTACTTTTTTGAAGTTTTTTATGGGGATCTCACTTCTTTTTACAAAGATAATTTGCGTAGGGACTGACTTTAGATAATTTTTAATATTATAAATTACGAATTATCACGCGACAGAATTAAGGATAAATTCTAGATTCTACTTTTTGTGATTATTATTGTCTTCTATTTTTTGTGATTTATTTGATTTTTCATGTACTTGGCGTATTTTTTTACTTCTTTGAAGTTTGTTATGGGTATATACAACATAACGTAGAACTTACTTTTATAGAAATTATATAGAAATAGTGGCCTTTTGCTATAGTAAGTGTAGATAGAGACTACATAATGTGTACAGAGGAGATGAGAGCATACGATAGAATCCAGGCCTTCCCAAGTAGGGGAAATCTGCTTCTGAAACACATGTTTCGGTTCTCCCTCCAACACTCCCTCTCTCAGAGGAGACAGTAACGCCGCTAGGAAGCAGAGGGAGAGGACAGTAGAAATCGTCCCACCTTATCCGCAGGCACAGCGTTGGAAGGAGAACCGAAACATGTGTTTCAGAAGCAGATTTCCCCTACTTGGGAAGATCTGCGACAGAAAGTCTTGTGGCAGAAATTTAAGAAATGTTAATGGTAATTTAGCGAAAATGAATGAAGAGATTCAATATTTTTATTGGTGTTGGTTTAGTATAGTGTAACGTAGTCAATTTAAGTAGAATGTACGGAATCAAACAATCGATTCGTTTAAGGATACGAACATCGACACGTGTACCATTTAATAAAAACACTTCACTCTATATACAATTAATTAAGTACTACCGATTTGAATAACCGAATTATTCCGCTTTAACTATTTACGATTCACAGTTGTACGGCACCAGCGATCTGGTAATTCGAATGCTTAGGACTCGCTCAAATATCGATCAGTACGCGCGATCGCGACACATGCGGTTGGTTCGGCACTTGGAGCGAGAAGAAGGAATCTCGTCTCCCGGAATCCTGACGAGGATTCCGGGAAGTCACGTGAATCAGTGTGACGTCATTCGCGGACGAGTGGGTTACGGTAATTATCGAATTGCCTCAGAGATGGCCCACTCAGTACTGTTGTATCAGCCCGCAACTGAACTATACACCAAGTGTCGCCTAGCTTGTACCGTCAGCGACCCCCTCCTCACTTTGTCTTCAACATTTCCCGCCCGCCTTCATCAAGGAACTTGATGAAAATATTGCATTTCCGGTGGCGCTTCTCGATTCGTGATCCGTAGTGGGCTTCAACAGTGCCAGAAGTGAGAGGGAGCCGCTGGCGTTCCCGCGCGAACGTTAACAGTCAGAGTGATCGTGATTATGCAAGACAAGTGCCTACGAAGAATAATCATAATATAATACACGTGTAAAACATTACGGAGTCGCAGACACACTAGACGGACATACTACATTAAGAACTCAAAGAAAAGGTAAGTAAATACAATATAAAATTTTGAGGTTAGCTTCGTTGACTGGACGAGTGGGCTATGTCCAGACTCTTTTCTGCCGGTATGGGCAATGGAATGACCTTATTTATGGGTCGTTTGACTTCCGTTTTCGCGGTTCTCACTGTGACGACTCGTGTGAGTCCATCCGATCCTGGATGCACAGAAGTGATTCGTGCCAACGGCCACCTCGTCGGTGGCAGAAGTTCATTTTTTAAGAGGCACAATGTCCCCTTTTGAATTGCAGGTTGTACCTGGCACCATTTATCTCGCGTTTGCAGAGTATTCAAATACTCCTTTGACCACCGGCGCCAAAAATGTTGCTGTATTTGCTGTACTAACTGCCATCGGGAGAGTCTGGACATTGGCACCTCCTCCAGGCTAGGCTCAGGAATCGCGATCACTGGGCCTCCGATCAAAAAATGACCAGGGGTCAGTGCTTGAAGGTCCTCAGGGTCGTCCGATAATGGCTCTAGGGGTCTGGAATTCAGGCACGCTTCGATTCCGGCTAAGAGCGTGGACAGTTCCTCGAAGGTGAGTTTCTGCTCACCGATTTGTCGTCGGAGGTGGTGCTTGGCTGACTTGACTGCCGCCTCCCACAGACCACCGAAGTGAGGGGCTGCAGGTGGATTGAACTTCCACTCAATACCCTCAGCAGCAATGGTTGTGAGGAGGTCGCGACCGTCTAGGAGGGCCGCGCGCAGGAGCGTTCGCAACTCGCGGTTAGCTCCTACGAAATTGGTACCACAGTCGCTATACATCTCTGAACAGATACCCCTGCGAGCTACAAATCTCTTGAGCGCGGCCAGAAAAGTCTCAGCACTTCCATCGGACACCAGCTCCAAATGGACTGCCTTTGTTGCCAGGCAGATGAATAGGGCAATGTAACCCTTAACACTTTTCTGTCCACGCCCCCGTCCGGAGCGCACCTGAATGGGGCCGGCATAATCGACACCAGCTCTTATGAACGGTCTGCAAGGAATGACCCGCGCGCGGGGAAGAGTCCCCATTAATTGTACCGGAGGTTGATGTCTCCACCTACAACAAATAATGCATTTTCGCAGACACGATTTTACCATCGGACGACCCCTCAGAATCCAGCACTCCTGCCTGACTGTTGCCAGCGTAAGCTGGACGCCTCCGTGAAGACATCGCAGATGAGCTGCCTTCACCCACAGGGTCGCCAAGGGAGACTCATCCGGCAGAATGAGAGGGTGAGTCCGGTCGTATGGCAGCAAGGCTCCTTGAAGTCGTCCTCCTACCCTCAGTAGCCCTTCTTCGTCCAAGAAAGGGTTTAATTTCCGCAGGCGACTTTTTGACGGAATATTCCGCCTGTCCTGTAGGCTGCTGACCTCCATTGAAAAGGCCTGTCGCTGCACCATCCGGACTAGTCGTCTCCGGGAAGCATGAATTTCCTCCGATGTGAGATGTGCTGGCCTCTTCCCCTTGTGCTCGGGTAACCAGCGGCAGCACCAGGCGGTTACCCTGAAGAGACGATACAGATTAGAGGACCGTGAAATGTAGGAGCTCACCTCGTCCCCCTCAGGTAGTTGGGTATGAAGACTCCTAATTCGTTGCTCCAAGATTGGCTCCTGAACCCTGGACTCCATCCTAGGCCATTGATCGGGGTAATTGATCCAGCTTGGTCCTGCCCACCAGAGGGCAAAACCGACTAGCTCCCGTGGTGATAGACCTCTGGACGCGCAGTCCGCCGGGTTGTCGGGGCCTTGAACATGATGCCACACTGCAAATGGCATCTTCTGCTGGATTGAGGAAACCCGGTTGGCTACGTATGTAGGCCATCGCGTCGGATGCCCTCGAATCCACCCCAGAGCCACAAGAGAGTCACTCCATAGATGACAGTTCACCTTTTCCAGCTCCAGAACGGTGAGTGTATGCGCCGCTAGGCGTGCCAGTAGCCACGCGGCGCAGAGCTCCAGCCGAGGTATTGAAACCTGCTTTAATGGAGCAACCTTGCTTTTGGCAGTTACCAGTGTGGATCGTGATGTGCCCGATGCGTCGACCACTCGCAGGTAAATGACCGCTGCGTAGGCGCGTTCGGAGGCATCTGCGAAGCCGTGCACCTCCACGATGCTACTGGAAGGCAACCATCCTAGCCATCGGGGAATCTGGATGCCTGACAGATACGGTAGCTCCAGCATGAACTGCGACCAGTGTTGCTCCTCCCGCGGTGGCAGCGGGGTGTCCCAATCGCTCTTCAGTAGCCACAGTTCCTGGATCAGGATCTTGGCCACGATCGTCACTGGAGCCAACCATCCCAAAGGGTCGAACAACTGGGCCGTCTTGCTCAACACAGTCCTCTTGGTGGCTGCTGCTTCGTCTGGGCTTGCTGCGGCTGTAACCTGAAAACAATCAGCAAAAGGCAGCCACTCGATTCCCAACACGCTGTGTGGGCTGGAGGACGTCCAGCTCCGAGTAGTCTCTGCGTCGTCAATGGATATGCCGCTCAGCAACTCCCTCGAATTGGAAGCCCATTTTCGGAGCGGGAACCCGCCCGCCATGAGGAGGTCATACAGCTCGCGTTGAAGCTGCCGTGCTTCGTCCAGTGTAGATCCTCCAGATAGGACATCGTCTACGTAGACGTCGCGACGGACGACCTTCGCCGCCTCTGGATACCTTGCGGCTTCTTCATGCGCTAATTGATGGATACATCGTATCACCAAGAATGGAGCGCATGCCAAGCCGTACGTGACTGTGCACAGGTGATACTCCTGAGGGGCTTCGTCATCATGTTGGCTCCACAGGATCTTCTGCCATCGCCAGTCGTCTTGTTGTACCCGAATCTGGCGATACATTTTTGCTACGTCAGCCGTGAAAGCCATTGCGTGCTTTCGCCAGCGGAGGAGCACCTCCGCCAGTGGAGGTAGCAAATTCTGCCCTGTGTGGAGGAACTCGTTGAGTGTTCGCCCGTTATCGGTCTTCAATGACCCGTTGAACACCACTCTGAGTTTGGTAGTGGTGCTCGTCTCCTTCCACACCCCGTGATGCGGTAAGTAAAATCCGTCGTGCTTGGCGAGGTCCCCACCTGAATTTGTAACGCGAGTCATGTGCCCCATGGACTCGTATTCAGTCATAAAGTCCCGATACGCCTTTTGTAGACTTGCCGATCGCCGGAACTTGCGCTGCATGGCTTCCAGCGCCCCCAATGCTGCTCGTCGGGAATCGCCCAAGCTAGGATCTGTCTTGAAGGGCAGTCTCACTATGAAGCGACCTTCATCATCGCGTCGATATGACCGCAGGAAGTGCCGCTCGCACTCTTCATTCTCCGGCGTTGGTGGTACGACTACGGAAATTTCCTCCTGCTCCCAGAATTTGGTTAGAATGCTTACCAAATCCGTATCCACAGTGCAGTGGTGAACAGAGAGAGTGCCTGAGGAATCAGTCGAGCTCGAGTTGTCCTTGACGCCTCCGTTGATGATCCATCCCAGACAGGTTTCCTGGGCGACCGGAGCGTTAGGGCCTCCCAGCCGCACCCCACAACGCAGGATCTCGTTGTATACGTCCGCACCCAGAAGCAGCTCAACTGGATCGTTCCGCTGGTACCACGGATCCGCAAGTGACAATCCTTGCAGGTGATGCCATGTCCTTTCTTCTGGAAACTTCTGCGGCACATATCCAGAAAGTTCCGGCAGGATCAATGCTGATACTTCATGGCGGCACTCTTGGTTGCAGTGGGATGCAACAGTGATTGTCGTGTATCCTCTCGTACAACGAGACCGAGCACCGCCCACTCCTAACAAGGGTATTCGAGCACCCTTACGACTGAGGGCCAATCGTTGCACTAGGGATTCAGAGATGATAGAGACCTCACTCGCTGGATCGATGAGGGCTCTCACGAGAACCGCTGGTCTACTGGAATTCAGTAATTTCACCCGAGCGGTGCTTAAAATTACACGGGCTGTATGAAAACCTCGCAGCGTGGCGTGATGGACCGTTGACGGTTCAAGGGAAAGCTGCACATCATGAAGAGAGGTATGGTGCTTTTTGTCACAGATTCTGCACTTCTTGGTCGACTGGCATGCATCAAGTTGATGTTTCCCCAAGCAGTTGACACAGAGGTGCAGTGCTTCGGTGGTCGCCTGTTTCTCTGCTGGAGTTTTGGCCTGATATGTAGGACAACATGCTACATAATGTTTCCCTTTACACAGACTGCAGGCTTTCGCAGGGTTAGTCGCGGCGGACACTTGGTGAACTCGGGCACCTTTCGTGGTTGCCTTCTGTGTCTCCGACTGTCCACTGCTACGCTGGTCTTCAAGGGCTTCCACTGTGTCAATTCGCTTATCTAGGAACTCTTTCAGCTCGTCGAACGTTGGCACTTCGTCTGAGGTTCCCAAGGACGTCTCCCACTCACGACGCGACTGACTGTCCATCCGTTCCACGGTGATGTGCACCAACCAATCAGTAGCGTTCGTGACAGGTCTCCCGAGATTATCTAAGGCCCCGACCACAGCAACGGTATCGTAGAGTAGTCGTTTCAGTTCGGAGGACGATTCCTTTTTCACCGGGGCCAAACCTGTCAACGTGGTGAGCTGTGCCCGAACGAGCTTGCGTTTATTCTGATAACGCCCTTTCAACGATTCCCATGCCAAGGTAAAATTATCCTCTGTGGTTGAATAATTTTTCAAATGTCCCGCAGCTTCTCCCTTTAGGCATGTTTTCAAATAGTGAAGTCTATCTACCTCACTGAGCGAAGAGTCTTTCACTATCAATGATACAAACAAGTCACGGAAGGACGGCCAATCACAATACTTGCCGTCGAATGAGGGAAGAGTGATTCGAGGCAAAACAGCGCGCGACCTCGTCTCAACCTCCGCATCCGTTGCGTTTGAATTCGCACCTCTGGCCGTTAGTAACCGTCCAGCTGGCTTCAAAATGTCCAATAAAAGTCCTTTCTGTTCCATATACGATTCCTCCGCGAGATCGAACAGATTTCTTGAAAAATAATCGTCGGACTTGAGCGCAATGTCCTCCTTAGCGGCCTTGGTGATATCCCTGTGATACGTTTTGATATCCAGCCACATGTCATCAAGTGCATCTAAGCGCGAGCGCACTGCACCTTCCGTTATTTTCGCTGCTCCCATCTTTTTCAGGTTCTCCACCACTCTGGAAACCCTTCTGATGGTCTCGTTTTGATCCTCGATCAAGTCGGCCATATTGCCAGGAGGAAGAACGAACAACGGCAGAACACGTGCGAAAACACTTCAAGGATTCACCACCCTTTCACTAATAACGGCACTGACGAAATAATAATAAATCCGGCTCGAAGGACCAAAAAATGTAACGTAGTAAATTTAAGTAGAATGTACGGAATCAAACAATCGATTCGTTTAAGGATACGAACATCGACACGTGTACCATTTAATAAAAACACTTCACTCTATATACAATTAATTAAGTACTACCGATTTGAATAATCGAATTATTCCGCTTTAACTATTTACGATTCACAGTTGTACGGCACCAGCGATCTGGTAATTCGAATGCTTAGGACTCGCTCAAATATCGATCAGTACGCGCGATCGCGACACATGCGGTTGGTTCGGCACTTGGAGCGAGAAGAAGGAATCTCGTCTCCCGGAATCCTCGTCAGGATTCCGGGAAGTCACGTGAATCAGTGTGACGTCATTCGCGGACGAGTGGGTTACGGTAATTATCGAATTGCCTCAGAGATGGCCCACTCAGTACTGTTGTATCAGCCCGCAACTGAACTATACACCAAGTGTCGCCTAGCTTGTACCGTCAGCGACCCCCTCCTCACTTTGTCTTCAACAATAGTATAAAAAATAATATTTATTGGTGAATTGAAATATTGTTAATGGAAAACTAGTAAAATTAATAATGAATAGCGTAGCAACTATATAGAAATATAGTGGCATTTTGTTAAAGTAAGTGTAGATTATAAAATGTGTCCAAAGGAAATGAGAGCGTATGGCAGAAAGTCTTGTTGCTGGAAATTTAAATGCTATGGTAATAATTCAACGAGGATGAACGAAGAGGTCCAATATTTCCAACACACAATTTATTGGTTTTGGAATAAAATTAGTTTAGTATGTTTATAATTTTGTCGATTTACCTTATTTGACTTTCCAAAAGCATGTGCGAAGCAAGATGCTTTGTCTTTCTATTTATTTTTTAATCTTCTCCGGACAACTTTCACGCCTGTGCATTCCCTTCATTTCTGTTCATCCAAGCCTGTGCGTCCCCATCATCAATTCTACTATCCAAGCCTGTGCGTCCCCTTCATTTCTATAATATAATAAATTTTACATAAAAACTCTAAATTGCTGGTATATATATAAACTTTATTATTCCCCTAGGGGTTATAATCTTCCCATACATACATACATACATAGTCCTTAACTCTACCTTATCCTACATCTTCTCCTCCTCCTTCTTCCAACCTTAACCTATTCTTAACCTATTCTTAACTCTACTCTCGCTCGCTCGCTCTCTCGCTCGCTCGCTTGTCCGCTCTCCCGTCTCCTCTCCCCCTCCTGGACCTCCGCTTCCACTCGCCGCCCTTTCACTCCCATCTCTTCATTCACCTCACCACTCACCCCTCTTTTCCTCCACATTCCTCCCTTCTTTCCTCTAAACTTCTTAACCACTCCTCTCCCTGCCCCTCCTCCCCCAAAACCTCGTCCACCATCTCTTGCCATCCCCTTTCTATTCCCCACCCCATACATACCTCCCACACATGTTCCCAAGACTCCTCACCCCAGCCACATACCCTGCACCTCTTTTTCTCCCCCTCCTCCCAATACCTCCCCCCTCTCATTCCATTTCCCAACCTAAACTTGGCCACCCTTTGCCATCTACTCTCCCCCCAGCCCTTCTTTAAATATCCCGGTATCCCCGGGCCCTTTACCCTCCCATACCACTTGTTATACTTCGACTCCCCTATCTTCATACACCTCTCCTCCTCCTGCATCTTCCTTTCCCTGTCCACTATCTCCTCACCTCTTACCTCCCCCCTTTCCCTTCCCCTTTCTACCTCCTCAACTGTCCACCCCCTTTCCCTGAAGAACTGTTCCCTTTCCTTTTCCCACCCCTCCAACACCTTTCCCCTCTTGAATCTCCCCTTCATCTCCTCCCAACACAACCTCGCTAACTCCTCTCCTTTTCCCTCTTCCAATTTCCTTT
Organism: Andrena minutula; assembly: GCA_929113495.1. NCBI lineage: Eukaryota > Metazoa > Arthropoda > Insecta > Hymenoptera > Andrenidae > Andrena > Andrena minutula. The sequence goes on from OV815993.1 coordinate 34,217,317, forward strand.
CAAACCCCCACGCCCTCATCCCTGCCCTACCCCTCAACTTCCCCCTTTGTAACTCCTCCCTTACCATGTAACCTGGCGTGTCCCTACCCACCCCCAACACCCACTTCAAGAATCTGTCCTGCAGCGCCTCTACTTTTCCCCTCTCCTTCCACCCCCCCACCTCCACCCCATATCCCACCACCGCACACACCAATTTATCAAATAGCCAGATCCTTCTGCCCCAATTCTTTCCAAATAGTCTTTTTCCCAATCCCCACACCTTCCCCATTACCGCTGCCCCCTTCCTCACTCTCTCCTCCACATGTTGTTCCTGACCTCCATTTCCCATCACCGTATACCCCAAATACCTATAACTCCTCACCTCTTCCAACTCCTTCCCCTTCCACCTCCATGACACTTTCTTCCACCTCCCCCCCCCCCCCCCTCCTACACCTCATTACTTTCGTCTTCTCGATATTCACTTGTAAACCCTTCTTGTCCATGTACCTTTCCAACTTTGTTATCATTCCCCTCATCCCCTCTTCATCTTCCGCTAGCATAGCTATGTCATCCGCATATGCTAGCGTGTAGACCTTCCTATCCCCCACCTTTACCCCACCCCATCCTCCTCTTTCCAGTTCTTCGTCCATGTCCGCCAATAACAAGGTAAACAGGCTGGGGCTTAATGGGCACCCCTGCCTGACCCTCCTTGCGGTCCAAAACCTCTCCCCCTCTGCATCCCCCACCCTCACCCTACATATCGTCTCCTGTAGAACCTCCCCGCACCTCTCCACTATCCCTTCCCTTACTCCCCTCTCCCTCAAAGCTTTCATCAGTACCCCCCTGTCCACCGAGTCAAAGCAGCCTTCAAATCCACAAACAGAACCACCATCTTCTTCCCCTTCCTCACCACTTGCCTGTTCACCAGATAATTCAGAACATAGATGTTATCTACGCATCCCACCCCCCTCCTAAACCCCGTTTGACTCGGTGGCAGCATTCTCTTCCCCTCTACCTCCATTCTTAGCCTTTCCGCCAACACAGATGCATATACCTTATATGCAGTCTGCGTTAGCGTTATTCCCCTATAGTCTTCCGGTTTCTCCCCTGCCCCTTTCTTTAGTACCGGAACCACAACTCCTTCCCTCCACCCTTCCGGCCACCCCTCCCCCCTCCACACCCTATTACATATTTTCCACAACCACTCCTCCACTTCACCACCCCCATATTTCCACACCTCATTCTGTATCTCATCCCCCCCCCCCCCCCCCGGCCTTTCCATCTTTCAAGTTCCTCACCACTCTTTTTATTTCTTCTCTTCCTATCTCACCCTCCCCGTCCTCTTCCCTCCTTCTCTCTCCTCCCCTCCTTACCCTCCACTCCACCCCTCCTAACAACCCCCTAAAATACTCATCCCACTCCCTTATTTATATCCCCTCCTTTATCCTCCTTCTCGTCTTCCGTCCTCTGTTCACTACTTTCCATACCTGACCCTCCGTTCTTACCCCCTCCACTTCCTTTTCCCACCTCTCCCTTTCCCTTTTCTTTTTCTCCTCGCACATCTTCCCATACTCCCTCTTCCTCAACCTGTACACTCCCCCATCCCCTCCTTCCCTTCTCCACTTCCTTAGCTCTCTCCTCACCTTACTCTTTTCCTCTTTGCATTCCATATCCCACCATCCCCCTTTCTTTTCCCCCTTCCCCATCTTATCTACTGCCTCCTTTATCCTTCCCCTTAGCTCTCTCCAATCCTCATCAACTCCCCTCTCCCCCACCTCCCTTTTCCCAAAAACCTTCATAAACTCCCTTCTACCTTCTTCTGTCCAATTTTTTCTCTCCCCCTTCCTCCCCTTACCCTTTATCCCGCTACCTCCCTCCTCCCTCCCTGCTCCTTTCACCCACACCACCACCGGGTGGTGATCCGAGTCCACTCTCTCCCCTACTTCCAGCCTTTCCACCCTCTCCCTTGTGTCCTCATTCTCTATCACATAATCTATTACCGAATTCCCCCTCCCCCCCGTAAACGTCCACTCCCCTTCCTCATCCCCCACCGTATTTCCATTCATTATACCCCATCCCCTTTCTTCCAAATATCGGCATAGCCTCCTTCCTTCTCCATTCACCTCCTTATCCTTCGATCTTCTGCTTCCCATTCTCCCTTCTCCTTCTACTTCCTCCTCCCACACCTCTCGCCCCTCCTCACCTGTCCTCGCATTAAAGTCCCCCCCTATTATAACCCTTACTCCCTTCTCCCTTTCCTCCGTCCATTCCCCTAATTCCTCCATCTTCCTTTGCAGATCCTTGTTTATATATACCCCCACTATCTTCCACCACTCCCCCCCCTATCCTCACTTTCTTCATCATCAAACCCTCCTTTTCATCTCTACCCCCCTCCCCCATTTCTCTACCCCTTCTCACCCCATCAACATACCTCCCATCGCTCTTCCCTTCTTACTCTCCCTCCTCGCCCACTGCCTTCTCGCCCACTGCCTTTCCCATATAAAACCCTTGGGCAACTTTTTCTCCACCCACTCCCACTCCCTCTCCACCAGCCACGTTTCGCTGAAAATCATCACATCCCATTCTTCCAATCCTTTCCAGAACTCGTCATCTTTCCTTCTCATTCCTGCCACATTCTAGAAAGCCACTTTGTAACGACTATCTTCCCTCCCTTTCTCCCTACTCCTTACATCCTCCCACCCCTCTACCCTCTTCACTCGTTTCCCTGTTCCTCATACCATTTTTCCCCCAACTCGTCCCACCTTCTTACCTTCCCATCCACCCACATCTTCATGTACCCCACTTGAACTTTTCTTCCCCTCTCCCTCTCCCTTTCCGCCTCTCTCTCTACCTTCCATCTTACCCTCCTTTCCTCCTCCGTAAGATCATCCTCTATTCTCTCCCTCCTTCCCCTATGTTTTTTCTTAGCCCCCATCACTTTCCGCTTATCCTCCCTACTCCCCAGCTTTACCAACACCATTCCGCCCCCTTCCTTTCCCGTTTTTCCTATCTTCATAACCTCCTTTATTCCCGTCTCTTCCACCCCTATCCTTTCCCACAGCTTCCTTATTTCCTCCTTCACCTCCTTCCCCTCCACCCCTAACCCCCTCACAACAACATTATTCCTTCTCCCCTCCCTTTCCTTTTTATCTTGCCTTATCTCCATTCGTCTAACCCTACATCTCCATTCCTCCCCTACCCCTTCTCCCTCATCTACCTTAGCCCCCTTTTTCATTTTTTCCTTTTCCCATCCCAATACCTTGTCGAACACCTCGTCTATCTTCTTATCTCGACTCTCCCACCTGTCCATCCTTTCCTCCATCTTTTCTCTCCTTGCCCTCTCTTCCCTCATCTCCTTTTCCCACCTCCTCCTCTCCTCTCTCCATTCCTCCTCTACCCTCTTTCTCTCCTCCCTCTCTTTCCTCATTTCCTCCTCCATCCTTCTTCTCTCCTCTCTATCTGCCCTCACTTCCTCCCTCAACTTTCTCATCTCCATCATCATTTCCTTTAACATTCTTTCCATCCCTCCCACTTCCTCCTCTCTCTCAAAACTTCTCCCCGCATCCCTTCTCACCGGCGATCTCTGCGTCAACCCACTCCTTTTAAAACCCTTCCCTTCCTTTTCGTTCCCCCCCCCCCCTCCCCCTCTTCATCCTCCCTGTCCTTCCTCTTTTTGCCCCATAGGCTATCCAAGCTTCCCGCACTCCCTACACTACTTATGCTATCCTTCCTCACCCTCCCCCCTTTTTGCGACCTTTCATTCTCTTTTCCTTCCCCCTTTCCTCCCTCCCACCCCTCCTTTTCCTTTCCTACGTCCATTTACCTTCTTCCCTTCCTTCCTTTTATTCTCTCCCCCTTTTCCCTTCCTTCCTATAAACCTTTTGCTCTTTATCTCCTTTTCTCTCTTTTCGTACTCTCTTTCCTTTCTCGCCTGTTTAAATTTCCCGCCTTCCCGTCAGTCGTCCTAACTCCTCCTTTTTCCCCTAGATCCCGCTACCTGTCTTCTGCTGCTCTTCCTTCCCGCCACTTTACCACCTGTCCTGCCGCCCTAACCTCCAAATGCCTTCCTTCTCACCTTATTCCCTTCACTACACCACTTCCCTTACTTAACCCTTTGCCCTCTTCTCTTCGCCTACTCCACACGTTTTTCCCCACTCACTCCCTAATCTCCGCCTAACACTTTCACTCCTCTTTCCTCTTTCCACTGACCACACGCTTTCACACACTCCTCTCTCGCACGCGACCGGAAACGGAAGTCAATTGCTGGTATATAAAAAATACAAATATTAGGCAATTTAAATGCAATGCAATTTGTTACAATATATAGTATGTTTATAATTTTGTCGATTTACCTTATTTGACTTTTCAGAATCATGTGCGAAGGAAGATGCTTTGTCTTTCTATTTATTTAATCTTCTCCGAACAACTTCCAAGCCTGTGCGTCCCCTTCATTTTTATTGAAGTCCTGTGCGTCCCCTTCATTTCTATAATATAAAATAAGCTTTACATAAAAACTCTAAATTGCTGGTATATACAAGTACAAATATCAGGCAATTTAAATGCAATGCAATTTGTTGCAATATATATTATAAAAACTCTAAATTGCTGGTATATTTATAATTTTGTCGATGTACCTTATTTGACTTTCCAGAAGCATGTCCGAATCAAGATGCTTTGTCTTTCTATTTATTTAATTTAATCTTCTCCGGACAACTTCCACGCCTGTGCGTCCCCTTCATTTTTATCAAAGTCCTGTGCGTCCCCTTGATTTCTATAATAATAATATAATAAGCTTTACCTAAAAACTCTATTTTGCTGGTATATACAAATACAAATATCAGGCAATTTAAATGCAATGCAATTTGTTGCAATATATATTATTATGCGAAAGGAGATGCTTCTCTGTCGAACCTTCTCCGGATAACTCCCAAGTCTGCGACTCTACATAAGAAATCTATTAAAAAAATTTTGGCGACTTACCTTATTAATTGAGACAATAATTCAGTCTCCTATGTAGTGTAAAAACTCCTGACATTTCAAATTGGGACAACTTACTTTATTTGACACTTAGCACTTAGGTTATAAAATTCAAAATAGTATATATATACAGTGGGTACAGAAAGTATTTGTACACCCTTTAAAATCGCATAACTTTTTTCAAATTAATCCAAACAACTTGAGTTTTTTTAGAAGCTAGAGGGATTAGTTTGCTAAATGATGTGATCGTGGTTTTAAAAAAAAATGAACATGGTCGGAATAGCAAAAAAAGTAGTAAAAGTCGTTTTTTAAACTTTTTTTTGTGAGCCTGTAATGAAAATTCAAAAAACCCGTTTGTAGATTTCAGTAAGTTATCTACGTGCCTAAAATTTCATCAAAATCGGTCAACGTTGCTCTGAGTTATGAACGCTTAAAGATCGCAGAATAAGGTCGAAAATCGCGGAAATTCCCGAAATCAGCGATTTTCGACCTTATTCTGCGATCTTTAAGCGTTCATAACTCAGAGCAACGTTGACCGATTTTGATGAAATTTTAGGCACGTAGATAACTTACTGAAATCTACAAACGGGTTTTTTGAATTTTCATTACAGGCTCACAAAAAAAAGTTTAAAAAACGACTTTTACTACTTTTTTTGCTATTCCGACCATGTTCATTTTTTTTTTAAAACCACGATCACATCATTTAGCAAACTAATCCCTCTAGCTTCTAAAAAAACTCAAGTTGTTTCGATTAATTTGAAAAAAGTTATGCGATTTTAAAGGGTGTACAAATACTTTCTGTACCCACTGTATGTACGTACAATGGCGGACGACGAACGAAGAACGATACATGTGTTGGCTGAAGGCGTGTGTGTAACGCGTATGTACGTACGATGAAAAATATATATACGTAATGTTTGATGGTGATGATGACGAAAAATTTCTAGGAGAATCAGAAGAAGAAAAATCGTACCAATTTCGACAGATCCATGAGACGATATTACGATATCTCTGTCATGCGTGGACCGATTTTATTGAAATTGGTCTTATTCGAAAGCCGATATGCGGTTTACATAAGAAAAATGCCTTTAAATTTACAAAATATTGCAGGCGTGATGAGATATTAATGTATAAATGTCAGAATTAGGTTAGAGTGTCTCCGCGACGAGTAAAGGTACACGGCAGCGACATCGACATATACCGGGTGTTTTTCATGTACTTGGCGTCGAGACGCTATCGCGTCTCTAGATTGATGACTAGATAATTTGTACACCCTTTATTTAGATAAAGAAAGCAAGATGTAGAAAAGGAGGATAATATTTCCACTATCTTTAGGTGGAAGCAGACGGGTCATGGCTCCGCGAGCCGGCTCGCTTCGTCTAGACTCTAGCTCGTCAATTTTGCTGGGCGAGCGGCGGGCGGCAGCGTGCGGACCAATTATGCTCAACAATGAAGGGGGGAAAACACCGGCAGGTGGTAGTGGTAATGTGTGCGTGGACTGAACGCTGGCTTCAGTTCACGCACCATTATCACTACCTCCTGTCGGTTGTTTTTCCCCCTTCATTGTTGAGCATAATTGGTCCGCACGCTGCGAACCGAGCCATGACCGATCCACCTTTCGACGTGCGCGTCAAGCATCCGCGTGCGCGCTTGGCAGCTAGGGTTGCCACCTTTTTTACAGAAAAATAACGTACATTTGCTTAACAAATTAAATGTACATTTTAATCTTATTACTTTTTATTTCTTCCAAACATATTTTCTATTGCTTTTAGCATTACAAAGTAAAATTTTATTATTTTGAAATGAATCAATGGCATCATTGCACTCAATATTCATATTGAAATATATAAATAATTCGTTTTTTATTAGATGGAGAGAGGCCTTGTTTCTTTCAAAGCGCCACTTCACATTTATGACAGAGAAAACTTTCTCAGTAAATGCTGAAGTGGCGGGAACAGATAGAATATAATAATATTGCGTTACATTTCACATAATATAATTAATTGTGAAATAAAGTATATTCGCGTACTTTATTGTTATTCAAAAGTATAGAGTACATTTACCTATAATAACGTAAGATGCTTTATTTTAAAGTACGGGTGGCAACCCTACTGGCAGCACGTCGGCCTATTCGAACGCGTGTTTATACTGGAGAGATAAGGGATCCGTCTTTAATTTGAACCATGTGCAGTCAGCGGACAATATATTTCTTCCTCTGTCTCTGCAGGAGGCGTATAATACTTTGTAGTTGCTATATTGATGGCAGTTTTTTCACGTGCGTCGAGATAAAATCGGGCTCAGAGCCAGGCAAAAATTCATTCATTCTTTACGATGGGTAATTTATTATTTTTCCAAGAACGGTTCGACAACATCTGTTTGCCAGATTTCTAAAGGGCAATCAATTTTATGGGGCTTTTTAAGAATTGTAGACATTGTTCAGTCCGTGTTAATCCGTATACTGCTCTGTCGTTGGGTAGTACGTACGATGGTTTCGGACCCGCACGTAGGTACTGTTGTTAATCGCCACTCCGGCTCGCGCGCGGAACAATACGGCAATAAACCGCGACCTTAGCAAAACGGTCCGGCCGATCGCCCCTGGTAAGTTTTTGGCAACCAGATGTGGCATTTCCATTCTCTACTTCGTCAAGGATGAGAGGGTTCCTCCTCTACGAACGAATTCACTGAAGGAAGGTCCCCCCCCCCTTTTCGAGGAACGGTGTTCCCAATGTGTGTTTCATAATTATATTAAAACTACAATTACTTTCATACATATGAAAATGATGTCACCAATATAGCAATTAAAAAGTATGGTCCACCATCAATACGCCACCTGCCGGCTGGAGGGACGCCTGGTTCCCGCCTGCGTCGTCTTCCCTTCAAAATTACGGAGACGGATCCCATATGTTTCGAATAACCACACGCTCCAATATGCAAGAAAGGGTGAGGCGTAGGAGGGAGATTATATTATGACCGTGAGCTCGGCGCTTCGGAGTCAAACTCACGCAAACGCTGCTCCGGCGTAGTGTGCGCGAGGTGGGGGAAATTCTCGATGGGACCCGTTCTCGATGTGGCATCACTGGTCACAGGTGGGATCACGCGCAGCGGACACCTCATTTTCTACCTGCATCCCTCCGCGAGGCGTATTGCTGCCCCCCGCGAGTAATCTCGTGTGATTTTTTAACAACAGCAAGTCGGCCTGGCTGTATGAATTAAGAACAATGCATGGTGTAGTGAAGAAAAGAAAGACAAATTATTCATTAAAATAGAGCTTTAAAGTCTATCATATGGTAATTGCATTATTATTATTCAAAATGTAATTTTTAAATTTTTGATTATTCGTTTATGTCAATATTAGCAATGGATTAAATTTATTTAGTCTATACCTTCAATAATTTAAGTCATTAAAATTAATTTCTGTAGGCGTTTTGTAAAAATCACCGAAAGGGAACTTTGAAGATTTGTGCTTTTTAAACAATTTCGAATCTCCAAAAATGAGGAGTTAACCCTACCTAATAGGCCGTCCCGAAAAAAATGAAAATGACTGCAGCGTTAGGCCTTAGTGCGGGAAAGTTGTGTCTTGGGATCAATAACAACTGTGCAAAATTTCAGCCCTGTGAGTTAATATCTTCTGTTCCGTCAAGAGCCTTGAAATTTCGAAATTTGATCAAAAAGTATAAAAATGATTTGATAGTGAATCACACTTTATTATACAGCATTCTTAGATTAAGATTCCGAAAATAGAGAATGTAACATGCTTGTGCGAGAGGTATATGCAGCTTTTCGCCCACCCTATGACAAGAGAGTGACTCAGAACTCACCACACGAAGGTGGCTGCATGTCGAATTCCTCTCTAGCCCACCCAACCACCCTACCTTGTGGACTAGAAGACGGAATTTATAGACTTGATGTAGTGGAAAAATGGGATTTGTACTCAAAGGCGGGCATATGAGTGCGCGACTCAAGTGTGGCTCGAATGAAGCCATCCCTTGCGTCGACTCCAATGACTTTGTTGGATGCCTCTGTTACGAGCTTTACCATACGCTCCACAGCCTGAGTGTGGCAAGGGTATGCCTCAAAGTCCCAGGATTTGGGGATCTTTCCCTCCTCCAGCATTTTTTTCAGGGAAATGGTTTCAACAGAGTCCAGTACAGGTGGTGAAGTTATTGCACATTCGTCCCAATTGATCAAGTCGGCATAATCGGTAGCATCGAAATTCAACGAAGGTGGAGAACATTTTCGGATTTCTACCGACTTTGGTTTCTCACGTGCTGCCAGCACTCTACGCATAGCAAGTTTTCTGATGTTGTCTCTGTCATCAGTTAACATAGCCAAAAGGACGTTTTCTGGTAAGGCGAAGTATGCATTATTTGAAATTACCTTATCAATGATTGACCTGTATTTCTTGGCTAAGTAACGCGAGGATTGAATAAATTGCCATACATGACGAGCACCATACTTAACAGAATGTTCCCCTTTGATTCTGAACCATGATGGTGCATAAACCTTGAGAATAAAGTTAACAAGCAACTTCAAATGTGCACTGGGCTGTCGGGTGGAAACGTAAAGCCTCAAGATTCTATTGGCTGTGGTCAACCATCGTGAAAGATTAAGTGCACCTGGTTCTGACTTCAGAAGATCTTCGGGAACCACACCAACCTTAATGGCAGAAGCAATCCTCAACAAATATTTTTGATCCTTACTGAGAATGGATGGGTCAATACCAGGAAGCTCACAATCAATGGCTTTGAAGCAAATTACTGGAAGGTTCTCACATCCTTTCAAATTTTGGCCGATGATACCACAATAGGCCCTTGGTCCAGAAGTGTGCCCATCGACATGAGAGAAAAGATGCCGGAAAGGCAGCTCATTGAAATGTAATAAACAAATAATCCACTGAAGTGGCCTGCCCAATTTAACTTCTAGGAGTCTGATGGCACCTCCATGAATACCTGTATTTACAACAGTTCCGTCGCAACCTACGACGCGAATATGTGCTACACCACCAGGAACTTCTTCATCTAAGTAAGTATAAATACTTTCTGAAATGTCAGCACTACAGCCTGACTTTGGCGATACGTGGCCGAGATATTTAGATCCTGGTTCTTTGACCAGTGAATAATGATCTTCCTTTATAGTTTTTTGAAAGTATTTGGCGCCGTGCTTTTCTCTAAACAAGGTGTTATCATGGCGGCCATCAAAATACAAACCTGTTAGATGACCATTATTATCTTTCTGAGCTGCTACTTTAAGTTCTTTTCCTGTGCGTGTTTTTTCTCGGGAGATCTTGTTCTTATCAATGATACGTGTTCTGTCTGTTTCGGATATGAAGCCCATGTCTTCAAGAAGAGCTGACCCGAAAGCCGCAGCTCCCCTGTGTGAAATATTGTATCTCTGAGCAACAATTACAGCGTTTGTGAGTTTCAATCTCATTTGACTACTATTAGAAACAGATGTGGTTGGCTTATACTCTTTGTCAAAAGTCAAATTATCGTCATCACTGCAATCGGTTTCTTGAACCATCTGTGACGTGGTAGATGACGAAGGAGTACCCGCGGAAGTACTTGGAGTAGATCCGTTATTATACTTACGCTCTAGTCTTTTATTAAGTTTTAATGATTGAACAGCATCTACCCTGCCCACGCCCATTTTTCTCTCAGTTCTTTGATCAATAAGAAATTGTTGCTCAATTTTAGGCACCTTTTTTTCTTTAGGACAGTGACAAAGTTCATTAAAACCTAAGCATTTGCATGCTGTGACATCAAACAATTTTTCAGCTTCTTGTTTGAATACTGCAATTCTAGCTTTTACAGTTTGACTTTCATTCTCTCGTTTAATCACATCTTTAATACTAATGTACTTTTTGTGATACGATTGTATCATCGCAATAATACGCTGTCGAGAAAGGGTGGGGATAGATGCTACCTCATAGATCTGTTCAAGCTTTGTAGCAACTCTCTCTACAATAGCTGAGAAATGTGGTTCCCTATTACCACCTGATTCAAAACCTATAACCCACCGTTCGTGTAAACAACGAGAAATTACATCCTTGTATGTTGGGAGGACACGTTTAGAACTGAAATCAGTTGGAGGACCAAAAAAGGGACCATTTACAGATCGCCTGAAGGCAAATTTTGACGATTTGCTGAGACTCATTGTTTACGCTGTGATGGCAGACGCAATTCAGCACCCCAAAAACGTCTCCAGACAAAAGCAGGACTAAGACTGACGTGGGCTGAGGGTGGAAGAACTACGCTGACAAGTGACACGGTTAAGGAGGTACTGTCGTTTGCTGAGAAGATTGTGTCCAACGAGCAGACAGGCAAGAGCTGGTGTCGAGGTTTGCACTTCGGTCGCATTGGCTCGCATCGCTTGTGTCTCGTTCGCTCTCTTCCCTATTAGCCGACGCGACATCTATGAATCGGTAAGTAGCACCACGTGCCTCACGTGACGAAGAAACCGAACGGGACGCGCCCTCGGACGCAATCTTCTCAGCAAACGACAGTAGATACAAGTAATAAAAGTCACTTATCATTGCGCAATCGCACTTCGCGCAAAATTGTAAATTTTGTAAAACTTTTCTTATCGTATAAACGGCTTTGAAGAATACTTTACATTCAATACTGACGACACTGAAGTTAACAACAATACGGATAATGACTTATAAGCAATTTTTACACTTTTTACTCAAATTTCGAAATTTCAAGGCTCTTGCCGGAACAGAAGATATTAACTCACAGGGCTGAAATTTTGCACAGTTGTTATTGATCCCAAGACACAACTTTCCCGCACTAAGGCCACAGTCATTTTAATTTTTTTCGGGACGGCCTACTACCTAATTTCATCTGGACTACCATATACATATGTATTTCAATATCATGAAAATCCGAGACATCGAGGATTATAGAAAAGTATCACATCTGCCTTTATCTTCCACGCTCAACGCAATGCACTCCAAACTCCCTTTGATGTGTGGCAGAAAACCGACAACGGTCGGCTCAGGCCATGTGCCTTCGCCGTCATTCGCGAGTCGGGTCGCATGCGCCGAGTCACCACGAATGGCCCGTCCACACCAGCATATGCGATCACGCTCAACGTTTCTGACGTAGAAGCATGCGGCCCTGGCTACCGTTTCACCCGTCCACATCAGAATATTCGTGCGCGCTCAGCCTGCTCAGCGTATACTCATTCAGGTCTGGACCCGGCTTTACATATACATTCCATTTACAATCATGGGAGAATTCGTGCAAGTAGAACGCCAATTATTGGATCAATCTGCACGATTGATTTCGCGGGAAGAGTACCTCGCGTGGGAAGAACGGTGCAACGAGTGCATAGAATCGTTGGAAGGACACAGCCGAGTGAAACGTCCCCGATTATCGATCAGCGTTCGACAATCGTTGGTTGTTCGAATCGCGCGATTCGAAGGATTGAAATATTCGTTGCGCGGACGTTTCGTGCGCGAAGGTGCCGGAAATTCTAGCACAGGACTTTTGTGGCGCGGAAATAGACACTGCGTTCGATACCCGCATATTAACTGGTGCCGTGCTAAATTCGAACTATATCGAGCCGCGCAACTTCCTCCAGAATGCGGGGACCATTGTGTTGGAGCATGTGCAGGACGCTTTGAGGAAACATCGAAACCTCAAAGTGAACACGGTGTTCAACGGTGAATTTGTGGCGGGCGACAAGCGTGCTTGTAAAAGCATCAATACCCGGAACTGCGACCTCTTCCGCACATCCGATCTGCAGGAATGGTACCAGCGATGCGTCGTCGAACCCACCCTGGCATCGCTGGAAGAGTTCCAGGAACGCGACAGCGGATGGGCATTGACGAGAATTTTCAATCTGACAGTCAATATCAACAAGTATAATCCACTACGCACCGGGTGCCACTACAAGTTGCCGCGGGAATTAATGCTGAAGAACGCAACGATCAGTGTGCAATCCTCAGACAACGCCTGTTTCGCGTGGGCAGTGGTCGCCGCTCTACATCCTGCGGAAAGAAATGCCGATCGTCCAAGTTCGTACCCCGACTATGCTTCCACGCTAAATCTCCAGGGCATTGAGTTCCCAATGTCTCTGGCACAGATTGCGAAGTTTGAACGGCTGAACGAAATCTCCATCAACGTCTACACCTTTGAGATGGAGGAGAAGAAGGGGTCAACGGTCTTTCCACTGCGTCTCACCAATCAAAAGAGGGATAAACACGTCAATATGCTCTACACACCTAATCAAGAGCACGGTGATGTAGGGCACTTTGTATGGATCAAGAACTTGTCCCGACTGGTGAGCACGCAGCTGAGCAGACACAAAGAAAAAAAATTCATCTGCGACAGGTACGTATATAAACTTATGAAATGCGCCGCGAAAAAAAAATTAAATAAAAAAAAAATTTTTGTTTTTACAGCTGCATGCATTACTTCAGCTGTGCCGAGAAATTATATTAAATTGCGATTCATCGATTTGTACAAATTTCTCAACACCAGTCTCGACAAATTAGCATCTTTTCTTAGCACAGATCAATTAAAAATTTTACGATCTCAATTGGAAACATTATCCGCCGATGATTTTAATTTATTGAGGCGAAAGGGTGTCTTTCCGTACGAATACCTTGATTGCGCGAACAAGCTGCAGGATCCGTGCTTGCCACCGCGCGAATCATTCCACAGTTCGTTAACGGGTGAGACTGTATCTGAGAGCGATTACGCGCACGCTGAGACTGTCTGGCAACGTTTCGAGATTAGAACCTTGGGTGAATACGCTTGGGTTCAGCGCATTATTACACTTTACCTGGTTTCACGTGGGATGCTATGCTAAAACATACCAAAATTATGTTCGAATTGCTCACAGACGTCAATATGGTCATGTTTGTCGAACGCGGTATACGCGGTGGTTTAAGTCAATGTTCCGGAAGATATGCACATGCCAATAACAAGTACATGTCATCTTACGACACATTGGAAGAGTCATCGTACTTGATGTATTTTGACGTGAATAATTTGTATGGATGGGCAATGTGTCAACCTCTGCCGTACGCTAAATTTCAATGGGTCGCAGATGTCGCAAATTTTAACATGTCTTCAATCGGTGTCGATTCACCCACAGAATACATTCTCGATGTAGATCTGGAATATCCGCAACGTCTGCACAACATTCATGCCGATGTACCGTTCTGTCCGACGCGTGCCAAACCACCTGGCAGCAGACAGGACAAGTTACTCGCGACGGTATACGATAAGCAGCGTTACGTTATTCATTATCGCAACCTGCAGCAGTGCATGCATCACTGTCTTCGTATTACAAAGGTACACCGCGTGCTTCAATTCGCTCAATCCCCCTGGCTCCGCGATTACATCGAACTCAACACACGGTTTAGAACAAGCGCGACAAACGACTTTGAAAAAAATGTGTACAAATTGATGAACAACGCGGTATTCGATAAAACCATGGAAAATGTACGAAATCATGTGGATGTAAACTTTTAACGCATTATCCCAATGCATTTTTACATGCAATTTTACATGCGTTAAAAGTTTTACATCCACATGGGCGATGTGGCGCGGAGGCACTGATCGCGAAACCGAATTTCCACAGCCGAAGTGTTTTTTCGAAAAATTTAATAGCTGTTGAATTGCGAAAGCTCGAGGTGTAATTCAACAAACCGATATACGTGGGTATGTGCATTCTGGACATATCAAAAATTTGTTTGTACGAATTTCACCACCAGTACATGTCGCCCAAGCATGGAACAAATTGTAAAATTCTATACACAGACACAGACAGCCTCCTTTATCACATTCGATGCGACGATATCTATGAATCTATGAAGCACAATATCGACAGATTCGACTCCAGCGATTATCCCATCGACAATGTATATAATATGCCGCGCTTAAATAAGATGGTTCCAGGGCTGATGAAGGGCGAAAATAACGGTGCGATAATGACCGAATTCTCGTAGGTCTTAGAGCGAAAATGTATGCACTTCGCGTAGACTGTAAAAAAGATACGAAGAAAGCGAAAGGCGTCAAGACCAACGTCATAGCCAGAACGATAACTTTCGACGACTACACGCAGTGCTTGGAAAGGGAGATCGAAATGGTTCGCAGACAATCGTGCATACGGTCTAAATTGCACAAAGTGTACACCATTTCGGAATCCAAAATCGCTCTCAGTCCGCACGACGACAAGCGATATATCGTACCCGATTCGACCGACACTCTGCCCTGGGGACATTATAATATACCCTTGTGAAGTAGAAACTATTGTATTTATTGTATAATATTCTTCGCACATGTATGGAAATAAAAAAAAAATTATTTGCACATGTATACAGGGTGTCCCGAAAATGCTGCGTTTCCTTAAAGGGGGTGATTCTGGGGGTGATTGCAAACAACTTTTTCCTTTGCGAAAGTGCTCTCCGATGTTTCGTTAACGAGATATTAAGGGGTTAGGCCACCTTGGACGGGGCAAAATTGCAGTCATTTTCGGCATTTTTTTTTAGGAAGATAATGAAATAAACAAGAAGTTTAATATGTACTCTGTTATTATACAACTCTCGCCAGAAAAAATCGTATTTTTTATTCTTACAAAATGGCGGCGGTAGAGTCGTGATACGCAAGATCTTGAGGAGCGACGTTTTAAACGGTGTTCAATCTCACGGCTATACCGTTTGACCTAGAACACAAAACCAAAGAGATTTATATTCTGCATGCCTAAACCTATGGAAGTACGTAGGAAAATCCAGAAACATTAATTTGTCTCGAAATGGCGACCATGGGGAGAAAAAAATGCATTTTTTTTTTACAAAATTGTCAATTGCCAAGAACATATTCAAGATATCGCAAAACTCCTACGTACTTCCATAGATTATTCATAAGAGAAGAGTGTCTCCAAATTTCAAATCAATCGGATGAAAATTGTGGAAGTTATGCGAAACACCGTTTTGAAAATGTCATTTCGAGAAAAACGCGTTGAAAGTTTTACTTCACATTTTTTACGAATAAAGTGAAAAAATGCAACTTTACCTTTACTCGGCGATTCCTGCGCCATATAACTGCCCTTCCAAATTGACGTCAGCCTGTTCAGACTCTTTTCTAAAAGATTTTGAACTTTTTCGAGCCTCTTTTGTCGCGTCCGACATAGCGCGCTCAGCAGCCTTGATGCGACTCGCGTCTGCCTCCATGCAAAAATTGTAGCAATTTGGTCCAACTGTCATTTGCAATATCTCCATAATTTCCATTAAACTTATGAAGCCGTCATTAAATGTGCAAACTGCTATATCTGCTGCAACATCGACCAGTAGTTTGCCGCTAGATGTAGTTTTGGGTGCTATCGACCACACGACTGAGTTGAACGATTCGTTGTTGTTTTGAGTATAGCCTCCTAAACAACGATGCAATAAATCGTTTCTGCTCAGTTCTTCATATACTGGCTTTATATGATCGAAAACCATTTTACTCATTGGCGGTTTATGCACATATGTGGCTAGTTTATTAGAAGCTTTTGCTTTCTGCCACGTACACCACGAAGTCTCGCCAACCGGGCATCTGTCGTGCTGCGGATTTGCATCCGTTGAAATTTTGTGGTAAACAGTGACCCATATTGGGCCCAAACATGGGTTTTCCAAAACTTGCATACCCCATTGAGTACCCTCATAAAATGAAAAAAAAATTTGGCCCAGATCTCCAGTATTGGCTGCCCTAATAAAATTTACAACCCTGTTCCTACTATGCCTCGACGGTAATGGTACGGCGTTTAATAGCTGCCATGGTCTAAACTATTGTTACTACCTTCTATATTTATACACTGAAACTTTTATTCGTCAGGTAAAGCCGCTTTTCATTCCTGACGAAGTCAGGCGGCCGCGGTAGCGCAAGCCGCGCCAACAAGCCCGGGCGCGCTTCGATAAACCGGCTCTAAACTCATTTTAAAACTTCAATTTCGTATTGAAACTAATTGTATCTTATTCTTAAGACTATAAAGTATAATTTAAGACGAAAAAAAAAATTCTATTTTTTCGAATTTCCAAGGTGGCCTAACCCCTTAATAAAAAGCACCGACCAATCACAGCGCGAGTTTGACGGCCGAGTTCCCGCGCTAGCGTGGCTACGAGCCGCGCTGCGACTGCGAGCAAGCAACTCGGCATGCATCGAAGAAACTTGCGTTGAATGGCAAATGAAAAAGACGTAACAAATAAAATCGAACATGTTGTCATGGTTTGTTCGTCATTTAAAGTGAATAATGAATAAAGGATAAATGGATGAAAATCACGTGTAACGTAAAAAGACGAATACGCAGTTTTTTTTTAGAAGATTCGAAAATAATAATTATTTGAAGTGGGAGGATAAGGAATACGTAAATTTCCTTGTTAAATTAACGAAAGGTGATACTCGTTCGTTATTATGATAAAAATCCGTAATTCAATAACGGCCAGCACTGTTGGTGGTAACGAATAAGTCTGTTTAAAAAGCCCGAATAAATGTTATCGTACGGGAATTTAGAGAATTATCGCCGGAAATAAGCCATCGCTTGCGTTAAATTTAAAAATGAATTATCACTAATAAAGTAACTAAAACTCACCCTTGTTGGAAATTCACCTGCAGCTTGAAAATCTGTGCCACAGGGTCACTGAACCGATCCTGGTCATCGATGGACGAGCTCCGTGCACAGCTGGTTCCAGGTATCCTTACATTCCCACTACCTAAAGTTAAGGGTCGCAATGTCAGGTGCGTCCAGGTCAACGTACCGAATATTCACTTCACTGCACGGCTACTAACACTGATGACTTTAATTGCTTTTCAAGAGCGTGTTGTTCCTACGTTTTAAAAATTGTGGCCCCCGAAGGGGCCGGTTGTATTCAATTTAAACAGTGCTCCACGTGGCCACCGCCATTCTCGATGCACGTTTCAGCGCGGAGAATCAACTGCCTTTAGACACCCTGTAAAGTTTGCGGCGTTATGTTGGCCACCGCTGCGTGAATAAGCGCGACGGCTTCTTCAGGGGCATCCACCGGCTGACGATACACTTCATTCTGAAATCATTGTTGTACAACAAATACAAAACGTAAGTAAAAAAAAGAATTCCTACAACAAGAATAAGTAAAGAGTAACAGCAATAATCAAATTACCTTCAGGTAGCCCCAGAAGAAAAAATTCAGCGGATTCATATCCGGTGACCGTGGGCGCCACGCAACGTGGGCCTCTCGCCCGCCGCGGCCGATCCACCTGTCCTGAAAGGTTTCACCTAAATAAGCGCGGACATTATCGGCGTAATGTGGCCCAGGTCCGTCATGCTGGTAGTACATGTTTTGTCGGATCTCATATGGAATATCGTCCATAAGATCCGGCAGAACATGTTCTAAAAAACATTTATACGCGCTGGGCCGTCCAGCCTGTCTGGAAGAATGTACGGCCCAACGATAAATTCGTCACAAATGCCAGCCCATAGGTTGATCGACCAACGGACTTATGCTGCACATGGACGAAGCGCTAGGGGATTTTCGTCGCTCCACACATGCATATTGTGGAAATTGAAGCAACCTTCTCAGTTGAAAATTGCTTCATCCGTCCACAATATGTATTTGGTGAACGACGGATTCCTTAGCACTTCTCCCAAGAGCCACCTGGAATGCTGAATCCGTAGGATGTAATCCCCGGCGTGCAAATGTTGCACCCGTACATGTTTGTACGGATGAAACCTGCGATCCGTGAGGATTCGGTGTATTGTCGTCCTGCTGACACTAGAACAAGATGCAAGAAACATCCACTATTAGATAACATTTTTTTCTTTTTTAATAATTGCTGCAGTTATTTTGAACTGTCACTTACTCTAGGCGACGGCTCAAGACGCGCACACTGATGGTTGAGTCGGCTTCAACGGCATCGAGGATTCGCTCGATGGTGCCCAGATTTCGCGCTGTTGCGGGTCTGCCCACCTCGCTGTCTGGCGGCATCATGGACCCCGTCGAGTATAGCCGCGACGCTACCCGGCGAAATGTATCCTTGCTTGGAGTTTCTATGTCAGGATATTCTAGCGCAAATGCTCGCGCAGCAGCACTTGCGTCCCCGTTGTTCTGGGCGTACACCCAGATCATCCTGAAGTATTCTTGGGCCGTGTACATTTCTGTGTCGCGATTGCTAGCTGACTGACAGGATTTTTTCCAAGCAACTTCCGCTACCCCCAAGTAGCTTCTCTGGTTCCATTATGAGTTAACTCCCACCAGGGCAAGAGGCTTTAGGTAAAAAGAAGCCAGCACATTTTCGGAACACGTGTTTTGCAGAAGTGCAACGAACATTTTCACAAAAGCCCGCGCTCGGTTCTTCTACTGCCAATGTACCCATTGCTTCGAGATAGAAAACAGACACCACGTGTATCGGTTCGAAAGGGTCCGAAGGGAAGAGACAGTCTTCGAGTTGCTATAAAGAAGAAAATGCATACCATTCCTGATTCCCCTTTCCGATACCCTGAGTTTACGACTGCTACGAAGCGGAACCAATTAAGTCATAAATTATCCGAAACTGTAGGAAACCGTTCTCTACCGCCGACTCGCCGGACAATAAACCGCGACCCTGGCGAAATGCTCTGGCTGATCAGCCTGATTAATTTTGAAGAACTATAAATTACAGAGTATTATCCAACATCAATACGCCTCGCGGAAAGACACAGGAAGAGAAGGGGTAGTCCGCTGACTGCGCGTAGTGAACACTTTTGTGAAAGTGTTCGTTGCACTTCTGCAAAACACGTGTTCCGAAAATGTGCTGGCTTCTTTTTACCTAAAGCCTCTTGCCCTGGTGGGAGTTAACTCATAATGGAACCAGAGAAGCTACTTGGGGGTAGCAGAAGTTGCTTGGAAAAAATCCTGTTAGTCAGCTACCAATCGCGACGCAGAAATGTACACGGCCCAAGAATACTTCAGGATGATCTGGGTGTACGCCCGGAACAACGGGGACGCAAGTGCTGCTGCGCGAGCATATGCGCTAGAATATCCTGACATAGAAACTCCAAGCAAGGATACATTTCGCCGGGTAGCGTCGCGGCTGTGCTCGACGGGGTCCATGATGCCGCGAGACAGCGAGGTGGGCAGACCCGCAACAACGCGAAATCTGGGCACCATCGAGCGAATCCTTGATGCCGTTGAAGCCGACTCAACCATCAGTGTGCGCGTCTTGAGCCGTCGCCTAGAGTAAGTGACAGTTCAAAATAACTGCAGCAATTATTAATTAAGAAAAAATGTTATCTAATAGTGGATGTTCTTGCATCTTGTTCTAGTGTCAGCAGGACGACGATACACCGAATCCTCACGGATCGCAGGTTGCATCTGTACAAACATGTACCCTGTAAAGTATCTTGAGTAAAGGAAGCCCCTGCGCTTATTCACGCAGCGGTGGCCAACATAACGCCGCAAACTTTACAGGGTGTCCAAAGGCAGTTGATTCTCCGCGCTGAAACGTGCATCGAGAATGGCGGTGGCCACGTGGAGCACTTTTTAAATTGAAAACAACCGGCCCCTTTCGGGGCCACAATTTTTAAAACGTAGGAACAACACGCTCTTGAAAAGCAATTAAAGTGATCAGTGTTAGTAGCCGTGCAGTGAAGTGAATATTCGGTACGTTGACCTGGACGCACCTGACATTGCGACCCTTAACTTTAGGTAGTGGGAATGTAAGGATACCTGGGACCAGCTGTGCACGGAGCACGTCCATCGATGACCAGGATCGGTTCGGTGACCCTGTGACACGGATTTTCAAGTTGCAGGTGAATTTCCAACAAGGGTGAGTTTTAGTTACTTTATTAGTGATAATTCATTTTAAATTTAACGCAAGCGATGGCTTATTTCCGGTGATAATTCTCTAAATTCCCGTACGATAACATTTATTCGGGCTTTTTAAACAGACTTATTCGTTACCACCAACAGTGCTGGCCGTTATTGAATTACGGATTTTTATCACAATAACGAACGTCTATCACCTTTCGTTAATTTCCTGTTACATTACCTTTTCGTGGCTACGTTATTAACACAAGGAAATTTACGTATTCCTTATCCTCCCACTTCAAATAATTATTATTTTCGAATCTTCTAAAAAAAAACTGCGTATTCGTCTTTTTACGTTACACGTGATTATCATCCATTTACCCTTTCTTCATTATTCACTTTAAATGACGAACAAACCATGACAACATGTTCGATTTTATTTGTTACGTCTTTTTCATTTGCCATTATACGCAAGTTTCTTCGATGCATGCCGAGTTGCTTGCTCGCAGTCGCAGCGCGGCTCGTAGCCAGTGATTGGTTGGTGCTTTTTATTAATATCTCGTTAACGAAACATCTGAGAGCATTTTCGCAAAGGAAAAAGTTGTTTGCAATCACCCCCAGAATCACCCCCTTTAAGGAAACGCAGCATTTTTGGGACACCCTGTATGTATCATTGTATTATTATTTGTTACAATATATTATTTTTATTTATCCAAGAATTATGCGATTTATCAAACCCCAACCACTTGACGTACGAGCTATTCCACGTCAAAACGGATAGAGGGAAACTTTAGTTTCACCGATTCTCTTCAAAATTACAGTATGTGTCGATAACCTTGCAAAAATAAAGTATACTGAATTATAGAGGCCTATGTCTAATAGTTTTCGAAATATTTAATGTTAAAATCTTAAAAATTGGAACAAAATCGGCTGCCGCGTCATCACTTAAACTGTAATATCTCGGTCATTTTTACAGATAATGTCTCCGCCATGGGCTCATGTTAAAGCTGAAGGAATGCTTTCTCAACCCGTATATAGAATATTGTATTTATTGTTAATAATCTTGACAGTAATTGATGTTAAAGTTTCCAATCTCGATTTGACGTCGTTCCCATCCATGTTCCGGCTTGAAAAAATACCATTCAATTCGTTGAGCCTTTAACTAATAAATGCGTTTTTCAAAAAAGTGGAGAGATTTTGGGAACAGTTAACAAAAAAATAAAACTTACGATAGTGCACACCGCTTAGAACTGCATGGATCCCATGCTCAGTCCGCACGCACGCGTTTTCAAAACAATCGCCTAGTGTAGGAAAGTATTTATATACGATGCGACAAAACAAACTTTTCGTTCAGTGTTTTCGGTATTCTCGACAAACATAATAGGAATATCTACTTACCATACAAAAGGTTAGCAATAGTAGGTAGCTTTTAGTGATTCTTCCTTTTCTTTTTTTACATGTTGTCACTGAACAAAAAGTTTGTTTTGTCGCATCGTATATAAATACGTTCCTACGGTAGGCGATTGTTTTGAAAGCGCGTGCGTGCGGATAGACCATGGGATCTGTGCAGTTCTAAGCGGTGTGCACTATCGTAAGTTTTATTTTTTTGTTAACTATTCCCAAAATCTGGTATTTTTTTCAAGCCGGAACATGGGTGGGAACGACGTCAAATCGGGATTTGAAAGTTTAACATCAATTACTGTCAAGATTATTAACAATAAATAAAATATTCTATATATGGGTTGAGAAAGCATTCCTTCAGCTTTAAAATGAGCCCATGACGGAGACATTATCTGTAAAAATGACCGAGATATTACAGTTTAAGTGATGACGCGGCAGCCGATTTTGTTCCAATTTTTAAAATTTTAACATTAAATATTTCGAAAACTATTTGACATAGGCCTCTATAATTCAGTATACTTTATTTTTGCAAGGTTATCGACACATACTGTAATTTTGAAGAGAATCGGTGAAACTAAATTTTCCTTCGATCCGTTTTGACGTGGAATAGCTCGTACACTTATCCCCCTTCCTACGTATGACTTTTTCCACTAGATACATATCAGGATCGGTGACGCATTGCAGCTCGTATTCGTAGAATCCTCCAGCAACAGGTTTTCCACAGGAATCGACGAGCAGATACGTCGCGGGATCAGCTGCTTGTACTTTGGCTATCTTAAACACCTCCGTTGTCCAATTCGGCGTATAGCCTTTATCGAAGATGGTTTTAAATTTGCTCACGCGCACAAAATCGCCCAACTTGAATCTCGCTGGAGCTGCGATCTTTACGTTGTTGTACACGGTGGCTAGCAGCTTGTCGGCGATCGCAGGGGTAACATCGCAAGGACGCATTTTGATGGTTCTATGTTTTCGCGCGTTATACTCTGCTAGAAGACTTGATAGCAAATCGATCCATCTGTAGGTTCCATTGAGCGTAAACATTTTCCACATATTGTTCTTCAAAGTTCGATTGAAACGTTCCACGACGGAGGCCTTCATCACCGAATACATCGAATAATGATTAATGTCATGCTTTGCCAATAGTTTCTGCACATCAGCGTTGAAAAATTCTTTTCCTTGATCGGTTTGCAAATTTTTCGGATATCGATCTCTAAATATATTTGCAAACGCTTTAGTCACCTCAGCGCCACTTTTAGACTTCAACGGCATCGCCCAGGCATACTTGCTCAGCACATTGATGACGGTGAGTATGTAGTGGTGACCTTGGTTGAATCGCGAGTAAGGACGCATTTCTACAACGTCAGCTTGCCACAGATCGTCATATCCGTGCACTATGACGCGCCTCCGCGGGAAATGTCTTCGAGCTGGAGCGTGCAATTCCTCAACGAGTTGTCGCTTCTTGCGACCATGGTTTTCTTTACTCTTGGATGTCGATAATGGTGGCACGTTTGATCGCAGAGGTGTCTTCGACACGAATGATGCGATAATTATCGTGTACGCGCATTATGTGCTCCCCATCGGTCGGAGGAAATTCTGGACAAGATCAACCGTCTCGCACGATTCTCCTTCGCAGCGTTGCTGTGGGATAGAATTCGACGCCTGCGATATCTTTTGAACGCTGTTTTGCAACGTCAGCATATCTCTCTGAAACACGACCAGCTTCTTCTGCAAATCTTCCTGTTGCTCTCTCAAAAGTTTAATGCTCTTTTCCATATACAGTTTATTGACAGCATCGGTGTCAGCTGTGGGTTGCGCTACCCGTCGAATCTTGCGTGATTTTGCATCAAAGTCAACACCGGTCATGCAAAGAGCGTTATCTCGTATGTAATTTCGAAGCAAACCGTTCCATTTGTAGTAGTCCATTCCAGCTGTTCGACTCTTCTCGAGCGACACCCCAAATTTGTTGATCGGCATCTCGATGCATACAGTGCGCGTCATCGGCGTGCGGTTTAATTTATGCAATGTGGCCCGCCTCGCGAAGTTCCTCCTCGATGGATGCGATTTCGTTATCGAGACGCGTGTGACCTGCCGCGCGCGATGCAATGAGCAATTTAAGTCTATCGACCAGCTCGTTGGGATCGTCCCAGTGCACATAATCGATCTTGTTATCGTTTACCGTCATGAGTCGTGGTGTCCTTATACCTTTCCCTGCCCTTCTAGCAGATGAACTGGGGACTAGCGGCGCAATTACATATTTGTACTTGTATCTCCTGTTGCTCAATATGCGATTGTGATCACCATGTTTGTGTCTGTGAGCGTTCGTCGCAAACAGTATACTTTTGTATTTTTGTTTATCGGCCTCGGTGTATACAGCATCGTCTGGATTGCTCTTAAAAATCAGTTCGTAAAGGCCGGGCGTTCCCTTGTATCTTACACCATCGATGAGTATATTATCATCCTTGTCCATATCGAAAGCCTTATTCCCAAGCATCATCTTATTATCGGTAAAGTATACACCGTATACATAGTCTATGTTCTTATTTTTATTCCCACTTAGGATTACATCTATGTATTTTTGCCCCAGCGGACCGAAATAACTGCGAAGCGCTTCTTGTCCCTCGGATGTTCGAAGTTGTTGTCTAATTGATGTCACAAATTATTCATTGGGAGAAGTTTCGAAAACGTCATCATCATAATCATCATCATCAATGGCTGAGAGCAATTGTACAGGAGGAATTGTATTTATTGGCGTGATAGGGACCGTAGGCTCGTTTAACGTAGTATTCTGTCGTTTCCGCTTCGATTGAACTGGTGTGGAGGTTACGAGTGAATAATCCGATGACGCGCGCGATTTCCTCTTTCTCTTCAACGTCGATGTGTTCCCTTTCTGGTGAATTTTTGTTTTAGGCGTTAATGTTTCATTCTCTTCACCGTCAATGCTCACTGGTGATAATGTGCTTGCCTCTGTCACGTCCCGGGTTAAGGATTTAATGGGACAAATGACATAGGGGGTTTTACATAAAATCCAGGCGCGAATCTATAGTTCAGCGCACCGGGAGGCGAGGAAATCAGGTATTTGACGATGTAATTCTGCACACCAGCCTTTTCGAACGTCAGGCGAGAAATGTGAAATTCTGCACGCTAATCGTCTCGAACGGCCGGGAGAATGTGAGATTCAGGAGATTGAAGATTTAGAGAAGGTCATGCGAGAAATGTTTAATTCTGCACAGTAACCATTTCGAACGTCAGGCGATAAATGTTTAATTCTGCACAGTAACCATTTCGAACGTCAGGCGATAAATGTGAAATTCTGCATTCGAAATAATCGTTTCGAACGGCAGGCGAGTAATGTTTAATTCTGCACACTCAAGATTTAGGGTAAATCAGGCGAGCAATGTTCAATTCCTCGAATGGATTTTGGGTGTTTTAATAGGAAAGGGACGTCGGTGGTTTTGACTGCTTTAGTCATTTAGAGGGTGTGAGACGTGTTCTCGATTTAAGAGATTTGTGGGGCGAGGGACTTGTTAAGATTCGATGTGAGAGAGGAATTTGTGCCGCGTTGGGCGAATAAGGGAAGGAGATTTAATGATTGACCGTCTTGAGATGGGGACCGCTAAGGTACATCGCCAAGGCGGCCGGGGTCATGGAAAAGGGGTAAGAATTGAGGTTTGGAGAAGATTTGAGTGGAGTTGTAGATTGATTTATAAAAGAGTTGAAATAACCGCGCGCGAAACGTCACACCTCTGTGGTATTTTTCACTATATGTTTCAAGGGTTCGACGATAGGTTTAAAATATCTCTCCAACGCGATATCTTCCTCCATCTTGCCAGTCTTCAATGCCAAGTGTTTCTTGCGAATGGCTGCACTAGTTTTTGCAATTTCCTTCGCTATCCTTTCGCGATCCTTTACCTCCAGACTATCGATATCAATAATCATCGTTGTACCGCAGACGTTGCTTTCTCATCGAAGTGTTGACAGCGATTGACCATCTCACGGTATGGCAAACTCGTTAAATCCCTTTCTATAACGTCCATTGGATATCGCGCTATCCTTGTCTATTACCACGAAACCATACTCTTGTTGCCAACAATTACGACACAACGCACAGAAATCCTCGTATGACATATCGGTGTTTACGTGATCGTTGTACACATGTTTCAAGTTGGTACCATCCTGCTTAAACAGAATCAACAGATTCGCATTGTCGCGTATAAGGTGTTTAGGAATCTTTGCATACGTCTGACAGAGATAGAAGCAGTCACCGTTCGAGTGACGCCCCATTGCAAAGTACTCTCGTATCGTATTTTGCTTGTCACATGCCACGTCATCAAAGATAAAAATAGAATTCGGAAGTGATTCGCTCGGTGGGATGACGTCACTGTTATTCGAAAACGTAAAGTAGCCAATTTCATCTATCGGAGTCAATAAATTCTCCAAATATTGATATTTCGGCTGTTGCAGCGACTTGGAATACACATACACGTTCTCGAAGCGGACGCCGTGTGGACTTTCCAACAAGCTCACCAGCACGTTGGTTTTTCCACAATTCGATGGACCGCAAATAACACAGCGGATACTGTTTGGTAGCGTGCTACCGTGTCTACGCTTCGAATTCGGTGACATCATTTCCGATTTATCGTCAAAATTTGTCACGCGTATCCTTACAGGTTGTCGCACGAATCGCATCCTCAATGTGAACTGTGAAAACTGATTTTCGAAGCGATGACACGTCCTATTTATTTATTTATTTATTTATTTCAACATGCACGGGACAATACCCTTTTATAAACAAGATGATGAAAAAGACGCAGAGTATAGACACACCATTCACAATAACATTAACAACGGCAACCCGAACCGGCATAGATGAAACAATATTAAGATGAGGCAAAGTAGTAATTGAATATAAATATTAAAACTATTAGCCATTAAATATGAAATATAAACTATTTATTGGTTCGCGCCGAAGCGAAAACACCTCAGTATTCAAAATGCTTCTGATCCTGTCGGATAATTGCGATATTCGAGACCTAACCCCTGAGCAGTTGAAGTATATACCAAAGATTATTCTACTCAGAGAGTTTGAAAGACACATTGATCAGTTGTGGGACAGGCTCCCCGAGCATATAAAAGCCGATTCTGAGGTTCAGCAGTATCGTCGGTGCTTGGAACATTATAATCGCCCTTGGCAGCGAATGCATATCGACGGTCCAGCACCATTGATTAAAAACTGTGGTGAATGTCGCCAACGAGAGTGAAGAAAGGTCGTGATTTGTTAAATCGGGCGATAAACGCGCTACATTTCGAATTACATATTCCTGGATATCAATTTTGTGGTCCAGGAACTCATCTGGCAAAACGATTGGCTAGAGGGGATCAAGGTATCAATCCGTTGGACACCGCGTGTCGCGAACACGATATTGCATATTCGCGTAGCAACGACCTCGACGAAAGGCACGCGGCAGATAACGTACTCGCTGACAAAGCGCGAAAACGCATCGTTGCGCGAGACTCGACTCTGGGTGAAAGAGGTGCTGCTACAGCTGTATGGGCAGCTATGAAGACCAAGACGAAAATTGGAATGGGGGTGAAAACAAAATCCCGCAAAAGTACTACGAAGAGAGCATCGAAAAAACGGATTCTTCCGGTGGCAAAACGGGGTGGCATATTACCACTTCTCCCGCTGCTAGGTGTTCTCGGATCATTAGCTGGTGGAGCGGCGGGGATAGCCAAGGCGGTAAACGATAATAAGGCGGCGCAACATCAGCTGCAGGAAATGCAGCGTCATAATCGCTCCATGGAAGGTCGCGGACTTTATCTCGCACCGTACAAGCGCGGACAGGGAATATCAAAACGAAAAAAAAACGTCGAAAAGAAAATAAAAATGCCTGTGGGCGTAACTACCGATGCACAATTGACTGAGTTGGCAAAACGTATGCGTATTCCATTCTTTAGAGGTGTTTTTATGCGTAACGCGCTACCAGCCGAAGGAGCACGTCGAAACGAGAGCGGTATCATAAATTTGGACAATGTCGAGGGGTCGGGAACTCATTGGGTAGCGTATGCGAAGAGAGGGTGTCGAGCTATATATTTCGACAGCTTTGGGAATCTTCGGCCGCCTAAGGAATTGGTACAATATCTGGACAAAGATGCTGTGAAAATCGAATACAATCGAACGGCTTATCAGAAGTATGATCAGAGCAATTGCGGGCAACTATGTCTACGCTTTCTACAAACGATCGGCACCAAATTTAAGGATTGACTTCCCACCACTCTGATTCAGTACTAATCGAGTCGTACAGCTTGGAATATGTCGCTAACGTTCACTCTAACCGGCAAGAGTAGCACCCTCGCGGTGAGCTACTTTCCACCCATAGATTTGAGCGACGATGATTACGAGCTTGGCCTAACAACCTTTGAAACTTATCATACAATACCAAACATCGACTCGAGCAACGATAAATTCTACTTCACCGCAAATTATGACATCGGCAACAGCGACGACGCCACTCCTGAATACATTACGATTCCCCACGGCTCCTACGAACTAGACGCCATTGCCAAGTATTTGAGGCAGCGATTACTCGAGCGGTTTCCTCAAAATCTCGGCGGCACCGATGCTAACGAAGGTGATGTGTATCCTATAGTGTTGCGTCCCAAAAACAATACCATGAAAAGCGAGCTGTACTGCTCATTCGCCGTAGACTTTACAAAGCGCAATAACATTGGATCGCTACTAGGATTCTCGACGAATCGGGTGTTGGAACCAGGTCGGTGGCACGAATCAGACGATCCGATTAATATCATGAACGTGAACATTATTCGCGTAGAGTGCAGCGCGACCACTGTCGCGTACAACAATGGAAAGCGCGTACATACGATACATGAATTTTCTCCAAGAGTCCCACCAGGATATAAGATATCGGAAACGCCCGCGCAGATCATTTACCTTCCAATCATTTCGGATCTAACGATACGGGTTGTGGAGCAAGACGGACAGCTGCTCGATTTTCAAGGTGAAGAGATTACCATCAGATTGCACGTACGACGGCGACGACGATAATACGTGTGGTGCGAACGAAAGAGATGCTTGTGTTGAACGACTCCAGACACTCGTTTCTTCCAAACCAAATTGTTTACAACATCAACACCAACAACAACAGCTCTGATGACGCTAAAAAGAAGAGACTCACTGCTGCGAACATTGCATTTTTGAAATCCTTGGGATTCATTGTGCGCAGTTGAGTTGAATAATGGTTGACATTCTAAGCATTGGGGGGAAGCCGACGTTTGATGATCGCATCGTCAAGCTCGAGTGTCACACATACAACCCATACGTCAACACAACGTTTGGGTACAGCGATGAGATAAGAATACCCATACAACAGCAGGATTTATACACATTGCCGTGTGAAAGTTTCCTCTATGTGGAGGGAAAATTGAAGATAAATAAGCCAAACGATACATTAACGGTGACATTGGGAAATAATTGCATGGCGTTCTTATTCGATGAGATTCGATACGAGCTGAATGGTGTGGAAATTGATCGCAACAGAAACGTCGGAATAACTTGCACGCTTAAAAACTATGTATCGCTGACATCTGGCGAAGACAAAAATATGGGGAATGCCGGATGGGGCTTGAAACGACGCGATGGGCTAAAAGTGAAATATCATTTCAATTTTTGTATCCCACTGAAATATTGGCTGGGATTTTGCGAGGACTACAAACGCATTATTATTAATGCGCGTCACGAATTGATTTTAATACGATCGCGCAACGATAACAATGTTCTAATTGGATCGCCGATGTTGGAACCAGAAATTCAATTAGTTAAAGTACAATGGCGGATGCCTCATGTGACGCTGAACGACGTTTATAAGCCATCGTGCTACATACTTTGGACAGTGGACGAAACCTGAGCATTTGTTTTTTTAATCGTGGGATATGTACGAGTATCCTCTCTTACAGAGCACTACCAAGCACTCATGGGCCGTGAAGGCATCTGCGCAGGTGGAGAAGCCGCGTGTCATTATCCTTGCTCTACAGACTGATCGAAAGAATGATATGTCCAAAGATGCTACTATGTTCGACAAATGCAAATTAACCAATGTAAAAGCTTTTCTCAACTCGGATTTTCACCCATATGATGACATGCAGGTGGACTTTGACATGGATAAGCATGCCATCTTCTTTCACATGTACACGCAATTCCGTAAATCATATTACAACTGTAACGATGGATTATTCACCGTGGCCGAATTTTTAGAATTTGGTCCCTTCGTGGTGATTGATTGCTCGCGACAAAATGAGTCGGTTAAAAGCGGCACCGTGGATGTGCGCATAGAATTCGAGTGTAAAGAGAACGTACCGGCAAATACTACGGCCTATTGTGTGATTCTGCACGATCGGGTGGTTGAATACAATCCGCTGACAAACGTGGTGCACAAAATTAATTAAATTGCCTGCCCTCTCCTGTGTCAAATTCGTACCAAAAATAAAATTTCATCGTGAAAATCGAGATGCTTTCCGAGAAAGACTGTATTCCCCCATCTGTCTTGGAAGCGAGCGGGCCTCTAAATTGTATCGATAATGTCCGCGCCAACATTTGTTGACCTGCAAGGGTTCATCGTCGATGGAAGATTTGTCGTGAATGAAGTGGCTGTCCTGCAAAAGGGAACAATTCTCTCGCATTATATTTTTCGGAGTTCGATGCCACAATATTTTCTTACGAAATCTGACAAATCAAGCATCCGGTGGTTGACAGCGAAACATCATGGGCTACGCTGGGACGATGGAGAAGTTCCATACAGTATGGCTAAACAGCTAATTACGAAAGCTGTAGCTGATGCGATCGACGAAGAAGATGACACGTGTCATGTCGTGTACGTTAAAGGGCTGCAGAAACGCGAATGGCTAGCGGATTTCCTCGATGAAAGTACGAGAGCGGATGTGATCATCGAGACGCTGGACATTGACCACGAGGATATTCAATCTCTAAATAAGCTAAATGTAGTTGATACTCTGCGATGTGGCAGACACGCAAAGCACTGTGCCTTGCAAAATGTATTTAAAATATTCAACTGGTGGACTAAACGCCAGAGAGAAATTCATAAATAAATATAATAAATTTTTAATTTGTAACAATATATATATATATATATCATAAACGTATATTATTTCTCTGTTTATCCAGATGCCATATAATTCTGTTTCGTTCGAGCGTTCTTCGCACCATCAAATGACATCATCCCATACGGCTGCTCCGGAGGACTCATATTACGCATGATATCGCGCGATACGCGGCGACGTTAAATTGGAACGCTTTGAAATACTGTTAGCTTTGGAATGCATGTGATTCTATCCCCTATGTATTACTCTCTCCTTCTCTCTCGAATTTAGCTTTAAAAGTGATGCTCCGTCTCTTTCCCACCCTCCGAATATGTGGTTCGTAAAACGTCGACATTGCCCGAAACATCATCCGATAAAAATAAATTATTTCTTTGCGTTGAAAAAAAAAATTTTTAGGACAGTCCCCTCCCTGGGTTAGGTCTGAAAAAATTTTCGGGTGGGCCAAGATCTGAAAGAGATTTTTTTTCGGGGGTCAATGCCTCCCTCTGGAAAATTTCCGACGGTGGGCCAGGTCTGGAGAGGCCTCCGCGGCGGCTCGGCCCGGACTGATCCCCTCCATCGTCGCGGCTTCCCCCACTCCGCGGCTCGTGCGCGCGCAACCTGTGCCCAGGTTTCCCTCCGCCGCGCTCCCTCACTTCCCCCCGCCCCCGCGCTCCCCTCAGCACACCCGCATTCGAAACCGCCTTGTATTACTACTGATTAGTACATAACATTTATATAAATGGATGTAAATTATAGAACATGTGTATGGATATGAAATGCAACATACATTAATGTAGTAGAATGATATAAGCAATAAGCGTTGATAAGATAATATAATGTAATCGCAATAAGTGTTGATGAGACAAAACAATATGATATGCAATAAGAATAATAATACAAAATAATATGAACGCAATGAGCGTTGATAAGACAAAATTATATGAAAAGCAATAAGAATAATAATACAAAGTAATATGAACGCAATAAGCGTTGGTAAGACAAAATGAAATGAAAAGCGATAAGAATAATAATACAAAATAATATGAACGCAATAAGCGTTGATAAGATAATATAATATGATCGCAATAAGCAGTGATAAGACAATATAATAAAGAAAACAATAAGCATAATAATACGTGATATGGATGATGATGATATGCAGTGGTAGTAGTAGTAGTATATATTTATTGTTCCCCGTAGGGTTACAAGAACTTCCGGTCCCTCCTGCTCTTTTTACCTTTTTACCCCTTTCCAATTACTTTCTCTATTTACATTTTTACATTTCTTATATTACTTATGTTTTACCTTATTACTGCGTCATTACTAACCTATAACATATATTATCTTTTACCTTTTTCCTTATTACATTTTTTTACATTCCTTTTCTTTTTTACATTTTTATATTTTTTTCAACACCTGCATGAAAATGTGTGTTTTTTACGCCTGCTGAGCGGGAGCAAAATGACTAATTTCAGACGTATTCGCAATTTCTTACTTTCCTCCCAAATAAACTGGAGTTTGACGTTACCCTATGGTATGAAGATGCAGTTGTTCGGACTAATCGTTATCGATTTGTTGGAAAATAAATACACGTATTTATTAATTTTGACAGAATAAAAAAGCAATCGAACATGCATATTTTTTGCGAATCGCTGAGCAGCCTTTCAAAAACACACCTTTCATGCAGGTGTTGAAAAAAATATAATGCGTGACACGGGAGAGAAGCGATTTCGCCTCGCGTGAATTGCTGCCCGAGCTGCGCTTTTTCTTATGCTTTTCCTATGCCTCTCCACATCTCTTTCGCTTTCCTCACTTTGTCTCTCGCTTTCGCTCGCCCTTTGTGTACCCTCTCTCGTCTTTGCACACTTTTATTCGCCTTTGTTCACTCTCGCTCGCCTTTGTTCGCTTTTACTCGCCTTCGCTCGCCCTCTCTCGCCTCCCCCGCTCTTCATCGCGTGCCGTCGCTCGCCCGCTCTCGCTCTCGTCTTTTTCCGTATCTCTATCCTTAATTCTACCTTTCCTACTCATTTATTACTAATTCGTCCATTCGTTTTTGTCCTTCCGTTTCCGCATCCTCTTTCCCCCTTTCACTGTCTCTTCCTCTCTCGTCCCTCTACGACCACTCTCCTTCTCCTTTTCTTTCCACTACCGTTTTCTTTCCCATCTCTTTCATTCATCTCCTGTCACTCTCTTCATGTTCCTTCCTCCTCTACCCCCTGCCCCCCTCTGATCTCCTCCAGCTTCCTTATCCAGCTCTCCCCCTCCCATTCTTCGCCTAGTATCCTCCTTACATTTTCTTGCCAGCTACCTTCTCCTTCCCCTCTGCACCTTTCCCATACATGCTCCCATGTCTCTTCTTCACTTCCACATACTCTGCACATTCTCTCCTCTTCCCACTCCCAGTATCTCGCCTCAGCCATTCCATTCCCCAGTCTGTACTTCGCAATTCTTCTCCACCTTTTTTCATCCCAGCCCTTGTCCAGATACTTAGGTAATCCCTCTCCCCTCACCCACTTATACCATTTATTAAACCTTAATTTCCCTATCCTTTCCCATGTCTGTTTCTCTTGTTTCTCTCTATCCCTTCGCTCCACTTCTTCATATCCTTCCCTTCCTTCTTTCCTTAACTCCCTCACTTCCTCCATTTCTAACCCTAGTTCCTTGAAATATCCCCTCCTTTCCTCTTCCCACTCTGACAACTTCCCACTTCTACATTCCCTCTTTTTCACTTCCTCCCAGCATTTCCTCGCCCACCCACTTCCTCCTCCTTCTTTTAGTCTTATTTCGAAATTCCACGCCCTTCTTCCCGCTGTTGTCCTCATCTTTACCCTCTCTACTTCTTTCTTTACCATGTACCCTGGTGTCCTCCACTCCACTCCTAGTACCCACCTTATATATTTATCTTGCAGTGCCTCTATATTACCTTTCTTTCCCTCCATCCCCATATTTCCACCCCGTAGCTCGCCACCGTCCATACCAATGCGTCAAACAGCCTTAATCTTCTTCTGACGTCCTTCACCCACTTCCTTTCCCCGATTCCCCACACCTGTCTCATCGCAACTGCCGCTTTTCTTGCTCTTTCCTTAACATGCCCGTCCTGCGCTCCATTCCTTCCTATCTCATACCCCAGGTATGTATATTTGTTCACTTCTTCTATTTCCTTTCCTTTCCACTTCCAGCAAACCTTCTTTTTTTCTTCCTCCTCCCTTCGATAGCCTCATTATCTTGGTTTTCTCTACATTTAGCACTAGCTTCTTCCTATCCAAGTATCTCTCCAGCATTTTTTATCATTCCCAGCATCTCCCCTTCCTCTTCCGCTAGCAGCACTATATCGTCAGCGTACGCTAACGACCTTATCTTTTCGTTTCCCACCTTTATTCCTCCCCATTCTCCTCTTTCCAAATCTTCCTCCATATCCGCCGTTAACAGATTGAACAAATACGAGCTCAGTGGGCATCCTTGTCTTACTCCTCTTACTGTCCAAAAACTATCTCCCACTTCCTCGTCCACCCTCACCCTACTTCTTGTTTCCTTGTATATTTCCTCTATTCTCATCCTTATACCTTCCCTTACTCCTCTCTCCTTCATGCCTTCAACAATACCCCTCTATCCACCGTGTCGAATGCGGTCTTTAGATCTACGAACAGCGCCACTATCTTTCCTTTCTTCTTCGCTATTCCTCTGTTTATTATGAATTTCAGTACATACACGTTGTCCAACGTCCCTCTTCCCCTCCTGAATCCTGTCTGATTTTCTGGGATCATTTGCCCTGCTTCCATTTCCCTTTCCAATCTTTCCGCGATTATCGACGCATATACTTTATATATTGTGTCCATTATGGTCACCCCTCTATACTCCTCCACTCTATTCCCCTCTCCCTTTTTAATTATTGGCACTATTAGCCCTTCATTCCATTCCTCCGGCCATCCCTCTCCTCTCCATATCTTACCTATCACTTTCCATAACCACTCCTGCACTTTCAACCCTCCGTACTTCCATACTTCGTTCGGCACTTCGTCATGCCCCATCGCTTTTCCGTTTTTCAATTTCCTTACTATTTTTACCACCTCTTCCAGTTTTATCATCTCCTCTGTCTCTATTTCTCGCTTTTTCTCATTCACCGCCACCACTCTTCCTTCTACTCCCCCCAGTATCCTCAAAAAATATTCCTTCCACTCTTCCATTTCTATCTCCTCGTTCACCCTCTTTCTTCTTTTCCTCCCTCTATTGACCACTTCCCATACCTCTCGCTCATTTTTCGCCTGCTCTGCCTCTTTTACATACTTCTCTGCTTCTTCTTTTTTCTTCTCTTTGCATTTTCTTTGATACTTTCTCTTTTCCTCTTTGTACTCCGCTGCCTCACCTCCACACCTTCGCCATCTCCTCAGCGCTAATCTTGAGCTTCTCTTTGCCTCCGCACATTCTTCGTCCCACCATCCTCTCCATTTTACCTTCTCTTCTCCACCACTCGCCTTAAGTGCTGCCCTTATTTTGTTTCTTCCGTCTGTAATCTCCTCTTCTACTCCTGGGTTCCTACCCTCGTCTCTCCTCACCCCTATCCCTGCCACCGCCTCCCTGAATTTCTCCTTACCGGTCTCGTTCCACACACCTCTCTCTCGACTTTTCCTTCCTCCTTCACCCATCCTCCTTCTTTCTGCCTTGTCCTTCAATGTTATTATCATTGGGTGATGATCCGAGTCAACCTCCTCTCCTATCCTCAGACCTTCCAGCCTGTCCCCTATTCCTACTTCTCCAGTCACATAGTCTATCACCGTCTCACTTCTTGGCCCTACGTATGTGTACTCTCCCCTTTCATCTCCTTTCGTTATTCCATTTAATATTCCCCATCCCTGCTCCTCGAACAATCTTATTAGTTTTTTCCCTTCCGCATTTTCCACCTCATCCTTCGACTCTCTTCTCACTTCTTCCCTTCCTTCCATTTCCCAGCCTCCTCTTCTATCCGTCCTTGCGTTCCAATCCCCCCCTATTAGCGTTTCCCACTCCTGTTTCCCGTTTTCGGTCCATTCCTTTAACTTTTCTAGTTTTTCCTCCATGTCCCCGTTTACGTACACTCCTATTATTTTCCACTTCATGTTGTCTATTTTAATGTTTACTTCCATCACACCTTCTCCCCCTTCTTTTATACTCCCTGTCATCCCTTCCACTAGTTCCTTTCTTACTCCTGCTACTATTCCCCCCTTGGCTCTCCCTTTTTTTCTTTCTCTCTTTGCCACTTGCATTTTCCAAACATATCCTTTCGGTAGCTTACTTCTTATCCAGCCCCATCGTTTCTCCTCTATCCACGTCTCCTACATTATTACCACATCCCATTTTTCCAATCTGTTCCAAAATTGTTTGTCCTTTCTCGCTAATCCCGCCACGTTCCACCATGCTATCTTGTATCTTTCTTTCCCTTTTCTCTCTTCTCTCTGTATCTTTTCCTTCCTTCCCTTTATCCCTCCTTTCTCCCTCTCTCTTCCTGTCCTTCCCCCTTTTTCTCTATCTGTTCTACCTCTTCCCTGCTTCCACTTTTCTCCCTTCCATCTTCATCCCTTAGCACCTCGTTCATTTCGTCTCATTTCCACCATTGCTCTTCTATCCTTATTCTGCCATACCTTACTAGCACTCTTTTTCCCTTCCTTCTCTGTTCCCTCGCAATGTTTTCGATTTCCCACTTCATTTTCCTTTCTTTCCATGTTAAATCGTCCTCTATTCTCTCTTTTCTACCTGCTAGTTTCTTTTTTGCTTCCATCACCTTTCTTTTTGTCTCCTTATCTTTCACTCTTACTATCACCATCCCTTCCACCTTCCCTATTCTTTTTACTGATTCTATCTCCTCTCGCACTCCTATGCTTTCGAATAGTTTCTCCACCTCCTCCTTTACCTTCTCTCCGCTTCCTTGTATCCCTTTCACTAACATATTATTCCTCCTCTCCTCTCTCTCCTTTTCGTCCCATCTCCACTCTAGTTCTTTTACCTTCTCTTCTAACTCCTCTCCTTTTTTCCTTTCCCTTCTTTCATTTCTAATTCCAGTTTTTCTATTTTTTCATTTATCCCTCTCTCCATATTTCCTCCTTCCTTCTCTGTTTCTTCCACTCTTTCCTTCAATTTCTCTATTTCCTTCCTCTCCCTCCTTTCCTCTTCCCATACCTCGTCTCTCTTTCTCAACTCTTCCTTTAATTCTTTTATTTCCTTTTTCAGTCTTTCTTCTTGCTTTCTCGCTACCTCCCTCACCTCCTCCCTCCCTTCTGCTATCTCACTCCTCATACTCTTCAATATTTCCATCATCTCTTCTTTTCCTTCTTCCTCTTCATTCCCTCCTTTCCCCTGCCCTTGCGGTGATCTTGCCTCTACCTTACTTTTCCTGAAAGCCTCCCCCATCTCCATATCCTTTTCCACCCTCCCCCTTTTTTTTACCAAAATATTCTTCTATTCTTCCCGAACTGTAACTTCTCTCCCTCTGTATTTGTTCCACCTTTTTCTTCATCCCTATTCCCATCTCCTCCTCTTTCCCCCTTTCGTCTCCCATTTTTACTCCTTATTGTCCTTCCTACTTCCTTCTTGTGCCTAGCTATGTCCCTTGATATCCTTTTATATTTTCGTTATCTGTATGTACGCGTGCTTCCTTATCCGCTCTTATCTCCCTACCTTACCGACTTTCTTTCCTCAACTCCTGCGCCGCCGCCTGCTATACCCTAACCTCCAAATTTTTCCCCTTCAATCCGCCTTCACCTTTTCCGCTTACTATCCTGTTGTGCACAATTCTTTCTTCGCGCTCCACTACCTGTCTCAACACTCTCCCTTTCACTCCTACCCCTTCTTTGTTTTTATTTTCTTTATTTCACTTATTTCGACCTAACCTCCAAATTCTTTTATCCGTCGAATCTCCTTCTCCTTCCCTCCACCCACGCTTTCCTGCGCTCTACACTTTCCTCCTACTCCACTGTGCGCCTCCACACTTTCACCTTCTCTCTTACACTTTTTCCTCACTT
Organism: Andrena minutula; assembly: GCA_929113495.1. Classification (NCBI taxonomy): domain Eukaryota; kingdom Metazoa; phylum Arthropoda; class Insecta; order Hymenoptera; family Andrenidae; genus Andrena; species Andrena minutula. The sequence continues at coordinate 34,255,534 of OV815993.1, forward strand.
CCTTCTACAACTTCTAATTTCCTATGCTTCTTCCACACGCTCTCTCTCATTTACACCGGAAACGGAAGTCCATATGCAGTGTTATTAATGGTAATTATAATATCTTACAATGACTGTGATGGTTGAAGATGAAAAATGTTCGTTTCACAATGTTTTAATAATACTTGGTAGAATATCAACGAGATCTTCCGTTGAATTGATTTCGTTGAAAGAGCTTCGCTGAGTTGATTTCGTCGAAAGGGAGCCCCTGTCTCGGGGCCCTCGTATTTATGTGATTTTACAAGATTGTTGCGGGGGTACGCGCGGTATGCATCGAGACTTCCGGGGTTTTTATAGGTGCGAAAGGTTAGTCTATAATTAGACTCGCAGACAATAGAATTTTAGTCTTCCGCGGTTTTTATGGGTACGAAAGGTTTCGGGGCTTCTGCAAAGGAAATACTCAACCCATTTGATGGATTTTGGGTGGTTTGATTGGAAGGGGGTGGTAGTGGCTTTGACCTCTTCGGTCATAGAGAGGGGTGAGACGTGGTCTCGAATTAAGAGGGTTTTTGGGATGAGGGACTTGTTTAGATTTAAATGTGATGGAGGAGATCATGCCTCGTAGGGCGAAGAGGGGAAGGGGATCTAATGGTTGACCGTCTTGAGATGTGGACCGCTAAGGTATATCGCCAAGGCGGTCAGTCGTCGGGGAAAAGGGGTAAGAGTTGAGGTTTGTGGAATTTTAGTGGAGTTCTGAAAGGAGACTTGAAATAATACCGCGTGAAAAATAGTGGGACGTCATATTTATTCGAAGATCCTCGAATAAAATATTTGTCTTTTATTCGAAATCAATTTTTATTTACAATAATATTTTGCCCATCTCTGTCCCACCATACCCTCCGGTGGCCACGGAACTCCAACTGATAAATCCACGATCGTCAGATGGTGGTGGCTGATTTCTCCTCTGTCGTTGTTCGCGAAAACGTATCGGCTGGTCAATATATCTGAATACGACCTGGGGATAAAGATACAATGAATGATGAAAAATTATTCGAAGCCCAACATGAAAGGCCTTCGAATAAACAAAAGAAACTAATACATACCCGAAGCTAAATAGAATTTTAGATTTAGGGTACACACACCCTCCCCCAAACTTCGTGTCGATCGGCCAATGGGGCCATTCGGAAGTATATTCTCTTATTTAAATAATGCCCATCTCTGTATAGGACCGTAAAGAATTACACAAAGAATCAGGGAGTTAACTGTTGACCGATTTGGAGACTTTTGTTATATGTTATGTACAATAGTCGGAAAAATAATAATAAGACCAATAATTGCAAATAATTGCTGTAACTTCCACAGTCTGAAAATATAATATCAGTAAATCAATATATCCAGTATTAGTAGAAAAGTTCCAATCTCTCTTTATTATTTTAAATAATGTAGCTATACAATTATAACATAAATTCGACAGCGATTTCAAGCGATGCATGTGTCACGGTAAAAGCGTTAATTTAATAAGTGTATACAGTTCCTAGCAGTTCCTGGTTACTGTATGCTTAAAAAGGAATATAACCTAACCTACAATCGTACGAAAATGCATACACTGACTGCATCACGCTTTTGCTGTTGCACATGTATCCAGTTAACACTTCAGTTTTGCTAGGATTTCACATTGGCAGTCCTCCCGAGGAGGTGCCATCTCGTATCTACTACCTGAACTAAATTTGTCGAGCTGTCACAATTCCATCTGCGTGCTCGCACCCGACTCGCCCCCCCCCCCCCCTTCGGCCAGAAAGAAAGAAACGAACACTCGGGATTAGGGATCTGTTCACGATAGGAGCTCAACGCCGGTCCCGACCGGCGAGCATATGCGGAGACAATACTGTACTAGGCATTCGTTTCTGTCTAAAATGAAGCACTTGTATTTGAATTAATTACATAGAAACCAATTGAAACCGAGACTTTCTCTTTGGTATGAAGTTTATTAAGATCATAACATCATAAGCTTTAAAAAAATGTTCATTTAATAAAAAATATGCATTACATATGACGCTACAGATGGATCATCAACGAGGTATTGTTTCTTCCGTTTTGCACTGATAGCTCAAAAACGGTTCTAATCGATTCAAAACAAATTCGAGCATCTTCACAAAATATGTATTTTCGGACCAGACCTAAATTAAAGTTAATGGAAACTCTTATTCTTTATGAATAGAAACTAAGACCTCATCTTTTGTGGTTTGGGGGATGGTTAAATCTCATCAATGGTGTTCACACGCAACTTCGATGCGACCCGAATTTTACTTTTCGAGTCGACGGAGGTTGTAAAACACCGTCTCGATTGTTTCGACACCGGAATTGCGCGGATACCCTAGACATGTTACCGTGGTATATATATCTCTTTATTGTTCCCCTAAGGGTTACAATCTCCAAACGTCTCTATCCTCCTTCGGCCTTACACCACCTTCACATCTGAATCTTATTCTAACTTAACCTATGTCTTAAACTACTTTCTTATACCTAATGCCGCCTTACTCCGCCTTAAACTCTAATTCTTATTCTATCTTAACCTATCATCTTACACTACTTTCTTATATCTAATCTTCAAACGCCCCGCACGCTCGCCTGTCCCATCGCACCGCACGCTCGCCCGCACGCTCGCTCTCGCTCTCGCACGCGCGCCCACTCCTCCTCCCTCCTACCCTATCTCCGGACCTCCGCTTCCGTTCGCTTTCCCTTCCACTTCCCTTTTCTCGTCCACCCCTCCATCCACTCCTTGCACACATACACCTTCCCCCCCTCTCCACTCGTCAATCTTCCTTAGCCACCCTTCTCCCTGCCCGTCATCTCCTAGCACCTCACCCACCATCTCCTGCCAACCTATGTCCACCCCCCACCCCCCCACACTCCTCCCACACATGCTCCCACGACTCCATCCCCCACCCACATCTTCTACACTTCCTTCCTTCCTCCTTCTCCCAATACCTTCCCCCCCTCATCTCGTTCCCTAACCTGTATCTGGCCACTCTCCTCCATCTACTCTCACCCCAACCCTTTTTTAGATATCCGGGCAATCCCTCCCCCTTCACCGACCCATACCACCTGTTGTAGCCCGATTCTCTAATCCTCGTCCACCTCTGCTCCTTCTGCATCCTTCTATCCCTCCCCACTATATCCTCCCCCCTCAATTCCCCTCTTTCCCTCTGTCTTTCCACCTCCTCCACCGTCCACCCCAACCCCCAAAAAATTGTTTCCTTTCTTCCTCCCACCCTTCCAATACCTTACCCCTTCTCGCCCTCTCTTTCATCTCCGCCCAACACATCCTTGCCAATTCCCCCCCTCTTCCCTCCTCTAGTTTCTTCTCAAACCCCCAAGCCCTCATCCCCGCCCTTCCCTTCAACATGTCCCTCTGTAATTCTTCTCTCACCAAGTACCCAGGAGTGTACCTATTTACTCCCAGTACCCACCTCAGGTACCTCTCGTGTATTGCCTCCACCCTATCCCTTGCCCTCCACCCCCACACCTCCACCCCGTATTCTATTACTGCCCATACCAACTTGTCAAATAACCATACCCTCTTTTCCCAGTCCTTCCCAAACTTTCTCTTCCCTATTCCCCACACCCTCCCCATCGCCGCAGCTCCCTTCCTCACCCTCTCCTCTATGTGCGCCTCCTGCCCACCACTCCTCATCAGGGTGTAACCCAGGTAGGTGAACTTCCCTACCTCCTCTATCTTCTTACCTTTCCACCTCCACGATACCTTTTTCCATCTCCCACCCCCCTTCCTACATCTCATCACCTTAGTCTTTTCAACATTTACTTCCAATCCCTTTCCATCAAGATACCTTTCCAATCTCGCTATCATCCCTCTCATTCCCTCCTCATCCTCCGCCAGCACCGCAACATCGTCGGCATACGCCAACGTGTATACCCTCCTGCCACCCAACTTCACCCCCCCCCCCCCCAGCCACCTTTCTCCAACACCTCATCCATGTCTGCCATCAACAATGTGAAAAGGCTAGATGTTACCGTGGTAGAGTTAGTAAATCGGAAACAAGTTGTAACTAATAACAATGAAAAAACTGTATTTAATAAAATTCCGAAACAAGTAAAAATATTAACAGATGATACAGTGAATTGTAAGTTTAATGAGTGTTGTTCGTGTGAGTCACGTTCGAACGCGTATCGTCTTATTTTTTTCATATGACCTGTTGGTTAAGGTCCTTTTCTATGACTGTCTGTAGTTGACTGACTGCCGGCCTCGTCCGATTTCTTGGAGTCAGTCCGGCGGTGTTGACATTGACCGGATTGCCTAATGTTGTCAGAGAGAACCAATCGGGTAATTTCCCTAGGTCACAATGCTCTATATATTCCCTGCGCCCTTGGCACGCTTTTGTGGGGAAAGTGGCTAAATTTGGCGGGCATCGCTCTATGCGGAAATTTGGAGGCAAAGTTTTTCTACCTGCCCGCGTAAGACGGTGAAAAAGCGCAAGGACACCCCACATCTGCGATGCACGTGAGGGCGTGTTGACCAGCGACCCTTTTGGAATAGCCCATGAGGCTGCCAGAAAAACAGGCCTACCTTGGCGTTGGTTCGGCGGTTTACAACATGATTGCCGTGACTAATTGGCCTGTGTACCGTCCAAACCGTTTAAAACTTGTACATCGCAGATATGCGGATCCCAAGACTGCTTGATAATAAACCATTAGTTCCTATTTTTAATAAAACCCGAAAGATTTATTCCGCGCGTCATTGCAACGCGGAACAAATGGGGTCTGAATGGGGTTTTAGTTTCTTTTGATAAAGAATAAGAGTTTACGTTATGCGTTGTCCCACAAAACTCCTTCGCGTGAGCGGTGTACGAAATTATGACGCCCAGGTTCATCAGAAATTAGGATGACCATGATTTTCTTGTTCATAGATAAAATATCTAAAATGTGGCATACGGTTATATATATGCTCTTTATGCTTATCTGCTTCCTCCGCCATTACAACAAAAACTTACATCTAAAAGTTACTCTAACTTAACCTAAACCTTAAACAACGTCATTATTACTACGCCACCACGCATCACTCGCTCGCACGCACCACACACGCCCCCCTTCCCTATCCATGACCTCCGCTTCCGCTCGCATCCATCGTCACTTCCATCTGCCCATTCTTCCCACCATCAATTCCCTGTTCACTCTCATCCCCCTCCCTCCTCTTTACTTATCTATTCTCCTTAACCACCCATCCCCCTCTCCCTCATTCCCTAGCACCACCCCCACACTGGCCTGCCACTCTCTCTCCTCTAGCCATCCTCTTCCACCTGCTCTCCCCCCACCCTTTTTTCAAATATCCCGGTACTCTCTTCCCTTTCACCGCCTCATACCACCTGTTGAACTTTGAAGTCCTTATCATTCCCCACCTCTCTTCCTCCTGTATCCCGTCTCTATCCACTAACTCCCCCCCCCCCCCTCAAATTCCCTCTCTCCTTCAGCCTTTCCACCTCCTCCACAGTCCACCCCATTCCCTCGAACAATGGCTTCCTTGCTTCCTCCTATCCTCCCAAAACGTTAACCCTTCTCCCCCTTTCCTTTATCTCCCTCCAACATAACCTAGACGGGATCTTCCTTGGGGGAGTAGAACCTTCCCCAGCTGTGTCTTCCAGGGACGACGGCGCGCAACGGACCCCACGTCTGCACCGTCTCTTCCGGGGCGCTGCTACTGGGGCGAGTGGTGGTTCCCGGCACCACCACCCCACGACCCCGCAATCGAGCTACAACCCGGCCGCGACAGAGTAAAGGTGGGATCTCCTACACGCGATTGGTCGCAGCGATTTGACCCAGCGACTGGCCCTAGGCTGATTCTCCTCGCCTGCGACCAGGGGTGTTCTCGGGACGGGCCGGAAACTTTCGGGCGGGATCGGGCAGGGTCCCGAGACTCGATTCGGGCTACAAGCATAGTCGCCATAACCGGGCAATTTGATTTCAGGTCGACTCGGCAAAACTCGGACGCGATCGGACGATTTCGTTACCAGTAATAGATCAAAATTATTACCTGAGACCATAGAAAAATTATGTTTCTTACACGTTAATTTGAAATAATAAAATATTCGCCTTCCGGCATATTGTTGTTACTATGAAACATCCAGCAAATATTCCTTTCTGTATGCAAAGATAAAAAAATGCCGAATCATATTAAGCTACTTTATAAAAAAGGTGTTTGATTTTCTTTCGGCAAAGATAGAAAACTATTACTGGATCTACAGAAATGCATAAAAAGTTTAAAACACCTTCTTCTGTATTCCAGTCGGAATCTTTTGACCTACAATTTGTTCTATAATTTTTAAAATCTTTATTTCTGACTTCATCTTGGGTCTCTCCACCTAATTGGCCGATTGCAAGGTTGCCAAAATATAATATATTTTGGCAGGAATGTATCAACACTTTGTGAACAGTGTTTGGTATATAGGATAACATGGATACAGGTTTACAAATATTTCTGCATGTTATGCCTTGTAGGACAAAAATGGGCTCAGAGCGAGGCGGAAATTCCAATTATTTTTTACAACCGGTAATTTAGAATTTTTCGAAGCGAAATTTCTTCATTCGTTTACGATAGGCAATAATTGCTTGTTTTCGAAGCGTTCGTCGGGAAGAATTTGTGTACCTGGTGTCGAACAGGGACAATCGACACCGTTCCGTTTTTTTGCAGGGGTTTGAACTTTCTTCGCCCAGAGTTAATCCGTTGATTGCTCTGTTACTTGGTGCTACACAGGGACTTGGGACCGGCACGTACCGTTGTCTACGACCGGCTCGCGGGACCATAACCGCGACCCTGGCGAGACTCTCTGACCAATGATACCAGATCGAGGAGAGTTCCCTCGAGAATTTCCCCTACCTCGCGCACACTACGCCAGAGCAGCATGTCCGTGAGTTGGACTCCGAAGTGCCGAGCTCACGAACACGCTGCTCCGGCGTAGTGTACGCGAGGTGGGGGAAATTCGCGAGAGAACCCATCCTCGATCTGGCATCACTGGCTCTAACCGATCACACTGATGAATTTTTGACAGCGAGATGCAATTCATTCGTTGTTTACAAGCGGTAATATTCATATTTTCCTAAGAACGTTTCTACAATATCCGTTTGCCACATTTCTAAATGGCAAACAACCACGTGGTGGGGTCTTTAAGAACTTTAGGCATTAGTAAACCGTGGCCCGCTAATAATCCGTTTAGGGCATCACTCATCACGCTACATCATGGAACTTCGCGCGTGTGTCGATAGGAATACTGCACTTTCCATGGCATATTTATCAAATTCTTGTAGTTTTATTGGAACTATTGACGCTAATTCATGACGAATTGACGTTATTTTCTTAAATAACGTCAAACTTATATATTAACACTTTTAGTATCAATTTCCTTAATAATATTCGGCATTTTTAAATTGCAAAATACAGGATGTTACATTTTTCCCATTTTTGGGGATTTACCCCCACTGTGCGACATAGAATACACGTATTTAATCCATAACTGCAAAATATTCGCGAAGTAACTAATTATTTGTTATTACTTAACAGAATCGACACTACTTATTTCGGGGCTCCAAAAATTGTTTTCTTTTATATCACCAAAAATTAAAAGACTCGATTTAAAATTCTGCACGAAAAATACATACAATCACAGACACGTGTTTGTACACAGATCAGAAGTAGGCGTCATGATATTTTAACCGTTTTTAGGTGCCCCATATTAGTAGTCTACAGGTAACATAAAAATACATATCTTTTGAATTCTGACTTCTTTCCTTATTTCTTGAGATTTTGTCACACTGGGGCAATGGGTCGCAGTGCGACTGGTCGCTAGACTCCCTCCCGGAGGAGTCTAGCGATCGGTAGTCGCAGTGCCGAGCCTGCGACCAGGTATAATGGGAAACAGACCCTCCTCGCATTGTGTTGACTCTCGAGTAGCCTAGGCTGGTACTCAAACAGACTCGCGTCAGGCGCCTACGTCTGGCGCATACCCGACGATCGCAGTCGCATGTAGGAGAACAGATACATGCTTTCCCATTGCACCAGTATACTGCGACCAGTCGCTGCGATCAATCGCAGCGACCAATCGCGTGTAGGAGATCCCACCTTAAGAGTCGCGACCGGGCGGGGGCGTCGGCGGCCCGACGCATAGTACGCGCATGACTCATCAATACACGTCAATTACGTAACACATATTTGAAGCATGAGTCATCGTGCATACTACACATTCCCCGTTGGGACCTCAATACCTACTATTAGACCCCATCGGCGGCGGAACAATGTTTCTTTTGAAGCAAAATTCTATTTATGATTATGAAAATCTATGAATGACTATGGACCAAATATTGTGTATATTATCATAAAACGGCAAATTATACTATACAAACTGAAGGTGAACTTAAATGCACAATACAAATAATAATTTTCTATTACAGTGTGCAGATTCCTTTCTCTTTGTATATACGTTTTTACCAATAAGATTCATAATGGCTCTGTGGACGCTTGTAACGAGACCTCTTTGGCACTGTCTAGGGTAAGTTAATATTACACGTAAAATGTAAGTCATATGCATACTATTTTTATTATCTGATTGTTTCATTACGCTTACCTATAGTGCAGTGGCGCACTCAGAATTTTATTTTTTTGGGGGGAGGGGGCGAGACAGACGACGCGTGACTCGTTGATACTTTGTCTCGCTCCGTCTTTCAGGCGTTTGATACAATTCCGTTCCTTCTCCCTTTCTTCCCTGCACGCGACACTGCTATAGTGAGAATTATTTTAAATCATTGCACACAGAAGGAGTTCAAGAAATAACATTACATTTCTATGAATTAATTTTCGTAGTCTAATAATGTAATTTTTATTTAAGGCAGGATACCACCTTTGACTGTGATTTTGGAGGCGTTTTTTCATGAATTTTTTTTGCATACAAAGAATGCGCAGAAACAAAATCGGTTTTAGTCATTTATTAATGTAACTTTAATCTGTAATTACACATTTTTTGAAACTGAAAAAGTAAAAAATAATCTCTTGTAGGTGGCGCCAAAATACATTCCTTTGGAAGAACACCGTTAGGCGGCGTGTCAAATTCTGCTCTATACGTGGCTCCTAGAAAAAAAAACACAGAATGTTCCTATTAACAACAATATGTTTTAATGCTGTACGTAGGGATTTTACGAAATTTCGATTTTTAAGAAAATGGCGGTCATTTTAACAAAATGGTCAATTTTTTAGGGTAAAAGAGTTTATAAAATTGTGCACCAAAAAAAAAATAACAACGCTAGAGCAAAAGTCCTACGTACATCATTGGATTATACCACGGGGAAGAATTGTGCAAAGTTTCAAGTCAATCCAATGAAACTTGTAAGAGTAATCTGACACGCCGATTTAAAAAACATCTGTATTTTGGCGCCACCTACAAGAGATTATTTTTTACTTTTTCAGTTTCAAAAAATGTGTAATTACAGATTAAAGTTACATTAATAAATGACTAAAACCGATTTTGTTTCTGCGCATTCTTTGTATGCAAAAAAATTCATGAAAAAACGCCTCCAAAATCGCAGTCAAAGGTGGTATCCTGCCTTAAGGGAGTGTCCTGCTTTATAAGGTCCAAAAAATCGATTTTTTTCACGAATTTTTTTGAAAGGGAAAGGAACAATTGATCTTCGTAAACTTTTAGATATATTTAAACATATATTCAATGAGTACAAAAAAATTTTTTTTCGCATAATATTATTAACTATGACAGATTTATCAGTCGATTCTCGGAGTGCTTTGCTACTGCAGTCTCCAATTGGCGGGAAAGATTCTGGTCGTAATTCTGGTCTGAAATGAAAAAACCAAAATGGTTTTTAATGCTCATATATTTTTCTTCTGGGTGAACTAAGAAAAAGCAGAAAAAAGCGCGAAATCATGATTTTTTTTAGTGTGATAAGAAGAATGTCTATTTTCTAAAAACAACATGTGACTTTAACGTGCTATAAAAGTGATTTAAAAATAATTTTTTAACAATCTTTTTAGTTCACATAGAAAATAATTTAATACTGAAGAGCATAAGCTTTGGTTTAATTCAATAGGCCGCACGGTTTTTTTGCTATCACGCCCGCCAATTTTAAAGAATCGTAAAAATGAAAACTGGAGAAATCGCGCTTTAAAGTTTTCGGTAGGAGAAAATATTAATTATTGGTTACTTACATCAGTGATCTGCTAATCAGCTATTCCTGCCCCATATAATAGTCCTTCCGCCTGTTCAAAAAACTCATTTTCTCGTATTTGCTCAATCCTACGAGCCGTACGAGCCTCCTTGCTGTTGTATGTTTAGCGGTTGTCTTCCCGCGCGAGTCGCTGCGCATCAGTGGTAGGGTAGATGTCCCAATTACTGCCACCTTAAGATTATAACTGAACTTTAATTAATCATTTCACGTGTTGTTTAACCTAAAAATCGTCTCAGTTTGAAACATAATATTATTTAACATCTCTTTCATTAACAAAAAATAGTTTTATGAATTAAATATGAAGAATTTATTAATAATTAATTAAAATTCGCGAGCGATCCTACTGTACCTATAACTGTCACCTAAAAAATTGTCTTGTCCGTATGACTGCCACCCAATAACTGTCGGTCCTAATAACTGTGACCACATAACTGACGGTCCCTATTATTGACAATGAGACCCGATTACAGTCAGTCCTTTTTACTAAGACTCGATTAGGTACTGCCAGTCCTTTTTACCGATTAATAGCCAGAATTATCGAACCCATAGTTTTGGAATTATTAATTTATTTGTCGTATACTGTAATTGTTCATAAAATATATGTGAAAGTTGTATGAAATGACATTACATGCATCACACGCTATACGTGATTTTCGGGTTAGGAATTGGAACTTTGATATATGACAGTTATACGTACTCCACGTTCTTTTGTCCCGAATACTGCCAGCAGTAATAGGGACAAGCCCAAAAATTTTGTCCCTAATGATGTCACCGTTAATTATTATAATTTAACAATAAATATTATGTATTTTATTCGTTACATCATTAAAGTAATTCTTCTAGACCGGAATAATTCATTTTATACGAAAGATAGAGGTTGAATAGTAAAATTGTGGCTCTTTCTTTAGTATGATTTCGCCATCACTTCCTACTAACGTCTTCGCGTTTCTGACGCTCAAATGGCACTTTCATTTTTTAATATTATTTTTTAAACACTAGATACATATAAATACATATATTTGTTTTATTTTTATGTAAATCAGAACCTCCGTTTAATAATACCTTTTTTTGTACATTTTTTTTATACGTTACGTTTTTATTACATAAAATAAATAAAGTGGCAGTAATTGGGACACTGGCAGTAATTGGGACATCTACCCTATCGGCGAACGTTTTGCACTTACCGAACTCGATCGCGTTATTTATTTGTTTTGAATTTCTGGAATATTCGGTTTCTCGAAGTGTCAATAAACACGAATTGGTCCCGCATGCTCGCGAATCTGCCAGTAGCACCGGTGCAACGATTGACGGTGCGTTCGCGATCTTTCGCTCGCGGTCGATCGCTACAATTCTCTACGTTCAACTTATAAAATCTCTAACTCACTCTGCTCTAAGACTATTCTGTACTATTACACTGCACAACTCTGCCGTTTTGATTGTCTTTAAAAGTAATGATCGACGAATGGGGACGCGTAAAAGGGTGAAGCACGCGCCCGTGTCCGGCCGAGCGCTCGCACAGATGCTCGCCGCTTCCCTGCTCTCGGTTCTGTATCTTTAAAAATACTTCGAATTGGCCGCTATAACTTTGTGAATACATTCTTGGATAGTTTATCTATCGATTTAGACAATAAAAAAAATCGATTTTTTGGACCTTATAAAGCAGGACACTCCCTTAAGTGATCTCAGTGCAGTAATCCACGCTAGTATGCGTGCTCGAATATCGCCTTTAATGTGTGGAAATTATTCCACTACTTGTTTTCCTTACTGAATGCGACCGATCCATATTTGTGAGGAAGCTGCCTGTGTAGAACTAAATAAAACTTGGGTGTGAAATGCTTCAATCACTATTGAATATAACACTTTCAGTGGCACAAGGTTTTAAGAAATGCCCCATCGAATTGGTGTTATCTTTCTGAACGATCGATTTTTCCGGGAAAACTCTGTCCATATCGTCTTGTGCATTGTTTGCATGCCAACATTAACCTCTAGGCCCACAATATCGTGTGACAGCCGTGGTACGTCGATCGAGCCAAATATGAAAATGACGGGTGAGAGCCGTAGTACATCGATCGGGCCAAACGTAAACAATATGTGTAAGGCTCGTGGTTTTTAGATAGGGCTCAACATAATCAACACGTGTCAGGCAAACGGTGAAATCACTGGACGTGTGACCAACCTCTGGTGTTGATTATGCGCTAGCCGTTGGCATTTAAATCGCAGGGCAAGGGATTAATGAAAATGCAAAACTTGTATACCTTATTAAATCTTCGTGTGAGCATTAGCAATGGATAGACGAGGTTTGTCTGACAAAAATAAGTCCAAATACGACCTCCTATAGGTTATTTTTAGGTATACAAAATTTGAATCGCTTTCGAATTCTACAGACCAATTATATCTACATAGCATAAATTAAATTTCGACCGTATGTTTAATAAGATATAGTATCGGCGCACTGGTTCGGTCTCTTAACAATTATTTTTTAATTTAAATCAAAGCTATTTTGCAAGCATGAATGTTAATATCAATTTCCAACGTTTCGGTCATTAATTTGAACCATTATCAAGGAAAGGTTCGATACAGCGAAAAATACTGCGTGTGCTATTTGAAACTAGTCGCAACCGTTTAAACCAGCGCTGTCCAGCGTAGGGGCCCCTCACGCGCCTGCTTCCCCTTCCAACCTTTCTTTCGAGCAGCGTGACTTGTTGTCAAGGAAACCTCGCGACGTTAAAAAGGAGACCGTAACAATTCCGCGGACAAGGAAACTCAGACGACACGCGCGATGCCGATGAACGGTCGATGTTCATGTACCAAACATAACCGTAAAGGCCAGTCCAGACTGACAGACATTGTTTGTAGACGTTCTACATATATTGTAAACCGACACCTAGACGATATCGCCAGAGAATGCATCTAGTATTCAAACGCATGTACGTAATGTGTACGGATTGTTTGCGGAGACATGTCTACAGACAATTTTTTGTTAGTCTGGATTGGCTCATAGTGATGCGCGCGACAACAGAAGCGCTCGGATTAGTTATTTTGACTCGGCGATGACTTCGCGCCATGGTGACGGCGGACGGTGGTGGGGGACAGGTTTTGTCTCTCAAGAGCCAAGTTGGACGGCGCTGGTTTAAACGAAACGTGCAACTCACGAGTCGGTTAGCTGATGACTGAGGTAAACAACAGACAAAACGAGAGCATCTAGAAGGTGAACTGAAATGCGGCTCGAAGAAACCGTTAAAAATTACGAAATATATAAACCTCAACCTCAAAACTGTACTGCCATGAAAACTAACATTTATGCTTGTGTGGTAAATTTTATGTTCACTAGTAGGTGTTAAAAAGCAAAAATTACATAACATTAAAAAGATATGTAAAAAAGTCAGATCATAGCAACTTAACAAAAGGAATTCATTAGAAAAACACATCATAGGCATTACTTCTTCAGTAATGTTGCGTAATATTGTTGTATTTTAGGTGTTTCATACCTAGGATTTACGCTAGGTTGTTTAATCATGTGTAGTGTCTCCAATAGAATTCTCTAATTAAAATTAGCTTTCTTATCCACAACTTTAACATTGTCAAAGTCAAATCTATGATCAAATTCTAGTGAATGTTTAGTTAAAGCAGTATGTTGGAGGGGAGATAAAACGATATTTCTCTTATGTTCATAAATGCGTCTTTCTAGAAGTCTGGATGTTTGTCCTATGTAAACCTGGTTATAGCTCATGCATGGAATTGAATAGACAATGTTTGAATTTTTTGACAAAGGAATTTTATCTTTGATTAAAGGAAACAATTGTTTAGTATAAAAAAGTAGTTTAAAAATAGCATTCCAACTTTTCTAAATATTCGTCTTATATCGTTTGAGATATTATTACAAAACGGTAAAACAACTGTGTTTTTCCAATTTCTGTGCTATTACGGTGAGGTCCTATTACTGTGTTTCTTTCTTCCTTCCGTTTCTCCACTAATAATGGATGGTAAATTTCAAAAGTACGTTCTTTAATAATTGCAGAAACTATCTCTATAGGATAACCATTACGCTTCAACGTGTTTTTCAAAAGAAGCAAATTAGTTGGTCGAAATTCCGGGTCAGAAAGTAATATAGCACGATCTATTAGTCCTTTAATCAATCTTACCTTGTGTTGCATGGGATGCGCAGAAAAGAAGTTGATATATCTGCCTGACCAACTCGGTTTATAATACCAATTTGTGATAAATTTATTATTTGGTCTAATAACTATTGTATCAAGAAAGCTAAGACAAGAATCCTTTTCAATTTCATGAGTGAATTGGAGTCCAGCATGAAAACCGTTAAACACATCCAATAATATTTGTAAATCCTCAGGTCTAAGACAAGTAATAATATCATCCACATATCTTTTGTAAAAAGTAAGTTAAAATGGTATCTTCAAGCTGCATTTCAGTTCACCTTCTAGATGATCTCGTTTTGTCTGTTGTTTACCTCAGTCACCAGCTAACCGACTCGCGAGTCGCACGTTCCGTTTAAACGGTTGCGACTAGTTTCAAATAGCACACGCAGTATTTTTCGCTGTATCAAACCTTTCCTTGATAATGGTCAAAATTAATGAGAGAGCTATCGTGGAATAATCCCTGGGCTTATTCAGTATTATTTTGAAAAATTTGTTTTGTGCTCGTTGTATAATTTTAATGTAAGATGGGGCCGCTGTGGGCCAGATTAGATCTCCGTAGGTGATGATGGGTCTGGCACAAGTTTTATATAATTGCAGCTTAGTCTTGCAATCGAAGTGACTGCCCGTAAAGATGAGTGGATATAGCGTTCTCAGGGCTCCCATTGCTTTGTGAGCTCTGTCCTCTATGTGATACCTCTAAGTTAATTTTTTATCGAGCCAGTAATCCAGGTATTTTATTTTGTCCGCCCATATTGCCGTGGGCTGATTGAATAGAACCGGTGGAGGAGGTTATTTTTGGGCCTCTTGTCTGTGATGTAAAAGTGCTCTGTCAACATTAATTCTAAGTTTCCATTTCTCTAGATATTCAGTTATAATTGCTAGATGATCTGTAATGTGCTTGGATGCTTTCGCGATAATCCTGGATGACGTGTATATCGCCGTGTCGTCCGCGTATAGGGCCAGATGGGTCTTCGGATGTTGGGGCACTCGTGCTGTGATTTGCACGGGGGTGGACTCTGCGTTTCCCACAGATACAAACATGGTCCTGTCGCTCTAATAGTTTGCTAGTAATTTAATTATGTGTGGATGAAATCCTTGGAGCTGTAATTTGTGGATTAGTCAAATGGTTTGTTCAGGTCTATAAGAGTGATTGCCGTTGACCTGTTTTTATTCAGTTCCATTGAGATAAATTCCTATAGTCGTAGCACTTGCAGTGAGGTGCAGTAATTAAAGCTGTGTTCGAATTCACGCATACTACGCATGAAATTGGTGGCATCGTACGATTCCCTAGAATTTCTCTCACTTGTCACCAATACGATGCCACTTCCGGTGCAGTGAGCGTGCAGCAATCGCAGAAAATCAGAGAAGAAGCAGTCACTGCACCGCTCGCTGCATCGGAAGTGGCATCGTATTGGTGGCAAGTGAGAGAAATTCTAGGGAATCGTATGATGCCACCAATAAGATGCCATCAATTTCATGCGCAGTATGCGTGAATTGGAACACAACCTAAGTTTAAAACCAAATTGTTTGTTTATTATTATGTTCTGGTCTGTAATTGTGGCTTTTGATTTGGGTTAAAATAATTCTTTCATAGATTTTGTCGAGATTGCTCAAGAGGCTGATTTGTCTATAGTTAGCTGGGTTGGTTGCTGCTTTACCTGGTTTCTTGAAGGCGATGACTTTTGCTACCTTCCAGGTGTCTGGGAAATAGGCGAGTCTCATTGAGTTTTTAATGGTATAGTATAATTGAACAATGGTCTTCTTTGGAGGGTTATGCAGGTAGTGCCCTATGATGAAATCTTCTCCTGGGGCTTTACCATTTTTTAGATTCCTAATGTGGGACCAGATTAAGTTGGGTGTCAGAAAAGAAATGTCATCCTCTATGATGTTGTTTTTGGCTTGTTGCCATGACAAGGCTATGCTGCCATCAGACGCTGACGTCGTTGAACAGAGTGCTTATACACGTTTTGGAATGCTCCCGCCAGTGCGTTCGCTTTGTCTTGATCCAAATAGGCAACGTTGTTGGTTATCGTGATTGGGGGAATATTTTGAGGATTATTCTTGATTGCTTTATATACCTTCCAGAGGCTGTTGTCAGAGGAAGAGAGCTTTTGTGTTTTCCGTAGCTTTGTTGCGTCAACTGTGGAATTTTTATTTTGGTTTTTCTGCGAACCCATTACGTAGGACTTTGTGCGCATGTAGGCCTGTTTTTTTGGTACTTTTCCTGTGTTTGTTTCTGGCTCGTATCAGGATTAGAAGCTCTGTGTCCGGGGTGACTGTCTTGGTGTATGCTTTCTGTCTTATTGTTGATTTGTTGAAGGCTGATCTAATAGTCGTTGTGAATTTGTTGGCTGCCCTTTGAACATCCTCCGTGGTGCTGAGATTCGGAATGACTCTTATTTTTTCGCAGAGTGATTTGTACTTCTCCCAGTCTGTTGTAGTAATAGTGTAGTTGGTGTATGATCTGTGTTGTTGCTTAGTTCACAGATGATTGGGAGATAATTTAAGGAGAGGTTGTCGATGGTTTTGGCCTGCGCATTTCGGGTAGTATTAGATAGGAAGATGTCTATGTTAGATGCGGCGGCTCTGGGGGCTTTATACGTGTATGTAGGGCTGTTTATTGTGTAGTATGGCCATTTAGCCATATAATTCTGCAGGATTCTGCCGATAGTGTTAACGGATCTATTATTCCAAAGGGGGTGCTTTGCGTTTAGGTCTCCTCCGACTATGAAAGGGCAGCTGTGATTGGTGAGGTTATCTAGGTCCTGGAGGGACGATTTTCTTTTTGGGTGGTTGTATGCTGCCCCTACTATGAGTGCTGGTGTGGAGTGTAGCTTTACGAAGGCGGATTCTATAAGTCCTGTGTTCGGTTGCATGATGTCCTCGTGTTTGAAGTATTCGTAGATTATGATCGCCACTCCTCCGCCCTGCCTATTTTGTCTGTCCTTTCTGATAATATTGCAATTCCTGATCTTAAGTTTGTCCGTGGCTATAGCAGCCAGGTTTCCGAGATTAGCGCTATGTCCACCTCTTGTTGTTCAAGAAATAGTTGTAGTTCTGCAACCTTGGCCTTAATGCTGGTTGCCTCCATGTTAATATGTTTTTGGGGTAATTAGTCACCATATTCAGCAATTACTTCTGCGACTACCATTATTTGTTCGATTATCGCAGTTGTGTTGCTCAGTCTATGTCTCAGTTACCTAGCTAGATTGATTATCGCAGATTGAATTTAGCGCGTGGATTTCTGAAACCACCGTCGAATGGAGTTTCTGTGATGGAATATGGTTCAGCTGGTCCGTAACTTGAGTTGTCGTTGGAGAATGAGTAGTTCGAGTAGGAGGGAGGGAGGCGGTGGGTAGTGGACTGGGATTACTGGGGATTAGTCTAGTGTATTCAGGCACGTACGTTATGTTATCTGATTGTTGAGGAGGTTTTCGGACAGGGGGGAGCGATGGGAAGTGAGTTTCGGAAATTGTGAGGTTAGTGGGTTTTGGTTGTGGTTGTATACATTTTGGAGGAGGGCGGTTTGTCCATTTTTTCCAAGTATTTAACCAGTGAGGGGCATCCAAAAAGCGGTGTGATCCACACCACAGTTGCAGCATTTGGCCGGTGTATCTGGTCGTTTGGTGCATTCATTTGTTTAGTGGTTAGCACCACATTTGATGCACTTTGGTGTTTTATTATAATTATTGGCAAGATGACCGTAAGCTTGACATCGGAAACATTGTATATACGGCCTTTTGGAGTAGTATTGTTCCCAGTAAACCCGGGAGAAGAAGATATGACTTGTTTTTTAGACATCTCGCGGGTGCGTGCCTGCCAAGAAGCTAATTTTAAAGATTGATCTGGTGCCTGCATTCGGCCCTATAAGAGAGAAGCAGGAGATAGGCTGGAGTCCTTTTTGTTTTAGTTTTTCCATCACATCCTCGGGGGATGAGTCTTCTAATCCTTGCAGCATCATTGTGATGTTTTTTTGGCCTGGTAGAGAGTATGTATGATGTTCTACATTGTTAGTTTTAGCACAAGTTATGAAGTCATTGTATGTTTTTACTTCTGAGAGTCGAATCTTAGTTTGCTTGCCTATGCATTTGGTTTCGAATTTATCCCCGACTGATGCTTTTAGGGAGTCAGCAAATGTTTTAAGGGTGCTACTTCGTAGCGTGTGTAGGTATATTGGAGGGGTTTTGGATGGCTTGGGTGTGGTTTTTGGTATTGGTGGGTCCTTGTGGGTTGGGTGTTCTGCGGTTGCAGTTTGGAAAGCTTGCATGAAAATCTGAAATCTGTTACTGTTTGGTATGTTAGGCTGAGATGTAAGATTTGCTTCTGGTTCGGATATGTCCATATTGGCCGGCATGTTAGCATCTAGGTTAGTCAACGTTGACTTGCGGCTTCTTATAATGGTGAGCAGGCGTGGATCCGAGCCCCTCCTGTTTGTTTTCGGCGTGATTTCGGAATTCACGAAGTTTGTCTCCCGGAGCTTGTCTATGGTTTCTTTCAGGCTCTTGCTTGGCAGCTTACTGCATAATATGATATTATTGTCCACCTCCGGCGTTGAGGCGTTTAATGAGTTACCGGGCTGCCGGGCACGTATTTTCGGCAGCCGGCCCACCTTCATGCAGATGTTTAATTTTGCCGAGCTGAGTGATTTATAATATCTGCTTCTTTCATGCAGGGTTTCAATTCAAATCCCTCACTTGAGAACAGAATACTCATACGAACACTTTCGTCCGATCGTGCTATCAAACTGCTTCCGCTTGCGCGGCTCTCGCGCTGAATCTTCAATCCAGGAACCCTCATAAGAAAGAGCTCGAAATAAAGAGATCTTGGAGGGTTTGCTTATGTGACGTTGATAAGGCGACTGACCGGTAGCGGATCGGATCCGAAGATCGTGGGTTCGAATTCCATCGCCCGAGGCTCTCTTTTTTTTTGGCACCCGAACATATAGAAATTACGAAATCTATTCCTACAATAAGTATAGGGTGCGCCATCTTTTATATCGGTATGTAAACATTGAATAACTTTCACATTTATCAACTGATTGACTTGAGTTAACATGTTTTTGAAACGTCAATTCAGTACAATTTTAACCATGAATCACTTCACACCGAAACAACGCGACGAAATAGTGACGTTGTACATTGAAAATAATCGTTCAGTTGTGTTAACTCAACGTGCATATCGTCGAAAATATCGTGGCCAAGAAGCACCGTGTGACAACACTATTCGTTGTTTAGTGTCGAATTTTGTTGAGCACGGGATAGTGAGAGATCATCGGCATGTCGTCCATCAACGCCCAAGACGTTCCAATGAACTGGTTAAAGCGGTAAGAGAGAGTGTTGCTGAAAACTCACATGTGTCGTATCGTCACCGCGCTCAGCATTTTGGCGTTAGTGGAACCACCTTGCGATGCATTTTGAAGGATGATTTGCACATGTTTCCGTATAAAATGCAATTGACGCAAAGAATATTGCCGACAGACCGTCCACGTCGCTTGGAATACGGCCAAACAGTCGCCCGAATGCTTGACGCTGAACCTGATTTTTGGAAGCAAAGTTTGATGACCGACGAGGCTCAGTTCACACTCTCTGGCGTCGTTAACAAGCAAAATTGTCGCATTTGGGGAACGGAGAATCCACACGAGATCCATGAAACACCATTGCATGACCAAAAAGTGAGTGCTTGGGCCGGCGTTTGCGCCAAAACCATCATTGGGCCATTTTTCTTCAGAGAAGAAAATTGGCTCATTATGTCTGCCCACAAATGTGCGAAAAAGGTCTGGACGGTTACTGGTTTCAACAAGACGGTGCGCCATGCTACACTGCAAATCAAACAATGCAATTTCTACAACGAAAATTCCCTGGACGTGTGGTGTCAAAAAAAAGGCGACATTGACTGGCCACCCAGATCTCCAGATTTGACCCCTCCGGACTTCTTTTTGTGGGGTTATTTGAAAAGCAAAGTGTACGCCAGTAAGCCTCAGACGATTGACGAGCTCAAGGCAAACATTCGTGCCGACATCATCGCTATACCGCCCGAGATGCTCGAAAAAGTGATGGAAACCGCAGCAAAAAGGGCACATTTTGCTTTGGCCAATAAAGACGGCCACTTGATTGATGTTGTATTAAAAAACTAGTGCAAATAAACTGTAAAGGACCAAATTAAATAAAAATAACGCATATATGGAAATCGTTTTTTTTTTTAAAGTTATTCAATATTCACATACTGACATAAAAGATGGCGCACCCTGTACATTAAATGAAATTAAACTAATTATGAGACTAACGACAAAATGTTTTCACGCCTTGAAGTTTGCAAACCTGTGCACGGTTTTGGTGTAATTTCACACCGCAAATTTTGAAAAAATCAAACCGGACTCGGAGTTCGCGTTGTATTACTTTGTTTCTTCAGGGAAACCCCGTTAACGTGCAGACGGAAATTCAAATTTTTATATTTTTATTAAATATGGATAAAAGTATCACCAATGGATTGATGAGATTCTCCAGATGAAAACTCGACCTCATTGGGACCGTTTTAAATCATATATGGTATATAACTAAGCCAGAGAATTCAGAATTGATTCGAATTATATACGTATAATCAAAAACAGTTCGAATGATGTCATATTTAGACCAATTTTCGTCGAAAAAAACTCGTCCATGCATCCGTAGTCTTCTTGTAAGGATGTAATAGAACATATAGGATTTTAAATTTTGATTAATTGTGGCACACATTCGGGGCATGGGGTGAGCTGAACGCTTTGTCGAGTACAGCGGCCGCTCGGAAGTGTTCGACTAAACTGAAATGGTATTTTGCTGTACTTTGTACCACTTCATATTTAATGTGAGTAGATAGGCTATGCCGATTCTAGACCAAATTGGGGCGAGGGGTGAGGCGGGGCGGGGGGGGGGGGGGTTACCGCCGCGGTCTTCCGTGAGATGGGCGAGGGGGAGGCGGGGTACGCAGTTCGTGGGCGAGGGGGATCCCAAGGAGATCCACGATGCCCACGCTGACCTTCCCTTCTGCCCGGTGCGCGAGCACGCGCCACACGGAAAACAAGCTGCTTGCCACGCTCGACGATAAGGAGCGATACGTAATCCATTATCGCTACCTAAAACAGTGCATACGACACGGTTTACGCGTGACGCGAATTCATCGGGTGTTGCGATTCGATCAATCGCATTGGTTGCGCAACTACATCCAATTGAAGACCGATTTGAGGACACGTGCCACGAGTGAATTTCAGAAGACTCTGTATAAATTAATGAACAATGCGGTGTACGGCAAAACAATGGAGAATGTGCGGAATCGCGTTGACGTGCGACTGTTGACGCGGTGGGACGGTCGTCACGGTGCGGAAGCGCTGATCGTGAAACCGAACTTTCATAGTCGTACGATCTTCTCCGAACAACTCGTTGCGATCGAAATGCGAAAACTTAAGGTGAAGTTCGACAAGCCGATATACGTGGGTATGAGTGTATTGGATGTTTCAAAAGAATGCTTGTATGAATTTCATTATTCATATATGCGTGCGAGGTTCGGTGATCGGTGCAAGGTTCTGTACACCGACACCGACAGTTTAATGTATAGTATGGAATGCGAGGAGGTGTATGAAACGATGAAGTGCGACATCGCGCGGTTCGACACTATTGATTACGCGGTGGACAATCCATACGGCATGCCCCGCGTAAATAAAAAGGTGCCGGGACTCATGAAGGACGAAAACAATGGCACCTTGATGACCGAGTTTGTCGGACTCCGATCAAAGATGTACACGACTAGAACGTTTAACGCGGCAGTGGGGTCTACGAGTGAGACTAAAAAAGTGAAGGGTGTGCGGAGACACGTGGTCAAGAATCATATACAATTCGGTGATTATATTCGTTGTCTCCGCGATCTCACCGAGAAATCGGTTCGACAGAACAATATACGTTCGAAAGTGCACGAAGTGTATTCCGTGAGCGAGGAAAAGAACGCTCTCAGTCCGTTCGATGATAAGCGGTGTATTTTAGCCGATCGGATCAGCACCCTCCCGTGGGGACATTGTCGAATCCCCGAGCTCCAGACTCACGAACATCTCGAGCTTGAACCCGACGAGTCCCTCGAAATCCCCATTGCTTAGTACGTTTGCATGATTGTATGTCTGCATGTTTGTATGTTTGCATGTACATATGTATATACCTTACGTTGTAAGACATTCTTTCGTTCATGTTATTTATTTATGAATATCATATACAGGGTGTAAACAGTATACGTAGCAATATTTTAGGGGGTGGTAGGGGAGGTCCAATGGAACATAAAAGTCCTATGACATAATGTCCGATCTGTCTCCATTTTACAGTAATAATGCCTCAAAGTTAACATGTCTATATGCTAAACTAATAGTCGCAAGATTCCATAATTTTGCACATACATTCGAGACCACCAGTAGAGTAAAATGGTCTGAATATATTTTGTTGTATCTCGTATAGTTTCGCTGTTATAAAGGTTTAAACATCGGAGATGTTTGTGGAAAAGATCGTCGCTACAAGCACACAGATGAGCCGTAGCACAAAGACCGCCCGTTGTGAGCTGTTCAAGATGACCCAGTAAGCAAGTAACTACGGGTCCCTTACAGTAGCGGTCCCATTGAGGACCTGTTTGGAGTAGCGGAGGCACTTAGGGTCGTCAGCTAGAAAATAAGAAACAAGTGAACGAAAACTCTACACGTGTTCTTAGGCCAGGCGTGCAGTGGTGGCAATTTGTTGCATGACAGTTTTAATGCTCATGAAAAATGCATTGATTTACATGGAAGTAAATTCCTTTGACGACGTGACTGCAAAACGTGTTGTTTTTTTTTTCAGAAAGTGATAAAACTGTTTCTTACCTTTTAGTGTGACTAAACTGTCACACAACAGGCTGCTGTCAATGCGCGGCTACTCTGACCTGAATGTGTAGTAAAGAAATACAAATTTCGCTACCTACATTTATTTGCAAAAGATGCTCGAAATGGT
The DNA here is from genome assembly GCA_929113495.1 of Andrena minutula. NCBI lineage: Eukaryota > Metazoa > Arthropoda > Insecta > Hymenoptera > Andrenidae > Andrena > Andrena minutula. The sequence goes on from OV815993.1 coordinate 34,278,896, forward strand.
TGCCGTTTGCATCCAGACACGCCCGACACCGACGTAACCAATTGTCGCGAACGCCGGCGAATATTCCAGGCTGCTCGCGTATAACGTTACCAGCATGAAATACTCTACCTTGCAATTCCTCTAAGGTTTCAAATTCGATGTCCGTGTATACTAATGACTTCATGTGGCCCCATACGTAAAAATCCATTGGATTTAAATCTGGGCTTCTTGGCGGCCACGCAACTGTACCATTCCGTGCAATTATTCGGTTCCCCCATATTCGTTCCATAGCTGGTATAGCTCTAACCATATGGGCTGGGGCGCCGTCGTGAAGAATCCACATATTTCTTCGGGTGGCCAGGCAAATATCTTCTAACAGAAGTGGCAAATCCCGTCGAAGAAATCTAGCATATTTTGCGCTATCTAGACGCGCCGGCAAAATATGCGGTCCGGAATACGGCAACGCGTGCTTTTCTTTTGAAAATCGAACGCGTGTTTATACTCGAGAGATAAGGGATCTGTCTTGCATTTGACGGTAGGGTGAAGCAGGCGGGATTACGCGCAGTCAGCGGACTACCCCTTCTCTTCCTGTGTCACTTCGCGAGGCGTATTGATGTTGGATAATACTCTTTAATTTCTAGTTCTCCAAAATTAATCAGGCTGGTAGAGAACGATTTACTACAGTTTTGGGTAATTTATGGCTTAACTGGTTCCGCCTCGTAGCAAACGTGAACTCAGGGCATCGGGAAACGGAAACAGGATTGGTATGCCTTTTCTCCTTTTGTAACAGTTCGAGGACTTTTCTGTTTCTCGTCTCTTCGGACCCTTTCGAACCGAAACACGTGGTGTCTGCTGTCTATCTCTAAGCAATGGGTACATTGGCAGTAAAAGAAGGGAGCGCGGGCTTTTGTGAAAGTGTAGGATGGTTCGTTCGTTGCACTTCTGCAACGCACATGTGCCTCGAAAATGTGCTTGCTTCTTTTTACCTAAAGCATCTTGTCCTGGTGGGAGTTAACTCATAATGGAACGAGAAAAACTACTTGGAGTAGAGGAACTTGCTTGGAAAAATCCTGTCAGTTTACAATCGCGTCAGAGAAGTGTTTTCTACACAAGTGTATTACGCGTTGTTCCGAGCATAAACCTAGAACAACGGAGACGCAATTACTGCTGTACGAGCATTTGGGCAGCTATATCCGCGGCACCGGACGCCAAGTGAAAATTCATTTTCACCAATTTTTATAAGGTACGAACGCGTTCCATGAAAAATAAATTAAGTGATCAGTGTTAGTAAGAGTGCAGTGAAGTGAATATTCGTTATCTACATTAACCCAATCGCAATTGACGTTGCGACCCTTTTACTTTGGTTAGTGTCGCGTACCTGGGACCAGCTGTGCACTGGACGCATCCGTCGCTGACCAGCATCAGTTCAGTGACCTAGTGACGCAGGTTTTCAAGCTGCAGGTTAATTTCCGAAAGAGTGAGTTTTAGTTACTTTATTGGTGATTATTAGTTATTAAATTTAACGCAGGCTATGGCTTATTTCCGGCGATATTTATCTAAATTTCCGTACCTAAATTTTGTCTTCGGGGGTTTTAAACAGACTTATTCATCATCGGCAACAATGTTGGCCGTTATTAAACTACGGATTCTTATCACAATAACGAACTACGATCACGTTTTGTTTATTTCCTGTTACATTACTTTTTCATTTAAGCGATATTTGAAAACGAAATCTACGTATTTCTTGTCCTCTCACTTCAAATAATTATTATTTTCGATTCTGTTTTAAAAAAAATGTGTATTCACTTTTTTACGTTTGACATGATTTGCCTCGATTTATCTTTTACTCGTAATTCACTTTAAATGACAACCAAACGATGACGAAAGGTATCGATTGCCGTCGTTTTCGCAGATATCTGATGAGAAATGCGAAGCTGAAAGAGTTTAGTTCTTAATAGGTATTCAAACCCCTTCAAGGGTCGGAAGCCATAAACTTGCGGTGAAGCATCATGGTGTGTTGTCTTCGCCACGGGATATGATGCGGCATCTCCTTGAGTCGAGTCGCTGGAGGATCACTCTTAAGAGTCTTTCCTTCCGAAAAACACACCACTTTGGGAATTACATGAAAGATCAGAAGTCAATATCCTGTTTCAATGTGTTGGTCTCACCAATATGCGCGAGCTACTACCCGCTTCAAACACATGGTGCAAACTTTAGGGCATTATTACTGTAAAATGGAGACAGATCGGACATTATGTCATAGGACTTTTATGTTCCATTGGACCTCCCCTACCACCCCCTAAAATATTGCTACGTATACTGTTTACACCCTGTATATATGTATCGCGTAGAATAGCCTAAATTATTTTTTATACATGTTAGTATATATGTATATATGTATATATTTTTTCTTACTTGAATAGTAATAATTGACTGGTAATAATTTAATAAATTGACAATGTATATATATTTATACGTATTTATTTTTTATTTATTTCAGTAACATAGAGTACGTATATGATCGCGAATTATAGAATATCCACATCGCGTATCTACGAGTTCCGCGATGAATCGAATCCGAGCCACTTAACGTACACCTGGTTTCCCTTGCGTCGAATAATCTTCTCGACCAAATAGACGTCTGGATTCGCGACCGAATGCAGTTCGTACTCGTAGAAACCGCCAGAGATCGGCTCTCCCGCGGAATCACGCAGAATATACGTCACCGGGAACGTTCGTTGTACGGTTACGATTTCGAACACTTCGGTCGACCAGTTCGGAGTGTACCCCTTCTCGAAGAGTGTCTTGAACTTGCTCACGCGTACCTTGTCCCCGAGTTTGAATTTCGCGCGTCGCCGAATACCTTCCGATGCGGCTGGTGGGAGTGGTTCATTCGCGGCGAACGACAATCGCGTCGCGGGGGTCACGTCAAAGGGTCGGGCGTTGATCGTTCGGTGCTTGCGATGATTGTAGGTGTGTACTAGCGCGGGTAGCACATAAGGTTTTTCAGCGTGCGATTGAAACGTTCGACGATCGATGCTTTCATCACACTGTACGTGGAATAGTGGTTGGTCCTGCGCATCTTCGCGTATCGTTGAAACTCCGCGTTGTAGAATTCCTTTCCCATGTTGGTTTAAATTTCGCGGACATCTATCGCTTTGCCGCAATACATTCGTGAACGCCGCGGTCACGTCGCGTCCGCTTTTCGTTTTCACGGGTACGGCCCATGCATACTTGCTGAACGCGTCGATGATCGTTAGTATGTAGTGATATCCCCGATTTTGCTTCGCGTACGGACGCATCTCCACCAAATCAGCCTGCCATAAATCATCGTAGCCGCGAATCACGCCGCTACGCCGCGGGAAATTTCGTCTCGCGGGAGCGTGTAATTCATTCACTAGTTGTATTCGTTCCTTGCTCATGTTTCGCGGGTGGGTCGGTGTATGAGAAAAGTGACCAGCTAACGACATCTTGAGAGAATTAGTCACACTTAAGCAGGTGGCACTGGCCTGCTCACTCGCGTGGAGCGCGAATCGGGTCCCCTTCCATCGACTCGCGATCCATACTTTCGCACCTTGCTTGCGCCGCTTTCGACTTTTGCTTCGAAATTATTCTCTTAACGACATTGCTTCACTAACGAGACTAGATAGCGCTTAATATTCATACCTTAAAACAATTAACTCATTGTAATTATTCGTCCAACGTGCTTGAAAATAAGTGTATTTTGTGGAGCTTGACCTTGTACATAAATTCAAAGTATAACGACATTTCTAAAGCTAACTTATTAAATATACAGACTTTTATTCCGCTAAAACGCTCAATTATCTGTACCTTCGAACCTAAAATGAAATGTATTATCTATACCGTTAAGACTACGTCATTTACAACTAATCATAATTTCTTTAAGCGTTTAATAATCTTACGACAAAATTAGGACAACTAGTGTAGATAATTTTCCGTCACGATTATCAATTCTATTGCTGAGTTTCCTATATACTTTATAATAACAGTCGGGGATGGTCGTGATGTTCCAAAAACGTCATAGACCCTCGTTTGCTTTTCGCGGTTCCTTTCGTTTGTATAGATCCGTGGTTGTTATCGTAGTCGGTGACGTCGTCGTGTATGCTTCGAATATGTTTTTCAAGTGATCGAAGCGTCGTTCCATCGCGGTATTTAAATCATCCTCTAGCTGGGACAATTGCGCGTTGACGATATCCGACATCGTTCGTTGTACTCGCGTCTCGAGTTCAGATCTTTGATACGCGGAGTCCAGTCGCGCGCTCGCGATAGCCGTTTCAATTTTTTGGGTAAAGCGTTCATCCACCGAGGATAATAATCTCGTCATTGTCATTCTCGCTTCGTCGCTGTTGTTGTTGTTGTTGTGATTGTGTAACGAGGTACCAAACTTGTTCACCGACATAACGATGCGTATGCGCGAACACTACTGACGCGACGATCACCGGTTCGTTCAATTTAAGATGTATATCTAGCCTCGCGAGGTTCCTCCTCGAGGGATGCGATTTCGTTATCGTGACCCGTATGACCTGCCGCGCGCGATGCAATGAGTAATCTAAGTCTATCGATTAATTCGTTCGGATCGTCCCAGTACACATAATCGATCGCGTTATCGGTTACCGTCATCGATTCATCGATGGGTAATCCTCGAACTCGTCGCGTGCCCGCGCCGCCCGCGCTGCCCCTAACACGTCTGACGCCCGATGTCCGCACCCCACCGATCATCGAGGATATGATTTTCTTATACTTGTACCCCCTGTTACCCAGCGTGCGCTTGCTTGGCGAATGGCTTTGCTTATGCGCACTCGTCGACAACAAGATACGTCGGTACGAGCGAAAATCAGCCTCCGTGCACGGCTGCTCGTCGGGCTCTCGCATAAACACCAATTCGTACAAACCCCGAGTCCCCGGGTATCGCGTTCCGTTCACGCAAATAAACGAGTCCACGGTAATAGTAAATGTTCGAGGGTATAACACTTTGTATACTTAGACCGTGCCGTTCTCAATGTCATGCAGAAGTGTTAACGGCGTACACACGATCGCGGTAAAGTACTTCACTTGCTTATCACCAACGATGCAATAAAATGTGCATTTACTCGCAGTACTATATCGCGCAATATGGCGTAGCAATTGACGATGGTGATGTGACAATTGCATAAATCCGTTTTGAATGATACTACTCCACGAAGTCTCGAATAATGACGGTGGGCCTAACACGTCGCGGATCTTATGCTTCTCGATCGTAAGCGTTTGGAGGTCCAACTGTGACATCGCAGGGTACTGACATTGGTATACTGTAAATCAGATACCCATGGGTCTACATCGAACTCTATTAACTCTTACACGGTCGCTACTGTTATGACTGGTTCTTTAACAATACTTTATTTATTTTATAATACACACTGTAATACACTTCACGTGTCTTACTGCGAGCATGGTCGCTCTCTGTCTGTCTGGCATGGTACCCTCCGGCCACACTCACTCCCTACACACACATGCATCATACCTCACGCACTCATTACATACATACCACACCTTCCCCTTAAGCTCGTTTTCTTATGTCTCTTGTGTTTCTACGAACTGACTGTCCTCTTTCGTCTACAATTACATACGATCTTGGTGTTTCCCATTTCTTAACTACTCTGCCCGGTTTCCATATTTTCTTATCATTTACATATATCCTATCTCCCTCCTGAAATGTTACTTCTTTCTTTGCAGTTTTGTCATAGTTCTTTTTAATTTTTTCCTGTCTGTCTTTTAGGAGTTTCCAAATATCCGTTTTTACATTAGGCTTTAAAATTGTCTTAGGAGTCGGCAACGGTGTTCTTGTCACTCGGCTCATTAACATTTCAGAAGGGCTGTAAGGAAGACCGGCTACTGGTGAATTTCTATACGCTAATATTCCTAATTCTATTTCTCTTTTATCTACTTCGCATTTTCTCAACAGCTGTTTCGCTATGTGGACCGCTTTTTCCGCCATTCCATTTGACTGCGGATAACGTGGACTACTCGTTATTATTTCAAAATTCCAAGCTGTTGCGAACTTTCTCATTTCATACGAATCGAACGGCATGTTGTCCGCAATCAATTGTTGGGGGACTCCGTGTGTCGCAAATATTGTTTTGAATACTCCTATTAGTGTTTGTGCCGTTTTTGTTTTTATTAGTTTTATCTCTATCCATTTTGAATAATAATCTATTACTACTAAGTACTGTTTCCCTGCATGTTCACAGACATCAGCTCCTATTTTCTGAAAGGGTAGTTCCGGTACGGTGTGCGGAATTAATGTTTCCTTCCCTTTCGCCCTATCGAACTTCCTACAAGCTTCACATTTTTCTACATATTTTTCTATTGACTTTGTAATTCCTGGCCAATATATTAGTCTACGAGCTCTCGCTTTCATTTTAAGTGTTCCTATGTGTCCTTCATGTAGTTTATGTAGCATTTCTTGTCTCATGCTACTCGGAATTATTACTCTTTTGTTTAGAAACAATATCTCATTAATCACTTGTAAGTTGGATTGTTGATTTTTTATGGTTGATAGTTCCCTACCTAAGTACCTTTTTTTCTTTGGCCACTCAGTCTCACAATATTGCACGGTTTTGTTTAGCATTGCATCGTTTTTTGTTTCGTTCTTTATCTTTTCTATGTATTCGTTGCTTATTGCTACAATTTCCTTAATACTATGTACTACGCCTCCTAACTCAATTTTATCGCTTTCTCTATGTGGTAAAAAGTCTCTTGATAGAGTGTCCGCTATATACATGTATTTTCCTGGAAGATACTTCACATCCAACTGATATGGGAGTAATTTTAGTCGTAACCTTTGTAACCTTGAAGAATCTATTTTGGCTATCTCTTTTTTAAATATTGTTACTAATGGTTTGTGATCAGTCATTACTTCTGTCATTCTCCCATATATGTAGTTGTGAAACCTTTTCGCGGCGAACACTATGCTAAGCATTTCTTTTTCGATTTGAGCATATCCCTTTTCAGTATCTGTAAGACTACGCGACGCGTATGCGACTGGTTTATTATTTTGAATTATACAACTACCTAACCCTAGCGACGAGGCGTCAGTTTGTATTGTTATATTCAAGTCCTCGTTGAATGTCTGTAAGACCGGGGCTGAACTTATTTTGCTTTTAATTTTTTCTAATACTACCCTATGGTTATCAGTCCACAACCAATCATTTCCTTTCTTTAATAACTCTCTTAATTTAGATGTCTCTGAGGCTATGTTCGGTATGAATTCTCTTAAGTAATTTATCATCCCTAACAGTCTTTGTAACTCTTTAACATTTTTTGGAGCTTTTAATGCCTGTATTGCTTCTACTTTCCCTGGATCTATTCTCTTACCATGTTCTGAGAACATATAACCTAAATATTTGACTGTTTGCTGTCTATATTGTACTTTATTTTTATTGAATTTTATATTTCTCTCTTTAGCTCTTTCTATTACTGTCTCTAGATTCTTATCGTGTTCTTCTATTGTACTACCTGTGATCAATATATCATCAAAATATACTATAACATCTTTAATATTTCCAAACGCTTCCTCATTTTTCTTTTGGAAAATTTCTGGTGCGCAATTTAATCCAAATGGGAGCCTTTTGAACTTATAACAGCCATGTGGTGTTGAGAATACACAGAGCTTATTGCTCTCCTCTGATAATTTTACCTGCCAAAATCCATCTTTTAAATCTAATATTGTAAAGTACTTTTTCCCTGACAGTTTTTCAGCTATGTTCTCTATTGATGGAATTTCATAATATTGTCTTTGTATTGCTTCATTTAGATCTTTTGGATCCAAGCAGATTCTAAGACTTCCATTAGGTTTCTCTCTTATTACTAAATTGCTTACCCAACCCTTTGGATTTTCGCATACCTCTATAATGCCCTTTTCTTCTAGTTCTTTCAGGTGTATCCTCAGTTTCTCCCTAATTACTTTTGCTACTCTTCTAGGTGGCCTCGCTATAGGTTCTCTGTTTGGTTTCATCGTTATTTCAATATCGCCTGGAAACTGTCCTATACCTGTAAACACTTCCCTATTTCTTTGAATGAATTTTTTAGTCTCCCTGTCCTTGGTTTCTTCTTCAGTCTTTACTACATCTATCTGTTTAATTAATCCTAACCTTCTGCTGGTTTCTAACCCAATTATTGGTTCATATTCTTCTTTAGTTATGATAAACCTAACCTTATGTTCTAGAGTCTTATATTTACATTTTACTCTAATGATTCCAATGGCTCTAATTTCAAATCCACCATATGCAACTAATACTATTTTCCCTTTCTCAATAGCATTTTCTATTTTTAATCTTTTGCATAGTTTATATGAAATGATATTTGCATCAGCACCCGTATCGATTTTAAAACTGATTTCGCTTCCTTCTATCACTAGATTTTCTTTCCAGCCTCCTTTGTTTTCTGTAATAGTATTTGCATAATTTACTCTTACTGTACTTATTTCATACTCCTCATCGCTATCTGTTTCATCGCTTCTATACTTAACGCTATTTACTTTATCTTTATATACTTTTCTATCTCTACACACTTCTGCAAAATGATTAAACTTTTGACAATTGTTACATTTTTTGTTGTACGCCGGACACTGACGAGGTTCATGCTGCCTGTTGCATCTTGTACATTTTTGTGGGTAGTTTTTGTACGTTGAACCTCTCCCTCGTCCTCTCGTGCTGCTCTTGTCCCTCTGTCTCTCTGCTGATTTGTCCCTTCTTTGCTGTCTTCTGTTTCCATTTCTCCTTTCTTCTGCTCTGAGTGCTTGGATGCTGCTGCGTATGCCTTGACCCTCTCTTATTTCTGTTGTCTGCTTCTTGCTTAGTTCATGAGCCTTTATTTGTCTTACTAGTTCTTCAAGTTTTAAGTCTTTTTTCTTTAACACTGTTTGTTGTAGCGTTTGATCTGTTATATGTTGGATAATGTTATCCCTTATTAACGATTCTTCCAGTGTGCTGAAGTTGCAATTTTTTGCAATCTTCTTTAATTCCGCTACATAATGTTCAAGTGTTTCTCCCTCTTCTCGCTTTCTATTGTTGAATACATATCTCTCAAAGGCCTCATTGTAATGCGGCTTTGTGTACTCTTCGAAGGCTTTTATAATTTTCTCTGGATCTTCTTTTTCATCCGACTCTATATCAAGTGTTTCCAACACTTCTAATGCTTCTGTTCCCAGTAAATTTAGAAGAGTCGCTGCTTGCACATTCTTTGCTTTTGCCTTTCTTCCTGTTGCCACCATAAATATTTCATAGTCTCTCTTAAATTTCCTCCAGTTCTCTGGAAGATTACCTTCTAATTTTAAGGCTTCCGGTTTATTTATTCCGTCCATAATATCCTCCTCTTCCACGAGCACGTGTACTTTTTGAGGTTAGGCTTCTACTTTTGCGTTTTTCTCCTTACTTTTCTTTCCCAATTACTTTGGAGTTTACTTCCTTTACTGCCTTGTTAACAGTTTATTCGACTGCGCCATGTTATGACTGGTTCTTTAACAATACTTTATTTATTTTATAATACACACTGTAATACACTTCACGTGTCTTACTGCGAGCATGGTCGCTCTCTGTCTGTCTGGCATGGTGCCCTCCGGCCACACTCACTCCCTACACACACATGCATCATACCTCACGCACTCATTACATACATACCACAGCTACTACTCCCACGACTCAGATATAAACATACGGTATCGCGCGGTGCAACATCATGTTTACTCTATGGGCTACCGCGACGATTGACTTACAGCCTCCTCGATCGTGAAAATGCTCGGAACTCTACCCCGAATAATTATCGCTGTATGTTTACGATGGTTAGTTGCGCGGCCCTATCGGTCTCACGATTTAAATATATACACACGACACGAAGAGCGTGCACGTAGGCACCAAAACGCGTTCAATCCTGCTCAGATATAAACATACGGCACGGCGCGGTTCGCTCTATGATTTTTCAGAAATCATGTACCACCCTCTTTCTCAGAAATCCCAATCGAATGCAACGTCGTATTTATTCCATGGGCTATCGCGACGATTGATTTATAATAATTATCGCTATATATATACATCATTGTACGTGGGCTGTAACGGTCCCACGATTCAAATATACAGGGTGTTACTCTACCTATAGTCAATACTTTGGGGGGTGATTCTACAGGTGATTCTACATGATTTCTACAAATCCCGTTGGGCGGGTTTTCATATGCCCTTGTGGATTTTTACGAGTAGGCAGGTTTAATGCCGAACAACGTTTGCGTCTTTTCATAAATTATCGCAAGTATCGTTTGTCACAGTTTCGGCCAGGTAGGTAAGTAAGTATGCGCTCTACATGGCAAATCCGTCACGCATCCGCCGCCACTGCACGCCCCTTGGCTGGCCTGCCTCGCGCGGCCCGCTGTCCGTCGAGTTAAGGTGGCCGTTCCAATAAGCGGCTACAGCCGCCAGCGACTGCGACCGGCGGCTACAGCCACTGACGCTATGACTGGTACAATGGAAAAGCATTCATCCCAACTCCTATGGGTGGCTGCGACTGCTGCGGCCGCGCCAGGATTGCTATAGCCTATGCGCGTTTGGTTCATGAGATGCCTAGGCTACTCGAGACACAACACAATGCCACGAGTGTCTGTTTTCCGCAGTAACAGCAGAATCTCCTAGTCGCGCAGCGGCTGCCGCTCTACTGCTCCAGAAGCAGTCTAGCGACTCTAGCCGCTCTGCGACTCTAGCCGCTCTGCGATCCATCTCACATTCGGACAGATTATGCAGAAATAAGGAAAGAAGTCGGAATTCATAACTTATGGAATTATGTTCTTTTTTTTATATATTTCTTGTAAACTAATAATATGAACTCTTGTAAAAAAAGGTAAAAATATCATGACTGCTACATCTGATCTGCGTATAAACACATGTCAAATTTGTTGTTTTATGCAAAATTTTAAGTGATTTCTTTCAAATTTCGTTAAAGTAAAGTTAAAGGGGTCAGAAATAGTTAGTATCGATTCTGCAAAATAATAGCAAATAATTCGTTATATATATTTATTTTTTTATAAGAAACCCATTGAAAAAATATCTGTATTTTTCGACTTTTTAGTTACCTTCCGCGAACTTGTATAATCAATATATATTTGTCCTTGCAACTGCGAAAACACGATTTGACAATAGTTGCTAATAATGGAGTATTATTCTGATAAATTTAGATTTTTTCATAATAATTAATTATTCTATTTCGTACAGTGGGCCTGAATCCCAAGAAATAGGGGAAAATGCAACATTCCATTTTTCGCGTTGAAAATGCTGAATATTATTAAGCAAGTTCATAAAAATTGGAGTTAATATACAACTCATAACAAAGTTTGAGGTTATTTAAAAAAATAACGTCAACAATTTCAATAAAACTAAAAAAAAATTATAAATACATACCTACTATGGAAAGTGCAGAAATAATAACTTGAAAACCGAACGTTTCCCCAGCGTGTGACTTAAACCACTAATAAAGCACCAAAAAACAGTTTCCAATTTTTTATCATGATTGAGTTAAAAAATACAAAAACAAATTAATAGATGTAAAAAATATTAAATTATACATCACTAGAAAGGAATAGGTTTATCCCATTTTTTGCCACAATTTGAATTCCGATATTTTAAAAGAAACACCCAAATGTCATTTATTTATTTATTTATTTATTTATTTATCATACGGGAAATCCCATGGTATACAAAAAGTATAAAAAAACTAGTAAAATTTACAGAGAGTCTGAACACAAAATTCGCAACAATTAAACTTAATATATAGCATAATAACTATTATAACCTTACAATAACAAAAACAGATACACTACGATACGCCACTCTGGTTATAACCAATCCTATGAAGTAACATCCTAAACGAACTAAGGGAGCACAGGAAGGGGTCAATACTGCTAAAACGTTGGTTCATAGTACTCATTGCCCTATTAATAGGGTCACACGCATAATACCGATACTTCGGCAGACTAGAGACAAAAATAGACCTTGACCGAAAGCCCCTTGACTTCTTCAATCCGGTAGATAAACAGAACACGATGTACATATAAGAAAAATGGCTAGTCTTTCACTATCTTCGACGGTCCTCGAGACCTCATACAACAATAGACCCTCTTTTCAAGTGCTCGAAAAGGGCCTGTGCGGCGCGTCGTTGCACTGGTGGGGGCCATGGCATCGACGCTTAGATATAGGAAATACCATTTGCGACGACGCCAGTTGGAGTTGCTGGCGGCTGTAGCCGCCGGTCGCAGTCGCTGGCGGCTGTAGCCGCTTATTGGAACGGCCACCTTTACCGTCATTCAGGCTGATTCAGGCGATCCAGACGTCAATCTTTAACCATCGATAATTAATAAACGAAGCATTTACCGCAATTTCATCACTCTTGATTTTCGACTTATATATGCCTGTAGAATCACCCCCCAAAGTATTGACTATAGGTAGAGTAACACCCTGTATATTTCTTCTGTTATTTTAACAACCATTCCAACATGGTAGCAGTCCGTGGTTAGATTAATTGATTGGTTAATTAACTGGTTGCTTTTATGGAAAAACCAGTTTAAAAATTTGGTCACTGAGTTCGTCGCAAGACAGAGTTTAAGAAGAATAGTCAAGTTGAAAAATATACAGGGTGTAAACAGTATACGTAGCAATATTTTAGGGGGTGGTAGGGGAGGTCCAATGGAACATAAAAGTCCTATGACGTAATGTCCGATCTGTCTCCATTTTACAGTAATAATGCCCTAAAGTTTGCACCATGCGTTTGAAACGGGTAGTAGCTCGCGCATATTGGTGAGACCAACACATTGAAACAGGGTGTTGACTTCTGATCTTTCATGTAATTCCCAAAGTGGTGTGTTTTTCGGAAGGAAAGACTTTTAAGAGTGATCCTCCAGCGACTCGACTCAAGGAGATGCCGCATCATATCCCGTAGCGAAGACAACACACCATGATGCTTCACCGCAAGTTTATGGCTTCCGACCCTTGCAGGGGTTTGAATACCTCTTAAGAACCAAACTCTTTCAGCTCCGCATTTCTCATCAGATCTCTGCGAAAACGACGGCAATCGATACCTTTCGTCATCGTTTGGTTGTCATTTAAAGTGAATTACGAGTAAAAGATAAATCGAGGCAAATCATGTCAAACGTAAAAAAGTGAATACACATTTTTTTTTAAAACAGAATCGAAAATAATAATTATTTGAAGTGAGAGGACAAGAAATACGTAGATTTCGTTTTCAAATATCGCTTAAATGAAAAAGTAATGTAACAGGAAATAAACAAAACGTGATCGTAGTTCGTTATTGTGATAAGAATCCGTAGTTTAATAACGGCCAACATTGTTGCTGATGATGAATAAGTCTGTTTAAAACCCCCGAAGACAAAATTTAGGTACGGAAATTTAGATAAATATCGCCGGAAATAAGCCATAGCCTGCGTTAAATTTAATAACTAATAATCACCAATAAAGTAACTAAAACTCACTCTTTCGGAAATTAACCTGCAGCTTGAAAACCTGCGTCACTAGGTCACTGAACTGATGCTGGTCAGCGACGGATGCGTCCAGTGCACTGCTGGTCCCAGGTACGCGACACTAACCAAAGTAAAAGGGTCGCAACGTCAAGTGCGATTGGGTTAATGTAGATAACGAATATTCACTTCACTGCACTCTTACTAACACTGATCACTTAATTTATTTTTCATGGAACGCGTTCGTACCTTATAAAAATTGGTGAAAATGAATTTTCACTTGGCGTCCGGTGCTGCGGATATAGCTGCCCAAATGCTCGTACAGCAGTAATTGCGTCTCCGTTGTTCTAGGTTTATGCTCGGAACAACGCGTAATACACTTGTGTAGAAAACACTTCTCTGACGCGATTGTAAACTGACAGGATTTTTCCAAGCAAGTTCCTCTACTCCAAGTAGTTTTTCTCGTTCCATTATGAGTTAACTCCCACCAGGACAAGATGCTTTAGGTAAAAAGAAGCAAGCACATTTTCGAGGCACATGTGCGTTGCAGAAGTGCAACGAACGAACCATCCTACACTTTCACAAAAGCCCGCGCTCCCTTCTTTTACTGCCAATGTACCCATTGCTTAGAGATAGACAGCAGACACCACGTGTTTCGGTTCGAAAGGGTCCGAAGAGACGAGAAACAGAAAATTCCTCGAACTGTTACAAAAGGAGAAAAGGCATACCAATCCTGTTTCCGTTTCCCGATGCCCTGAGTTCACGTTTGCTACGAGGCGGAACCAGTTAAGCCATAAATTACCCAAAACTGTAGTAAATCGTTCTCTACCAGCCTGATTAATTTTGGAGAACTAGAAATTAAAGAGTATTATCCAACATCAATACGCCTCGCGAAGAGACACAGGAAGAGAAGGGGTAGTCCGCTGACTGCGCGTAGTCCCGCCTGCTTCACCCTACCGTCAAATGCAAGACAGATCCCTTATCTCTCGAGTATAAACACGCGTTCGATTTTCAAAAGAAAAGCACGCGTTGCCGTATTCCGGACCGCATATTTTGCCGGCGCGTCTAGATAGCGCAAAATATGCTAGATTTCTTCGACGGGATTTGCCACTTCTGTTAGAAGATATTTGCCTGGCCACCCGAAGAAATATGTGGCTTCTTCACGACGGCGCCTCAGCCCATATGGGAAGAGCTATACCAGCTATGGAACGAATATGGGGGAACCGAATAATTGCACGGAATGGTACGGTTGCGTGGCCGCCAAGAAGCCCAGATTTAAATCCAATGGATTTTTACGTATGGGGCCACATGAAGTCATTAGTATACACGGACATCGAATTTGAAACCTTAGAGGAATTGCAAGGTAGAGTATTTCATGCTGGTAACGTTATACGCGAGCAGCCTGGAATATTTGCCGGCGTTCGCGACAATTGGTTACGTCGGTGTCAGGCGTGTCTGGATGCAAACGGCAACCATTTCGAGCATCTTTTGTAAATAAATGTAGGTAGCGAAATGTGTATTTCTTTACTACACATTCAGGTCAGAGTAGCCACGCATTGACAGCAGCTTGTTGCGTGACAGTTTAGTCACACTAAAAGGAAAGAAACAGTTTTATCACTTTCTGAAAAAAACAACACGTTTTGCAGTCACGTCGTCAAAGGAATTTACTTCCATGTAAATCAATGCATTTTTCATAAGCATCAAAACTGTCATGCAACAAATTGCCACCACTGCACGCCTGGCCTAAGAACACGTGTAGAGTTTTCGTTCACTTGTTTCTTATTTTCTAGCTGACGACCCTAAGTGCCTCCGCTACTCCAAACAGGTCCTCAATGGGACCGCTACTGTAAGGGGCCCGTAGTTACTTGCTTACTGGGTCATCTTGAACAGCTCACAACGGGCGGTCTTTGTGCTACGGCTCATCTGTGTGCTTGTAGCGACGATCTTTTCCACAAACATCTCCGATGTTTAAACCTTTATAACAGCGAAACTATACGAGATACAACAAAATATATTCAGACCATTTTACTCTACTGGTGGTCTCCAATGTATGTGCAAAATTATGGAATCTTGCGACTACAGTCAACCCTCCTATAACGCGATTAATTCGTACCGCGTTATATGGAAACCGTGTTATAAGAAACTTAGAATTACATAGCACAAATCATATTAATTCGTACCGCGTTATATAGAGACTGTGTACCGTGTTATATGGAAACCGCGTTTTAAGAAATTCATAATTAGTAGAAACCAGATTAATTCGTACCGCGTTATATGGAAACCGCGTTATGAGAAAACCGCATTATAGGAGAGTTTACTCTATAAAAGGCAATAAATATATATATGGTTACATATTTCAAAACTAAAGGTGCGTCTACACGACGACACTTTTATGTCTAGATCAAGTATATACGACACTCAAAAAAAGTTCCGGAAGATTGGAAACTGCTTAGAGTCCGCGACACTAAATTCGACCTGTCGTTGCGGGAGTTGCAGCTACAGCTATACTAGAAGTCATGTTAGAAGGAATTTGCAGACCGACGAGTTTAGACCGGTTCTGCGCATGTTGGCGCTGATTGGTGCCGAAACAAGCTCCTATTGGCTATATCCCAAACGAACGCTTCCTCGGAGCCAATGAGCTCATTCTACATGCGCGAAATAAGTTCCTCCTAACACGACTTCGAGTATAGACTGATAACACTGCAACTAGCCCTAGCTAGACATAAAAGACACTTGATCTAGACACAAAAGTGTCGTCGTGTAGACGCACCTTTAGTTTTGATAAAAAATAGCAATGCTGCATCATTTCGGCAATGGCAGGGGAATTCCCTGGCAAATGAAATTGAAAAATGGTGATGTACATGCATAAAATCAGGGGAATTGGCTATTAATTTCAACCATAAAAGTGAATTAGAAAAATTCATGCTATAGGGAGACTGCTTAAGCCAATTAAGTTGTATTACTATAAAGAAACCGTGTTATAAGAGTACCGCGTTATATGGAAACCACGTTATGAGAGTACCGCGTTATAGGAGGACTGTCGCAATTTTTGCTCCGCGTTATATGGAAACCGCGTTATGAAAGTACCGCGTTATAGGAGGGTTGACTGTATTAGTTTAGCATATAGACATGTTAACTTTGAGGCATTATTACTGTAAAATGGAGACAGATCGGACATTATGTCATAGGACTTTTATGTTCCATTGGACCTCCCCTACCACCCCCTAAAATATTGCTACGTATACTGTTTACACCCTGTATATTCAAAGGCGAAGATAAAAACGTAAGTTATTGAAGAATCAGAAAATTTCGTAATATATTTAAAATATATGTGCGATGTTAATGGATTAAAGTCGGCAAATGAAACACGCGATATCGTGCTAGTACAGAGCACGTGACAATTTTGAGGTTAAGCACATGTTCAGATGTGTGATGAGAATAAGTTATATAAATGAATACAATTAGTAACCAAAGAAGATAAATTGAACAACATGTTAAGAAAACCAGATTCGAAACCATTCTTGAAAGAATTTCAGAAAACTATTGTACTCAAGACTCAAGTATACGATTAATAAAAGTACTGAAGAAGCTAAAATGGCTAAACAAGCGAAGATAGAAGATATCATGATGCCTATTTTTGATGGAGTAAATTATTCCAGTTGGAGAATAAGATTAATGACTTTATTAGAATACAATGAATGTAATGAGCCAGCAGTCAGTAAAATAACTGAAGCTTATATAAACAGAGAAACAGATTGGAAGAAAATGGACCTTAAGGCTAGAACCATAATCATGAGCCCAATTTCTGATAGACAATTAGAATACGTCAATGAATGTACAACAGCCCTACAGATGATAACAAAATTCGATACGATGTATAAGATTAAGTCGACAGCCCTACAAATTATATGCAGACGGAAAATTGAAGAAACGAAATTAACAAACTACAACACAGTAGAAGAATTTTTCGTTGAATTTGAGAAAAGTACGAATGATTTCAAAGCAGCAGGTGGAAAGCTGGATGAAACCGAAAAGGTGAGATATCTACTCAGAGCTTTGCCACCAAGCTATAGTTACATTGGAGATTTCATAGATGTTATCCCAGAAGATCAAAGAACAGTTGACTATGTAAAGTAAAAAATTAAAGAAAAAAATATAACTAAAGATGAATCACAAAATAAAAGCAATGTCAGTACCTTTGCGTCACAAACGAAAGGAAAATGTTTCAACTGTGGAAAAGGTGAACATTACAAAAATGAATGCACGAGGCCACAACAACAGAGCAGCCGTGGCAGAGGTGCTCATCCTTCTCAAGGTCAACGAGGTCACCAGCGAGGATACAGCAGAGGAGGAATCTACAGAGGCAGGGGTCGAGGACGAAATTCAGGCCCTCAGAGAGGAGAATCTTCCGCTGATCAACAAAACAACTCCGAGACGTGAACAACACAGGTGTGCAATACGAGAGCAAATCAGGTAACGGGTTGTACCGAAAATAGCGAAAACCATAATGAGATTAACTGGTTGTTGGGTAGTGGGTGTACAGACCACATTATAAAAAGCGATAAGTATTACGATGAGTATGTAAATTTAAAAATTCCTGTTGATGTAAAATTGCCAGATGGTAAAACTTTGAAAGCTACAAAAATCGGTAAGGTAAAAATCTATTTCAATAACTATTACAGTCAGAAACACGTCGATTTAAAAAATGTTTATTATGTTGCAGGCATTAGATAAAATCTATTAAGTTTTTCAAAGATAACTAAAAATTGCACTATAGTAGCAAAACAAGGAAACGCAAAAATCTATAATCAAGACAGAGAGTTAATAGCTGTTGCAAATCAAGTAGATGACCTGTACACTATGCAAAGTTTCATGTCAGAAAAGAATTGTAAAGAGATGTATGTAACTTCAATGAAATTGACTGAGAAAGAAAAGTGGCATAGAGCGCTGGGTCACATAAATTTCCAATATCTAAATATGATAGTGAAAAATAAATTAGTAGAAGGACTGCCAGAAAATATTGAAAGCATTGACATGAAATGTGCACATTGTATAGAGAGTAAAATGGCTAATGTACCTTTTGAAAACAATAGATCAAAAACTACTGAAATTCTAGAATTAATACATACTGATTTGAATGGACCACATAGCACAACTGGTTATGGTGGAGAAAAATATTTCCTAACATTTGTCGATGATTATAGTAAATGTGCAAGAATTTTTTGCATTAAAAGTAAAACTGAAACTTCGAGTTGTTTCAAAGAATTTGTAAATTTGGTTGAAACTAAATTCACCAAAAGAGTAAAAAAATTGCGATGCGATAATGGTAAAGAATATTTAAATCGCGAAATGTATGATTTTGTAAAATCTAAAGGAATTGAATTATTGCCATGTCCACCCTACGTACATGAATTAAATGGAGTAGCGGAGAGATATAACAGGTCTGCAATGGACATAGGTAGATGTTTAATGCGAGAAGCCAAAATTCACAGACGTTATTGGCCCGAAATCATGAAAACAGTATCGTAATTAAAGAACCGTACAATTGCGAACGCAGCAGAAAATAAAACTCCTTATGAAATATTTTTTAGTAAAAAACCAAATGTAAATCATTTAAAAATTTATGGAAGTCGAGTCTTTGTTAGAGTACCAGAAGTTTTAAAAAAAAGCAAATGGGATGATAAAGCACGACTAGGTGTATTAGTAGGATATGCTGAGAACGGTTATAGAATTTTAGTCAATGGTAGAGTAATTAACGCTAGACACGTACAGGTAGTTGAAGATAATACTCAACTGATTTGTTTAGAAAGAAACGATGAAAATGAGTTATATGAAAATAAAACTGATCAATTATCGTCTACTTCGATTTTCGAGTCAAGTAGAGATAAAGAAATTGCTTTTGATAATAATGTAAACAATCATGAAAATAATGATTATTCGATTAATGAATAAAATGAAAATAGAGACAATTCAACGATAAAAAGAACTTCATAAAAAAAGAAAAATCCAATAAATAGATTCGGAAATGTAAACTACATTGATGCGAATACACCAAATACATTCGAGGAGGCGATAAACTCCAACGAATTTAAACAATGGAAAACTGCCATGGACTTAGAGATTAATAGTTTAAAGAAAAATAATACATGGCAAATTGTGGATAGGCCAAAAGATAAAAGAGTCATCGATGTCAAGTGGGTCTATAAAAAGAAAAATAATAACGTTTATAAGGCTAGATTAGTTGTAAGAGGATTTCAACAGAAAGAATATATCGAAAATGTTTATTCACCAGTAGGTAAAATGCAAACCATGAAAATTTTATTGTCTTACAGCTGTAAAAATAATTTATTTGTTGAACAAATGGATGTTGAGACAGTTTTCCTAAACGGCGATGTTAGAACTGAAGTATAGATTAATGAACCGAAAGGTTATGAAACTGGAGACAATAAAGTTTGCAAATTGCAAAAGGCACTGTATGGTCTAAAGGTCTCTAGAGCTTGGTACGATTGTTTCAACAAGTTTATTGAAAGTTTGAACTTTGTCAGAAGTAACTACGATTGCTGTCTTTATGTGAATAATGCTAGCAACGATCTAATATACATATTAGTGTTTGTTGATGATCTCTTAATTTGTTGCAAAGACAAAAATAAAATAAACGAAATAAAAGCTAGTTTAATTGAAAGATTTGTAATGAAAGATTTAGGCAAAATTAGTCAGTATATTGGAATTGATATCGATATAACGAGGATAGAAAGAAAATGACCTTACGACAAACAAAGTATATTGAATCGTTAGCTGCAAAATACAATCTAGAAAATGCAAAATTGTATGACACTCCAATGGAGACAAACCTAAAACTAGAACAAGCTAGTGAAACAGATGAGAATATAAAATATAAAAATCTAATTGGCGAATTATTATATATAAGCACATGCACTAAACCAGATATAGCGTATAGTGTAAACTATTTAAGTCGATACCAAAGTTGTTATGACTGTTAAGAATCAAGTAAATTTGGCTTGTTTGTGTGAATGGGTAGGTTGAGTGTCGCTGGGCGGTCCGAGTTCGGCGGGCGATGCGTCAGCGCGAACAGATAGGATTCGGCTCTCCTTCGAGATGACACGTGAAGAGCGCGCGAAGTAAATATTGTGTCTACATGCCACGCGGCTGATTATTTCAGCATTTTGTTATATTGTTTTATTTGTGTTGGAAACACTTGAAATAAATTGGTTAATCCGAAACTAATATTAAAAATAATATACATTATGTCAACATGGTAGCAGAGGTCCGTGGTTTGAAATAGAAGAGAAACAAGCGAAGTTCGGAAGAGTTCTAGAAGGTTATGGGAACACGTGGAGCTGGAATAAAAGACGAATTTGAAACTAAAGACGAAGTAAGTGAAGGAAGTTTTGAATCATTGGAAGAAGGAAATTTTGGAAAGCGATTTGTAAAGTGTGTACAAAAGGTTATAAAGTTAAATAAAGTGGTAAAAGCGCTCAAAGATATTAAACGTGAAAATAGACAAGACGACATGGCGGATGAATTTAAGATGACGCTACCTATTTTCGATGGAAAAGATTACAGCACGTGGAAGAAGAGAATTACGATTTTTCTAAGAATGAAAAAATGTGAAACAGTGATTCAACGAGAGAGAGCCGAAACGGAAAATGAAGCCACGTGGAATGAGAAGGATCTTAAGGCAATGAATTACATTTATAGTGCCTTATCAAACAGACAAATGGATTTAGTCAATGACGAAAATACCAGCTTTGAAATAATCAAGAAGTTAGATAAGCTGTACTTACGTGAGTCAACCGCATTACAAATTTGTGTTAGAAATAAATTGGAACGATTAAAATTAAAAGACTTTACCGAAACAAGTGAATTTTTTAGTGAATTTGAAAAATTGACAATTGAACTGAAAAATGCCGGTGCTACGGTAAATGAATCAGAAAAGTTAAACTATCTACTGAGAACGCTACCCAGTTCCTTAAGTTATGTTGGTGATTTAGTTGATGTTTTGCCCGAACAAGAAAGAACAGTTGACTATGTTATAAATAAAATCAAGTTATACGAAGAACGTGAAAGGGATGAAAATCAAAGTTCAAAAATTAAGGGTGGTAATTCAAATGTATTTCGAAGTGAAGTAAAAAAGGACAGAACGTGTTTCAAATGCGGGAAGCCAGGACATTATCAATATGAGTGCACGAGCCAGAGCAACGGTGGAAATTCCTGGAGAGGTTCGAGAGGAGGAAGACAGCAGCAAGTGCGAGGAGGCGCGAGATACCAGCTCCAACAGCGAGATAGCGGCAGCTATAGCAGAGGCAGCAGCGCTAACCGAGGCCGAGGTGCAGGTAATCGAGGACGAGGCGGTCAACAACGGCAAGACCGACAGATCACAGGTCAAAACGCGATGACA
Source organism: Andrena minutula (assembly GCA_929113495.1). NCBI lineage: Eukaryota > Metazoa > Arthropoda > Insecta > Hymenoptera > Andrenidae > Andrena > Andrena minutula. The sequence goes on from OV815993.1 coordinate 34,300,801, forward strand.
TTCTTGTCCGAGACAGAGAGTAGAGTAAGCTATAGTAGCGAGGTAAATAATTGTGAAAATGAATTAGAATGGGTACTAGATAGCGGATGTTCGGACCATATTATAAACAATGATAAATATTTTGTAAAATTAAGCAAGCTAGAAAATCCGATAAGTGTAAAAGTGGGAGATGGCCGAACATTAAAAGCGACTAAAATAGGAGATGTTCAAGCAAAATTTATAACGAATTTTAACGAAACGGAAATAACATTAAAAAATGTATTTTTCGTTAAAGAGATGGATAGGAATTTAATGAGTTTTGGTAAACTCGCAGAGAAAGCGAAAATAGTTTCATTTGGAAATAATTCAAAGATTTACTTGGAAAATAAATTGGTAGGATTCGCGAACAAAGTAAATAATTTGTACAAGATAAAAACAATATTCGAGAGTAAACAGAATTATATAACTGAAAATATAAATAACGGCATGACCTTAAAAGAGAAATTCCACAGGATTCTCGGACATGTAAACTTTGGGTATTTGAATATTCTAAGTAAAAATAATTTAGTCGAAGGCTTACCAAGTAATTTAGAGAGTGAATATTTGAAGTGCGGAACATGTATACAAAATAAAATGACTAATACTGTTTTCGAAAATAATAGGTATAGAGCGAGGGAGATAGGAGAAATTATACATGCGGATGTAAACGGACCGCATAACACAGTAGGCTGTATGGGAGAAAGATACTTTTTAGTTTTGATTGATGATTTTAGTAAAGCTGGAAAAGTTTACACAATGAAAAATAAAAATGAAGTTTGCCATTGGATTATAACTTATGTTAACTTAGTAGAAAATTTAACCGAGAAAAAAATTAAACGGTTAAGATGCGACAACGGAAAAGAATTTTTGAATAAGGATATTTATGAATTTGCGAAAGGAAAAGGAATTTGTATAGAACCTTGTCCTCCGTATGTCCACGAATTGAACGGAACTGCTGAACGTTATAATAGGTCAATAATGGAAACAGCGATGTGTTTACTAGCAGATGCGAGAATACACAATAGATTTTGGCCAGAAGTAGTTAAAACGGCAGCATACTTGAAAAATAGAACGTTAGCAAATACTTTGAAACAAAAGACTCCATATGAAATTATGATGGGAAGGAAGCCCGATATTAAAAATTTAAAATTATACGGAAGTAGAGTTTTTGTTAAAGTTCCGGAGATAAAAAGAAAAAACAAATGGGATAGAAAAGCCGATTTAGGAGTTTTAGTCGGTTATGAAGACGTAGGCTATAGGATTCTCGTAAATAATAAGATTATCGTAGCCAAACATGTAGACATTATCGAGGAAAATGTAAAGTTAGTTGGGTTTAACAGTAACGATGAAATCACTGATAATAGGTTAAATGAACATGAGATTGACCAACAAAGTAAAGATGAAAATGAAAGTAGCATAATTAATGAAAATGATAATATTGAAAATGATGGAAGTGAAAATAATGAAAACAATGTAAATATTGTACCAAGTACGAGTAACCAAAACTTAGGACCAGTAAGAAGGTCAGAAAGAAAGAAAAGTTCTGTAAATCGCTATGGAAATCCAATAACAAATTGTATTTACGTAAATTATGTAAGCGTAGATAATCCAGAAAATTATAACGAGGCTATAAACAGTAATGAGAGTGAAAATTGGCGAGATGCGATGAACAAAGAGATCGAATGTTTAAAAAGAAATGATACGTGGAAATTAGTTAAAAAGCCAAAAGATAAAAAAATATTAGATTTAAAATGGGTGTATACAAAAAAGGCTGAGAATAAATTTAAAGCTAGAATTGTAGTAAGAGGTTTTCAACAAAGAGAAATAATTGAAGACATTTATTCGCCAGTAGCAAGGGCTCAAACATTAAAAATTCTGTTAAATTACTGTATACAAAAAGATTTAGAAATAGACCAAATGGATGTAGAAGCCGCATTCCTTAACGGAAAAATAAAGTCTGAAGTGTATGTGAAACAACCTCAAGGTTACGACGATAACACAGGGAGAGTGTGTAAACTCGAAAAATCGTTGTACGGACTGCGCGAAAGTCCACGCGCATGGTATGAGTGCCTGGATGATTTTTTGTTAGACTTAGGATTTGAGAAAAGTAAAATTGACTATTGTTTATATATTATGACAATCAATAATGAAAAAGTTTATTTAATTATTTTCGTTGATGATTTACTAATTTGTGGTCAAAGTAGAAAATTAATAGAAATTATTAAAAGAAAATTAGCTATAAAATTTCGAGTGAAAGACATGGGCCAAATAAAAACGTATCTAGGTATAAATATTAATTACGATTATAAAAATAAAAGTATGACGCTAGATCAGGAAAGTTATATTGAGTCATTGGCAAGAAAATATGAAATTGAAGATGCAAAACTATATGCGACTCCGATGGAGCAAAATTTAAAATGTGAACCTTCATTATCAGCATCAAATGACTTAAAGTATAGAAATTTAATTGGAGCACTTTTATATGTAAGTTCAAGTACTAGACCGGATATTTGTTATTGTGTAAATTATCTAAGCAGATTTCAAAATTGCCATGACCAAAGCCATTATAAATATGCCTTAAGAATATTAAAGTATTTATATTACACAAAAAAATTAAAGTTAAAATTTGAGAAAAATTTAAACGCAGATATATTAGATTGTTGTGTAGATGCTGATTGGGCAGGAGACATAGTCGATAGAAAATCTACGACTGGATACGTAATAAGAATGTATGGTAATAGTATTTACTGGAAATCAAAGAAACAAGATATTGTAACAAAATCATCCACAGAGGCAGAGTATGTTGCGTTATCTATATGCGTGAGTGAGGTAAAATTAATTAAAGAATTATTAAAGGATTTTGGAATAGAGATTAATGAGCCTATACAAATTTATGAGGATAACGCAGGTGCAATTAGTATAAGTAAATTTGGAAATCTAACAAAAAAATCTAAATATATAGAAACACATTATCATTTTGTAAATGAAAATTATTTAAATAGAGAGATTGATGTAATAAAAATAGATTCAGAGGGAAATCCTGCAGATATCTTTACCAAGTCATTAGGACGTACTAAGTTCGAAAAATTTAGAGAGGAGTTAAAGATTTGTTAAATAAAAAAAAAAAAAAAAAAAAAATAATTAAACAACTAAATTTAAGGAGGCGTGTTAAGAATCAAGTAAATTTGGCTTGTTTGTGTGAATGGGTAGGTTGAGTGTCGCTGGGCGGTCCGAGTTCGGCGGGCGATGCGTCAGCGCGAACAGATAGGATTCGGCTCTCCTTCGAGACGACACGTGAAGAGCGCGCGAAGTAAATATTGTGTCTACATGCCACGCGGCTGATTATTTCAGCATTTTGTTATATTGTTTTATTTGTGTTGGAAACACTTGAAATAAATTGGTTAATCCGAAACTAATATTAAAAATATTATACATTATGTCAACAATGACCAAACGCATTATAAATATGCCATGAGAATTCTAAAGTATTTGTATAAGACTGAAGACTTAAAATTAACATACTGCGATACTGTAAATAGTGAAATACTACACTGTATGGTAGATTCTGATTATGCAGGAGATAGTGTAGATAGAAAATCTACAACAGGCTTTCTAATAAGCCTCTATGGTAATTTAATTTTTTGGAAAACACGCAAACAAAGTACAGTAACTAAATGTTCCATGTGTGCAGAATATACCGCCATGTCAGAAGCAGTGACGGAAATATTGTTTATTAAAAATTTACTATGCGAATCTTTTGATGTAAATTTCGAAAACGCTATAAAAATGTATGAAGATAATTCAGGTGCGATTGCGATTGCGAAATATGGTAACTTTACTAAAAACTCAAGGCATATCGAAGTGCAATATCATTATATAAATGAAAATTATGAAAATGGAATAATTGATATTATAAAAATAGATTCTAATTTAAATTTAGCAGACATGTTAACTAAAAGTCTAGATAAGACTAAATTTTTGATAAACAGAAAAACATTAAGACTGATTTAACTACAAAAAAAAATGTAAGAAAACTATTGTTTGCTAAGCAAAGTCAATTTATTATCAATACTATTAATGTAAAGATTATAAACTTAAGGAAGCGTGTTGTAATACCGTAGTAAGTAATTATAATCTTATTCTCGTCGCTCCATCTATTAGTCAACAGAGAAGTTGTGCATTCACATGAATTTAGTTGAGAGTGACTATGACTAGTGTATATATTCATTCTGTTCTGTATTCTTATATAAGACCAAAGGAAAGTGAGCGTGTTGCCGATTGGTCTCTTGTTATACCGAATTATACTTTATTATAACTATATACTTCTTCTGTTATTTTAACAACCATTCCAACAATTTGATAGCGTATGATTCATTTGTGGTAACCCCTAGGTCCATTGAAACGCGAGAAGTTTTTTCAGCATTTGCTGCGTACAGTGTTCGTGCTATCGACACCATCGTGCAGCCGAGCTTGAGGTTTAATACAAATACAGTATTGTCTCCGGATGTGCTCACTGGCCTGGACTGGCGTTGAGCCTGTATCGCGAACACGGCCCTAATTCCGAGTGTTCGTTTCTAGCTTCCTTCTGGTCGAAGGGGGGAGCGAGATGGAACCCTTTGCGTGCGCATGGGCGTGCGCGTTCCCGTGCTCACTGTAAGTGCTTGTGACTATCACGCACGCCCGTCGCGCATGCAAAAGACGGAGTGTCACGGTGCCCGAAACACGGAGTGAGACAAAACATCAACGCGTCGTCTGTCTCGTACCCTCCTCGATCACTTTCAGCGACTCTTGCTTGCCCTCGTTCCATCTCGCTCTCGCCTTCGCCGGACAAGGGTGAGACAGAAGTGGTGGGGATATTGACAAGCCCGTATCATGTGCACCAAACCGAGCACATACGGAGACAATACTGTAACTGTTTTAGAAAAAATGTCGTGAAACCCCTTTTTACAAGACACCTGCATATAATTGTTGAAGGGTACGATTCCTATCCAAGCATTAGTCTCCTCCATCTGATGCCAAATTGAGTGAAAACTCTTGGCTAATGACATTGGGCAATGTTTTGACGGATAGTCATGTAAATTTTTTGATCCAATTCGAATGTAGGGGTCTTACAAACTTATTGTGTAGCACGAAATATGTCGTCTACAAATTCGCTTATCCCCTAGTTTCTTACCCGAGTCAAGTTCGCGCTTAGAAATAGGCATGTAAGAATGCGTAGTGTATATTTTGCTAAATATATTTTAACCCCAATTACGGTTCATCAATCGCGGGTACTAGTACCAAGTGATACGCCGTAAAATTGTTTTTTTCCAGGATGGGAATTCTGATCTCGAGACTGATCATTTTATTGTTGAGCACATCGAAGTGGTATTTAGCTTCAAAGCGAAGCACCATTTTATTTTGCCGTATATTTGTATGATTTCTTCTAGAACCGCGTTTAACTTGTGAACGCCTAAGCTGGGATGAATTTGGCTTTTTCCGCGTGTATTATAATGGTTCCTAGGGTTAAAGCCAGATATATTGGCTGGTGAATTCATGTTCGCGGACAGCGATCGAGGAGAAATCAGCCACCACCATCTAACGATCGTGAATTTGTCAGTTGGAATTGCGTGGCCCCCGGAGGGCGTGGTGGGGTAACGGTAACGCTACTTGGTTCCGCCTGAACGTAACCGTGTAGCTGTTATTTATTCTTGGCGTAATACTTGTGTGCGTTACGAAGCTATGCCTAGACCAATACGAGATGAAGCTATCGAGAAAGACTCAATGTTCTGACCAATAAAACTCCAGAATTTTTTCGTTGCTAACGCACACTTATTCTGATGTGTATATTTCTACGCTGACAGATCGGTTTGGCCTACACGCCAGAATCTTGGCACTATCCCTACCACTATTGGCTCACTCTTGTTCTGCGAAGGCAAGAGCGAGTCAGAAAACGTTGAGAAATGGAGCACCGAAGCAAAACGGTGTGGTGGGAGAATACCCCTCACGAATTTCACCGGCCAATATATCTGATACCGACCTTAGGCGCAAATCCACGTCGAGCAGGGAGGCTTCGTTGGTTCCTATCGTGTACGTATCTAGGGTCCTGATATTCACAATCGCAATTTGAAGTGAAGTCGCGATTTATTTGTTACCCTACCCATTGTTCCTGATCGAACTGAATACCGAAGTCGGTGGCTTTAAGTAGTGACGAAAGCTTTGAGGCAGTGTTTAGAAGATGGGTACTCCCGTTTAATCGACGGAGGAATTGAGTGCATGTTAATCTATCTTCGTTATTCTGTATTGCTTCTTTATATACCGCCGAATGAAGGGAGTCGTCAAGTACAGCTCGACGCACTTCACGCTGACATTCGGTGAATCGTTTTACGTAGTCAAGGACGTGCTTTCCAAGTAACTTTGAAGTTTATTGGGGATAGACTTTTAATACAAAGATGGAAACCGTGGTTAAAATAACGTGTTGACTATGTGATGTGCTTAAATCTGTGGTCCTTCCTGGAGTCTCCCTCGTCGGTGGGGCTCCAGGGGTTTTATACCCCTTGAAGACGCGACGCTGTCCTAGCCCTTTTGGCGGGAAAACCCGGCGGGATAGTCGGGCAGAAAAATAATGCGGGAAAATCAGGAATGAAGACCGGGTTGAAAGATCTATATTGAGAAGGAACGGCGGGAGGTTTGGCATTGTTCTCGCGTCCCAGGTTTGGGACGATCCTTATTTAATGGCGCCAACCTGGCGAATAGCGTAACAACGTGTGTACCGCGAACGTATAGAATAAAGCCTAAGCGTTATTGTTACATCCGGTATTACGCCCTCCGTGTGCTATTAACCTGTCGGCCCGCTCCTATTATTATTCGGGACCTAATATAAACAGTTAATTCACTGAAGGTCACATTAAACAAATCACATTCAATATAATATTAATGTTTCGTTTAGGAAGAAGACGCATAATCTAAAGTTTGGGAAGAAGCATCTAAGGCCAGCAGAGATTTGCGACCTTTTAAAGGGAATCGTTGTGATTGGCTGCTGGATAGCCACATGGAAAGTTGACACTTCTATGATGTATCATTTGGTAAAAAGTCAATCAGTCATAAAACTGTACATATTTTATAATATGCTGGAAGTTGGCGATAGATTATTCAGTGCTTTTGGCCAAGACACGATAGATGCTCTTTTGTGGACTGCTACAGAACCGAGATACAAGACGCAAACGGGAGCTCAGCATTTGGGTACTCTGCCACATTTGCTGTTTGCCTTTACTTATGTGTGTATCCTTTTCATTTAAATATTAATTAATTAGTTTATAATTAGCGAATTTAAATTTTATGAAACAGAAACTATAGGTAATAGAATTAACGAAGTAGCACAACCTCGTTCATGCGTACAACTGTATCACCTATAGCCTCATTCATATAGTTTAATAATCTCTTTTTTTTTACTTTCGGATAACCCTTACAGTACTTTTCGTCAAGCCAGGCCCATCCGATTATTTGTCTCCGCTCTCTTTGCATCTTCCATGTTTTTTGTTTCCTATCACGCAAAAATTCAGAATAATAGTTCAAAATACAATAAAACAGCCTGCCAGAAATTAATTTGTTTTTATTAATTATTATTACTTATTAATTTTTGTACCAAAAACTCATAAGGCATTACCTATTTTTCGGCCCAACAAGGCGCAATCCTCCCTCAAATCAATGAAGGTTATGGTAGGGGTAATTCAGCTTTAGTTTCAGAGGTCTGGAACGTTTCTGTTAGCCAGACACTCTTGTTGGTTTTTTTTCCCCCAATTAAAGATAAAATATCATTGCTTAAAAATTCAAACATAGTTTACTTAATTCCGTGCATAGGATGTAATCAAGTGTACATTGGGCAGACATCCAGACCATTAGGAAAACGAATTTCTGAACACAGGAGGAATATTTTTTCATCTCCTATCCAGCACACTGCATTAACCAAACACTCAATGGAGTTTGATCATAGATTTGATTATGACAACATAAAAGTAATTGATAGGGAAACTAATTTAAACCAAAGAATTTTATTAGAAACATTGCACATGATTAAAAAACCTAGCGTAAATCTTAGGTATGAAACACCTAAAGTACAAGAATATTACGCAACCTTATTGAAGGAATAAGGTAATGAAGCAATTTTCTATTAGAACTTTAGTTTCCACAGTCTCTATGTTTTCAAACAATTATACATATAATTATTCATTATGTAATTTCTTTTGAGTGATTGATTATTTAATTCAACAACAATTTATCTTTTGGTTATGCAGGCGTTTGGTTATGAGTTTCGTATTCCCCGCGATTGTTTTGCTTTGTAATATTAACGGTTTCAACCGCTACTTGTGTTATAACTGTCGATGGGCTTCGCCCTCGAGATGATCTTGCCTAATGTATCGCGTGTTTTTCTCAGTCACCGTTCAACCGACACGTTTGCCGCACGCTTTGTTATAGCATGCCGCATAATAGCAAAAGCAGTACATAGTTTCTAATTTCCTTGATAATGGTCTAAACATTGACCGAAACGTTGGAAGATGTTACTTTCGTAATTGCAAATTAGCTTTCATTCTTTTCACTGACCGAAACTGTGCGCCGAAAACATATTTTAATACTTTTACACTCTTGTACAGTATTGTTCTGTTATAAATCCGGCACCCCTATTTCGCTACAAGTACAATTCTATCGCCTTCTTTTTCTTTTACTTCTATTCTACTTCTTGCTTAGTTGTCGCGACGAGTGCGAAAAACTGAGAATTAGCGAGAGGACACACGACAGTGACGAGCCATAAATTTTGGTCGATATAGCGGTGACATCGTCCTACTAAAGGAAGATAGCAAATAACAAAGGTCAGCCGAATAGCATACTGTTTCCGCCCCCCCCCCCCCCCGAACGTTGGGCTTATAACGAAACAAGACTGCTTCAAATGATTGCCGCACGCAGTGTTATGTATCGTTGAATGATAACTTCCTAATTGAATATCTTATTAACTTATTAAACTTCTCTTTGCGTCTCTGTTCGAATCCCGCCCGGATTTTCTTACTCATTACATTTTTCTTTCAATGTTGATTCCATTTTTAATTTATATTTTCTAATAAATTTAATTCTTTAATTAAGTTTGTGTAAAATTTACATATGAAAGAATTAAGTAATTATAATACAATTTATGTTAGTAGTATAGCAAGGAGAGTTCTATCCCTTGTGGGAACGAGGGGAGCGCGGAACGGGGGGGAGAGGGCGCGCGGGAGAGTGCAGTGGAGGGAAACCTGGGCGCAGCGAGAGCGCGGAGTGGAAGACTGGCTGCGCACGCACGAGCCGCGGAGTGGGGGAAGCCGTAATTGTGGAGGGGATCAGTTCCGGCCGAGCCGCCGCGGAGAGCTCTTCAGGCCTGGCCCACACCCCGAAAATTTTGTTAGACCTAACCGAGGGAGGGAATCTAGAGACGCGGTAGCGTCTCGACGCCAAGTACATGAAAAACACCCTGTATATGTCGATGTCGCTACCGTGTATCTTTACTCGTCGCGGAGACACTCTAACATAATTCTGACATTTATACATGAATATCTCATCACGCCTGCAATGTTTTGTAAATTTAAAGACATTTTTCTTATGTAAACCGCATATCGGCTTTCGAACAAGACCAATTTCAATAAAATTGGTCCACACATGACAGAGATATCATAATATCGTTCATGGATCAGTCGAATTTATTAATTTTCGTCTCCTGATTCTCCTTCTCCAAGAAATTTTTCGTCGACATAATACGTATATACGCGTTACACACACACCTTCAGCCAACACATGTTCGTTCTTCTTTCGTCGATTCTCGGGAATATTCGGCAGGGATCGTCGTCCGTCATTGTACATACATATACTTATATATACTATTTTGAATTTTATAACCTACCAAGTGCTAAGTGTCAGAAAAAGTAAATTGTCCGAATTTGGAATGTCACGAGTTTTTACACTACATAGGAGACTGAATTAATGTCTCAATTAATAAGGTAAGTCGCCAAAATTTTTTTAGTAGATTTCTTATGTAGAGTCGCAGACTTGGAAGTTGTCCGGAAATGGTTCGACTGAGAAGCATCTCCTTTCACACAAGTTTCTGGAAATTTGTACCATGCATGTACAAAATAAAATATATTGTAGTAAAAAATTGCACTGCATTTAAATTGTCAGATATTTGTATTTGCATATCAGCAATTTAGAGTTTTTATGTATATTATAGAAATGAAGGAGACGCACAGGATTCTGATAAAAAGAAGAGGACGCACAGGCTTGGATAGTAGAATTGGAGGAGACGCATAGGCTTGAATGGATAGAAATGAAGGGAATGCACAGGCGTAAAGGTTGTCCGGAGAAGAATAGATAGATAGACAGAGCATCTTGCTTCGCACAAGTTTCGGGAAAGTAAAATAAGTTAAATCGACAAAATTATAAACATACTAAACTAATTTTATTCCAAAACCAATAAATTGTGTTTTGAAAATATTGGATCTCTTCGATCATCTTCGCTGAATTATTACCATAGCATTTAAATTTCCGGCAACAAGACATTCTGTCACACGCTCTCATTTCCTTCGGACATCATACGCTCTCATTTCCTTCCGACATCATACGCTCTCATTTCCTTCGGACACATTTGTAATCTACACTTATTATAGCAAAATGCCAATCTATTTCTATATAGTTGCTACGCTATTCATTAATTTTACTAGTTTTCCATTATCCTTATACCCTTATACTCTTATATACCCTTATAACCTATCCACAGTAGTTGCCACGCTATTTATTAATTCATTAATTTTTTAGATTCCCAATATTATTACCATTAGAATTTAAATTTCCTGCAACAAGACTTTCTGCCATACGCTCTCACCTCCTTCGGACACATTTTGTAGTCTCTACACTTACTATAACAAAATACCACTCTATTTGTGTACATAATAAGTTCTACGTTAAGTTGTAATAATAACTAAAATAACTAAAGTGTGGATTTTATATATATATATATATATATATATATATATATATATATATATATATATATATATATTATATTATATATTTACAGATAATCGAAGCAGAAGATGATGCAGTATGACAGGCCTGCCCCATCGGGTGCAAATACCTCCTGAATTTCTGGGACCCGGGCAACAGCCGAGCGCGGGACTGTAAAGTTGCTACACATTGCGAAATTTGTAATAAGAGAACTGCATGAGTGTGCGTCCATGTAGGCTCGTACCACGACTCTTTGCGATTCTGGGCGCCGGGTCAGGAGCCAAGCATGGAGCTATTTCGTTGCTCGGTTTCACGCTCGGCTGTGCTATTCTTTGCTACTATAGAATTATTTATTATGGTAAGGAACCCCGGGATGATGCATATGTGTAACAAGCAATAAAATTGAAAATATAGAAACGTATTATACAATTTCACCGAAACATAACATATTTAGAATGTTAGTACTATAAAAATAAATAACTTACAAATGTATATAATATGTATGTATATATTTATTAGTATATAATTTTTAACTTTTGCAAATGTGTGTGTATATATATCGTTCAATAAAATTCTGTTCGTTATCTTTGTAAGTTATTTATTTTTATAGTAATAACATTCTAAATATGTTATGTTTCGGTGAAATTGTATAATACGTTTCTATATTTTCAATTTTATTGCTTGTTACACATATGCATCATCCCGGGGTTCCTTACCATAATAAATAATTCTATAGTAGCAAAGAATAGCACAGCCGAGCGTGAAACCGAGCAACGAAATAGCTCCATGCTTGGCTCCTGACCCGGCGCCCAGAATCGCAAAGAGTCGTGGTACGAGCCTACATGGACGCACACTCATGCAGTTCTCTTATTACAAATTTCGCAATGTGTAGCAACTTTACAGTCCCGCGCTCGGCTGTTGCCCGGGTCCCAGAAATTCAGGAGGTATTTGCACCCGATGGGGCAGGCCTGCAGTATGATCTACGGCAGAGAAAAAAAATGATGGAAACATAGCGTCTCGACGTCAAGTACATGCGAAAATTTATTTTATAAATAATAATAAATAATTAGTAAAGGTGCCCTATTTTTCTGTTAATAATGCAGACGAAGAGAATCATTTCAATAGCTGAAAGAGAAAGGAACTCTGCTGCACGAGCAAATGAAATAACCCCATTTTTATGTTTGAAATAATAAAACTTTATTTTTTATTTTATTTCTGTACTCCTGTCCCCCTGCCTCCACCTGCCCCCCTCCCTCCCCTCCCCCCCGCCCTCTCCTCCCCCAATGGTAATCGGCAGCACTTAATTTGTATAAAAAATTCATAAAATCTTCCTGCCGTCTGGATCGTCCAGCCCTAGTGCCTCTATCTGAAATGATAAATTTTAAATGAACTAAATAAAAAAGAAAATAAATAAATCACAGACATCATTGATTTCTTTTTTTAGAAAAACACTTACACGTAGGCCAACGGCGTTGCTCCGCTGGTGGCTGATCCCCCCTCTGAATCGTTGCTGGTGGGGGTTGAGCCGCCCTTGGGTTCGGTGCCGGTGCCGGTGCCGGTGGGGGTTGAGCCGTCTTCTGGGTCGGCGCGCGTTCTTGCCCCCCCATGAAAACGTCCTCGTCGTCATTTGATTCTGGAAAAATAAATTTGATTAATATTATTTAATTTAATTTTTCTGTAAGTTAATCGTTAATCGTTAAGGGGATAGACACGGGTAATGCAGCGCGCTGTATACCGACATAATCTGGCCCAAAACATAGGTTTAGTAGGATACGCTTGATTTCCTTATATGAGCGAATTTTGGGCTGGGCGAGGTCTCATTCGAAAGAGGAAGGTTCAATGTAGCGCGCTGTAGACATGGTTCGACGAGATTTTGTTGGTATGTAATGATATGAGTGACCAAAGTAGAGAAAAAATGGACAAAATACACTCGCAGATTCCAAGTATTTGTAGGTCACTATAAGAGTTTTGTGACTCAAACAATGTCTACAGCGCGCTGCATTGAACCTTCCTCTTTCGAATAAGACCTCACCCAGCCCAAAATTCGCTCATATAAGGAAATCAAGCGTATCCTACTAAACCCATATTTTGGGCCAGATTGTCGGTATTACAGCGCGGTGCATCGCCCGTGTCACGTGACATGTTTACCTCCTTAAGTATTTTTAGGTCACTAAAAGAGTTTTGTGACTAAAACGGTGCAGCTAGTGCTCCGCGTTGAATCTTTTTCTTTCGAATGAGACCTCGTCCAGCTCTAAATCTGCTCATATAAGGACGAAAAACGAAAAATCCCAAATCCATGTTTTAGGTTACATTGTCGATATTACAGAGCGGAGCATCGCCCATGTCACGTGGCTTGTCTACCCCCTTAATAATAGAAAACTTACCAAACAGAAGGGCGTTTTCCTCGGCAAGTTCTTGCGAGGGGTCCTCCTTTGAGACGTACTTTGTTTTCTGCAAAAATGAATAAACCATTAATTAGCCATAAAGCTAAATGACATAGGCAAAGTGCATACCAAAGACTGTCAAAATCTTACAGGTTACATGCACATTCGTTAGTTTTATTATTCGTGACATTAAATAAATTCCCACGAATCAAAGCGGCGAATTGAAAATCCACCGGGAAGTTAAGCTATGCTATACTATGCTGTGCCATGCTATGCTATGCTATGCTATGCGATGCTATGCTGTGCGATGCTATACTATTAAAATATTAGCTTCAATACATTCTTATGGAACCGTTTCCATCAAAAGCTAAGTTAAAACATAGCATCGCATAACATAGCTTAGCTGCTACGAGTATATTTATTTGTATTATTTGTATTACTTACATTTTCATTAGGCGTAGACATCTTGTGCGTCGTGGCGTTGTACGAAAAACAAAAGCAAGCTTCAGCTTGCCCAGATGCAAAGTAAACCTTCGACGATCAAAGCGCTCGTTTTAGAAAATATCGATCGATACTGCTAATTATCGAAATCTTTCTTCAATACGTTTCGCGTTAAGCGAGGGTATAGAAAATTTGAATTTCGCCCGACGGCGCGCACAGGCACTTGGGTCTAGGCATGATGTAAAGACATAACGTGTGCTCGTGCGCACCCTTTACAAATTAGCCAATAACGTGCCCTTCCCAAGATCGTTCATCTTGGATAGTCAACCAATACGACAGTTGCATTAAAATCTGGTAACGTAACGTAGTCTTGTTCAAACTTCGCACCTTTACAGTTTACGCTACACGAAGTTAGGTAGTACATTACCCATAAAAATAACTTCAAAAAAGTAAAAAAATACGCCAAGTACATGAAAAATCAAATAATCACAAAAAAAATAATAATCCCCGAAAAATCAAATAAATCACAAAAAAAATAGAAGACAATAATAAAAATCACAAAAAATAGAAGATAATATAATAATTACAAAATTAAAAAAAGTTGTGAAATCAAAATGAGCTGCCAGTACATAAAGATGCTTTCCAACTGCGCTTTAGATGACACAACTACATATGCACAGCTAAAATTCCATTACTCATAATGGCTATTTATACAAAGAAAAAATGTATTAAATAATAATATGCAGATATATTTTTATACAAATAAATATTTTAATACGAATAAATATTTGATTCAAAATACTTGGCGCTGCGCAACCGAAAAAATGTTAATTACCTTAGTATTAATAATTTACAACTCCATTACAATATAAAAAACATATACATACACATATTAGAAACGCAGTCAGATTTATTCTACATATATTTAATTCTAATGCCATACGTAGCATATGCACACGCACGCACACACGCATACACGTACAAGAAAGAAAGAAAAGGATTAATGCAATTTATACATATTTATTGAGTTTAGCAACACCAATTCGGGGCGCAGCGCCGAGTATTTTGAATCAAATATTTATTCGTATTAAAATATTTATTTGTATAAAAATATATCTGCATATTATTATTTAATACATTTTTTCTTTGTATAAATAGCCATTATGAGTAATGGAATTTTAGCTGTGCATATGTAGTTGTGTCATCTAAAGCGCAGTTGGAAAGCATCTTTATGTACTGGCAGCTCATTTTGATTTCACAACTTTTTTTAATTTTGTAATTATTATATTATCTTCTATTTTTTGTGATTTTTATTATTGTCTTCTATTTTTTTTGTGATATATTTGATTTTTCGGGGATTATTATTTTTTTTGTGATTATTTGATTTTTCATGTACTTGGCGTATTTTTTTACTTTTTTGAAGTTATTTTTATAGGGTCACCTTGACCCAACCTGGAAAACTTTTTAGATACCCTATCCCCCCCCCCCATAAATTTTTCAGAGGGAGGGTACTACCCCGAAAATTTTTCCAAACCAATATATAACAGAATTTTTCCCCCAACCACATAGAGAAATAATAATTTTAATCCCCTTCCGCGCGGATCTATCGAACCATTATGTAGAAATATTATTTCAAACAGATATGTAGCATGCATTCTAAAGCTAACAATAATTCGAAGCGCTCCGATTTAACACTGCAGCCCATCGCGCGATACAATGCGAAATCTGAATCCTCTGGAGCAGCCATGCGGGATGACATCATTCGGCGGCGCGAAGAATGAAATATAATACAGAAACGCTGAATTTTAAAATTAGGTGGCGAAGAGGATGACGGATAAATGGAGCAATAATATGTGTTTAAAATGATAATATATTGTTACAAATAATATAAATTACAAAGTAATATAAGCCATGAACGTTGGCAAAGATGATAATAATATAAAGAGATAAACGTTAACAATACAAAATGAATTATAATGGGGATGATATACCGTATAACAATAGTTAGTATGAATTGCTTACGGTAGTTGCCGTAGAACACTGAATTTAAATATTTTAGATGTAACACTTTATGTAAAATGAAACGTTGTAACTTCCCGGGATTGTTGCCGTTGAAGAGCTGTCCGGTCTCTCGGGCTCTCGTCTTTATATGATTTACAGGAATGTCAGGTATGAGGGGTATGCGCGGTATGTACCATGACTCATGTACGAAATATGCATCTATAATTAGAACATGTTTATGAGTCATGTTCGAAATATGCGTCGCAATATTTTATATGCTGGCAGTTAAGAATGAATTGGAAGAGCTGAGAAAAGATAATAGAGAGCTGAGGGACGAGTGGAAGAGGAGGGATGAGATATGGGAAAAGGAGAGAAAGGAAATGAGAGGTAGGTTACAAGTACTGAAGGCTAAGAAGGATCAGGCAGAGAGGTTGACAGAAAGACTGGAGGGGCTAGAAAGGAAGGAAGTGGCTGGAGAAAAAAGAGAGAGAAGAAATAATATTATCCTAAGGGAAGAGGATTTACCGCGTAAAGAGACGCCAAAGGATACGGTGGAGAATGTGTTAAGGCAGGAATTGCAGGTAGAAGCAGAAATCGAGGAAGCCTACTGGATAGGAAGGGGAGAGAAAAGAGGGCTACTGATAGCGAAGTTAAGAAGCTGGCAACAGAAAAGAGCAGTAATGCTAAAGGAGAATACATTGAAAGATAAGAGGCTGTTTATTGACAATGATCTGACGAAAAAGGAACGGGAGATACAAAAAAATATTAAAGATATTGCCAAAGCGGAAAGGGAGCAACGGGTAAAGGTGAAAGTTGGATACAGGAAAATAAAAATCAACGATAAGACATTTATTTGGAAAGAGGATTGGTGGGCTGAAGGAAGTAAATTTTTGGAGACGGAATGTTCTGTGAACCTCTAAATTATTGGAGGATCGCAGAGCTTACAAGGACATCCAACGCGCGACAAAAGGCAGTACCAACACCCGTTCCCCGCGCGCCTGCGGATGCAGATATGCGGGGAGAGGGGGTACACAGATTTGGGAAAGGAATAAGAAGTCAAAGAGAAATAGATACATTTAAAATAGGCTACTGGAATGTAGCAGGATTATTCAGCAAAGACAAACAGTTTTGGGATTTCTTAAAAGATCTCGACGTAATCGGATTAGTAGAAACGTGGATTGAAGAAAAACAGTGGGAAGGATTGAAAGATAAATTGCCACAAGAATTGTCATGGAAATGTAAATATGCCACTAGACAGAGAAAAAAGGGGAGAGGGATAGGCGAAGTTATCACAGGAGTAAGAAAGGGCATAGAAGAGGAGGAATCGAACGCAGGAACGGAACATATTCAAGAGAGAAGAATCAGAATACAAAATGAAAAATAGAGAGTAATAACAGTGTACAGCAGAGATTTGAAGGAGACGGAAGAAGAGCTAGACCAGATAATAGAGGAGAGGATGGTGGAGAAACTGACAATCGGAGATTTCAATGCGAGAATTGGACAGGAAGAAAAAACACGACGTAAGGAGATCAAAAGACAAAGTTAAAAACACGGAGGGAAAATTGTTATTAGAGATGGTGGAGGAAAGGGGATGGAATATTCTGAACGGGAATAAGGAGGGAGATGAGAACGGAGAGTACACATACACGGGGCCGAGAGGCAGCACGGTAATTGATTATATAATAACAAATGTTGAGGCAAAAGAAGATATCAAGAAATTCACAGTGGAAATAGAGTTGAGTCAGACCATATGCCTCTAATAGCAGAACTATATAGGGGAAATAAAATGAGAGAACGAGAGGGAAATCAGGAGGGGAGCTGGAGAGGGAGAGGGAGAGGGAGAGGGAGAGGGAGAGGGAGAGGGAGAGGGAGAAGAAAATAAGGAAGTACAAAAAAAATTTTGAAGGAAGGAGAAGGGAATTACAAGAAAATATAGAAAATGCGATAATGCAATTACCCATACAGCACACTCCATCGCAGGAAGGTTCTATGAAGGATCCTATGTACGCCCTTGTGGAGCATTCCACGGAATGTTCCGGACATTCTCTGGCAATAGTCACGGAGCGTTCAGGACATTCTCTGGCAATGGTCACGAAACGTTCAGGACATTATCTGGCAATGGTCACAGAACTGTTCGCAGATTTAACAGCGATGTTGTTTCGGCCCAATTTGTATGACGTTACGGAAAGGATACAAAATGTAAGGGAAATTGATTAAATTACAATAAATATTGGCAATATTCATATATTTTTTTGTACAAGTCGATAATAGCAACAGCAACAATAATAATAACAATAAAAAATAATAGTATCGATATGTATCGATACGGTATCAGTCCTACCTTATAAAAAATATATGTAAATAAAACTACAAGACGACAACAACAACAAGAACAATAATAAAAACAATAAAAATAATAATGATATTGACTCTGGTGGAACTTCCCAAGCCCGCGTGGTGAAGGTCCAGGTCGTTGTGTCACGTCACGCACATGCAACTGCATGCGACGCGACAGTTTGCAAAGCCAAACCACGTAAGAAAGCACAAGCGTAAATAGTTAGAGCGTGATTACTGATTAATTGCTGTAGCGTTTGGTTTTGACAGGAATATGGATAATTGCAGGACAGACAAGATTTATTTGGATTAGGTAGGGATACATGGTTTGGAGTACAGGATGGGGCTACAAATTTCAAAGTTCAGACATTGCGTCTCGATGAATTTATACAATTCTAGAAGATTCTATTGTGCAGACGGCACTTGATTTTAGTCTAATGAGGCGTCCAGGAGTTACTCTGTACTCTCCTGTTCGATTGGCGTCCAGGTATTGTCGCCGAACTCTCCATATCGAACAGGCGTCCAGGAATATTCTCCTGTACTCTCCTCTCTCAACGATTGGGTATTTAGGAAAGGGGCTTTGTACTCTCGTGACTCTAATCTAATGAGGCGTCCAGGAGTTCCTCTGTACTCTCCCGTTCGGTTGGCGTCCAGGTATTGTCGCCGAACTCTCCATACCGAACAGGCGTCCGGGAATAATCTCCCGTACTCTCCTCTCTTTTCTAACGACGTGCTCTGTACTCTCTCGACTGATAGGCGTCCAGGTATTATCGCCGTACTCTCCATACCGGTCGAGCGTCCAGGAACACCCTAAGTGTCTAGTGCCTCCAGCAGGCGTCCAGGTATTATCGCCTAACTCTCCTGCCGGAGTCAGTAAGCTGTCCGAGAGCGGAAGTTGGTCTTACCTCGTCCTCTCTCTCGGAACAGCGAAGAAGAACAATGCCTCTGTGGGCCTTTAATTTATACCCAATCGTTGCTATCCGCGGCCGCAGAAATCAACAAACGCGTCGTCAGGCGCGAGCCTCGCGAGACGCGGTTCCGTGCCCGCACGTCCCTCCTCTCGGGCGGCCTACAAGCGTGTCCGCGAAACGTCTCGATGGTCAGGGTTTCTCATTCTTCCTTTTCTGCATGCTACATTGCTTTTAAGTAATAAAAATGGTTAGGACGTGTGTGTTTTGTGGCGCTTTGAGTGAGGAGACTTGAGTGAATTGGATGAAGGTTTGACATATCACGGGTAAGTAGAACCTATGTACAGGGTTGGCACGAAACGCCTGATCCGCCTCGCAACCGTGACGAGGTCAACCTCCCGTGGTGTCTCTCCGAAGCTATGGTTTTCGACCCTCGAAGGGGTTGGAGTACCTCTTAAGAAGTGAGAAATCTTCGAATTCCTCATTTCTCATCAGATCTGTGCGAAAGCGACGGCAATGGATTCCTGGCGTTCCGTCGATTAAAATCATACCAAACATCATGCAAATCGGCCTACTTTGACACAAGCTATTTGTGTTCCTTATGTAAAAGTAGTCCGATTTGCACGACATTTGGCATGATTTTCATCGGAAAACCCGAAGGAATCCATCGGCGACACTTCCATATCCATACGATGAAGAATAAAGAATTATTTTATTTCTGAAACAGAAACAGGGTAATTCTGCATTTACGCCCGTCACCCCGTGGAAGGAGCGACAACACCCCGCAGTGCCCATCGAATTTTATGGCTTTCGACCCTCGAAAAGTTTGGAATATCATTAAGAATTGAGAAATGTTCAGGATTTCAAATGTTTCTTTTCTTCATCGTATCGAGATGGAAGTGGCGCCAATGGATTCCCTATGTTTTTCTGTTGAAAATCATACCAAATATCATGCAAATTGGACTACTTTGACACAAGCTATTTGTATTCCCTGTGTAAAAGTTGTCCGATTTGCATAATATTTGGTATGATTTTCATCAGAAAAACATAGGGTATCCATTGGCGCCACTTCCATATCCATATGATAAAGAATAAAGAATTTCTTAATCCGCTTAAATTACTATTTCACAATTTCACCCTCGACAGCGGAGGGTCGACCTCAATTCGCTACGTTCGGCCCAGGATTCTTACCTTTTTCCGGAAAAAGCCATAAAATTCGATAGGCACTGCGGGGGTGTTGTCCCTCCTTCAACGGGGTGACGGGCGTAAATGCAGAATGACCCTGTTTCTGTTTCAGAAATAAAATAATTCTTTATTCTTCATCGTATGGATATGGAAGTGTCGCCGATGGATTCCTTCGGGTTTTCCGATGAAAATCATGCCAAATGTCGTGCAAATCGGACTACTTTTACATAAGGAACACAAATAGCTTGTGTCAAAGTAGGCCGATTTGCATGATGTTTGGTATGATTTTAATCGACGGAACGCCAGGAATCCATTGCCGTCGCTTTCGCACAGATCTGATGAGAAATGAGGAATTCGAAGATTTCTCACTTCTTAAGAGGTACTCCAACCCCTTCGAGGGTCGAAAACCATAGCTTCGGAGAGACACCACGGGAGGTTGACCTCGTCACGGTTGCGAGGCGGATCAGGCGTTTCGTGCCAACCCTGTACACTCCTCACATTAATTAGAGGATCACCTCTAGGAGCCCGAAACATAGGGGCATGTTCACATGGTCATAACTCCGGTAAAAATAGTCGTATCGATATTTTGAAAATATGGTTTGAAATCGTGGAACCACTACTTTCAGTTGCTTTTTCCAAATTTTAGATGCATTGCTTTTCGGTAAAGTTATAGCAGGCCTGCCCCAAAGGGTGCAAATACCTCCTGAATTTCTGGGACCCGGGCAACAGCCAAGCGCGAGACTGTTACGTTGCCAACCAAAGCATGGGCTGCGGGAGAATTGCATGAGTATGCGGCCGTCCTAACAGCCTCGCACACTCATGCAGCTCTCTCACGAATGTCGCAACGGGTAGCAATGGAATACTCCCGCGTTTGGGTGTTGCCCGGGTCCCAGAAATTCAGGAGGTATTTGCACCCTTTGGGGCAGGCCTGAGTTATAGCATTATAAAGAGCACTTGGTCAATTTTAAAAAAATTTCTTAAACTTTGCGATGTTCCACGGCGCGCATTAAATTTTTTACACACATTCCATTTACACGCACGCACGCACTTTTTCACAGCTTTTTCTGAAACGGTAAATTCAAACATAAAGGCCACAGGTAAAAAACTATCGCAGCGGGTTCTGGTGGCACTCAAAAGAATCGGCAGACTCTCCGCTTTAAAATGAGCTTAAGACATTGATGTTCCAATCATCCCTCGCGAAGATACAGCGAGTTGATGAGAAAATGGAATTTGTGCAAATTTTAAGCATATTTTGGAAAGGACATCAGAGACCGAAATTTTTACCGAATCGAAAAAGTCCGAAGTTGCGTCTTAAAGGGGAAAGTCTGATCTTTCTATTTGTTTTCTCAGGAACGTTCTACGATGAACTCTTCGCTTGTTAGAAGCAACTAAATTAAAAAAAAAAACGGTTTTTGTTTCAAAGTTGAATAACTCGGCCAAAAAAATCCCACAAGAAATTTATTACTCGCGTTTTACACAGGAAAGTAGCCGCTTTCGATAGGTGTAAAAATGGAATTGGAATGTGTATAAAAAATTTAATGCACGCCGTGGAACATCGCAAAGTTTAAGAAATTTTTTTAAAATTGACCAAGTGCTCTTTATAACGCTATAACTTTACCGAAAAGCAATGCATCTAAAATTTGGAAACAGCAACTGAAAGTAGAGGTTCCACGCTTTCAAACTGTATTTTCAAAATGTCGTTACGACTATTTTTACCGGAGTTATGACCATGTCAACTTGCCCCCATGTTTCGGGCTTCTAGAGGTGATCCGCTAATTAACGTGAGGAGTGTATACAGGGTGTCCCAAAAATGTCGGAGATCCTTGGAAGGGGTAATTCAGGGGGTGATTTGAAACAACTTTTTCCGTAGCGAAAATATTGTCCGAAGCTTCGTTAAGGAGATATTAACAAAAAAAACCCGACCAATCAGAGCGCGCGCCTTCCGCTCGAGCTCTCGCGGTAGCGTTGGCTACGCGGTAGGCGACTGCGCTTGTAATACGAACGTACGAACAAGCAAGTTAGCATGCATCGAAGGAAATCGCGTTACACTTTTTTTTTAAACCAGAATCTTAAATAAGAATCATTTGAAGTGACAAGAAGTACGTAAATTTGGTTTTAAATAAGGCATAAACGAAAAGGTAATGTAACAGAAAATGTACGACATGTGATCGTAATTCGTTATTGAGGTAAAAATCCGTAGTTTAATAACGGCCATCACAACTAAATTTAAAAAATAATATTAGGTGTATGAATAAATTCTTTCCGACTGGATTTACATAACCAGTACAAAACTACTGAATTTCTATCGCGAGGGTATTTATAAGCTGCCAGAAAAATGGCAAAAAGTAATTAACAATGATGGAAATTATTTCGATGATTGAGTTGTTTTCATATTTTTTGAATCGAACTGTTATTGTACCCTAAAATCGAAAAGAATTTATTTCTACACCTAATAATCACCAATAAATTAAATAAAACTCACCCATTCGGACATTCCTTTCCTTCCTTTTCGGAAACCTGTGTGACTGGGTCAATGTACCGATACTGGTCAGCGGTGGACGAAAAGGTTTATGGTAGGGTAGCGCCCTGTGCTCAGCTGATCGCAGGTATTCGCAGGACACCACCCGAAGGTAAGAGTCGCAACGTCAAGTGCGTCCGGGGTGATGTACCGAATAATCACTTCACTGCACAGTAGTCTGGGGATATCTACATTTAGCGACCAAAATTCTGATCTTTCTGAAACTTGGTGATTAAAGGTTTTTGAGGTCGCTGATAACGAATTTACTGTGCCGAATTTGTGCCATACATATCGTCGAATGCAGAACGTCGAAGTCTGACAACATATTAAAAAATCATTCAAATCGAGGAGCTAGACCAGGCCTGCACAGGGAGCCTTTTTCAGCGCCTAGCGGCAAGCAACCAGCTGTACGCCGTTACTAAGGGTACAATCGGTGAGGAGAACTACTGTAGTGTAGGTTCGGACTCGTAGGCGCGAAGCGTAAGTATGTATGGCCAGGTTCCTGGTGGGGCCCCAGTGACCTCACCGAATTATATTGCGGGACCTGCTCTGCACTGGGGCCCCACAGGGAACCCAGCCATATATACTTACGCTACGCGCCTACGAGCCCCAACTTAAGGTGGGATCTCCTACACGCGATTGGTCGCTGCGATTGATCGCAGCGACTGGTCGCAGTATACTGGTGCAATGGGAAAGCATGTATCTGTTCTCCTACATGCGACTGCGATCGGCGGGTATGCGCCAGACGTAGGAGCCTGACGCGAGTCTGTTTGAGTACCAGCCTAGGCTACTCGAGAGTCAACACAATGCGAGGAGGGTCTGTTTCCCATTATACCTGGTCGCAGGGTCGGCACTGCGACTACCGATCGCTAGACTCCTCCGGGAGGGAGTCTAGCGACCAGTCGCACTGCGACCCATTGCCACAGTGTGATAAAATCTCAAGAAATAAGGAAAGAAGTCAGAATTCAAAAGATATGTATTTTTATGTTACCTGTAGACTACTAATATGAGCACCTAAAAACGGTTAAAATATCATGACGCCTACTTCTGATCTGTGTACAAACACGTCTTTGTGATTGTATGTATTTTTCGTGCAGAATTTTAAATCGAGTCTTTTAATTTTTGGTGATACTTATAAAAGAAAACAATTTTTGGAGCCCCAAAATAAGTAGTGTCGATTCTGTTAAGTAATAGCAAATAATTAGTTACTTCGCGAATATTTTGCAGTCATGGATTAAATACGTGTATTCTATGTCGCACAGTGGTAATAACCATGTGTAGTCTTGTGGGTCATAGTGTACCATATGGTTGAATTTGTCTTGACAGTCGCTTTCATATTGGATAATCAAATATATAGCATTCCATTTAAAAAACTGAGGGTCACCTTCGTTTCAAGGAAAATATTGCGAACACCAAAAATTGAGTTACCGTATTATGTTGTGTATAAAAAACAGTAAAAGTTGTCTTTCTTCAGTTTTTTTACAAATACTTACCATATTCGAGAACATTGTATAAGAATAGCAGATATATCCGCTTGGCCGCTGCGAGTACCGCACGGCTCAGGCAGTTGAGCCGGTGTGATTTGACGCAGCGTCAACTTTCGGCAATTTTTACAGGACCAATTTTGAAATGTCCATATTTTTGACAATTAGACCATGAAGGGGAAGGATAGGGCTATATTCTGATTTTTTTTTCAGATTTTTAAAATCGCGCCCCATGTTAAAAAAAATGCATTTGTTTATAATAATTGCACAGAAATGGTTCAAATTGTTTTTTTTTAAAAATTGAAATAAATTTTCCTTAAAACTTCAATGTTATCTCTACAAATCCCCGTAAAGCTCATCCCCATCCGTTTACTACTTCCATAGTTATAATTTATTGAAAAAAAGTTAGCACTTACCTTCAAACAGCTGTCAAATCTATATTTATCAAAATTTTCAAAAATCCTTCTACACATGTTTATGCATCCCTAAAGACTACAACATATTCAAATTTGAGCCATTTCCGAAATGTTACTCCAAAAAGTGTCCGAGTTCGCGTGGAATGTCCCATTCATAATTACCGACCTAGGGTCAAGTTCTAATTATAAGCGAACAATACGTCGTTACGTATATACATTAGTTTATTATAATAATTCACACATTTCGACCTAGCGTCAAACTATTTTTGAATAAATCCTTGTTATTATTTACCAAAGAAGGACTCTCGTATCTAGAAATTCATTTCTTAATCGCACGTCACCCGAACCTACCCCACAAATTCACAGGTAAACCGCTCTACTTGTGAAACTCCTGTAAGTAACGGGAACGTCTCGTTCGAGAACGTTACAGGTACAATAACAGTTCGATTTAAAGAATATGAAAACAACTAAATCATCGAAATAATTTTCATTATTGTTAATTACATTTTGCCATTTTTCTGGCAGCTTATGAATACCCTCGCGATAGAAATTCAGTAGCTTTGTACTGGTTATGTAAATCCAGTCGGAAAGAATTTATTCATACACCTAATATTATTTTTTAAATTTAGTTGTGATGGCCGTTATTAAACTACGGATTTTTACCTCAATAACGAATTACGATCACATGTCGTACATTTTCTGTTACATTACCTTTTCGTTTATGCCTTATTTAAAAACGAAATTGACGTACTTCTTGTCACTTCAAATGATTCTTATTTAATATTCTGCAAAAAAAAAAAGTGTAACGCGGTTTCCTTCGATGCATGCTAATTTGCTTGTTCGTACGTTCGTAGTACAAGCGCAGTCGCCTACCGCGTAGCCAACACTACCGCGAGAGCTCGAGCGGAAGGCGCGCGCTCTGATTGGTCGGGGTTTTTTGTTAATATCTCCTTAACGAAGCTTCGGACAATAATTTCGCTACGGAAAAAGTTGTTTCAAATCACCCCCTGAATTACCCCTTCCAAGGAACTCCGACATTTTTGGGACACCCTGTATAGAAATTATATAGAAATAGTGGCCTTTAGCTATAGTAAGTGTAGAGACTACATAATGTGTCCAAAGGAGGGGAGATGATATGATAGAAAGTCTTATGGCAGAAATTTAAAAAATGTTAATGGTAATTTAGCGAAAATGAACGAAGAGATTCAATATTTTTATTGGTGTTCTACGCGAGAATAAACGAGAAGTGGTTTCGGCGCACTAGTTCGGTCAGTTAAAGTGACTAACTGAATTAACTGACCGAACTAGTGCGCCGAAACCACTTCTCGTTTATTTATTCTACAAATACGGTCGATATTCTAACTACATTATTGCAAAAAATAAACCTATTTACTAGTAATAAATCCCCATAAAAAGCTTCAAGAAAGTAAAAAAATTACGCGAAGTACATGAAATCAAATAAATCACAAAAAATAGAAGATACTAATAATAACAAAATTAAAAAAAAAGTGAAATCAAAATGAGCTGCAAGTACATAAAGGTACTTTCCAACTGCGCCCAGATATATTCTGATACAAATAAATATTTTAATACGAATAAATATTTTATTCAAAATACTTGACGCTACGCCCCGAATTGGTGCTGCTAAACTGAATAAACATGTACAAATTGCATTAAACTTTTTCTTTCTTGTGCATGCGGTCGTTTGTGTCTGTGTCTGTTGTGTGCGTGCGTGCGGCGTGCCTGCGTGCGCGCTACGTATGATATTAGAATTAAATAAATATATGTAGAACAAATCTGACTGCGTTTCTAATATGTGTTTGTATATGTTTATGTATTTTATAGATTGTAAGGGATTCTTGGTATTAATTAATACTAAGACAATTATTTATCATTTTTTCGGTTGCACAGCGCAATGTATTTTGAATAAAATATTTATTTGTATCAAAATATATCTGGGTGCAGCTGGAAGGCACCTTTATGTACTTGCAGCTCATTTTGATTTCATTTTTTTTTATTTTGTTATTATTATCTTCTAATTTTTGTGATTTATTTGATTTTCATGTACACACGGCGCAAACGATTGTGGCCGATCAAGTTTCGATTGCATTCGAGGTTACTAGGGCTGTCTTTTTTACATCGCTAACATTCTACAGTATTTCATGAATATGGTGAAGGCACTGCCAAGCCATAGGTTCCCGTCTAAAATACTTCTAATTCATGTTGAAAACCCCACTGTTGCACCATCTGCCTATGATTGTCATAATTATATAAATCTGCGCGATCGGTTCTGTTCGTGATGCTGTAGCGAAAATGACACAAAGGATAAATGTCAAATAACTTTTATTGTAATGAACCTAAAAAAAATCATAATAATTTTACCGCTACCCACACAGCACAATGCACAGTGGTTCCAAATCGCAAAAAAGCGGCAAAACCCTCAAAACGTACTTCAATTTAGTCAGAAATCGGTGCTCGGAGGTTTTTGGGGTCGCTGATTACGAATTGGAACTTCAAATTTTTGAAAACAAAATGGCGAATCCAATATGGCGGACGTGTATATTAAAAAATTGATAGATCTGCACGAAAATTGGTATCCTATTGTTCCTCGAGTCGCTGATTACGAATCTGAACTTCAAATTTTTGAAAAGAATATGGCGAGTCCAATATGGCGGAACGTGCATATTAAAAAGTTGATAGATTTTCAAGATAATTGGTACCCTATTGTTCTTCGGGTTCCTGATTACGAATATATTGTCCAAAATGCAAATTTCAATATCGCAGACCTAATAGCATTGGTATAAACCTTGTTTTTAAATTCATTTTTGCGGAAATTGTGATAATTTCCCGATGTTCGCCTAAAATTATATAATCAAAATTATATAATCGAATTTAGTATGGCGATCTTAATTTTAAAACATTTTTTAAATTAAATACTGTGAAAATTTTATTTTTTTCGATTTTCATGAAAAATGCGGCATTCCTACGTTTATAGAAGATTGCATAGTTCAAATATGTTGTGGAAAATATTAATAAACAAAGTCGGAATTATAAATGCTGTTTTAAATGAGAATATACTATTTTCATCATAAAATAAATATTATTGTCTATATCTATGTACATTTATTCAGATTCTGATGAATCGTATGTTGTACTGTCACGTCCAGAATTGCCGGAACATTCTGGACGAGATGGGGGGAGTTCTTGTCCCGTCGCCTCCGACGCACCGTAAACCTTAAGGCCAGCCCGGCAACGCCACTATGGAGTAACTGTGCGGGGCGGGTGGATCGTCAGCCAGTCTTATCAGTAGGGCTATAGGTGACGACCCCTGCCCTGGACACACACGGGGACACAGAGGATAGGATTTGAAACTTGTATATATATATATGAAATGAGACTGGAATTAGGACTAGCGAGAAGATTAGACCTCTGGTGGCGCTCTTGTAACTTGTATATATATATATATACGAAATGGGACTGGAATTAGGACTAGCGAGAAGATTAGACCTCTGGTGGCGCTCGTCGACACTAAGTCGCGATACCGTGGTGGGGCCGGGACGTCACAGTACTTGTGCTCTCTGAGCTTTCATTTACATTTTCTTGGTGACATACCATTTCGAGTACTTTCGGAGGAATTTGTTTTCTTGCGTTTCAAAATTTTCACATCGAAAATTTCGATCTGTTTACACGAAGAAGATGAGGAGTTGAGAGACAAGAGTCAAAAGTCAAAAGCATTTTCTAAAATAAGTACAAAATTTATATATGTTCAAGACAAAAACATAACATTCTTATTTATATTTCATGTCCACTTTGCGTAAAGGCGAGTACTATTTGAGGATCGATGTTGCGTATACACAACATTTATTGTAGTTAAACCCGATGATGGAGAGTTTTAAAATTTAACGTGAAGCATATTTAGACTTTTATTATTAATAATTGTCTATGAAAAAAAAATTCCCACAATCCAAAAAGTGCAGACCTGAAAGGGTTCGTTCACGGAGAGCGTAGGATAGATACTAATAAGCACTTTAAATGCGGATATCTTAAAAAAGCCCAAATATGCGCAAGATTTTTCAATTGGATATCATACTTCACATGTAACTTTACATGCAGAAACCTATAACTGTGTGAAGTTGGGTGAATAAAATAACTATTTTTCTTCCGTGGTACTAAAATATGAGTAGTATTTAGGACATCTTGAGAAGGGAAGTACAAGAGAAAGTTCAAAGATATTTTGCATTATTCATGTGCAAAATGTATGTTTATAACACGTATCTTAATGGTAAAATGTGTTACATATGAATTTTTTAAAACAAAACTTTGCCTGATAAATTAAATATGCAAGCGTTTTCAAGCCATTTAAAAAGCACGAAATTTCGTCAACTTTGATAGCCTATATCTCATTAACCGACACTATATTTTAAATTTTCAAACAGCATTTGTTGCACTGATGTATACAGGGTGTTACTCTACCTATAGTCAATACTTTGGGGGGGGGGGGGGGGGGGGGGAGGTGATTCTACAGGCATATATAAGTCGGAAATCAAGAGTGACGAAATTGCGGTAAATGCTTCGTTTATTAATTATCGATGGATAAAGATTGACGTCTGGATCGCCTGAATCAGCCTGAATGACGGCAACTCGACGGACAGCGGGTCGCGCA
Organism: Andrena minutula; assembly: GCA_929113495.1. Taxonomy (NCBI): domain Eukaryota; kingdom Metazoa; phylum Arthropoda; class Insecta; order Hymenoptera; family Andrenidae; genus Andrena; species Andrena minutula. The sequence continues at coordinate 34,330,154 of OV815993.1, forward strand.
AGGCAGACCAGCCAAGGGGCGTGCAGTGGCGGCGGATACGTGACGGATTTGCCATGTAGAGCGCATACTTAGTTACCTACCTCGCCGAAACTGTGACAAACGATACTTGCGATAATTTATGAAAAGACGCAAACGTTGTTCGGCATTAAACCTGCCTACTCGTAAAAATCCACAAGGGCATATGAAAACCCGCCCAACGGGATTTTCAAGTAGAGAGAATGAATGCCATTGCCTTTGAAAATATTGCCCTCAAAAATCACCCACACGGCCATCCAAAGCACCGCGATTGTCCCGTCCGCGATTGTTCACTTAATTACACACACGCACCACGATTTATTTTCTCGCGAGTGTACATGTCTTCGCGCACTGCGATTGTCCCGTCCGCGATTGTTCACTTAATTACACACACGCACCATGATTAATTTTCTCGTGAGTGTACATGTCTTCACGCACCTCGATTGTTCACTTAATTACACACACGCACCACGGTTAGTTTTCTCGCGAATGTTCATGTCTCCACGCACCGCGATTGCAGTCTGTGCTCGCGTTAACGACAGTCGTCAAACTGAGGTCCTTGGCCAAATCCCTGCGCGAAGGACACGAACAACATTACGAATAAACAACCTACATACAATGTATCGCTACACCTTCGCCGAGTGGCTCAAGCGATGATACACAGCTTATGCAATAAATTAAATTCTTTATTCTTCATGGAATCGATAGGTATGGCAGTGACACCAATGGATTCTCTATGTTTTTCCATAAGGAATCGATCGACGCCACTTTCGCAAAGATCTGATGAGAAATGAAGAATAATTTCAGATTCGTCGCTTTCGTATGGCCCCCTGATCTCGAGCGTCGCGGTCGAAGGCCACGAAACTCAGCGCGGAACGGTCTCGTCGGGGGCATTGACTGGCCGTGCGAAACAGCTGTGATTCTCTAGCACAGGCACACGCGGGCCTCATATAAAATTAGTTTCGTTAAAAGTAATCCGATTTACATTACATTTGGTATGATTTTCATCGGAAAAACATAGGGAATCCATTGGTGTCACTGCCATACCTATCGATTCCATGAAGAATAAAGAATTTAATTTATCGCATAAGTTGTCTATCATCGCCCGAGCGACTCGGAGAAAGTGTAGCGATACATTGTATGTAGGTTGTTTATTCGTAACGTTGTTCGTGTCCTTCGCGCAGGGATTTGGCCAAGGTCTTCTCAGTTTGACGACTGTCGTCAACGCGAGCACAGACTGCAATCGCGGTGCGTGAAGACATGGATATTCGCGAGAAAACTAATCGTGGTGCGTGTGTATAATTAAGTGAATAATCGCGGTGCGTGAAGACATGTACACTCGCGAGAAAATTAATCGTGGTGGGTGTGTGTAATTAAGTGAACAATCGCGGACGGGTCAATCGCGGTGCGTGAAGACATGGACATTCGCGAGAAAACTAATCGTGGTGCGTGTGTGTAATTAAGTGAACAATCGCGGACGGGACAATCGCGGTGCTTTGGATGGCCGTGTGGGTGATTTTTGAGGGCAATATTTTCAAAGTCAATGGCATTAACCCTCTCTACTTGAAAATCCCGTTGGGCGGGTTTTGATATGCCCTTGTGGATTTTTACGAGTAGGCAGGTTTAATGCCGAACAACGTTTGCGTCTTTTCATAAATTATCGCAAGTATCGTTTGTCACAGTTTCGGCGAGGTAGGTAACTAAGTATGCGCTCTACATGGCAAATCCGTCACGTATCCGCCGCCACTGCACGCCCCTTGGCTGGCCTGCCTCGCGCGACCCGCTGTCCGTCGAGTTGCCGTCATTCAGGCTGATTCAGGCGATCCAGACGTCAATATTTAACCATCGATAATTAATAAACGAAGCAATTACCGCAAATTCGTCACTCTTGATTTTCGACTTATGTATGCCTGTAGAATCACCCCCCAAAGTATTGACTATAGGTAGAGTAACACCCTGCATACAGGGTGTCCCAAAAATGCTGCGTTTCCTTAAAGTGGGTGATTCTGGGGGTGATTGCATACAACTTTTTCCTTTGCGAAAATGCTCTCCGATGTTTCGTTAACGAGATATTAATAAAAAGCACCGACCAATCACAGCGCGAGTCTGACGGCCGAGTTCCCGCGGTAGCGTGGCTACGAGCCGCGCTGCGACTGCGACGAGCAAGCAACTCGGCATGCATCGAAGAAACTTGCGTAGAATGGCAAATGAAAAAGACGTAACAAATAAAATCGAACATGTTGTCATGGTTTGTTCGTCATTTAAAGTGAATAATGAATAAAGGATAAATGGATGAAAATCACGTGTATCGTAAAAAGACGAATACGCAGTTTTTTTTTAGAAGTTTCGAAAATAATAATTATTTGAAGTGGGAGGATAAGGAATACGTCAATTTCAGGATAATGTAACAGGTAATTAACGAAAGGTGATAGTCGTTCGTTATTGTGATAAAAATCCGTAATTCAATAACGGCCAGCATGCGGATCTGGACGAAGAGCTACAAAAAGGAGGATGGGGTGGGGTGAGATTGGGGGGGAAGAAGATATACACACTGGCGTACGCAGACGATATCGCGGTGATGGCGGAGGATGAGGATGGGATGAAGGGGATGTTGGGGAAGTTAGAGAAGTATATGGATGGGAAGGGACTGCAGTTAAATGTGGAAAAATCGAAGGTGATGAGGTGCAGGAGGGGTGGAGGTAGATGGAAAAAGGTGGTTTGGAGGTGGAAGGGAAAGGAGCTGGCTGAGGTAAGGGAATTTAAATATTTGGGTTACACACTGATGGGAAATGGAGGGCAGGAGGCGCATGTAAGGGAGAGAGTGAGGAAGGCGGCGGCGGTGATGGGGCAAGTGTGGGGAATCGGAAAGAGGAGATTTGGAAAGGATTGGGGGAAAAGAGTATGGATGTTTGATAGGTTGGTATGGGCAGTAATAAGTTATGGGGTGGAAATCTGGGGTTGGAAAGGTAGGGAGAGGGTGGAGGGGGTACAGGACAGGTTTTTGAGATGGGTTTTGGGGGTGGAGTGGTGTACGCCGGGTTATTTAGTAAGGGAGGAGTTGCAGCGGGAGATGTTGAAGGGAAGGGCGGGGATGAGGGCGTGGGAGTATGAGAGGAAGCTGGAGGAGGGACAAGGACGGGAGGTGGCAAGGATGTGTTGGGAGGAGATTAAGGGGAGGGCGAGTAGAGGGGGGGTACTGGGGGGATGGGAAGAGGAGAGGAAAGGGTTCTTTGAGGAGAGGGGATGGACGATAGAGGGAGTGGAAAGGATGAGGGGTAGGGGAGAATTAAGGGGAGAGGAACTGGTAAGGGTGGAGAAGAGGTTGCAGGAAGGGGATAGGTGGGAAAAGATTAGGGAAGCCAGGTATAACAGGTGGTATGGGGCGGTAAAAGGGGTGGGGGTTCCTGGATACCTGAAGAAGGGGTGGGGGGAGAGCAGATGGAAGAGGGTGGCGAGATTCAGGTTGGGGAGTGAGATGAGGGGGGGGGGAGATACTGGGAGGATGAGGGGAAAAGGAGATGTAGGGTGTGCGGGTGGGGGGAGGAAACATGGGAACATGTATGGGAGGAATGTACGGGGTGGGGGGAGGGAAGAGGATGGCAGGAGATGGCGGGGGAAGTGTTGGGAGACGATGGAGAGGGGGAAGGGTGGATGAGGAAGGTGGAAGAGTGGAGGGGGGTACAGGATGAAGGAATGAATGGGTAAGGAATGGGAGTGAGAGGAGGCGTGCGGAAGCGGGGGTCCGGAGGAGGGAGGGAGGGACGGGAGAGGTGTGCGAGGCGGTGGCGAGCGAGCGAGCGAGCGGGCGTGCGAGCGAGCGGGGACTAGGCTTAAGGTTTAGGTTAAGGAGATGTATTGAGCATTGTAATCCCCAAGGGGGCACAATAAAGTATATATAATAACGGCCAGCACTGTTGGTGGTAACGAATAAGCCTGTTTAAAAAGCCGGAATAAATGTTATCGTACGGGAATTTAGAGAATTATCGCCGGAAATAAGCCATCGCTTGCGTTAAATTTAAAAATGAATTATCACCAATAAAGTAACTAAAACTCACCCTTGTTGGAAATTCACCTGCAGCTTGAAAATCTGTGCCACAGGGTCACTGAATCGATCCTGGTCATCGATGGACGAGCTCCGTGCACAGCTGGTCCGAGGTATCCTTACATTCCCACTACCCAAAGTTAAGGGTCGCAATGTCAGGTGCGTCCAGGTCAACGTACCGAATATTCACTTCACTGCACGGCTACTAACACTGATCACTTTATTTATTCTTTATGGAACGTGTTGTTCCTACGTTTTAAAAATTGGTGGCCCCGAAAGGGGCCAATTGTTATTAGTTAAAAAATTGCTCCACATGGCGACCGTCATTGTCCACGCATGCCTCGGCGCGAAGAATTATTTGTCGCTGGACGCCCTGTAGTGTTTGCGGCGTTATGTTGGCCACCGCCGCGTGGATAAGTGCAATTGCCTCTTCAGGAGTGTCCACCGGCTGACCATACACCTCATTCTGAAATGATTGTTGTACAACAAATACAAAACGTAAGTAAAAAAAAAAAGAATACCTATCTACAACAGGAATAAGTAAAGAGTAACTGCAATAATCAAATTACCTTCAGGTGGCCCCAGAAGAAAAAATCCAGCGGATTCATATCCGGTGACCGTGGGGGCCACGCAACGTGGGCCTCTCGCCCGCCGCGGCCGATCCACCTGTCCTGAAAGGTTTCACCTAAATAAGCGCGGACATTATCGGCGTAATGTGGCCCAGCTCCGTCATGCTGGTAGTACATGTTCTGTCGGATCTCATATGGAATATCGTCCATAATGTTACGTGAGGGCGTTAATTTTAAAAGAGACCGATCGGTTGAGTCTAATTTCCTCAGGTAACGCTTAACGACTTTAAATGATAATTATAAATTTTAAATAATTAGATTATTACGCAAAAAATCAGGATTGTTTTGGGGCGCGGCTTTCGTCTACAACCCATACAGGTTGTCCAATCAGGATGTGGTACTTTAGAGGAGACTGGTTCGAAACAAAATTAGACAAGTTAAGGAATAATATACCATGTATTACAAAAAGAAAAAAATATATATATAGGAGTTTTTGAAAGGTGATACAAATTGGGGAAAATTACATGGATTTGTGTTATGCCTAATTATATATAGAAGTCCAATTATGTAAAATCCTAGACTCGTTTAAAAGGATTTGATTCAGTCGCAACAATAATTCAGGTCAACAATAATTTATCGAGGGAAAACCCACAACCCACTAAGTGGTTGGATCAATAATCGGGTTTTTTTGTTAAATTCGAACATTCGCTCGAGTTATTTGAATAATTAGTTTCGTCGCAATTTATATTACTCGAAACAAGCCAATTTTTAAAACGCGTCACACGCCGAAGGGAAGGTAACAGCTAATTGAGGGAAAACCCATAACCCACTAGGTGGTTGAATCAGCTGCTGCTTCCGTACAATATCATGGATAGATGGAATCACTCACCGACTCTGTACAAGAGGTTGTTAATTGTACTATGGCTTATTTTCAAGCTCTCTCTCTCTCTCTCTCTCTCTCTGGCTCTGTCTGTACGACCTCTCTCTCTCTCTCTCTGTACGACTTGGAGGGTCCCGCGTCCGAGATGGTGAAGCGCAGCAGCGTCACACAACACACGAATGTCGGAAAAAAAGTTCACAATATTTTATAGTTACACGCGAGAGTATTAAGATTTAATTAAATGAACGTTTAAAATGAATGAGGTTTTAAAATGGCGAAAATGCAAAAATATATACATATATATATATATATATATATATATATATATATATATATATATATATATATATATATATATATATAAGTCTCTACGGGGACTGAGTCCTTCCACGCACTACAAGCTAGACGGGAACTCCGGCTCAAGACTATTTTAAACAAATAGCGATGTCCCTCGGACAGATCGACGAAATTGTTTACTAATTTCCACTATGCGACTTAACAGCCGACTGCACCGTGCGTTCGCAGGGCAGGCCCGAGCACTTGGGACTTTGAACAAAGAGAGTCAAATTGCTGAGCATGCATTTCGTACACACGGGCCCAACCGTCGTCGCTCCGGACCATTCCCAGCCTCGCACAGCTTAGGTTTTTGAATATTATCGCATCCGGCGTTCCAAGAACGTCGATGCTGATGAAAGGGTTCTTATGGAAGTAACGCAGTGGCGTAACAATTTATTATTATAAATCGGTTAGTATACTATATCAGATCATTGACAACTGATCGACGGAAACTCCCACAACACTTAATGGTAGGATCAGATTTCAATGATGCTGTAATAAAATTTTAACAGGGAAGTAAGAAAAGAAGAAAAGAATATAAGGTAGTCTACTACTATGCCTCGGAAGACTTATCACAGCGCGCATTCCAAGAACGTCGACGGGCGTAGAAAGATCGTTGACAATAATCTTTCATGAGAATATGCCATCGCGTGACAGGCTTCAAGCAGAATTAATTATTAAGAATATTCACAGATAATTGACTATTGATCGAGGGAAATTCCCATAACACGCTAAGCGGTTGGATCAACTGACAACATCTGTGAATTAACGATTTAGAAATGAAAACATATTGCCGGCACGTAACAATAAGATCCGGCAGAACATGTTCTAAAAAACATTTATACGCTGGTCCGTCCAGCCTGTCTGGCAGAATGTACGGCCCAACGATAAATTCGCGACAAATGCCGGCCCATAGGTTGATCGACCAACGGACTTATGCTGCACATGGACGAAGCGCTAGGGGATTTTCGTCGCTCCACACATGCATATTGTGGGAATTGAAGCAACCTTCTCTGTTGAAAATTGCTTCATCCGTCCACAATATGTATTTGGTGAACGACGCATTCCTTAGCACTTCTCCCAACAGCCACCTGGAATATTGACTCCGCAGGATGTAATCCCCGGCGTGCAAATGTTGCACCCGTACATATTTGTACGGATGCAACCTGCGATCCTTGAGGATTCGGTGTATCGTCGTCCTGCTGACACTAGAACAAAGTGCAAGAACATCCACTATTAGATAACATTTTTTTCTTAATTAATAATTGCTGCAGTTATTTTGAACTGTCACTTACTCTAGGCGACGGCTCAAGACGCGCACACTGATGGTTGGGTCGGCTTCAACGGCGTCGAGGATTCGCTCGATGGTGCCCAGATTTCGCGCTGCTGCGGGTCTGCCCACCTCGCTGCTCCGCGGCATCATGGACCCCGTCGAGAATAACCGCGACGCTAACCGGCGAAATGTATCCTTGCTTGGCGTTTCGATGTGAGGATATTCAAGTGCAAATGCTCGCGCAGCAGCACTTGCGTCCCCGTTGTTCCGAGCGTACACCCAGAACATCCTGTAGTATTCTTGGGCCGTGTACATTTCTGCGACGCGATTGCTAGCTGACTGACAGGATTTTTTCCAATCAACTTCCGCTACCCCCAAGTAGCTTCTCTGGTTCCAGTATGAGTTAACTCCCACCAGGGCAAGAGGCTTTAGGTAAAAAGAAGCCAGCACATTTTCGGAACAGACGTGTTTTGCAGAAGTGCAACGAACACTTTCACAAAAGCCCGCGCTCCGTCCTTCTACTGCCAATGAACCCATTGCTTCGAGATAGAAAACAGACACCACGTGTATCGGTTCGAAAGGGTCCGAAGGGAAGGGACAGTCTTCGAGTTGCTATAAAGAAGAAAATGCATACCATGCCTGTTTCCCCTTTCCGTTACCCTGAGTTCACGACTGCTACGAGGCGGAACCAATTAAGTCATAAATTATCCGAAACTGTACGAAACCGTTCTCTACCGCCGACTCGCCGGACAATAAACCGCAACCCTGGCGAAATGCTCTGGCTGATCAGCCTGATTAATTTTGGAGAAATAGAAATTACAGAGTATTATCCAACATCAATACGCCTCGCGGAAAAACACAGGAAGAGATGGGGTAGTCCGCTGACTACGCGTAGTCCCGCCTGCTTCGTCCTACCTTAAAATTAAAAACGGATCCCTTATCTCTCGAGTATAAACACGCGCTCGAAATTCAAAACAAAAGCACGCGTCGACGTATTCCGTGCGAGGTAAGGTAGGCTTGAGGTCCGATTGGTCCCAAAGTAACCAATCTGCCCTGCATCCCGCCTAAATGGCCACTGTTCTGAGGACGCCCTCTTCACAGCAATATCTCCTCCCCAAGTTTTACCATTTCTCGCACGGAATACGTCGACGCGTGCTTTTGTGTTGAAATTCGAGCGCGTGTTTAGACACGAGAGATAAGCAGGCCCGATTCGTTAGTTTTGGACCAATCGAATTTCAAGCCTACCTTCCCTTGCACGGAATTCGTCGACGCGTGCTTTTGTTTTGAATTTCGAGCGCTTGTTCATACTCGAGAGATAAGGGATCCGTTTTTAATTTTAAGGTAGGACGAAGCAGGCGGGACTACGCGTAGTCAGCGGACTACCCCTTCTCTTCCTGTGTTTTTCCGCGAGGCGTATGGATGTTGGATAATACTCTGTAATTTCTAGTTCTCCAAAATTAATCAGGCTGATCAGCCATAGCATTACGCCAGGGTTGCGGTTTATTGTCCGGCGAGTCGGCGGTAGAGAACGGTTTCCTACAGTTTCGGATAATTTATGACTTAATTGGTTCCGCCCCGTAGCAGTCGTGAACTCAGGGGTATCGAAAAGAGGAAACAGGAATGGTATGCATTTTCTTCTTTATAGCAACTCGAAGACTGTCTCTTCCCTTCGGACCCTTTCGAACCGATACACGTGGTGTCTGTTTTCTATTTCGAAGCAATGGGTACATTGGCAGTAGAAGGACGGAGCGCGGGCTTTTGTGAAAGTGTTCGTTGCACTTCTGCAAAACACGTCTGTTCCGAAAATGTGCTGGCTTCGTTTTACCTAAAGTCTCTTGCCCTGGTGGGAGTTAACTCATACTGGAACCAGAGAAGCTACTTGGGGGTAGCGGAAGTTGCTTGGAAAAAATCCTGTCAGTCAGCTAGCAATCGCGTCGCAGAAATGTACACGGCCCAAGAATACTACAGGATGTTCTGGGTGTACGCTCGGAACAACGGGGACGCAAGTCCTGCTGCGCGAGCATTTGCACTTGAATATCCTCACATCGAAACGCCAAGCAAGGACACATTTCGCCGGTTAGCGTCGCGGTTATTCTCGACGGGGTCCATGATGCCGTGAGGCAGCGAGGTGGGCAGACCCGCAGCAGCGCGAAATCTGGGCACCATCGAGCGAATCCTCGACGCCGTTGAAGCCGACCCAACCATTAGTGTGCGCGTCTTGAGCCGTCGCCTAGAGTAAGTGACAGTTCAAAATAACTGCAGCAATTATTAATTAAGAAAAAAATGTTATCTAATAGTGGATGTTCTTGCACTTTGTTCTAGTGTCAGCAGGACGACGATACACCGAATCCTCAAGGATCGCAGGTTGCATCCGTACAAATATGTACGGGTGCAACATTTGTACGCCGGGGATTACATCCTGCGGAGTCAATATTCCAGGTGGCTGTTGGGAGAAGTGCTAAGGAATGCGTCGTTCACCAAATACATATTGTGGACGGATGAAGCAATTTTCAACAGAGAAGGTTGCTTCAATTCTCACAATATGCATGTGTGGAGCGACGAAAATCCCCTAGCGCTTCGTCCATGTGCAGCACAAGTCCGTTGGTCGATCAACCTATGGGCCGGCATTTGTCGCGAATTTATCGTTGGGCCGTACATTCTGCCAGACAGGCTGGACGGACCAGCGTATAAATGTTTTTTAGAACATGTCCTGCCGGATCTTATGGACGATATTCCATATGAGATCCGACAGAACATGTACTATCAGCATGACGGAGCTGGGCCACATTACGCCGATAATGTCCGCGCTTATTTAGGTGAAACCTTTCAGGACAGGTGGATCGGCCGCGGCGGGCGAGAGGCCCACGTTGTTTGGCCTCCATGGTCACCGGATATGAATCCCCTGGATTTTTTCTTCTGGGGCTACCTGAAGGTAATTTGATTATTGCGGTTACTCTTTACTTATTCCTGTTGTAGATAGGTATTCTTTTTTTTTACTTACGTTTTGTATTTGTTGTACAACAATCATTTCAGAATGAAGTGTATCGTCAGCCGGTGGACACTCCTGAAGAGGCAATTGCACTTATCCACGCGGCGGTGGCCAACATAACGCCGCAAACACTACTGGGCGTCCAGCGACAAATAATTCTCCGCGCCGAGGCATGCGTGGACAATGACGGTCGCCATGTGGAGCAATTTTTTAACTAATAACAATTGGCCCCTTTCGGGGCCACCAATTTTTATAACGTAGGAACAACACGTTCCATAAAAAATAAATAAAGTGATCAGTGTTAGTAGCCGTGCAGTGAAGTGAATATTCGGTACGTTGACCTGGACGCACCTGACATTGCGACCCTTAACTTTGGGTAGTGGGAATGTAAGGATACCTGGGACCAGCTGTGCACGGAGCTCGTCCATCGATGACCAGGATCGGTTCAGTGACCCTGTGGCACAGATTTTCAAGCTGCAGGTGAATTTCCAACAAGGGTGAGTTTTAGTTACTTTATTGGTGATAATTCATTTTTAAATTTAACGCAAGCGATGGCTTATTTCCGGCGATAATTATCTAAATTCCCGTACGATAACATTTATTCCGGCTTTTTAAACAGACTTAATCGTTACCACCAACAGTGCTGGCCGTTATTGAATTACGGATTTTTATCACAATAACGAACGACTATCACCTTCCGTTAATTTCCTGTTACATTACCTTTTCGTGGCTACGTTATTAACACAAGGAAAGGGTATAGCCGGTTAAGATGGTCAAATGTGCCCCTGAACCAAACTCAAATCGCGATAAGTCATTCGAAAGCTTATAAAAAAGAATGATATCTGTCAAGTTTCAACTTTGTATCTCGACCCGGGGGGTAGTAATGGGTAAAAATAGAAAATCAGGTTTTTGGCGAATTTCTACTATACCAGTCAATGAAAAATTTTGAAAAAATTCAGAGGCATATCTGTTATTGGGGCACATATTAGGGAATTATTTCAGATTTTCAAATTGAGAAACCAAGCTGTGAAAAATAAAAAACGCCAAAAAATGATGAAAAATGCCGGTTGTGTATCGAAGCAGTTCCAGAACTATAATCATATTTTTACTGTAAGTAGGTATCATTGTTACTATTGTCCTGAATTTTTTTCAGATTTTTCAATTTGGTGCGCCGCAGTTCTAAGAATAGACTTTATTATTCCCCTAAGGGTTATAATCTTCCATATACAAACAACTCCTTATATACACACCTTAATCTTAAAACTACCTTAACCTACCCTTATCCGCCTACTACTTATTCCTAAACCCTATTTACAATTTACAAATTATCCAAATTCTCCCGCTTCCATCGCTCTCTCGCTTGCTCGCTCGCCCGCTCTTCCCTCTCCGTTCCCCCTCCTGGACCTCTTCTTCCACTCGCCGCCCTTTCGTTCTCAATTCCACATTCATCCCCCGATCCTCTCATAAACATCCCTCTCTCCTCCTCAATTCTCCTCAAACACTCCTCTCCCTCCCCCTCCTCCCCCAACACCTCGTCCACCACCTCCTGCCACCCCCTTTCTCCCCCCCCCATTCCATACATACCTCCCAAACGTGTTCCCACGATTCCTCCTCCCATCCACACACTCTGCACATTCTTTTCCCCTCCTCTTCCCAATACCTACCCCCTCTCATTCCATTCACCAACCTGAATCTGGCTACCCTTTGCCACCTACTCTCTCCCCACCCCTTCTTTAAATAACCCGGTACCCCCGGACCCTTTACCCTGCCATACCACTTATTATATTTCCCCTCGCTTATCCTCCTCCACCTCTCCTCCTCCTGCAACTTTCTTTCTCTTCCCACTATCTCCTCCCCTCTAATCTCCCCCTTTCCACCTCCTCTACTGTCCACCCCCTTTCCCCGAAGAATTGCTCCCTTTCCTTTTCCCACCCCTCTGGCACCTTTCCTCTCTTGAACCTCCCCTTCATCTCCTCCCAACATGCCCTCGCCAGCTTCCCTCCTTGCTTCCCCTTCCCTCCATCTAACTTCCTCTCAAATCCCCACGCCCTCATCCCTGCCTTACCCCTCAGCAACCCCCTTTGTAGCTCTTCCCTGACCAAGTACCCCGGCGTGTTTCTTTCGACCCCCAAAACCCACTTCAAAAACCTCTCCTGCAGCGCCTCCACCTTCCCTCTTTCCTTCCACCCCCACACCTCCACCCCATAACCCACCACCGCCCACACCAACGTGTCAAATAACCAGATCCTTCTGCCCCAATCCTTTCCAAATAATCTTTTTCCTATCCCCCACACCTTCCCCATTACCGCTGCCCCTTTCCTTACTCTCTCCTCTACATGCTGTTCCCGTCCCCCATTCCCAATTACGGTATACCCCAAATACTTATAACTTTTTACCTCTTCCAGCTCTTTCCCCTTCCATCTCCAGGTCATTTTCTTCCACCTTCCCCCACCCCTCCTGCACCTCATCACCTTTGTTTTGTCCACATTTACTTGCAGGCCCTTCCTCTCTACGTACCTTTCTAACTTCCCTATCATTCCCCTCATCCCTTCCTCATCTTCCGCTAGCATAGCCACGTCATCAGCATATGCTAGCGTGAAAATCTTTCTCTCCCCAACCCTTACCCCCCTCCCCATCCCCCTTTCTCCAGTTCCTCATCCAAGTCCGCTATCAGCAATGTGAATAAGCTAGGGCTCAATGGACACCCTTGCCTCACCCCCCTTGCTGTCCAAAACCTCTCCCCCTCCTCATCCCCCACTCTTACCCTACCTACCGTCTCCCTTAACACCTCCCCACACCTCTCCACTAGCCCTTCCCTTAGCCCCCTCCCTCTCATCGCCTTCAACAACACCCCCCTGTCCACCGAGTCAAACGCGGCCTTCATGTCTACGAACAGGACTACCATTTTTTACCCTTCCTTACTACCTGCCTGTTCACTAGGTAGTTCAGCACGTATATATTATCTACGCACCCTACCCCCTCCTAAACCCCGTTTGGCTCGGTGGCAGCATTCTCTTTCTCTCCACCTCCACTCTTACCCTCTCTACCAACACAGACGCATACACTTTGTATGCCGTCTGGGTCAGCGTTATTCCCCTATAGTCTTCTACTTTCCCCCCTGTTCCTTTTTTCCTCACCGGGACCACCACCCCCTCCCTCCATTCTTCTGGCCACCCCTCCCCCTTCCACACCCTATTGCAGATTCTCCATAACCACTCCCTCACTTCCACTCCCCCATATTTCCACACCTCATTTTCGATACCATCCCCACCTCCCGCCTTCCCGTCCTTTAAATTCCTCATCACCCTATTTACTTCTTCCTTTCCCAACTCGCTCTCTCCGTCCTCCCCCCTCCCTCTCCCCCCTCCCATCCTCACCCTCCACTCTACTCTTCCTAACAACCCCCTAAAATACTCGTCCCACTCCCTTATTTCTATCCCCTCGTTTACCCTCCTTCTACTCTTCCTTACCCTGTTCCCCACCTTCCATACCTGCCCCTCAGTTCTTACCTCCTCCACTTCCTTTTCCCACCTCTCCACTTCCTTTTTCTTTTTCTCCTCGCACAGCCTCCCATACTCTCTTTTCCTTTCCCTATACACTGCCCCATTCCCTCCTTTCCTTCTCCACTTCCTCAGTTCTCTCCTCACCTTACCCTTCTCCTCTCTGCACTCCTCATCCCACCACCCCCCTGTCTTTTCCCTCTTCCCCATCCTGCCCTCTGCCTCCTTAATCCTTCCCTTCAGTTCCCTCCAGTCCTCGTCCACTCCCCTCTCCCCCGCCCCTTTGTCCCAAAACCCCGCCTATACTCCATTCTGCCCTCTTCGGTCCAATTTTTTCTTTCTCCTCTAATCACCCCACCTTTTTTCCCCTTATCTCCCTCCTCCGTATCCACCCCTTTCACCCATATCACCACCGGGTGGTGGTCCGAGTCCACTCTCTCCCCTACCTCCAGTCTTTCCACCTTCTCCATTGTGTCCTCGTTTCCAAACACGTAATCTATTACTGAATTTCCCCTCCCCCCTGAAAACGTCCACTCTCCTTCTTCGTCCCCTTCCACGCTTCCATTCAGTATTCCCCATCCCCTTTCCTCCAGATATCTGCACAACCTCCTTCCTTCTCCATTCACCTCCTTATCTTTTGATCTCCTACTTACTCCTCTACCCTCTCCCCCTTCTTCTTCCCATCCCACACCTCTCCCCCTTCCTCCCCTGTCCTTGCATTAAAATCTCCACCTATCACAACTCTTACTCCCTCCTCCCTCTCCTCGGTCCATTCACCTAGTTCCTCCATCTTCCTCTGTAAGTCCTTGTTAACATAAACCCCGACAATCCTCCACCACTCCCTTCCCTACCTCACTTTCTTCGACACAATTCCCTCTTTTTCTTCTATTCCTCCCTCTCCCATTTCTATACCCCTTCTCACCCCCATAATCATTTCTCCCTTCGCTCTTCCCTTCTTACTATCCCTCCTTGCCCACTGCCCTTCCCATACATACCCTCCTGGGCAGCTTTTTCTCTACCCACTCCCACTCCCTTTCCTCCAGCCACGTCTCACTCAATATCATTGCATCCCACTCTTCCAGCCCTTTCCAAAAATCCCCGTCCTTCCTTCTCACTCCAGCTGCATTCCGGAAGGCCACTTTGTAAAACCTTTTCTCTTCTCTCCCTTTCTCCCCTCTCCTTAAATCCGCCTGCCCCCGTACCCCCATCACTCGTTTCCCTGCTCCTCCATCCATTTTTCCCCCATCTCATCCCACCTTTTGACTTTCCCGTTCACCCACATTTTCTTATATCCTACCTGAACTCTCCTTCCCCTCTCCCTTTCCTTTTGTGCCTCTTCCTCTATAATCCACCTCACCCTCCTTTCTTCCTCCGTGAGGTCATCCTCTATCCTTTCGCTCCTACCCCTCAGCTTTTTCTTGGCCTCCATCACCTTCCGCTATTCCTCCCTACCTCCCAGTTTCACCAATGCCATTCCTCCCCCTCCTCTTCCTCTTCCACCTACCCTCACTACCTCCTTTATTCCATTCCCTTCCTCCCCCATCCTTTCCCAGAGCTTCCTCACTTCTTCCTCCACCTCCTTCCCCCCCCCCTACCCCCTCACAATAACATTGTTCCTTCTCTCTTCCCACTCCTTTTTGTCCTGTTTTAACTCCATCCTTCTCAACCTATTTCTCCATTCCTCCCTTACCCCTTTCTCCGCGTAATCCTGCACTCCACCTCCTAATTTTCTCCTTCTCCCACTCCCCCACCTTTTTAAGTACCTCATCCAAATTCCCATCTCCTTCCTCCAACTTGTCTATCCTTTTCTCCATACTTTTTCTCCTTGCCTTCTCTTCTCTCATCTCTTCCTCGCACCTCCTCCTTTCTTCTCTCCACTCCTCCTCCACTTACATTCTCTCCTCTCTTTCCCTCCTTATTTCTTCCTCCATCCTCCTTCTTTCCTCTCTATCCACGTTCAATTCCTCCCTCATCCTCCTCATCTCCAGTATCATTTCCTTAAACATTGCTTCCACCCCCACCCCTTCTTCCTCTCTATCCGGCCTTGCCCCCGTCCTCCCTATCGCCGGTGATCTTAGGGTTTTACCACTTCGCTTAAAACCCTTCCCATCCTTCTCCAATTCTCCTTCCTCCAGGAGGGAGGACCCTCTCCTTCCTCTTTTTACTCCATATACTGTCTAGACTTCCTTCGCTTCCTACGCTACTGATGCTGTCCTTCCTCCCTCTCTCCCCCTTTTTCGGCCTTTCTTTCTCTTTTCCTACCCCGCTTCCTCCCTCCCGCTCCTCCATTCCCTTTCCCTCCTCCATTTACCTTGCTCCTCCCCTCCTTCCTTTGCTCCCTGCACCCTATACCTTTCCCTCCTATTCACCTTTTTCTCCTTATCTCCTTTCCTTTCTCCTGTACTCTCCAACCTTTTCCTTTTCCTCCTGTTTAAATTTCCCGCCTTCCCGTCAGAAGTCCTGACTCCTCCTTTCACCCGCAGATCGCGCTACCTGTCCTCCGTCTCTATCTTCCCGCCAACCGCACACCTGTTCTTCCTCCCTAACCTCCAAATGGTTCCCTATATCCACCACAGTTTCGGTACCACACTTTCTACTCCCTTTCCCTTTGCCCATTTCCCTTCGTCTCCTCCCCACGTCCTTCCCCACTCACTCCTTGCCCTCCGCTTCTCACTCTCACCTCTCTTACCGCTCTACACTCTCACACACGCTCTCGCAACGCCTATCACTCACGCGACCGGAAACGGAAGTCCTGGTGCGCCGCAGTTAAAAAAATTAAAAACCGATTTTTTCGTCGTTTTTTCCGTGTCAGAGTAACTTATACGTCGCATTGCTTCATGAAATAAGTGTTTTATGCGATCTTCAATGTTTATACGTACAGCAAAATATCATAGGAATTAAAGAAACTGGAAAAACCGAATCATTTGAAACTATGTTATGCGCCTTACATTGTAAAGTGTCTACTGTATTTTCCAACGGTGTCGGTGGCGCAGCGGTAGAGTGTCGAGCTGCTATACCGCTGCGAACTTTTTTAACATAGGTTCGAATCTCGAACTTCCAAGTCCGCTTGGGCAAAGTTTTTTCTTTTTTTTCCCGTAATTATATATATTTTCTAATTATATGACAATGATCAATATTGGTTTTCAAATGATTTAAGAATGTTTGAAAAATATATTAACCTGAAATATACGTAAACATGAGTTCGGACTGCGTTTCTCTTGTCAAGTATCCTGCCAATTACGATATTATTTAACATTTCCTACATTATATTAATATGTGAAGATCGTTTTCGAATCTCTTACCTTTAACAATTATGCATGGATAGCAACAAAAATCGTGTGTGATGTTTTTAATCTTCATCGCTGTCTTCGTTAATTATTGGTGTCACGTGTTCACTGTTGAATATTTTACTAAGAATTTCTGCAGGTCTTACAGTTTTTAAAAGGTACCGAGAATGCGACAAGTAATAAATTATTGCAGCTATGTGTGAACAGCACCCGACGGTTCGGTTACCATTTGCGCATTCACAACAATAGAGTTTAACTCCGGAGTAGCCTATTGAGTTTGGAACAGAATCAATGTAAATTCGGACGTAGATCTCTGTGATGAGATAGTAGAAAGAATGTCATCTCAAAACATCGCTGAGAATTCATTGTGAGTTGAAAACCAGCATTGGAACAGACGTAAGATTCCATTTAATCAACTATCATCTACCGAGCTCCTTGATTTTCCAGAAATGACAGAGAAAGACCTAAAAATTCTATTAACTGGTTCATATCAATTATCTAAAGCAATCTCATATTTAGCAGAACTAATGGATGAACAGAACACCATTAATCTTCGATGTCTTAAAGAGAGAAATAATATTATTAAATTCGAAGTAAGATCCCGACATATTAACAGTAAAACCTATAGATGTTACATTGATTATGCACTTGGCGGACTAAGCGGACTTGGAAGTTCGAGATTCGAACCTATGTTAAAAAAGTTCGCAGCGGTATAGCAGCTCGACACTCTACCGCTGCGCCACCGACGCCGTTGGAAAATACAGTAGACACTTTACAATGTAAGGCGCATAACATAGTTTCAAATGATTCGGTTTTTCCAGTTTCTTTAATTCCTATGATATTTTGTTGTACGTATAAACATTGAAGATCGCATAAAACACTTATTTCATGAAGCAATTCGACGTATAAGTTACTCTGACACGGAAAAAACGACGAAAAAATCGGTTTTTAATTTTTTTAACTGCGGCGCACCAAATTGAAAAATCTGAAAAAAATTCAGGACAATAGTAACAATGATACCTACTTACAGTAAAAATATGATTATAGTTTTGGAACTGCTTCGATACACAACCGGCATTTCTCATCATTTTTTGGCGTTTTTTATTTTTCACAGCTTGGTTTCTCAATTTAAAAATCTGAAATAATTCCCTAATATGTGCCCCGATAACAGATATGCCTCTGAATTTTTTCAAAATTTTCATTCCCTGGTATAGTAGAAATTCGCCAAAAACCTGATTTTCTATTTTTACACTTTACTACCCCCGGGTCGAGATACAAAGTTGAACCTTGACAGAAATCATTCTTTTATTATAAGCTTTTGAATGACTCATCGCGATTTGAGTTTGGTTCAGGGGCACATTTGACCATCTTAACCGGCTATACCCTTTACGTATTCCTTATCCTCCCACTTCAAATAATTATTATTTTCGAATCTTCTAAAAAAAAACTGCGTATTCGTCTTTTTACGTTACACGTGATTTTCATCCATTTATCCTTTATTCATTATTCACTTTAAATGACGAACCATGACAACATGTTCGATTTTATTTGTTACGTCTTTTTCATTTGCCATTCTACGCAAGTTTCTTCGATGCATGCCGAGTTGCTTGCTCGCAGTGGCAGCGCGGCTCCTAGCCACGCTACCGCGGGAACTCGGCCGTCAGACTCGCGCTGTGATTGGTCGGTGCTTTTTATTAATATCTCGTTAACGAAACATCGGAGAGCATTTTCGCAAAGGAAAAAGTTGTTTGAAATCACCCCCAGAATCACCCCCTTTAAGGAAACGCAACATTTTTGGGACACCCTGTATAAATCTTCACACATACCTTGGTTTTAAATGTTTAAACACAATAATGTTTATAATATTTTATAAAAATATTCAAAACAAGAACTTTGTACCAACAAATACTTAAAAAACTGCAACTGTTAATTGTTTTGTCACAGTGGTATTCGTATGTTGTATAAGCTTCATGTTTACATACTTTTGTTACCCACTGTACGTACAATGACGGACGACGATCCCTGCCGAATAATCCCGAGAGTCGACGAACGAAGAACGATACATGTGTTGGCTGAAGGTGTGTGTGTGTAACACGTATATACGTATTATGTCGACGAAATTTTTTTTGGAGAATCAGAAGAAAAAGCTACCGTTTTCGACTGATCCATGAGACGATATTACGATATTTCTGTCATGCGTGGACCGATTTTATTGAAATTGGTCTTATTCGAAAGTCGATCTGCGGTTTACATAATAAAAATGCCTTTATTTATTTTATTGCAGGCGTGATGAGATGTAATGTAATAAATGTCAGAATTAGGTTGGAATGCTTCCGCGACGAGTAAAGGTACACGGTAGCGACAGCGACAGTCGACATATGCAGGGTGTTTTTCATGTACTTGGCGTCGAGACGCTACCGCGTCTCTAGATAAAAATTTTACACGAATGTGTCCGAGTGACTTTGAATTCATATTAATTTTAATTGGAAATGTCATTTCCAAAGAAAACACAGAATTCAGGAAATGCATTTCCGCGGAAGAAAGGTTAGCAATTACATTGCGATTTCTGGCTACTGGAGATTCTTTCACTAGCATTCAATATTTATTTAAAGTCTCCAAACTGTCAATAAGCACAATAGTGCTTATTATTAACGAGCCAGACTTTCCTTTGGTCGAGGGTCCCGAGGTCCCTTCCTCGGTCTCATATGGCAGGCAAACCTTTCGTCTGCACTACTCTAAACACTCTCTGTCCTTCAATCTTTAGCTGTCGCGAGCCACGAGACTGTTTAAACTGGCGACGATGGCTAGAAATATACGTTCCACACGTAGGAACGTGGCATTAGGGAGTCTCAAGTGGTGTTCGGTTCGGCGTTCGGTTCAGTTCTGGATGCGGCCTTAAACGTCATCCGTTTACTTCGCGCTATATCTGTCCATGCGAGTAACCAAAAGAAGTATGAAATTTGTCCGTTGATGTATTTAATTTGGACAAGACTTTATTCATCTGAGTATTCTGGTTTCTTAACCCTTGCCATCTTTACGAAATACTTAACATTCGTTTCCATTATTTTCATTACTACTCTAGTTTCCCGCTTTATTTATTTGTGTTTTCCATTATAATAATCAATGGATTTATATATAAATACGTTGATTTATTTACTTTGGACATTACAAGTTTATCGTTCATAGTGGCAAAATTATTATAATTTTTTTTTAGGTTCATTGCAATAAAAGTCATTTTACATTTATCCTTTGTGTCATTTTCGCTACAGCATCGCGAACAGAACCGATCGAGCAGGTTTATATAATTATGACAATCATAGGCAGATGGGAGACTTCCATTTCCGGTGCGAAAGTGACCAGACGTGTGAGGAACGGTGAGAGTGTGGAAAGCAGTGAAAGCGGTAGTAGGGCGTGCTAGCGAGTGAGAGGTTGGTGAGGAGGGAGAATATGCAGAAAGCGCGGAGTTTTGAGGTTAGGGCAAGGCGAGAAAGGATTGAGCGGGAGAGGAAAAGGCGGCAAAGCGGAGAGCGACAGGAAGAAGACGACACCGGGCGGAGAGGTGTTAGACTAAGGAGATAGCGGAACTGCTGATAAGGAAGGGAGCGTGAGAAGGTAGAAGAGTGGGCGAGGAAGAAAGGAAAGTGAAGTGAAATCAGGAGGGATAAGAATGAACGCAGAGAAATTAGCAAGAGAAAGGAGCGTGAGCGTAGGAAGTGAAAAGGGTATACAGGGTTATCCACTGAAGACTGGCGGCGCTCGCGCGAGTAGAAATGAGAATGGCAAGAACGTCACACGCATAATTACTACTACAATCATATGTCGATACATGCGCCATCTATGGGCTGTTGCTAAAAGTATAGGTTCGTGTAGATGCCAGTAGAGAGCACAAGGCGCTTTTGGCTCTCTCCCCAGATAACTTTACATTTAACGTAACCGACGGGGAAGAAAACGACAGTCGTTTTACCACTGTTTTGTCGTGGTAAACATCACTGACGGTGCGCGCGGATTTTATCGTAGCGCACCATTAGTGTTGTAACTTGAATCGTAGGTTTTCTCTCTGGAACTGATTGAGAATGTTAGAATGTTATCTGGGGAGACAGCCAAAAGTGCCTTGTGCTCTCTGCTGGCATCTACACGAACCTATACTTTTAGCAACAGCTCACAGATGGCGGATGTATCGACATATGATTGTAGTAGTAATTATGCGTTTGACGTTTTTGCCGTTCTCATTTCTACTCGCGCGAGCGCCGCCAGTCTTCAGTGGATAACCCTGTAGTAGAGATGTGGAAGAGGAAGAGAGAGAAGGAGAAGGGAGGGCAGGGGAAGGGAACGAGGGGGACGGGGCGTTCTCGAAAAGTAGGAAGGTGTTGAGATCAGCAGAGGAGATGAAGACAGGAGAGGATGGAGTGCTGGAGCGCATGATAAAGGAAATGAGGGAGGAAGTGAGGAAATACCTGGGAGTAGTAAAGGGGCAGGGTAGAGAGACGAGAGAGGAGGTGGGAAAGCTCAGAGGGAAAATGGAGGAATGGAAGGAAAGGTGGAAAAGAGAGAAGGAGGAGATGGAGCGCAGACTGTTAGAGATGGTAAAAAGATGATGGAGGTGGAGGTAGACGAGGAAAGGCTAAGGGAGGTGGAGGAAAGGCTAAAGGCTATGGAGATTTGGAGGGTGAGGGAAGAGGCAGAGGGCGGAAAAGAAAATGAAAGGGGACGGGGCAGAGGGCGGAAAAGAAAATGAAAGGGGACGGGGCAGAGGGGGAGAGTGGGGGGCAAGGATGCAGGAGCTAGAAAGAAAACTGGAGATGAAGGAGAGCGATGGGAGAAAAAAGAACATAATCATAAAAGGGGTAGGCAGGGAGGGAACAGCGATAGAGAGAGCGAGAATAGTGCTTGCGGCAGTAGGAGCGCAAAGGGGGATAGAGGGAGTGAAGGAGCTGGTAGGAGGAAGACAGGACAGGAAGGAGGTGATGCTGGAGGTGAGAATGGAGAGTATGGAGGCTAAGAGGGAGGTGATGAGGAACAAAGGAAAACGGAGAGGGAGGAAAGAGAGGACAGAAGATGATTTGACATGGAAAGAAAGAAAGATGCAGTGGTTGATAAGGGAGATCGGTGAGGAGGAGGAAAGAAAGGGAAGAAGGGTGAGAGTATGTTACGGGAAGATCGAGATAGATGGGAAAACGTTGTTCTGGGACGAGCGGAGAGAGGTGCTAAGGGATTGGCGGAGGAAGGAGAAGGGAGGGCAAGCAAGAGAAGGAGGAAAGGAGGGAAAAGAAGGAGGGAGGAGGGAGGAAGGGGACAGGGAGAATAGGAGACAAGAAGGTGGAGGGGCAAAAAACTAAGCAGGAAGGGGGAGGGGAGGAGGAGACAGGGGGAGGAACGGAGAAGCTGGAAGATAGCGTTCTGCAACGTAGCGGGGGTAATGAATAAAGAGGAGGATTTCTGGAAGGGGGTAGAAGATTGGGAGATAATAGTTATGATGGAAACATGGGTGGAGGAAAAAGGATGGAATAGGGTTAAACGCAGGCTGCCGGCGGGATACAGGTGGAGGGCACAATGGGCAAAGCGAAAGAAGAAGGGTAGAGCGATGGGAGGCATGTTGATGGGAGTGAGAGAGGAAATGATGGGAGAAGAGGAGCAAGGATAGGGAGAGGACGAAGGGATAATGGTGGAGAGGGTGAGGGCGGGGGGGGGGGGGGGGAGTTTTGGACAATAGTGGCAATATATGTGAACGGGGACATGGAGGGGAAGCTGGAAAAGATCAGCGGATGGATGCAGGGACAAACGGCGGGAGAGAGGGTGATAATAGGGGAGGATTTCAATGCAAGAACAGGAGAGTACGGTGGTAGGATAGAGGGGGAGGAAGAGGAGGGAGGGGGAAGAAAGTCAAAAGACGGAAAGGTCAATGGGGACGGGAAAAAGTTAATAAAACTCATAGAAGAGACAGGGTGGGAAATACTGAACGGGAACATAGAAGGGGATGAAGAGGGGGAATTCACATATACAGGGGGAAGAGGGGAGACGGTAATAGACTATGTATTGGGGGATGATAGGACGAGAAAGGAGGTGGAAAGGATGCAGGTAGGTGATAGGGTGGGTTCGGATCATCACCCGATGGTAGTGACGATAAGGGAAGGAGGGAGAAAAGCGAGAAGGCGAGGAAGAGGAAGGCAGGAGGAGGACGGTGGACGGGAAGGATGAAGGAGAAGTTTGAGAAGGGAATGAATGAAGTGAGCGTAGAAGGGGCAGGGATGCAGGAGAAAGTGAGTAAGACGATAGAAAGGATTAAAGAGGTGATGAGGAAAGGGGAGGAAGCCGGGGGAAAGGAGACGAGGCGGAAGGGGGAAGGGTGGTGGGATAGAGAATGCAGGGAGCTGAAAAGACAGGTGAGATGGGAGTTAAGGAAATGGAGAGGAGGGGAGAGGAGAAGGGAGGATTATAAGAAGAAGAGGAGAGAGTACAGAGAGCTGTGTGAGAAGAAAAAAGAGGAGGAAAGGGAGAGGTTGATAAGGGAAATGGCTGAGACAAAGACCGAAAGCAAGGTGTGGGGAAATAGTAAACAGGGGGAGGAAAGGATGGAGGGGGGGGGGTGGACGAAAGGATAAAGAAAGGGGAGTGGAAGAAATATTTCATGGGACTATTAGGAGGAGTGGAAAGTAGGGTAAAGACGTAGGGGAGGGGGATAGGAGAAGGGGAGAGGAAATGGGAATAAGTATAGAGGAGATAAGGAGGGTAGCGAGGAAGCTGAAGGAAGGGAAGGCGGTGGGAGGGGATGAAATCCCGAATGAGGTGTGGAAGTGTGGCGGAGAGAAGGGGATAGAAATAGCGTGGGATATATGTGGAAGAGTGTGGGAAGGGGGGGGATGGCCGGAAGATTGGAAAGAGGGAATTATAGTGCCACTGGTGAAGAATGGAGAGGGAAGGTGTCTTCAGGAGTACAGGGGAGTGACACTAATGCCGACGCTATACAAGGTGTATGCGGCGGTACTGGTAGGAAGGCTGGAGCCGGAGGTAGAAGAGAAAGGGATGGTGTCGGAGAATCAGGCGGGTTTCAGGAGGGGAAGAGGGACGGTCGACCTCATATATGTACTGAACCACCTGATAGGGAGGCAAATACAAGGGAGCAAAGGAAAGCTGATAGTGATGTTTGTAGACCTGACGGCAGCGTTCGACTCGGAAGACAGGAGGATGTTGTGGGAGGCGATGGAGAAGAGAGGGGTGAGAGAGGGGCTGAGGGAGAGGGTAAAGGAGATGTACAGAGAGACGACGAGCAAGGTGAAGGTGGGAGGGGAGGTAGGGGAGAGTTTTTGGATGGCGAAAGGCCTAAGGCACGGGTGCCCGCTAAATCCGATTCTGTTTAATTCACTAATAGCGGACGTAGACGAGGTACTCAGGAGAGGAAAATGGGGAGGGGTGAAAATAGGAGGAAGGAGGATATGCGCGATGGCGAATGCGGGCGACCTAGTGATATTGGCAGAAAAGGAGGAGGAGATGGAGAGTTTGATTAGGAGGCTGGATGGGTATTTAGATGGAAAGAGGCTGGAGGTAAATGTGGGAAAAACAAAAATAGTAAGGTTCAGGAAAGGAGGGGGGGGGGGGGAAGAGAGAGGAAGGTGGACTGGAGGTGGAAAGGAAACAGGATAGAGGAGGTAAGGGAGTTTAAATACCTCGGGTACACTATTAAGGGGGGAAGCCACTGTGACGGTCGAAAATAAAGGCTATTTTCAAGACATTCTTTTATAATGAAATGTAACTTTCTACGAAAAATATTTATTACCAATTGAAAATACATATCTTTAACTAATGTTTTATGCTTTGAGATTGAAAATTTTTTCGGTAGTATGGCCACAGCATACGATAACGTTAGGCCCTGCACAAAAAAAATACAAAACGGATGCACGTATAACTTTCCAACAATTGATCCGAATTTAAAATTTCCAACGGTTTCTTAAAGTATATTTCAATAGCTTCAGTTGCACGTACGGGTTTAAAAAAATATTCATTTTTGAAGAAATGGCGGACTTAAGAAGAAATCTTGACCAAAAAGTATCAAACATGATTTCTTCTTAAGTCCGCCATTTCTTCAAAAATGAATATTTTTTTAAACCCGTACGTGCAACTGAAGCTATTGAAATATACTTTATGAAATCGTTGGAAATTTTAAATTCGGATCAATTGTTGGAAAGTTATACGTGCATCCGTTTTGTATTTTTTTTTGTGCAGAGCCTAACGTTATCGTATGCTGTGGCCATACTACCGAAAAAAATTTCAATCTCAAAGCATAAAATATTAGTTAAATATATGTATTTTCAGTTGGTAATAAAGATTTTTCGTAGAAAGCTACATTTCATTATAAACGAATGTCTTGAAAATAGCCTTTATTTTCGACCGTCACAGTGGCTTCCCCCCTTAAGAAGAACGGTGGACAAGAAGCGCACATCAGAGAAAGGGTAAAAAAGGCGGGGGTGGTGATGAGACAGGTATGGGGGATAGGGAAAAGGAAATTTGGGAAGGCCTGGGGAAGGAGAAAGTGGATTTTCGACATGCTGGTATGGACGGTGGTGGGATATGGTACAGAGGTATGGGGGTGGAGGGAGGTGGGTGGAGAGGATACAGGAAAGATTTTTAAGGTGATCGCTAGGAGTGGATTGGCGGACACCGGGATACATAGTGAGGGAGGAAACGAAGAGGAAGAAATTGAGGACGTGGGCGGGGGGGGGGGGGGCATGAAGGTATGAAGAGAACTTGGGCAGGGTAGAGAGAGGGGAATTGGCCAAGTTGTGTCTGGAAGAGGTGAGGCAGGGAGAAAAGGAAGCGGGGATGGGGTTGTCAGCGTGGGAAAGAGAGAGAGGAAGGAATGTAGAATTGAGAGGGGGGAGGGAAGAAAGGGAAAGGGGGTACGAAGAGATAGAAAAGGAAGATTGCAGGAAGCAGGAAGAAGAAAGAAGTAGGAAGATAAGGGAATCAAGGTACAACAGCTGGTACAGGGAGGTTAGAACGGAAGGGTTGCCGAAATACCTAGAAGCAGGATGGAGTGAGGAAAGATACGGGAGGATGGCTAGATTTAGGCTGGGGAACGAAATGAGGGGAGGGAAATATTGGGAGGGGGAGGAGGAGAGGAGATGTAGAATCTGCGGGGGCAAGGTAGAGACGTGGGAGCACGTGTTGGCGAGGTGTGCGCGGGAGGAAGGGGAGGAGGGGAATATAGGGGAAAAGATAAAGAAGATTTTGAATGAAGGAGGAAAAGGAGAGGAATGGATGAAGAGGTTAGAGGAATGGAGGAGGGAGAGGGAAGGTGGCAACGGGGGGAAGGGGGAGGGGGCGAATGAAAATGGGAAGGAGTGAAAGAAGGAATGGAATGAAAGAGAAGAAATGGAAGTCGAAGGCGGAGGAGAGGAGAGAGAGTAGGGAGAGTTACATCTACGTGAGAGGCGTAGATGTAAGAATTAGGAAATAAGAGCGATAGGTTAAAGCTAGAGTAAGATCGGAGCGAGCGTGGCGTGGGAGAGGGAGAGGAGATGGCGCGAAGACGTAGGTTACGGGAGTGTCCTGCTTTACAGGGTCCAAAAAAATGATTTTTTCCGCGAATTTTTTTGAAAGGGAAAGGAACAATTGATCTTCGTAAACTTTTAGGTATACTTAAACATATATTCGATGAGTACAAAATTTTTTTTTCTCATAAAATTATAAAATATGGCAGATTCATCAGCCGATTCTCGGAGCGCTTTGCCACTGCAGTCTCCAATTAGCGGGAAGGATTCTGGTTGTAATTCTTGTCTGAAATGAAAAAAACAAAATGGTTTTTAATGCTCATATATTTTTCTTCTGGTTGAACTAAGAAAAAACAGAAAAAGCGCGAAATCATAAATTTTTTTACTTTGATAAGAAGAATGTCTATTTTTTAAAAACAACATTTGACTTTAACATGCTATAGAAATTATTGAAAAGAATTTTTTAACAATCTTTTTAGTTCATATACAGGGTGTCCCAGGGAAGAGTGGACAGCGGGATATCTCCTAAAGTATTGGGGATAAAAATATGAAAAAAATATGGGATTGCATGGTTCGAGGGGGCCGATTCATTAGCGCGGACGAATTTTTTTTTCGATTATTATTGTAAAAGATACGATGGTCAAGTTCGGTTTTTAAATGGAATTATTTTTTTTGAAGAGCTGAGTTGATAGTGTGTTCCAAGACAAATTCAATGAGCATTAATGTATACACTTGACTTCCACCGGTTTTTGAGATATTGCGCTTGCAAATTCACTGATTTTCACTAGAAGAAAACCCGCCGGAATAGCAAGGACAGTGGACAGTCTTGCTGACGCCACGGGTTGCCTTGCCTGCTGAAACCTATACCTACCTGCTAAAGGTCTACGTCAGAAATGGCAGGCCCAAAGGCTGGACAATTCTTTTCCGCCAGAAATGCTACTTAGGTAGGTACATCTGCGGTATCGAGAAGCGCACCGTTACTTTTATTTCGCACTTGCTTCTACGCTCGGATGGCCGGTTCTTTTTGGAGGGATGCAAGCTCGATTGGTTAGGTTAGGAGGTGCGAAAATTGCTAGACTAAATTTCAACTATAGGGAGCAGATTGTATTAGAACCAATCGGATTTGCATCCCTCACAAACGGCTGCTCTCTTGAAGAGGCCCTCTTCACAGCAATACCTCCTCCCCAATGCCCACCTTCTCTCGCATGGAATACGTCAACGCATGCTTTTGATTTAATATTGAAGCTCGTATTTATACTCGAGAGGTTCACGCGTCGACAGCGGGCTACCCCTTTTCTTCCTGTGTCTCTCCACGAGGAGTATCGACGGTGGATTGTAGGAGCGTAGATATCGGGATGTCAGTTATTGAGTTCAGGAGACGATAGAAACACTTTATTACAAAACACATATGTGCTATAATAAATGATCGAACTTGCACTCCACTTCGCGCAGACCGATTACAGGGTGATTGGCTCGGTACGCCTAATCCGCCTCGCAACCGTGACTAGGTCAAGCCAAAAGGTATGAATCCTGGGTCCTTTTTCCGAAGAAAGCCATAAAATTCGATGGGCACTGCGGGGTGTTGTCGTCCCAGCCACGGGATGAAATGCAGAATTACTCTGTTTCTGTTTCAGAAGTAAAATAATTCTTTACTCTTTATCGCATGGATATGGAAGTGTCGCCGATGGATTCCTTGTGGTTTTCCGATGAAAATCATGAAATCATTAAGGGAAATTGTAAGAGCGACGGAGGAGGATCGAAAACGATGCATGTAACCCTAAGGGGAATTCATTAAAGAGATACATACATAGGCAGATGGTGCACCAGTGGTGTTCCAACATGAATTAGAAGTATTTTACAAGAGGGACTGCACAGGTTTTGGAATCGGTTCTGGAATGAGACTGGGTGAGCAATGTAGTACACACCTATTGTTACAAAAGTTTTTGTATAGTGGGGGCCTTCGTTTTCGAGAAACTTTAGTTTAAAGTTTTGCGCGATACTAGTATTTTGGTTGCACAAACATTGTTAGCAAGCAACGGTCGTAGCTGCGATAATATGTTTGGCTACGGTGCTGGAAGGTATTCGGTTCGATTCCTGGTGCGCGATCGTTTTTTTTCTTTTTCTTTTTCTTACCGTAGTAATGCAATGGCTATGACTAAAATTATTTTGCGTAGTAATGGCTGCGTCAAGCAATTTTTATTTTGTTCTAATAATGATGTTAATAATATATATTATTACAATAACACTGCACACAAAGTACAAATATAATACAAGTGCAGATATCTATTACCGTGTTCCCCCTTCCCCCTGTGAAAGTCCACTCCCCCTCGTCACCCCCTTCTGTATTCCCATTCAATATTTCCCACCCCCTTTCCTCTAGCCACCCACACAGCTTTCTACCTTCCCTATTCTCCTGCTTATCCTTGGATCTCCTTCTCCCTCCCCCTCTCCCTTCATCCTCCTCTTCCCCCTCTATCTCCCCTCCTGCCTCTCCCGTGCTCGCATTAAAATCCCCCCCTATCACTACTCGTATCCCTACCTCTCTCACTTCCGTCCACTCCCCTAAATCCTCTAGCTTCTCCTTCAAGTCCCTGTTCACATACACCCCCACTATTTTCCACCCCCCCCCCAATTTTCACTTTCTTAGCCATTATCCCCTCCTTCCCTCCCCCTCCTCCCTCTCCCGCTTATAACTCCTTTCTCACCCCCAACAACATTCCTCCTATCGCTCTTCCCTTCTGACTATCTCTCCTGGCCCACTGCTTTTCCCATACATACCCTCTAGGTAGTTTCCTTTCTACGCACCCCCAATCTTTTTCTTCCATCCATGTCTCACTTAGCACCATCACATCCCATTCCTCCAGCCCCCTCCAAAATCCTTCATCCTTCCTCTTTACCCCTGCCACATTCCAGAACGCCACCCTCCATAATCCCCCTTCCATTCCCCTCTCCTTCCTCTTTCCCCCTTCCCACCTCATTCGTTTCCCTGCACCTCAACCCATTTCTCCCTTATCTCGTTCCACCTTCTTACCTTCCCATCTACCCACATCTTCAGATACCCCACCAGCACTTTCCTTCCCTTCTCCCTCTCCATTCAAGCCTCTCCCTCTATCCTCCATTTTGCCCTCCGTTCCTCCTCTGTGAGGTCATCCTCTATCCTTTCCCTTCTGCCCCTCAGTTTTTTCTTTGCCTCCATCACCTCCTTCTTTTCCTCCCTCCCCTCCAACCTCACCAGCGCCATTCCACTCCCCTCCTTTATATAAATAACACAAAATCGAAAAATGATCGAATCTTCAGGGGTTAATTTCACCCCCTTAGAGTGATTTTGGGCAGCAACAAAAAATTGCGTTCTAATCAGGAGGAAATCCCCTACATATCCACAAAGTTTCAGAATTTTTGGAAATTCCGGGTTCGGGATCTTCCCTTGTTGGTTCCGCGATAACGCTCGCGTACTATACGCTTTTATTATAAGCAGCCTCTGTGTTCTTTGTAACTTAGTTCGACGTCATTGTAATATATTGTGTAATTGTGGTGTAAATACATAGTGTGCGTGACCTTTATTTTAAACTTAACGGCTAGTCTTAACAGTTAGTTCTTAGTTAATCCTAGTACCTAAACCTAGACTAAATCGTGAACGTTTGTTACTCCTACGTTCGGTACTGAACAAGCTGCCATGATATTTTTACGTTTTTAAGACCTTATATTATTAGGTTACAAAAATATATAAAAACATATTTCCATAACTTTTAAATTCTGACTTGTTTCCTTATTTCTGGGGATTCTGTCCCATTGTGGCGATGGGTCGCAGGACGGTCAGCCGCGCAGCACTGCTTCTGGAGCAGTGTTCTGGAGCGGCTAGTAGATTCTGCCAAAATGGCGGAAAACAGACACTCGTCCCATTGTGTTGCTTCTCCAGTAGTGTTGCGGCCGAAAATCAGCGCGCCGTATCGCGCTCGTTTAAACGCGCGTGCGAGAGCGCGTAAACATGGTGACACCGGCCGTTGGGACGGTCATGCGGTCACACGTTTTTATAGAAGCTTCGCGCGGTGCGCGCTTTTTGGAATAAGGCCGTTAGTTCTTGGAATATCGACTGATTGAACACACGCTCAAGCACGCCAACGTTCGAATCCCTTTGTCGCCCTGCGACCCACGAATAGAGATTCGCTGCTATACCTTCAAACGGCTTCACAAGCCCTCGCGCCCTGCGCCTTGTACATAAACCTGTATATAAGTTGTGCCGTGCTCATTCTTTGTTGTAAGTCGTGTTTGTTCGTCTCATCGTCTGTGGTGTGATCGTAATTTGTTTGAACGACACCCCCGCGGTGAATAAATCATCTGAGCATCCGAGTCTCTGGAGTGCATCACTTCCCTGGCAATCCACACGCCTTCTCCAGGCATACGTTTAAACAAGTAGCCTAGGCTGCTCCTGGAGCAGACTTGCATACACTATAGCAATCTGCCGCAGCCGCGCGCGGTCGAAGTCGCAGATAGGAGAACAGATGAATGCTTTCCCATTGTACCAGCGTACCGCGACGCGCCGCGCTTTGGAAATACCACCTTTATGGGGAGAGCGCGCGTTACATTGGCTCTCGTTAATATGCCGTTTCTGAGAAAACACTGCCTCTAAAGCCCCGACTGCGGCACATTATCGAGCGTCCACTGTACCTTCCAGCACCGTAGCCAAACGCATTATCGCAACTACGACCGTTGCTTGCTAACAATGTTTGCGCAACTGAAATACTAGTATCGCGCAAAACTTTGAACTCAAATTTCTCGAAAACGAAGGCCCATTGTACAAAAACTCTTTACGGTTTTGTAACAATAGGTGTGTACTACATTGCTCACCCAGTCTCATTCCAGAACCGATTCCAAAACCTGTGCAGTCCCTTGTTAGACGGGAACCTGTGGCTTGGCAGTGCCCTCACCATATTCATGAAATACTGTAGAATGTTAGCGATGTAAAAAAGCCAACCCTAGTAAGCTCGAATGCAATCTAAACTCGATCGGCCACAATCGTTTGAGCCGTGTGTACTTGGTGTAATTTTTGTACTTTTTTGAAGTTTTTTATGTCGATTGAATTGATTTGATTTGTGGTTACAGGCTGATTTCAAGTTGTTTGGATTTGTGGTTATGGGTTATATTTATTGATGACGGGGTAATTTTTTCACATTTCCCGTTTTGCCCCACGAAAAGTGTTCCACTTTGCTTCACATGCAAGTAATTTAGTAAACATTTAATATTTAATAATAAATAAATAGAAATAGAGTGACCTTTTTTTACTAGAGTAAGTGTTGTTACTAGTTCCAGTAATAAAATAGAATTTATTTACAAAATTTATAATTCTTTATTGAAACAAGTAACATTAATAAAATTCGTGCATTATTGAAGGTGTCCATGTATCAAAATAACTGAATAAGTATGTATACGAAATCCTTCCTGCAAAATTATGCGTACATACATAGCCTAGCCTAGATCACAGCATCATTTTACGCTTCAATTATCTACATATACATAAAATCCTCAGTTTAGTTACAAATAAAATACAGTTTGATGATATACAAACATGTCGCAATTCAAATTTCGACAACTTACCTTGTGTTTGAAACTGCATTTTGGTTGCAATTTAATGGTATAACGATACATATTTGTAAAAACTCGTGGCATCTCAAATTTTGACAACTTACCTTATTTAACACTCGCCAGATTATAACCTAAAAATATGTATTAAGGTCGGTATCATATACAGGGTCATCCGTTAAAGCTGCAACCTACACGCGCGCGAACAGGTAAATTTGGCACCACCGTCTCACGGACGCATTCCACTACAACCATACGCCGATACTTCCGCCGTCTATGAGCCAATGATGAAAGTGTAGAGTCTTTTAGGTGCCAGTAGAGTGCGTGGATGCTTTTGGTTTTCGCCAGAGAATATTAAATTTGAATTACCAGACGGGTAAGAGAATGGTAGCCATTTTAAGAGTGCAACAGCGCCGATCCCGTTATCTACGTATGCAATGGTCCAGCAGCGATATTAGCCCCGAGTTAGGCAAAATGTAATCTAATTACAACTTACAAATTGCGATTAAAATGTAATTGTGTAGTTGGTTACACATTATTTTGTGTAATCGTTAATGTAGGTGGTTGACCACACTTTTATCAACCAGATAAATTGACGATTACAGAAAATAATGTGTAATCAACTACACAATTACAGTTTAATCGTAATTTGTAAGTTGTCTTTAAATTACATTTTGCCCAACTCTGTATTAGACCGCGCTGACGCGTTAGTCGCCCGGGTTGAAGAATTTGGGGCTGTTTTTACATAACTTTTGAACTACAAAAGATATCGGAATGCAATTTGCGCCATAAAATGGGGACAAATTATCCCTTTCTAATGGTGAAAAATTTACCAAATTTTACGTTTACTTAATTTTTCTTTTTTCAATTTTTTAATCATGATTGTTGCGAGAAGCTTTTGCAAACTGTTTATTTAAGTACCTTGTATAATGCTCTTTTTAAAATTCATGGCGCCGATAAGCAATAGGCTAGTTGTCCCTGTATCATTGCTTTCACAAATTGAGGAATTAAATTTTTATTCAATTATATATTAGTTCTGCAGCCTCAGAATCTAATACTCTGGTTTCCTTTTTCGTGATTTTTATCCTCAATGTAGTGCATGCACTACAGATAGGAAGTAAGAGGTAACTAATGGGAAGTGTCGCTGTTTCTAGCAGTCATTGAATTTTTTCTACAATTTTTGTGTCCGAAGGTTTTAACCCTTTAGCTATTAAACGCCACCCCTGTAGTGGCTTCTGTTCATGTCATCTTTTGGAATGAGTACATGAAAATGCGCAGGTTGGATGCGCGTGATTATTATGTGGTCCTTTATTCGAAGTGACAGAAAATATAACCTATATGCTATATCTGATTTCATAAAGATACTGTTGCGGTGTTATAATAATATTTTGGAAGGATGTTAAGTCATACATAGTTGACAAATGTAGCGTAGAAAAACGAAATAGCCAATAAACATTTATTGTCATGCGGCATATAGGTTATATTTTCTGTCACTTCGAATAAAGGACCACATAATAATCACGCGCATCCAACCTGCGCATTTTCATGTACTCATTCCAAAAGATGACATGAACAGAAGCCACTACAGGCGTGGCGTTTAATAGTTAAAGGGTTAAAACATTCGGACACAAAAATTGTAGAAAAAATTCAATGACTGCTAGAAACAGCGACACATCCAATTAGTTACCTCTTACATCCTATCTGTAGTGCATGCCCTACATTGAAGATAAAAATCACGAAAAAGGAAACCAGAGTATTAGATTCTGAGGCTGCAGAACTAATATATAATTGAATAAAAATTTAATTCCTCAATTTGTGAAAGTAATGATACAGGGACAACTAACCTATTGCTAATCGGCGCCATGAATTTTAAAAAGAGCATTATACAAAGTATTTAAATAAAGAGTTTGCAAAAGCTTCTCGCAACAATCATGGTTCAAAAATTGAAAAAAGAAAAATTAAGTAAACGTAAAATTTGGTAAATTTTCCACCATTAGAAAGGGATAATTTGTCCCCTTTTTATGGCGCAAATTGCATTCCGATATCTTTTGTAGTTCAAAAGTTACGTGAAAACAGCTCCAAATTCTTCAACTCGGGCCACTAATGCGTTAGCGCGGTCTAATACAGAGTTGGGCAAAATGTAATTTAATTACAACTTACAAATTACGATTAAACTGTAATTGTGTAGAGGGACTTTCATTTCCGGTTTGCGAGAAGTGTGACGTGCGAGTGAACGGTGTGAGAGAAAGGAGTGTAAAAGGTGCAAGTAGGGCGAGTAGGGAGTGAGAAGTGGGCGCGGAAGGAGAACGGAGAGCAGGGAGTGAAGGGAAAGAAAGGGCGAAGAAAAGGAGAGCAAGGGAGAAGAGGAAAACAGGGAGGAAGCACGCGAGTGTTGAGGTTAGGGCAAAGAGGAAAGGATTGAGCGGGAGAGGAAAAGGCGGGAGAGTAGAGAAAGAGAGGAAGGTAGCGACATCTGGCGGCGAGGACAGGGAACAAGGAGTTAGCGTAGACAGTGGATAAAGTAGGAAGGGAAAGCAGAGAAAATAGAAAAGAGGACGAGGAAGATAGGATGACAGTGAAAGAGGGGGATAAGGGAGATACAAAGGGGAGAGAAAAGGCAGTAGATGAGAAGATAGGTGAAGAAAAGGAGGAAGAGGCGAAAAAGACAGGTAGAAAAACGAACGTAGAAAGATTGGCCAGGGAGAGGAGCATGAGTGTAGGAGGAACAGGGGAAATTGCAGAGATGTGGAAGAGAAAGAGAGAGAAAGAGGAAGAGAGGCAAGGGAAAGGGGGAGAAGAAGAGGCATTCCAAAAGAGTAGAAAAATAGGAGATCACCGGAGGAGAAAAGGATAGAGGGAGGGATAGACAGACAAATAAGGGAAATGAGGGAAGAGATGAGAAAAGACTTCAAAGAAGTGAAAGAGCAAGGGAGAGAGGCAAGGGAAGATATGGCGAAACTAAGAGGGAAGACGGAAGAATGGGTTGAGAAGTGGAGAAAAGAAAAGAAAGAGATGGGAAATAGAATGGAAAGGGTGGAAAAAAGATTGGAGCAGGTGGAGAGAGAGGAGGAGAAGATAAAGGAGATTGACGAGCGGTTAAAAAATTTGGAGAAGTGGGGGGAAAGGGAGGAGGGAAAAGGAGAAGAAGGAAGGAGAGGAGAAGGGATGGAGAAAGGGAAAGGACGGGAGGAATGGGAAGCAAGGGTACAGGGGATGGAAAGGAAACTAGAAATGAAAGAGAGAGAAGAGAAAAGGAAGAACATTATAATTAAAGGGGAAGGGAGGGAGGGAACGGCGATGAAGAGGGCAAAGGAAGTGCTGGAGGTAGTAGGAGTGCAGCAAAAAATAGAGGGAGTGAGGGAGCTGGGAGGAAGAAGAGAAGGGAGGGAGGAAGTGATGCTAGAGGTGAGAATGGAGAGTCGGGAGGTGAAGAGGGAAGTAATGAGGAACAAAGGAAAGCTAAAAGGGAGAAAGGAAAGAATAGGAGACGATCTGACCTGGAAGGAAAGAAAGATGCAGTGGCTCATAAAAGAGATAGAAGAAGAGGAGGAGAGAAAAGGGAATAGGGTGAGAATAAGCTACGGGAAAATAGTGATAGAGGGGAAAACATGGTTCTGGGACGAGCAGGGGGAGGTACTTAGAGACTGGAGAGGGAAGGAGAGGAGAAGAGCAGAGGGGGGAACAAGGGGGAAAGAAGAGGAAGGGGGTAAGGAGGAGGCGGAAAAGAAAGAAAGGAGTCAGGGAAGCGAAGGGACAAAAAACTAAGGGCGGAGGGGGAGGAAAGGGGAAGGATAGAAAGGCAGGAGGAAAAGAAAGACTGGAGGATAACGTTCTGGAACGTAGCGGGGATGGCAAACAAGGAGGAGGAATTTGGAAGGAGATAGGAGAATGGGAAGTAATAGTATTGATGGAGACATGGATAGAGGCGAAGGGATGGAGCAGGATTAAGCACAGACTGCCGTCGGAATATAAGTGGAGGACACAGTGGGCAAAGAGAAGAAATAGGAGTGGAAGAGCGATGGGAGGCATGGTGATAGGGGTGAGGGAGAGATGAGTGGAGGACACAAGAAAGGTCAAGAAGAAGAACAAGGGATAATGGTGGAACGAATTCAGGCGGGGAAGGAGGAATGGACGGTCGTGGCGGTATATGTAAACGGGGACATAGAGAGGAAACTGGAAAAGATTAGAGGATGGATGGAGGGGCAGAAGGAGGGAGAGAGGATGATAATAGGGGGGGACTTCAATGCGAGGACAGGGAGGATGGGAGGTAGGATAGAGGGAGGAGTGGAAGAGGAAGAAGGGGGAAGAAAGTCGAAAGATAGGAAGGTAAATGGGGACGGGAGAAAGTTAATAAAATTAGTAGAAGAGACAGGGTGGGAAATAATGAACGGGAGCACAGAAGGGGGCGAAGAGGGAGAATATGCCGACACGGGGGGTAGAGGAACAACGGTGATTGATTATGTGTTGGGGGATGAGAGGACGAGAAGAGGGGTAGAAAGGATGGAGGTAGGGGACAGGGTGGAATCGGACCATCACCCGATAGTGGTGACGATGAGGGAGGGAGGAGTGGGGGAGAGAAGGGGGAAAACGAGAGAAAAGAAGGTAGGAGGGGGGCGGTGGTCGGGAAGGATGAAAGAGGAGTTTGGGAGGGGGATGGAAGGAGTGAGCATAGAAGGGAAAGGGATACAGGAGGCGGTGAGCAATATGGTAGGAAGGATTAAGGTGGTGATGAGGAAAGGTGAGGAGGCAGGAGATAAGGCGACAAGGCGGAAGGGGGAGGGGTGGTGGGACAGGGAAAGCAAGGAAATGAAGAGGTAGGTCAGAAGGGAGTTAAGGAAATGGAGAAAGGGGGAGGGGTCGAGAGACGGGTACAAGAAGAAAAGGAGGGAGTACAGAGAATTGTGCGAGAGGAAAAAAGAGGAAGAGAGGGAGAGGTTGATAAGGGAAGTAGCGGAAGCGAAAACCGAAAACAAAGTGTGGGAGATAGTAAACAGGGGAAGGAAAAGAAGGAAGCGGGTGGACGACAAAATAAAGAAAGAAGAGTGGAAGGAATACTTTATGGGGCTGCTAGGAGGAGTGGAAAGTAGGGTAAGGATGGGAGGGGAGGGGAATAGGAGGAAGGAAGAGGAAGAGGGAATCAGCAAAGAGGAAATCAGAAGGGTAGTGAGGAAACTGAAGGAGGGAAAGGCGACGGGAGGGGACGGGATCCCAAACGAGGCCTGGAAATACGGCGGGGATACAGGAGTGGAGGTAGCATGGGAGATATGTAGGAGAGTATGGGAGGGAGAGGGATGGCGGCAGGGATGGAAGGAGGGGATAATAGCACCGCTGGTGAAGAAAGGAGGGGGGACAAGCGTGCAGGACTACAGGGGAGTAACGCTCATGCCGACCTTGTACAAGGTGTACGCTGCGGTGCTGGGAGAGAGGCTGGAACAGGAGGTGGAAGTGAAGGGGATGATCCCTGAAAATCAGGCGGGGTTCAGGAGAGGAAGGGGGACAATAGACCATATATATGTGGTAAACCACTGTTGGGTATTGCGCAGCATCGCCAGAGGGCGCTGCGGCGCATGGTGGAGGCCCGCATATATCCGGGGCCCGCCAGTCGCAACATGGCCGCCAGCCGTTTAGTACGGCTTGCTTTATTACTGTACTGTTTCTCGTATATTCATTAAAGTTAGTGTTTTGTTATGTCTGAGTACACTACATACAAATGCACCTTCCTCGTCTCCTCGAAGAACCCAACAACTGGCGCTGCGGACTTAGGATACTGCTAAACCTGTGTCTTCGAGTGAGAATCGCGAAGCGTGTTCATCATGGCGGAAACCAACGAGCAAATTAAGGCCCTTACTGCTGCAATTCAGGGTCTATTACAATTACAGCTCAATCAAAGGGATGCAGGGCAGGCCAGTGGCTCATCTCAAGTAGCGACAGCACCTGATACGTACAATCAGTTAAGTGCTCGTATTGAGAAATACGCTTACAGTGTCGGTGATGAGGTGAAGCCGTTCAAAAAATGGCTGCTGCGCTACGAGTTTACCCTTCGCACGGAGGCGGCATCCTTACCGTCCGAAATGCAGACGCGCCTCGTGCTCGACAAACTCGGGCAGTC
This sequence comes from Andrena minutula, assembly GCA_929113495.1. NCBI lineage: Eukaryota > Metazoa > Arthropoda > Insecta > Hymenoptera > Andrenidae > Andrena > Andrena minutula. Next base: position 34,368,216 of record OV815993.1, read on the forward strand.
AGAATTCGATCGGCTAGTGGACCACGTCGCTCCCACGGATCCATTCAAGATGGCGCAGAGTGATCTTCTGGCCAAATTGGGTGAACTCTTCCGCGACAAAGTTCCGCTTACTCGTCGCCGGATCGAAATTTTGAATTATCGGTACGATAAGGCAATTCCGATCACGGAACACATAGATCGCATCAACCGCCATGCCGCCGAGTTTGAGCGATCCAAATTCACCGATGACAGTCTGCGTATACTCCTGCTCTTGCAATCATTCTGCTATGCAAGTGACAATGATGAGCTAAAGAAGATAGCCCTCCGTGTCGTGGAGAAAAATCCGGACGCCTCGCTCAAGGACGTTGTAGCAGAGCTCGAAGCATATCTCAACGTCTCTTCGAGCATGAAAATGCTCGAGAACCCGGTGAAGAATACGCCATCTTCGGTGCTGAAAGTGGCGCAACCGAAGCGCCAAAACGGCCAAACGGCCAAAATTTCGAAGCCTCCTACAAGCCAGTCCCAACCTCAAACTTATGGTAAGTGCTATGGTTGTGGCGCTGCTCACCACAGGTCAAAGTGCGGATTTCGGGACGCGGTGTGTCACAAGTGTTCTAGAAAGGGACACATCGCGGCGGTTTGCCAGTCTCAATCTCAATCCGAGAACACAAATCAGGTAAAACCCGTCGCAAAAAGTAAAAGTGTTGTGACGCAGTCTCTCTCCGCGCTCGGTAAACGTCGGCGACGTTACGTGTCGACGGGCATACTCGGCAAAGTGTTAAACCTACAGTATGACACCGGGTCTGACATCACCGTTATCGACAGGGACGCGTGGGCCCGGCTTGGGTCCCCGAAGCTTACCGACAGCGACACGGTCGAACACGCTGGCGGGAGTGAGCTCGGGATACTCGGGCGTTTCCGTAGCCCGATTCAAGCGTTCGGTCGCGAGGGTGAGATCGACGTCGACGTCGCTACCCGAAACGGGATAAACTTATTCGGTTTAAACGCCATCGACGGCCTCAATCTGTGGTCTGTGCCGCTGTCCGAATTGTTTTCAAACAAGTGTGCCCTAAATGTGCGGTGCGCTTCTTCTTCCAGCCCGGTCATCGCGCCTTCGGACGTTAATACATCGGGTGATATTTCGTCGCCCGGAACCGTCGCGGTCAGGGGCGATCGGAATGCCGCGGCTGTGCCGCCGAACGACGTATTTTTGAATGACACTGTCAAGAGCTTCCCCAGTTTATTCGCGAGTGAACTCGGCAGATGTCGTGATTTTAAAGTAAAATTTAATCTTATAGAAAATGCGCGCGCGGTTCAAATTCGGTGCCGTCAAATTCCATTCGCCATGGAAAAGCTCCTCGAGGATGAGCTCCAGCGTCTCGAGGCAAACGATATCATCGAGCGCGTTGAATCGGCGGAATGGACCTCACCTATCGTTTTAGTCAGGAAGCATGACGGTAGAATACGTGTGTGTGCCGATTATTCGACGGGAGTGAACGCCGCGTTGACGGACAATAGACATCCTTTGCCCAGTGTGGAGTATATCATGACGAAGTTGAATGGTGGCTGTTTTTTCAGCCTAATCGATCTCAGTGATGCGTTCCTTCAGATTGAGATCGACGAGGCCCATCGGGAGATTACGACCATTACAACGCCAAAAGGGTTATTTCGCTACAAACGCCTACCCTTTGGCATTAAAACGGCACCAGCGATATTCCAACAGGCAATGGACAACACGCTTTCCGGGCTCGTGGGAGTTCACGCCTACCTGGATGACGTCGTGGTTATGGGCTCTAATCGTCAAGAACATGACGAACGCCTGCATAAAACTCTTCAACGCCTGGAAGACAAGGGTTGGAGACTCAGCGCCGGGAAATGCGGTTTCGCCCTACGCGAAATTAAATACCTCGGCCTGATAGTAAACAGCCATGGCATATCAGCTGATCCAGAGGCAACACGTGCCATCGCAAATATGCCGAATCCAAAAAACGCGTCGGAAGTACAGAGTCTTCTAGGAATGGTAAACCATTACGGGAAATTCATTCCTCATTTGCATGAAATCAAGCAGCCCCTAGAAGACCTCACGCGTAAAAACCATCCATGGATATGGAATCGTCAGCATGACACTGCCGTATCACAGATAAAGAAGGTCATGCTTAGTCCACTTTTGCTGGAACATTACGATCCCTCTAAAACTTTGGTTGTAGCAGCGGACGCATGCTCCACTGGAATCGGAGCGGTACTGCTTCAACGTGATTCGAACGGCCAAGAACGAGCCGTGTATCACATGAGTCGTAGTCTTACGGATTCGCAGCGGAATTATTCGCAGTTGGAGAAGGAGGCCCTCTCGCTCGTCACAGCCGTGGAGCGATTTCACAAATTCGTGTGGGGCAGAAGGTTCATTCTTCAAACTGACCACAAACCTCTTGTGGCCCTCCTCCAAACTGAAAACACCAGGGGTCTTAAGCCGACTACAGCAGCACGACTTAAGCGGTGGGCCCTGCGACTTCTCGGCTACGATTTCAAGATCGAGTACATCCGTACACAAGACTTTGGACAAGCAGACGCCCTATCACGCCTGATCGAAAGGTTTCGTCAGGACAATGCAGAGGAACTTCAAGTAGCCAGCATCAGGGGGGTGGAAACTGAACTCCTCCAGGTGAGGAACCTCTGCATCGATTCTTTTGGGGAGGAGGTCCGCAATAAGCTAAAAAAAGCAACCAGGGAAGATGCACTCCTAAACTCCGTGTTCCAAGCCATCAGGGAAGGTTGGAACACAACCGAGGACTCGGAGGCCATACGGCATTTTAAGAAGCAGTCGGAGCAGCTCACCATCGTCGACGACACTTTGCTATTCGACGATAGAGTGGTCATTCCCGAGGGGCTGAAACCTACAATTTTAGCCACTCTCCACAAGGGGCACCCGGGAATCCGTCGTATGAAGCAGCTCGCACGTGAGTATACGTACTGGCCGAAGATGTCCGAGGACATAGAGCGCCTTGTTCGGCAGTGCGATTCCTGCGCCATGACGCAGAAGCTTCCACGGAAAGTTCCGCTAGATCCATGGCCCATCCCGTAACGTCCTTTGGAGCGGGTTCACATCGACTTTGCTGGGCCTATCAACGGTCAATACGTGCTGGTGTTCGTGGATGCCTATTCCAAATTCTTGGATGTGGCACTCACATCCACGATTTCGGCCAGTCGCACCGTTGAGTTGTGTCGCGAAATCTTCGCAAGGTACGGGGCCCCAGACATCGTCGTGACGGACCATGGTACGCAGTTCACTTCGGAGACATTTGCCACCTTCTGCAAGGAACTAAACTGCACACACCTCATGTCTGCTGTAAACCATCCTCAATCCAACGGCCAGGCTGAAAGGATGGTCGATACAATTAAGAGGGCCATAGCTAAGGATCCCACCAACTGGAGGAGGCAGCTGTTCGATTTTCTATATAGTTACAGGTACACGCCCTCCTCGGGGACTCCCGACGGGAAATCTCCGGCAGAAATTCTGTTTGGCAGGCGAATGAACTCCCCATTCACCAAACTGCTGCCGGGGCCCACAGTTGTCGAAGCTGCCACGTCTGACTCTGCCCTTGAGAAACTACGAACCATGGAGAAGCAGTTCGCCAAACACCATGGCGCGCGTACACGGCGTCTCTCGGTGGGAGACCGGGTGGTGGTCTTGACCAAAAAAAACAAACGTGAACGTGGCAACGTTTACAAGGTTCTGGCCGAGACGCGTTATTCGGTGCGTCTTGACGATGGAAGAATCGTCGACCGCCACATTAATCACATCTGGAAGGGTGGTACGGACACCCCAAACCCTCCAAGGGAAGATGTGGATGACTGGTCAGTCCTCCAACCTCCCTCGGTCCAGGGTCCCGAGCCTCCGGTGGAACCACCAGTGGAACCACCAGCGGAACATCCAACGGAACCTCCGGTGGAGCTTCCCGTAGGTCACAGCCCTCGGAGCGGGACCCCTGAGGAGATTGCTATCCAGCCAACTCCTGTGAGGCCTATTCGGAAACGGGTCCCAGTAAAGAGGCTGATCTTGGACCCAGCCTCTAAATCCTATACCGCATGGTAACTTTGGGAGGGAGATGTTGGGTATTGCGCAGCATCGCCAGAGGGCGCTGCGGCGCATGGTGGAGGCCCGCATATATCCGGGGCCCGCCAGTCGCAACATGGCCGCCAGCCGTTTAGTACGGCTTGCTTTATTACTGTACTGTTTCTCGTATATTCATTAAAGTTAGTGTTTTGTTATGTCTGAGTACACTACATACAAATGCACCTTCCTCGTCTCCTCGAAGAACCCAACAACCACATTATAGGGAAGTAGACTAGAAGGAGCAAGGGCAAACTAGTGGCGCTGTTTGTGGACTTGAGGGCAGTGTTCGACACGGTGGACAGGAGGAAATTATGGGATGCGATGGAGAAGAGAGGGGTGAGGGAGGGGCTGATGGAGAGAGTGAAAGAAATATATAGAGAAAGAATCAGCAAAGTGAAGGTGGGAGGTGTGACAGGGGAGAATTTCTGGACATCGAAAGGCCTGAGGCAAGGGTGCCCACTGAGCCCAATATTGTTAAATCTGATGATAGCGGATGTGGAGGAGGAACTAAGGAAAGGGAACTGGGGTGGGGTGAGTATAGGAGGTAGGAGGATATGCTCTCTGGCATATGCCGACGACCTGGTGCTGCTGGCAGGGAAAGAGGAAGAGATGGAGTGGATGATCAGGCGTCTGGAAAGGTACTTGAAGGGAAAGAACCTAGAAGTAAACGTGGGGAAAACGAAAGTAGTTAGGTTCAGAAAAGGGGGAGGGAGAGAAAGAAAGGTGGAGTGGAGATGGAAAGGGAAGGAGATTGAGGAGGTAACAGAATTCAAGTACCTAGGGTATGTTTTTAAGAAAAACGGGGGCCAGGAAGCACAGATCAGGGACAGGGTGAAAGAGGCAGGGGTAGTGACGCGACAGGTCTGGGAAATAGGAAAAAGGAAATTTAGAAAGGATTGGAGAAGAAGAATGTGGCTGTTTGACGCGCTGATGTGGACGGTGTTGGGATACGGAGCGGAGGTGTGGGGGTGGAAAGAGAGGGAGGAGGCAGAGAGAGTTCAGGAAAGGTACGTAAGGTGGTCGTTGGGGGTGGATTGAAGGACCCCGGGATATATGGTGAGGGAGGAGACGAAGAGGGAAAAACTGAGGACGTGGGCGGGGGGAAGAGCGTGGAGGTACGAAGAGAAGTTGGGAAGGGGAGAGGGGGGGGGGAGTTGTCCAGACTATGTTTGAACGAGGTAAGGGAGACAGAGGAGGGAGGGGAGATGTCGGTTTGGGAAAGAGAGAGAAAGGAATTTAGGATGGAAAGAGGGGGGGGGGGTGAGGGAGAGAAATGGAGAAAGAAGACAGCAGAAGCCAGGCAGAGGAGAGAAGGGAAAAAATACAGGAGTCCAGATACAACAGGTGGTACAGGGAAATAGTGACAAGGGGAACCCCCAAATATTTGGAAGCGGGATGGAATGAAGAAAGATATAGGAGGATAGCGAGGTTCCGGTTAGGGAACGAAATGAGGGGGGGAGGTATTGGGAGAAGTAGGAAGAGAGGAGATGCAGGATATGTGGGGGGGGGGAGAAGAGACGTGGGAACACGTGCTGGAGAGATGCGCAAGGGAGGAGGAAGGAGAGGAAAGGGGAATAGGGGAAAAAATAAGAGAAATACTGGACGAAGGAGGTAAGGGAGAAGGCTGGATGAAGAGGCTAGAGGAGAGGAGAGGCGAGAGGAATGGAGGGCCGGGGAAGGGGGGAGGGAGGAGGGAACTAGCGAGTGAAAGGAGGAATGGAATGAAAGAGAGGAAATGAAAGTCGGGGGCGGGGGAGAGGGGCGGAGGCGAAAGCGGAAAAGGCGTAGGTTTAAGAGGCCAATGCGTTACCATAAGTCTAAACGCGGGATCTCCTAGCTGCGACCGGTCGCAGGTACTGGTGCAATGGGGAAAGCATGCATCTGTTCTCCTACATGCGACTGCGATCGTCGGTATGCGCCAGACATAGGAGCCTGACGCGAGTCTGTTTGAGTACCAGCCTAGGCTACTCGAGGTGCAATACAATGCGATGAGGGTCTGTTTTCCATTATACCTAGTCGCAGGCTGGCACTGCGACCAGTCGCACAGTGGGACGAAATGTAGACATCTTTGGACATGGCCGTATCTTTGTTAAAAAACATCCTATTTTGATGAGGTTTGACTTATTTTAAAGGCAAATGATCATACTTTCCGACAGTGAACATAAAAATTGCAATAAATATTGTTTGCACTCTCCAGCTTTTGACAAACATCAACAAATTTTTGCAGCTTGGCACACTCTTCTTTGAGGGCGGATTTTACCCCCTGGACACTCATTTCGATAAATGTGATTCAACGAGTCGAAAAGTAGAAAGTTCAAACTTTAAAATGGTTTTGTTTCATCAACTTTGGATGAATTTTAACAAAATTGTGAGACTTTGAAAATTTAGCAAATTTAAAAATAGTTTTATCTGGTTTTCGGTGCAAATATAAAGGGCTTCAGGAGATGAACTATTATTTTCTGCAAAAATGTATATGAGAAAGGAAGGTAAATAGACAGTGGGACGAAACGTATAAATTGCTGGACCTATCATATGTATGATAGGTATGTGACCTATCATATCTTCGTCAAAAGTGGCATAAATATTACACACATAAACCATTTTGTTTTTGTGATTTTTCGTTGATCTTGAACTAATAACCGGTCAAAAAATAAACAGAAAACTCACATATGAGGATATTTTCCACAATCTCTTAATTTCATCGGATCCTCTGATTTCAAATATTAGATCACACATTGCAGACAAAAGATAAAGTAATTAACGTTCCCCTAAGTACTTTTGTTATTAAATAATGAAGTCAATGAAGAAAATTTAGAAGAATTAATGGACATGCAGAACACACCAGAATGTGATGTAGACACGGACAGTGAAACCGGCAAGCCTTCAAGAGGATCTAGGTACATAGAACCAGTATTTGACACGGAAATTACTACAGATATTGAAAATTGTGTTTTGTTGTCTCAATTTATGCATAGTATTTATATAAATATTACGTTTGATCATAATTTCGACTCCCCAAATCTATTTCTAAAAAATATATTTCTTTTTAAGAAAATAAGAAAGCGATGCGATGCTTGTGTCGTTTATTTATTAAGGTTCAACTAACTTTAATAATAATAACCTTATTTTATGAATTATAGTTCACTATATCATATTTATATTCATTTCCATAAAGACATCATAAAGACATAATCAATCGGATACAAGAAAAGGAATTTCTAGATACATATTTACTCATTTCGTCCCACATGTGTACACAATTTTATTAATTCTGCTCAAGATCGCAAGTTGACGCAGCTGGTGTTTGGATTTTCTAAAACTACAACGTTTTGTGATTATATGGGTATAAAATGTTTTTTGGACAATTTTCGACATTTTTTTAAATTGACAAAAACAATTTTTTTTTGACAAGTTGAAAACAAATAAAATCATTGGGTTTTTTTTCACATAAACAACTTCTTAACAATCAACCCCAATGTGTAGTATGATGGTAAAATTTTTTTTCATTATTCTAATACTAATTATTTACATTCATATTACAGCCGTCTCCAGAAGTGAACGTATTTACTGTTAAAAATTCGAGAATTAAAAAGTTTATATTTTCATAATTTTGTATCCATTAGTGCTCAAGGATAATGCTCATATAATTATATCAATAAAAAAAGGTACTTCATATTTTCGCCAATGTCTGGGAATTTGTACGCGTAGTCCGACTGTGAGTCGCACTGCGATCCATTGTCCACAGTGGGACAGAATCCCAAGAAATAAGGACAGAAGTTAGAATTCAAAAGATATGGGAGTACGTATTTTTATATGATACCTGTAGACTACTAATATGAGTACCTAAAAAAGGTAAAAATATCATGACGCCTACTTCTGATCTAGGTATGTGTAAACACGTGTCTATGTTTGTATGTATTTTTCCTGCAGAATTTTAAATCTGAGCTCAGAGCGAGGCGAAAATTCCAATTATCTTTTACAGCCGGTAATTTAGAATTTTTAGAAGCGAAATTTCTTCATTCGTTTCATTGCTTGTTTTCGAAGCGTTCGTCGGGAAGCATTTGTGTACCTGATGTCGATCAGGGACAATCGACACCGTGCCGATTTTTGCAGAGGTTTAAACTTTCTTCGCACTGAGTTAATCCGGTAATTGCTCTGTCACCGGGCGCTACACGAGGACTTGGGACCGGCACGTACCGTTGTCCACAACCGGCTCGCGGCACCGTACGGTCAACCCTGTCGTAGCTAAATTTTGTTATTACTACGGGTACGAAAGCATTCGGCATTGTTTTCAAACATCATTACAGTAAATGAGGTACGAGTGGTAATCCTGTCATAAAAGGGGAGCGCGCGGCTCGTTTACCCGGGTTGGGAAACTGTAGCCAAACACGGTTTATTGCCTGCCAAACGTAGAGGAATTACAGTGGTCCCCGGATTATTAACATCCTTTTTGCCCTGATCATCGGGAAAGAACTACCACCCCACAGTTTTGCTTCCTCGGTGCGAGTCATGGCCTTCGGTCTCAGGTAGACCTCCCGTTGACTGCCGAGAGCAATAAAATGGCTGGGCCAGGTAATGCAATTTGTATTCCTTATGTCAAAGTAGTTCGATTTGCATGATATTTGTTATGATCTTCATCAGAAAAACACAAGGAATCCATTGGTACCGCTTCCATATCGAATCGACAAAGAATAAAGAATTTCTTAATAAGCTGAAATGGATATTTCACATTTTCACCCCTTGACTGCGGGGCGCCGACCTCGAATCGCTGCGGTCGGCCGAGGATTCATACCTGTTTTAGAAAAAACTAATTCTTTATTCTTTATCGTATCGATATGGGAGTGACACCAATGGATTTCTTATCTTTTTCCGATTAAAATCATACCAAACTTCGTGTAAATCGGACTATTATTAACGAAATTAGCTTGCAATTATGGAAATTTATTTTTCATGAAATTTCCTCAATTATGGTCCGAATTACGTCATTCTTGGTGTCAGTTTCATCGGCGAAACATAAGCAATCAATTGGCGTCCTTTTCGCAAAGATCTGATGAGAAATGAGGAAGTCGAAGATTTCTCACTTATTAATAGGCTCTCGGACCCCTTCGGGGATCGAAAGCCCTAAAATTCGGGGAGGCACTGCGGGGGCTTTTCCTCGCGAACGAGGGTTCATCTCGGCCACTGGGCGCCAGGCGGCATCTCTTTGTGTCCACTGGCTCCAGGCTTACCCTGTAGCCAGCACCCTGTCGCAGGCAAGGAGATTCAGCCTAGGGCCAGTCGCTAGGTCAAGTCGCAGCTAGGAGATCCCACCTTAAGATAAGAATAAAGTAATCGCAGCGGCGGGGAAGGGGAGGCGACGGGCGAGAGACCGGAGAGGGAGAGCGAACAAGGAGAGAGAGAGGAAAGTAGATTAAGAATATAGGATAAGATTCGATAAGGATAGGTTAAGTATAATTGTAAAGGAAACATGTAACCCTAAGGGGAATCAATAAAGCACATACACACTGTAATTGTGTACTTGATTACACATTATTTTCTGTAATCGTCAATTTGTCTGGTTGATAAAAGTGTGGTCAACCACCTACATTAACGATTACACAAAATAATGTGTAACCAACTACACAATTACATTTTAATCCCAATTTGTAAGTTGTAATTACATTGCATTCTGCCTAACTCTGGGCTAATATCGCTGCTGGACCATTGCATACGTAGATAACGGGATCGGCGCGGTTGCACTCTTAAAATGGCTACCGTTCTCTTACCCGTCTGCTACGTCAAATTTAATATTCTCTGGCGAAAGCCAAAAGCACCCACGCACTCTACTGGCACCTAAAAGACTCTACACTTTCATCATTGGCTCATAGACGGCGGAAGTATCGGCGTATGGTTGTAGTGGAATGCGTCCGTGAGGCGGTGGTGCCAAATTTACATGTTCGCGCGCGCGTGTAGGTTGCAGTTTTAACGGATGACCCTGTATATTGGCCGGTGAGTTTCGTGAGGGATATTCTCCCACCACACCGTTTGTTTGCCTCGGTGCTCCTTTTCTCAAAGTTTTCTGACTCGCTCTCGTTCCATCTGGCTTTCACAATCGCAGAACAAGAGTGAGCCAGAAGTGGTGGGGATACTGCCAAGATGCTGGTGTGTAGGCCAAACCAAACTGTCAGCGTAGAAATACACACATCAGAATAGGTGTTCGGTAGCAACGATAAAATTCAGGAGCTTTATTGGTCAGAACATTGGTTCTTCCTCGATAGCTTCATCTCGTATGGGTCTACGCATAGCTTCGTAACGCACACAACTGTTACGTTAAGGATAAATAACAGCCAAACGGCTAGGTTCAAGCGGAGCCGAGCTGCGTTCCCGTTACCCCACCATAACCTGCGACGACCACGCAACTCCAACTGACGAATTCGCGATCGTCAGATGGTGGTGGCTGATTTCTCTTCGATCGCTGCTTGCGAAACCAAACTCACCGACCAATATATTTGATACCGACCTTAGTTCGTTTTCGCTGAAGGTGTGCGTGTAAGGCGTGTATACGTAATATGTTAGACGAAAAATTTCTTGGAAAAGAAGAAGGAGAATCAGAAGAAAGATCTTACCGTTTCCGACTGATCCATGATACGATATTACGATATCTCTGTCATACGTGGATCGATTTGTTTGAATTTGGTCTTGTTCGAAAGCTTATATGCGGTTTACATTAGAAAAATGTCTTTTAATTTAGGAAATATTGCAGGCAAGATGAGATATTAATGAAATAAATTTTAGGTAAAGTTGGATTATTCGGGCGACTAGTAAATGATAGCGGTAGCAACATTCGACATATACAGGGTGTCGAAACATGTACTTGGCGTCGAACCGCTGCCGCGTCTCTAGATATAACCCATAACCACAAAATGATTTGAAATCAACCACTCGCGTTCTTTAGGAAAACAACAAAAAGCCGCCTCATTCTGTACGCTAGTGGCATCGCGATTTCCGTAGTAAATACAGAATTTATATCGAGAAGTGATTCGTTATGTTGGAATAGAAAAAAAATTGTAGTACAAGAAAAGAATTATTTTTTAGTCTTTAATGCGTTTTAATTTAATTTTTAGTGCATTTTGAATATAATCGTTGAACATAATTTTTTTTTATGTATTTTTTAGCATTATTAGATTAGAAATGTTATATTTATCTTTAATTATCTAGGGCAATTCTAGAAATAACCCGATTTATACCGTGTATGAACTCATTTTAATCTGGAAAATATTAGCAGTATGTTACTGAGTACGTCACGTTTTACATTTTATTAATACAATAATCCACTACAAGGAATACTGTATGTCTTTCGAGCCGAGATTCGAATCTAGATCAGAAGCCACCGCCGAACAGCCCAAGTCCTCAGCACGAAGAGAGATATTTGAAATTTCAAAGCCATCGAATAAAAGCCAAATAAATTACGAATAAAGATGAAAACCATATTCGACGGTTCGCATAAATGTTCTTCGAATAAAAAAATTATCATTCGCTGTCGAATGAATTCACTTCGAATAAAATAATTATCATTCGCCATCGAATAAATTCACTTCAAATAAATTTATTTATCCGTGGTGCAATAAATATAACTTGTGTTATTTGAAGCTTCGAATATCGAATAAACATAAAGTATTTTTCATTGGAGGTCATCCAGATATTATCTTTGTCCATTCAAACCTCCCTGACGACAAAATAATAATAGGCGAAATGCGGCAACAACGCGGTACGACTCTCAATACGCTCTCCGAGCGGCTGGAATGATCTATCGGGTTCTTGCTCTATCTAAATGCTGAAGCACACCTTGACTATACTTACCAGGGAAGGATGGGGAGGAAAGGGTTGAATGAACTAATATACGAAATTAGAAGAGAAAAACAATAGGATGAGATATATTCTGGGAGAAAATATAATTAATGTACTAAACCAAACATACCACAGAAACGGCGCACAGTGGGACAAACTGCTCTTTTTTGTGTCAAAATCGTAGAACTCTTGATAGGAATAAGGTAGAGGTATGGGACTTTTTGGAGGTTAAAGCTAAGATGTTGCAGATTAAGGGAAAAATGTTTAGAATGTATAAAAAAAAAAATTTGACCTTGAAAATCTAAGTCAAAGTTGGCATTTTCGACGAAAATTTCGGTTTTTCCGTTATAATTCGTGGTTGAAGTTTTTCCATTACTTGTTATACATCATTTCTTATAGATTTTGTCGCGCTGATTTCAAATCCGTTCGCAAAATTTGTCTACCCCCTCAGGATTTTGAAAAAAAGCGATTTTGAGTTTAACACAGATTTTCAAAAGTAAAAAACTTTCGTACCATAATTTCATTAACTTTCCCTTAATCTGCAATTTTTCAGCTTTAATTTAAAAAAAAAATCATCGCTCTATCTCATTTCTATCAAAAGTTCTTTCATTTTGACACAAACTTCTCACTTTGCCCCACTGTGTGGCGCACAGTGGGGCAAAGTGAGAAGTTTGTGTCAAAATGAAAGAACTTTTGATAGAAATGAGATAGAGCGATGATTTTTTTTTTAAATTAAAGCTGAAAGATTGCAGATTAAGGGAAAATTGTGAAAAACTGTGCGCCACACAGTGGGGCAAAGTGAGAAGTTTGTGTCAAAATGAAAGAACTTTTGATAGAAATGAGATAGAGCGATGATTTTTTTTTTAAATTAAAGCTGAAAGATTGCAGATTAAGGGAAAATTGTGAAAAACTGTGCGCCACACAGTGGGGCAAAGTGAGAAGTTTGTGTCAAAATGAAAGAACTTTTGATAGAAATGAGATAGAGCGATGATTTTTTTTTAAATTAAAGCTGAAAGATTGCAGATTAAGGGAAAATTGTGAAAAACTGTGCGCCACACAGTGGGGCAAAGTGAGAAGTTTGTGTCAAAATGAAAGAACTTTTGATAGAAATGAGATAGAGCGATGATTTTTGTTTTAAATTAAAGCTGAAAGATTGCAGATTAAGGGAAAATTAATGAAATTATGGTACGAAAGTTTTTTACTTTTGAAAATCTGTGTTAAACTCAAAATCGCTTTTTTCAAAATCCTGAGGGGGTAGACAAATTTTGCGAACGGATTTGAAATCAGCGCGACAAAATCTATAAGAAATGATGTATAACAAGTAATGGAAAAACTTCAACCACGAATTATAACGGAAAAACCGAAATTTTCGTCGAAAATGCCAACTTTGACTTAGATTTTCAAGGTCAAATTTTTTTTTTTATACATTCTAAACATTTTTCCCTTAATCTGCAACATCTTAGCTTTAACCTCCAAAAAGTCCCATACCTCTACCTTATTCCTATCAAGAGTTCTACGATTTTGACACAAAAAAGAGCAGTTTGTCCCACTGTGCGGCGTTCACGTCCCCGTTATCGCTAGGCGCTCGCGTGTCGCTGGACCTTGAATCGGTCTCGGCCGTCCGGAGGTTCCTTAGATAACGTACGGCACGCTTAAGGATGAACTTCAGTAACATTCAAATAAGCGAAAATCTTTGAAAATTGGAGGCATCAATCTTTATGCAATAGTAAAACCCTCTGCAAAATTTTAGAAAAATTGATTCCATAGTTTTCAAATTATTTAACTTTCAATTTAACATGTATTCTTATGGGAAAACGCAATATTGAGAATATAACTACAAAATTAAGAGTGAAATAATAGGCCAAAGTTTTTGAAATCTTGTGTACAGAAAGATCAAACACTGAACAAAATTGTCACAAAACCTCCGGTCAATTGATTCGATGGTTTTTGTTTAAATGAAAGAAAATGACACGGAAAACTGTTTTTTCTTCGATTGTCAGCCGAGTACCTATGAAAGTGCGGCAACGTCGCAATCAGCTCTAAAGGGCGGGAATATTTGAAACACTTTACTGCGTTTTGTTCCATATACATATTCGTGGCAGTTTCTGCGATCTTTAATGAAAATGCGTAATTATCAGTATGTAGACATATGAATATAATTTTCATATTCATCTTTTGTCACAAAGTAGAAAATTTCCTTACAGTATATATATAAACCAGATGAAATGGCACTAGTGTATTCGTGGAAAAAATGAAGCACAATTTATTTTGAATCCTCTAACTCCCAGAGTTGCACCAGAAAAGACTCGTTTTAAACGAGCGTAAAATTGGATCATCTGTTTATATTTAACTTTTGAAATAAGGATTTAAGGGTGTGGGCATTAGAGGGTTAAACAAAGTTCAACAAATTTTTGAATTATGAATTTTACATGATAACAAAAAAGAAGTAAAGATAATATAAAACGGGCACATTCCTATGCAAGATATTATGAAAATCGATATAACAATATTTTCATAAATAGTATTTTATTTATATTTTTAACATGTTTTTTCACTAAATGTAATTGTACAGAAATTTACAATTTTCTGAAACGTACATTCTCGTAGGCCCTTCAGTGGACCCATTTTTTTAGAAGAAAGGAGTTTTTTCACTCCTTCTTCACTGGTTTCAACATAAGTTGTACGTAATAAATTTAATGAAATTCCAGCTTTAACCAACTTCTTACGTGTCACTGGGGTAAGAGCTTTCATTTGACTTAAGTGCCAATAATTGGTTTTCTCAACAAAACTTTCCATATTTTTTATCAATATATCAGTGGTGATGTTACATTTTTTCAAAATTTTGTCTAAAATAGTACAATCATGCTTAGCATTATGCGCGCCAGTCGTTATTATATTGTAGTGTTCCGCCAACCCCGTAATCGTACATTGCCCCTTTGATTTTCGCCCACTAACATTTTTAATAACTGTTAATGTATCGACGAAACCATCGACAACAGCGGAAAATTCTGTCGTCAATGAATATTCATCTATCGCTGCTAATAACCTTGGCCCATCAAAACCTAAATTATGTGTTGCGATGCAGCATTTTTTTTCAAGCAACATCAACCATTCCAGAAATTCTGCAATCGCCGCTCTCAAGGGAATCGACGATACTTTTACCCCATTGTAAAATAAATCACCTTGTATGTTCATCAAACCATTGACCTTTGTCACTGCAGATGCAATTGGTCTCGTAGGGTTGACATAGGTCTCGAAATATTTTTTCCCGCATTTTGCACCTATTTGTAAAATGCATGATTTTTCGTCGAAACCCGACGTTTCCAAATCCAAGAAGGCAATTGCGACCTGGCTTCCATCATCATCTGCATCTTCTGAATCGCAAAGGCGATCATCATTCGATTCTACTGCTGGATCCATTAAAAGGGAACAGTTTGGTTCATACGTTGTACCCTCCACATTTTCTTTTCGCTGCCGCAACGCAGTTCGCATTTTTTGTAACTGCATTCTTCTTTTTTTATAAGCTGGAGTGTTCATAATTTGCCGTTTCTTTTTTAAAATTTTATTACGCCTTGAAATGTACCTCAAATGGTGTTTTCCGGGAGAGAGTTGTAGAGGCCTTGCAATTGCTTGAGTAAATCCTGCTCCAAGATTTTTCTGTGCTACAGTGAACGCAAAGCGGTGATCCGCAGATGCACTCATGCTGTAGCATCTTGATTTCGGCGCGAAGCTGGCCATTGATGCGTTCAAGCTTTCATTTATATTGGTAGAAGCCGCAGAAGCGAATTTCTGCGCATTTGCCGCAATTTTATTAAAAATGTCTTTCAATGCTGTCGCCAATTGCGGATCTGAAAATCCATCAGGGACAATCCGGTGCTTATAATTTTCGGGATTCTGTACATACCCACACCATGCACCACATTTGCTGTGATCATTGGTTGCATGGTAGGGTATGCACAAGATGGCAGCCGCCATTTCTTTACTATTCCCTTTATTTTGATTCACTGCATAGGTGAAACATCGGTGCAACCAAAGAATAGCGTCTTTTGTAAGGTCTTTATAATTTTTTTTAATATCATAGAGCTGTTTTTTTACTCCTTTAGCCGCATGGTTTGTATCTGACTCCTTGATGATCGGATGAGAACTGGCAGCCCGACATTGTGCGATACTGGAACTATCGTCGTCTCCTATAAATACGCCGACCTCCAGATTTTGAGCCTTAAGTATTTCACTCTCAATAATATGTTTCTTTGCTACATGAGGTTCCATGCCTTTGGCTGATCCGAAATAATTTTTCCGGCAATCGTGGTCATCTGGGTTCCCACCATTGGTATCGCATTTTTTGCATTTGCGATTACATGTAGAATAGTCCAGTACCAACCCTGACATCGCTCCTACGATCGCTCCGAATCCATTCAAGCTATCGTAATCACGTCCTGTTCCTCTTCTACTCCAACCCATATCGTACGAAATTATTATTCGTACAACGTCATCAAACGAAACGGGACACTCATCTACCCCGAGCTCCGTAGTTTGTTGATTTGGAATGAGGAAATCAGACTGGAAGTTCTCTGGTCTGTGAAGATACAAAAAATGATGAAGCATGCATTCAATTAAATTTCTTAAGGTTTTCCATAATTGATGTTATTTTCTGTTTCATGTTACAGTGTATTACAGTGTGTTCAACGATTTACAAAACAGGATTCATTTGAATATATATACAATTCATTTAAAAATATATTACAAAATATATCAATAATTCATTATGTGTCTTTTAGACACGCTAAAATAATTACTTAATCATAATTCTTAAATCCACTTTCAAAGCAAGATACTCATAAAACTAAGGCGATTATTACAGTGATTTTTGAATGGAGGTTGCATTTTCAATAGTCAGCATTCGTTCTACAGCTGCTGCGTCTTCACAACTTTTTTTTGCCACTTGCTCTGCTGCTTTCCCGACTTCTTTCTCATAAACTTTGAAAGTATTATAGTTGAAGCAGGGGATGTTTAGACACGCAAACAATTTATTAATATGAGTCCAGCCCATGCCACCATTCAGGATACCTGAAGATGTGAAAAAATTTCTTTATAGGTCATTTTTAGTCATTACTTATAATTATTGTGGATGTTATAATTCTTGTTAGGCAAAAACAAAAAATACATATGATTCGTACCCATTGTTGCTTTGTAATTGATGTCGAAACGTGATGCATTTCGTTTGCCTGGAGGACATTGCTGTTTGCCGGTAGTCACTTCGTTTATAAGCAAGCATTTGTGGCATCGTATGCTCAAAATCGAGCCCAGTCCTCGTCGTATTTCGCGTTCGATGTTTGCCAGTGATAAGCATTCCTTACAAGAAACGCACCACAATTGCTGTCCCAAAATTGATAACTCAACAATTCGTCGTCCATCCAAAAGAGACTTATCATTTTCCTCCTCTGCATCTTTGGTGTTCTCGACAATATTTGCAGAATCATTGTTCTCGACAACATTTTCAGAATCATTGTTCTCTATAACATCTTCAGAATCATTGTTCTCGAAAACATTTTCAGAACCATTGTTCTCCTCGATTATCAAGGCAGGTGGTGGCACATTTAGTTTTTTGGCAAGCCCCAATGCACGTCCACGGAGTTTAGCGTTGTATACAGAAGTTTTCACTGCTTTTCCTTTCCAACGACGAGCTGATTGTATTTTGAACATTGTGTAACACGTACAATGCCAACAAAAATTGTAGGTTATGCGGCACACAAGCCACGCGATTGAATCTCGTGAATACTACCAACTGCTGCACGAGAATATTTTCTCATTGAGCAGCGTTGCCACGATCGAAGGAATTTCCGACTCATGAAGATTATGTACATATAAGAGTTTTATTAATATAATTAAGATATATATGATCAACACTCACCAAATACAACACATTGGCACACTTTTCACTGCATTTTATGTAAGTAAAAAGGAAAATTATAGTTTGATTATTTATTTCATTTCTAGCAGTTGCATTTCAGGTACAGTCCAAGAAACAAGTTAATGACAAATCATCAAATATTCAATAAATTGACAAAATAACATAAAAAATAAGAACAAATTCAACTGACTTTGCGATAAAAAAACACCACTGCCATTTCTGACTGGTTTTCATCACAGGAAAAAGCCTTATTAATATCTTGGAAATGGATTAACTTTTGGCTAAGATTGTCACTGAAGTTCTACCTTAACGTCTAACGTTTCGCTCTCTCTCTCTTCTCACTCAAGTCGCTCGAACACTCGATTACTCTCTCGCGGTTCCTCTCGTTTCGCGATCGCGGTGGCTCGGATCGGCGCGTAGGTGCTCTCCCGGCTATGCCGTTCTCGGTGCGTCGGATGGAGATACACTTTAGTAAACCAGTTCGGCTTTTCGCGTTACGCGGTGAGTTTATGCGCGGAGATGAGGTCGCGATACTAAGACGACCCGCTGGCTCGTCGCAACTTGCTAACTTGATGTCTCAAAAACGAATCCTCGCTAAAACTTCCGCGGTCCCTGTTCGTGCCTCGCGTTTCGACGTCGGTGGGGGAAAACCGCCCCGTCGGCACCTGTCGATCGCTCCTTATTAGGAAATTCATGGCTCGGGCCGTCGGCGGTCACGTTATGCTTACGATGATGAGTCCTTGGTTCGGCGAGCGGGCTCTCGTCCGCGGTGCGATTCCGCTGAATCGGCGCTGTCGGAACGGAAGGCGGCGCGTGGACAACAAGCACGGAAATGAACCGATAGGGGCATGTAACACTACATTTATTGGCTAGTTTGGACTTCCACCGGTTTTGATGGTACATGGCACGAATATACCATGAGCGCCGATGACGGAGAATCCTTGAAGCCTCATTCTGCCATTTCTCGAATCTGTCACAGTACACGATTCATAAATTTATTATTATTTCAACGTACGGTGGTTATTAGCGTTCAAACGCACCAAACCACTTTGCACGAATGTATACTGAAGGCAACTATACCCGCAAAAACTTCCTTCCTGCCGATTCCAGGAAGAAAGTTGGTTGAAACGGTCTCGCGTATACGTGCACGCTTTTCCTAGCTTGTGTGATTGCACGCATACACTTCTAGGCCCAGTGAGACGGCCCCCTGAAATCATATGCCATTTATGTATACTTTCTCCTTCCTTTTCCTATTTGAATATGCGACTATTTTTTTACGACTATTCATATTTTTTGTTTTCTTTTGGATCAGAGTTTGTTCTTCATTAGATACTTCGGTTTTCGTCTTTATTAGTAATGTTGTGCTAAGGCGCCTGGGATCGAGATTCTGGGTACGAATCTCGGGGTGCTCCGGGGCGTCCTTCGCGATCGTCGTCCAACGGGCTCCGAAGGTTCGGGTGAATGTGGCGGGACGGAACGTTTCGGGTTGAAACCGAAGGGTAGATGATCGTTGCGGGTTAAAGAGTTGGAACTCACCGTAAGGTTAAACAAGTTTATTCTGTCCCGATCTGGGTACCAGGGTAACGATGATGTTCTGATTACAAGGGAGCCACGAGTGGCTTGTATATTGTTCTTATACTCTAATCGTGCTGAAGTGAGGACCATCGCGGTCTCCATCTTTGACCCGCTTTGGGTGTTTCGCCATGTGCTGACGGTTCTCAGTGCGCTTCCGAGAGTCCTTACGCGGCTGTGCCGATTTTCGGCTGTTCGGTTGCGGCAATCGGAATGTACGCGGTGTCGCACAGTGGTCTAATTCGCCAAAAAGCTGGCCAAAATATGAAGGCATCTTCCGATTTGTACAAAAATTAGTATACAAGGGTTTTCGAGGTCGCTGATTCAGAATCTGAAGTCAAAATTGCAAAAAGAAAACAAATGGTGGTCGAGTACCTGAAAAAAATATCAAATTTAACAGACACCTAGTACTTTAGAGTTTTCGTGGTCGCTGGTATCAAATGTGTCATCGAAAATATAAAATTCATAATGGAGGATGTAATACCGCTTGCATAAATATTGTCTGTTACGTATTTTTTTTTTTTCGTAAAACGTGATGATTTCTCTGTTTTCGCTCAAAAAGAAGCATTCAAAATAATGAATTAAGTATAATTTCATTTTAGAAGATTTTTGAAAATAGTTTGCATACAAATTTGATTTCCTTCACCTTGTTTTGGAAAATAAGCATTTTTACTATTAACTCACTGTTGACCGGTCACGAGTTAACTTGTGTTTTCATGCCCTAATGTAAAATTGCCGGTCAATAATGTGTTAAAATAGGTCACGTGGTTTTAAAGAATGAACTTAAAGTTATTATCAAAAAGTCAAAATGAAAAACGATCTTTAGATAACAATTTCACCATGTATATTTTTATTCTGTTTAGTTTTCGATAAAAATAGTTTCGATAAAAAACAATACGAAACAAAAGATGTTTTGCGAAATAAGGATTAATATATAAAATACGAAATATAATAATGACTGGTAGTTGTATTATTTGATTAGTGGTGTTAATGTTGCGAAAATCAATGGATCGTTTAATTATTTATTCGTTCAATAGGCGATAAGTGGCATATTTTTAGTTTAGAAAAATTGTTTTCATTAAACATTGACAATTAGAAAAAGTGGTATTTTGAAGTTGAAATACCAATTTTCGAAATTTTTGTTAACATTTCCAGAGTAAAGAAAAGTAGAAAAAATAATAATCTTGACTTCATTCTAGTACGGGCTATAGCAATATGTGTATTGAAGATACACACCAAATTTGAATGAAATCGGTTAAGTAGATCTTGAGATTTTATGAGAGCAATGAGAATATCCTTTCGGTACACCCTTTTGTATACGAGGCTCTGTACTGCCACCTTTTGATTATTTCTCATTGTAAAAATTTGTAAGTATTGTTGAAAAATGAACAAATACATGTGAAAAAAAACGTCAATGGAAGAAGTTTCATAGTTTCGTTATACAAAAATTCCGGAGAATGTAAAAAATTGTCTATAACTGTAGGAGACCCTCTTAATCACTTTAAATGTAAATATCTTATAGGATCGCAAATTATCGCAAAATTTTTCAATTGCATATCCTTCTGGGCAGTGTACTTGAAATGAAGAATTTCTTCTCTTTGCGTATAAAAGCGTATAACATTACTTTTTTCCTCGTTCTTTATTAAGCGAGGACTAAGATGTACGATATATTGGGAAGGGAAATACACGGGTAAATGTACAAATATTTTGGGCTGCTGCTATGCAAATTTAATGTTTATAACACATATTTTAATGGTAAAACATTTCACAAATGAATTCCTTCAATGAAACTTTGTGTGATACATTAAAAATGATAGAAATATCAAGACATTAAGGACTAAGAAATTAAGCCAACTTTGAAGGTTTATATAATAGTAACTGATAACTGTATTTTAATTTCTCAAACAGTATTTGATACATTGCAGTGTATATAACAAATGTGCCATAGTAGCAAAACGCTGTTTTATAGTTTGAAAATTGCATTTTGGCCAGCTTTTTGGCGAAATAGACCACTGTGTGTCGTTGCCTTTAGGCGTTGGTTGGGTCACAACAGTAATTTAATTTTTTTCACTGATAACCAGAAATGGGCAAAAAATTATTTAAAATAAAAAATTGATTTCGAATAAAAGACAAAAGTTTTATTCCAGAGTCATCAAATATTAATAACCCAGAATTAATTTTATTTCATATCAAAATAAGCTAGGGTTATTTTTATTTGAAACGTCACATATAATTTTTTGTTCGATGTGAATTTATCCGACGGCCTCAAATATTTTTTTTATTTGACGAGAATTCATTTTAACCTTCAATTAATTTTGTCGTATTTTCATTCATTTGCATTTGAAAATTATTTGAAGCTCAAATAACTCTGAGTGTAGAAAACGAGAGAGGGGTTGTGCGTGTGCTAGAGAGCGGTAAGCAGGAGAGCATGGTGCGAGGAGGTAGTTGTTACAGCGAGAGGAAACGGGGAGTAGTGATATGGGATATTAAGAACGGGCCTCTCGCTCGCTCCTGTTCCCTCTCGCTGTAACTACTATCTCCTCCCATCATGCTCTGCAGCTTACCGCTCTGTAGCACACGCCCCCCCCCCCCGCGGGCGCGGAACCGCGTCTCGCGAGGCTCGCGCCTGACGACGCGTTTGTTGATTTCTGCGGCCGCGGATAGCAACGATTGGGTATAAATTAAAGGCCCACAGAGGCATTGTTCTTCTTCGCTGTTCCGAGAGAGAGGACGAGGTAAGACCAACTTCCGCTCTCGGACAGCTTACTGACTCCGGCAGGAGAGTTAGGCGATAATACCTGGACGCCTGCTGGAGGGACTAGACACTTAGGGTGTTCCTGGACGCTCGACCGGTATGGAGAGTACGGCGATAATACCTGGACGCCTATCAGTCGAGAGAGTACAGAGCACGTCGTTAGAAAAGAGAGGAGAGTACGGGAGATTATTCCCGGACGCCTGTTCGGTATGGAGAGTTCGGCGACAATACCTGGACGCCAACCGAACGGGAGAGTACAGAGGAACTCCTGGACGCCTCATTAGATTAGCGTCACGAGAGTACAAAGCCCCTTTCCTAAATACCCAATCGTTGAGAGAGGAGAGTACAGGAGAATATTCCTGGACGCCTGTTCGATATGGAGAGTTCGGCGACAATACCTGGACGCCAATCGAACAGGAGAGTACAGAGTAACTCCTGGACGCCTCATTAGACTGAAATCAAGTGCCGTCTGCACAATAGAATCTTCTAGAATTGTATAAATTCATCGAGACGCAATGTCTGAACTTTGAAATTTGTAGCCCCATCCTGTACTCCAAACCATGTAT
Organism: Andrena minutula; assembly: GCA_929113495.1. Lineage (NCBI taxonomy): Eukaryota > Metazoa > Arthropoda > Insecta > Hymenoptera > Andrenidae > Andrena > Andrena minutula. The sequence continues at coordinate 34,390,937 of OV815993.1, forward strand.
TCCTACCTAATCCAAATAAACCTTGTCTGTCCAGCAATTGTCCATATTCCTGTATCTAAACCAAACGCTACAACTCTAGGTTATTTTTATTTGATGACAAGTAAAGATAGTCTCTTTTATTTTATATGTTATTTAAATAGTTTTTTACTTAAATAATGCCCATCTCTGCTGATAACATAGTAGATGTTGGCGGAATTAATGAACGCATATATGAGCTATATTGCTATAGATAATTGATCGAATTACCGGTAAAAATTTTGCGAATTACTGGTAAAAATTTGAGGGAATTTCTCGCGATTAACCGAAACCGGTTTACCGGTATTGCAATCCCTAGTTACAGTGCAGTTAATGGTGGTGTCATAGAATGAATCACAGCATTAACATTTATCATAGGACACCCTAATTTTTCAAACCTTCGTGGTTCACTTTAAATATTCGGAACAGAAGAATAATATAGTAGTAAATAGGTTCATTTTTGCCTTTCGACCTCAAAATGGGGTTACATATGTTATGTGTGTAAGTGTTTGTTTCTGGGACTGTTAACTCAAGATTGTGCTTTTGTTTGACTTCTTCCTTCATCTTGTTCTTCTTTTCTTCCCCTTTTTCCAGATCCATATGCATCCACTCCGCCCCTTCTTTTTCTCCCTTTAGTGTCCCTCTGATCGTTGAATTTTCTCTTTTCAGCTCCTTACAGTCTTGTAGCATGTGACCCAGCGTCTCTCTAGCTCTTTTTCTTTCTTCCAATACTTACTTCCCCGCTCTTCGTTCCCACATCTGAACCTTGTAGTCATGCTTTTGTCTCTGCCTCTGTAGTTTCCATTTAGGTAATTTGCTGTCTGGTTATCCAGAAGAATAATATATTTAGTTACTTATTTCTATCTCGTTCGCTTTTATTTTTTCTCATTCGCTGTGCTATCCTTCCACTATGACGGTCGGCAAAAACATAAAAGCGTGTTGCTGCCGGCTTTGATAAACAATAGCTCGAAATTTATCAGATGCCTGATAGTAGCGCATTTATGATAAAAGTTGCTACGAGGTAGAGAATCACTCGTGCTTTCTCAGTAACGTTAAAGTTTATTGTTGATAGACTTTTATTACAAAGATGAAAATCGTGTTTAAGGTAACGCGTTGAGAATGTGTTTGAGTCGGTGGTCCGTACTGGAGTCTCTGGCGTCAGTGAAGCTCCTGGGGTTTTATACGCTTTGAGGGCACGACGCTTTCCTGTGCTTTTTGGCGGGAAAGTCCGGTGGAAGAAAGAGGCGGGAAAATCAAGTGGGAAGATCCTCTTGGGAGATCTAGCGCTAAGATCTATTGCGAAGGTCCGGAGAGAAGATCTAGCGCGTAAACCTAATGAGAAATTATGTGTTGGTCCTTTATTACAGGTTTGGGGCGATCCTTGTATATTAGTGCCAACCTGGCGCATAGCGTAAAAACGTTACGATCTGGTCCTAAGATCGTCCCCTTAGCGAAATGGTGTGCTATTCGTCTCACCTTTTGTCTTTGCGGTCTTGTTTTAGTAATATGATGCCGCCGCTATCTCCACCGAAAGTTGTGACTTGTCGCGTTGCGTGCCCTTTCGCACATTCTCAGTCTCTTGCACTCGCCGCGGCGACTATAAAAGAAGTAGGGCAGATACAAATGTTCTATTAACAGAGCGGAGGTTCTGTGCTCTTAACGGGACAACACTGTACTTATCAAACTTCTTTATACACATTTATACTAAATGCGTGACAATACAAACACTTCGCTTTGGATTCTAAATTCATCAGTAAGAAATTATTTAAAGGAAGCAATGCCCGTTTTCCGACCTTCTTTGTTAGTTTACCGCGAATAGATATTAATGAATTTAAAAAAGTCCTTGTAAATTTAGCAATAAGCAGTGTTATAAAATTGGGTTAATAGAGATATATTTTCTTTTACATCTTTTACTGTTAAAGTATTACACAGCATATTGGTACTGTTTCAAGCAACCACTTTAAATGTAGCGATAAACAGCAGCAACAAAGCTCTACTTACTATAATGATGTCCAATAATGTAAGTATTTATTAATGTTACTATAGCCTTATTCTACAATCTATCCTCGAAGTCATGTTAAAAGGTACTTATTTCGCGCATGTAGAATGAGCACATTGGGGATAGCCAATAGTAAATTGTTCCTTCTAACATGACTTCGAGTATACTTTCAAACGTAGTGACTGGAATTACAAATATATAGCCATGACAGATATAAGTGATAGCGAAGTTAAATAATTATTTTAGTTCTTATCTCGGGTACAGGAAAAAATAGTATATTATACTTGTATTATATTGATAAACAAATAGAACAATTTTAGTGTCATATAAGTAGTTAACACCTTGTTTGACGTCGGTGCGTTTTTACGCCAATGAATTTACATCTTGTGCATGATTTTGGCGGGATATCACGTCAATACATTCTGGAAAGGATAAACAATATTGGGTTGGTGTGTCCTCAGTGCGAGATAAACCAAAAGTTTCTCCGCAAAACCGATCGCTCGAAAAAGTTTGCCTGAGTTGACCGAGCATTTCTTAAAAGCCTTACGCCACTCACAGTGTTATTTCTATACATTCAAAACATGTGTCTGTGGAAACATCATCTCTGCATAATATAAAATAAAGTCTCCGGTAGGCCTCTGTTTATTTGTCCGCGCTAATCTCGAGAACCACTGGGCGGATTGTGATGCGGTTGTTACGAGCCGGGGCTGCGGCAACGCGAGAGGCCGGCGAGAGGGGTATTTCCCAAGGAATAAGGTTAGTGAATTTGTTAGTTAGGTGCGCGGACGAACCTGATGCGAAATCAGGGAGTCACTAGGATAAAGTTCACAGACGAACATAGTGCGAAACCAGGGAGCTGTTACGAGGTTGGATTATTCACAGACGAACCTGGTGCGAAACCAGGGAACTGTTCGGAAGTTAGACTTACACACGAACCCTATCCGAAATCGGGGAGCCGCGGGAAATGTTAGTAATGCCTCGTAACCCTTATTTAAAATTATAATATGTTTTCAGCGCACTAGTTCGGTCACTTTTAAACACTCGCTATCAAAAAGCCATTTTGCAATAAAATTCTATTATTTATATAACTGTTTCCAACCTTTCGATCCCAATTTAAATCATTATCAAGGAAAAATTTTTTTAATATAAAGATGTGAATATTGCGAGAGCTATTGAAACATAATGAGTCGCAATGCTTGAAAATAAACGTGCGACACCCGAGTCGGTTAGAAGATGACTGAGTTAAACAGTGGCCAACTTCGAAACATCTAGAAGGTGACGAAGTATGGGAAGAAACAAAACGTTGGGTAATATACCGTCTAAATTCAAATTTCAAAAACCAATACTGCAGAAAAGAAAAACCGACGTATGGGAAAATTCCACATACGTAACCTGGTTTTCATCGTTTTATAGAGCATTTCGCGGGGAAAGTTTACGTATATGAAATATTAACCTATGGCAAGCGAAAGCCGAGCAGTGACAATTTTAGTGAAGTATTCCTCAAAAACGCTCTACCTACGGGGTGGTGGGGGCCGCATCGCAGTTCTCGAGAATAGCTCGACCAAACAGTCGCTTACCGGAGACTTTATTTTATACTAGTTAGAGATACATATAAGAAGCCCGGCCAACGCCGTGTACTTTAGGCTGGTATTTAATACATAGATATAATTTTCAGTTTTTTTTTTTAATTAATAGTCAATATAAAAATATTTCAAATATTTGGTATTAAACTTGAGATCAAACTTGTTGTGGATACTTGTGTACAGGTTTTTTATATATATATATATATAATATTGAAATAATACAAAGCTTATAATTAAGTCGTACGCTACGTACGCTTGTTAGCGCCTCTATCGGCAGTATTGCGACTGCATCAGAGAACGGAAGCCCGCTTGTCGCGTTGTGGTAGATATCATTGCCAATCTCAGAGGCATGCGTAACAAGCTGTCCCGAAGAAAATGAAAATGATTGTAGTAGAGTTAGGCCTTAGTGCAGGAAAGTTGTCTTGGGATCAATAACAACTGTGCGAAATTTCAGCCCTGTGAGTTAATATCTTTTGTTCCGGCAAGATCCTTGAAATGTCGAAATTTGAGTAAAACTTTTAAAAATGACCTTGCTTCCCTTCGGCCAACCTATGACAACAGAGTGACTCAGAACTCACCACGTGACGATGGCTGCATGTGTAGTTCGTCCCTAGCCCACCCCAACCACCCTACCATGTGGACTAGAAGAGGAAATTACATAAAAATGTCCCAATTACAAAAGGAGACTGGAAGTCAGGTTTATAGACTTTGTTGTGCCCTGTATGATGGCTCGCAAGGCTGGTACAAGGTCACGCGTTATCATGGGTTCGGGAGTAATTAAACGGTAAGAATCTATCGGGTGAACTATAAAATGTTTATTCAAACTCAAAAACTAAGGGCGGTATTCACAGTCGCTACTTATTCCTATGATCATCTTAAGCATTTGGCACCCTTTATTAGTATACTAGAGTTGTAGGGGATGCCGAATGCTTAACATGATCTTAACCCTTCGTTGACACACCTCTTTTTTCGATCACCTTTGGCACACTTGGATGGCTCACTCCCAGAGCAATTTTTGAACGAGTGTCATTCTCATCCAAAGAATCCAATTATTATGAAAAAAATCATGGGTCAATTTCAAGGTCTCTAGAATGTATTACAATATTTTTTTAATTGAAATTTTGTCACAGCTTTTGTAAAATAATTCTAGATTACCACATGTCGAGAAAATCTTAAAAAATTGTAACTTTTACAAATTTCAATATTAGAAGCTAAAAGTCTACAGAGTTGATGTTCGGATAATAATATTTTGAGTGAAAAAATATTTTGTAAGTCGGTTTTCAAAAAAGGTATTTATTTTGCATGTAGAAGGTTCAGAGCGTCAAAATCAGCTTATGGGTGGCTCACATCCAGACAGTCAACGAATGGTTAAGAATAAGTAGCGACTGTAAATACCGTCCTAAGTCTTTATTCAAAAACAACTAAACTAGACTGGGGACTTCAGTTTCCGGTCGTGTGAATGATAGGTTGAGTGAAAGTTTGTTGTGAGTTGGAGGAAGTGCAGCTGAGTGGATGAGTGATGGAGAGTATTGAGAGTGGGTGTGATAGGTGGGGAAGAGGAGAGGAAGAAAGGTGGGCCAAAGAGAAAGGGCTAAGGTCGGTATCAAATATATTGGTCGGTGAATCCGGTTTCGCGATATATCAGTAGGAGTAGCATATATATGATACCGACTTTATCATATAGCATATATATGATATCGACCTTAGGCGAGTGGATGGTAGAGGTGCAGGAAGGAGCAGGGTAGTCATTTGAAGGTTAGGGCGGGCCAAATGTGGTTTCGGCGAGAAGAGAGTATGAGGACAAGTGGCGGGATCTGTGGAGGAACGAATGGGTCAGAAAGAGTCAGAGGACTGGAGGGAAATTTGAGTGGGAGAAAAAGGAGAAAGAGGAAACGTTAAAATTTTAAGGGTTAAGGAAAGGGGGAAATAGGTAATTACATAAATAGAGGATAGGGATTAGGGAAAGCAGGAAGGAAAAGGGGGAAGAGCGACAAGAAAGTAGGAATGAAGGGAGAAAAGGGAGTGAGATTATGTTGACTTGATCAATTGGGGTGAATGTCCAATAATTTCACCACCTATACTGGACTCTGTTGACACTATCTCCCTAAAAAATTGCTGGAGGAGTGAAAGATTCCTAAATACTGGGACTTCGAGGCATACCCTTGCCACACTCAGACTGTGGATCGTATGGGAAAACTCGTAACAGGGGCATCCAGCAAAGTAATTGAAATCGATGCAGAAGATGGCTTCATTCGGTCCACCCTTGAGTCGCGCAGTCATATGCCCGCCTTTAAGTACAAATCTCATTTTTCCACTTCATCAAGCTTATAAACCCTGACTTCGAGTCTCCTTTCGCGATTAGGACATTTTTATCAAATTCCGCCTTTTAGTCCACAATGTAGGGTCAATGGGGTGTGCTAGGGAGGAACTCCACATGCAGCCAGCGTCACATGGTGAATTCTGAGTCACTCTGTTGTCATATGGTCGGCGACGGGCTGTAAGAACAGTTTTATACTTCTTACTCAAATTTCGAAATTTCAAGGCTCTTACCAGAATACAGGGTCATCCATTAAAATTGCAACCTACGCACGCGCGAACAGGTAAAATGGCAACACCGCCTCACGGACACATTCCACTACAACCATGCACCGGCCCAGCGGAGAGCTGCCAGCGACCGCTGGATAGCAGTGATGCCCGAGCTTCGAAAATTTTAGGATGGTCTCCTTCAAAATAACGTCGCAAAGAGATAGGTATTGGGAATTTTCCGGCCCAGGTAATAGAGCCGCGCGCTCCGTTTTTATGATCGGTTTACCACTCACACCCCAGATTACTGTAAAGAAGTTTGAAAATAATGTCGACTGATCTCGTACCCGTGTCAATTTAAAAAAATTTAGCTACGACAGGGTTGACCGCGGTGCTATACCTTTGTACGCAGAGATTTTTCGGTACTTGCGTGGAAAAGCCACAATAATGGCGCATCGTTCCAAGAAATGACATTAACGGAAGCCAGTATGGGCGTGGCGTTGAGTAGCTAAAAGGATAAAACATTCAAACACAACAATTCTACAAAAAAATTCAAACACTGCTACAATCAAAGACACGTCCGCTTAGTTACCCGTTACGTCCGATCTATGCATGCACTGCATTAAGGATAAAATTATAAAAATGAAAACCAGAACAATAGATTCTGAAGTTTGCAGAACTAACACATAATTGAATAAAAAGGACAATGTTACGTCCGAGAGGGGATTACTGACCCAAGAGCGTACAGCATATACCATACACCGTTGGAAAGGTCTCGCCAAGACGAATTGATTGATGCCATTTTTAATTTCGAAATCAGATGGAATAACCTCGAAAAATGGTCTCAAAGTTCGAGATTTTGCGGTTTTGAACAAAAGAAACCGGTAGTAAAAGCCCATTCGGCCCGAGGGACCTCGGGTAGGAATCTGAGGAAAAACCGAGAGATGTAAGCGATACTCTAGCAGGTTGGGACGGCAAATGTGCCCTACGATCTTCGTTTCAGTGCCGTGTTGGGCCTGAGTTTGCCCCATGAGCCACTAATGGGCATTAGGAGAGGGGCCCATAAAGCAAATGCAGGCTCAACACAGCCCTGAAATGAAGGTCGTGGGGCACATTTGCCATCCCAACCTGCTAGAGTATCGCTTACATCCCTCGGTTTTTCCTCAGGTGCCTACCCGAGGTCCCTCGGGCCGGATGGGCTTTTACTACCTGTTTCTTTTGTTCAATACCGCGAAATCTCGAAATTTGAGGCCATTTTCCGAGGTTATCCCATCTGATTTCGAAGTTAATAATGGTATCAATCGATTCGTCTTGGCGAGACCTTTCCAACGGTGTATAGCATATGCTGTACGCTCTTGGGTCAGTAATCCCCTCTAGGACTTAACATTGTCCTTTAATTTCTCAATTTATGAAAGTAATGATACAGAAAAAACTAGCCTATTGTTTATCAACACCATGAATTTTAAAAAGAGCATTAAATACAGTATCAAATAAACAGTTTGCAAAAGCTTTTCACAACAATTATGGTTAAAAAATTGATAAAAAAAATAAGTAAACGCAATATATTTTAAATTATCCATCATTAAGAGGAAATAATTTTTCCTCATTTTCCGGCGCAGATTGCATTTCGATATCTTTTATTGTTCAAAAGTTATACGAAAAAGGTCCCAAATTCTTCAACCCGTGCCGGAAAATTTCAAATAACTCTTTGTAACGATAATTTGATGGAGACCATCCTAAAATTTTCGAAGCACGGGCATTAGTGCTGTCTAGCGGTTAGGGGTGTGCGGATCGTCCTGAGGCTTGGGTTCCCGGCCCTCGGGAGGAGTCGGAAAATTTCGGGCGGGATCTGGCGGAGTCTCGATACTTTCGTATTGCTCGAAGTTTTCGGGATCCCGAGACTCGTTTCGGGCTACAAGCATGACCGCCGTGAGCGGGCAATTTGATTTCAGGTCGGCTCGGCAAAACTCGGACGCGATCGGCTCGAAAGCCAGCTATTACGAGGGGACCGAGACGGAAAGAAGGCTTGTAGCCCGAATTGAGTCTCGGGATCTCGAGCAATACGAAAGTATCGGGATCCCGCCCAATCCCGCCCGAAAGTTTCCGGCCCGTCCCGAGCCCGAAAAATCGGGTACCCGCACATCCCTGCTAGCGGTCGCTGGCAATCCTCCGAACGCCGGGCTGGTGCATGGTTGTAGTGGAACGCCTCCGTGAGGCGCTGTTGCCATTTTACCTGTTCGCGCACGCGTAGGTTGCAGTTTTAGCGGATGACCATGTAGAAGATATTAACTCATAGGGCTGAAATTTTAATCTTTTTCGGTCGGCCTGTCGCATAAGTAAGTACATCAAATTCCCTCTTTAGTTACATGTGTTCTAAACCCCCTTTTTACAATACTCGTAGACCTAGTATTTCTATACATTTACACATTTTCTTTATATTTAACGCCTTGGTCAATGCATCGAATTTTATATCTTCTGATCTGTCATGTGTTAATACTATGTCCCCCTTTTTCACCTCATCCTTTAGAAAATAATATTTTCTGCTAATATGTTTAGTCCCCTTCGTACCCTATTCTTCCCCATCCAATCTATTCCAGCTTTGTTATCCGTCCTTAATTCTATGGGTAATCTGCATATCTAACCGAAGGACCAATTTCACCTCGTCTACCACTCTATATATTGCTGTAACGTCCGGTTGCCCGAAGACAACTGACAATGAGACGCGTAGCAGGATCTCGAGAGCAGAGCGGCGTCACCTCGAGTATAGGATAGGTGGGGGTTCGTTCGGGTAATGCAGCGCGCTGTATACCGACACAATCTGGCCCGAAACATGGGTCTGGGAAGGTACGTTGTTTGTCCTTATATGAGGAGATTTTGGGCTGGGCGAGGTCTCATTCGAAAGATGAAGGTTCAGTGCAGTGCGCTATGGTCATGGTTCGACGAGATTGTGTTGATATGTAATAATATGAGTGATCAAAGTAGAGCAAAAGTCGACAAAATACACCCGCAAGAATCCAAGTATTTTTAGGTCACTAAAAGAGTTTTGTGACTCAAACGATGACCATAGCGCACTGCATTGAACCTTCCTCTTTCGAATGAGACCTCACCCAGCCAAAAATCTGCTCATATAAGGACAAATAACGTACCTTCCCAGACCCATGTTTCGGGCCAGATTGTGTCGGTATGCAGCGCGCTACATTACCCATGTCACGTAGCGTGTTTACGTCCTTAAGTATTTTTAGGTCATTAAAAGAGTTTTGTGACTCAAACGTTGATCCCAGCGCTCCGCATTGAACCTTCCTCTTTCGAATGAGACCTCGCCCAGCCCAAAATTTGCTCATATAAGGACGAAAAAGGAAAAATTCCAAACCCATGTTTCAGGTTAGATTGTCGGTATTACAGCGCGGTGCATCGCCCGTGTCACGTGACGTGTCTACCCCCTTAACAGTGACTATTTATTTAGACAACATTTAAAAAATAATCACAATAATACTTAATACTACCTACAGCTATGATTATATATTTATGTTTTTGGGTTCTTTGTGGAAACCCTGTAAGAACGGCCGCTACCGTCTCCAGGGCGAAGCGCGTTACTCTTGACTATGTCTGCTGCTAGAACGGCCGCTATCGTTTCCGGGGCGAAGCTCGTTACTGTTGGCAGAATTTCGAAGTGCCCGTCGGGCTGCTTGCGTCTCCTTTTATACCCGAGAATTGGCGAGCTGGGGCATGCGCAGTGCGTCGCTATTTGTTATTTCGCTTTCGATACGCTTAATACATAATCTTTTGTTCTGAACTTTTGCTAATACTTATAATTAATTATTCTTAATATCTCTGTAACTTTTATTCCTTTAACCTTCCAGCGGCCGCGTTCGTGTACAAAGTACACGAGAATTCGTCAGTCTGAAAGATGAATAACTTTTCTTTTCATTCTTCGATTTTTATATTATACTTTGGAACAATTATTGTTCAAATAAATCATCTATAAGCTTTCAAATATCATAAACTTTTACCGCATAATGTTTATTTTATAATAATAAGTCTTATTCTTTCACGTTGTACTTCGTACACGACGCGCCCGCTCCCGTTATGAAAAAGAGCGCGCCCGCCGGAAGGTTAATATTCGCTTGTATTTTAAATTAAGTATAAAAGTATTTACAATGAGTCTGCGCGGTAACACAGATTGGTTTCACGGTAGTGTAGATCGGTTCTACTTTATCGACGGTCGGTAATTAATTGTTTGAGTCCAGTGGGACGTTACATCACAGACCAGATATAGGATAGACCTATCACGCAATGTAATTTTGTGTCACGTGCTCGGGGGGCTCGTGAACCCCTTTACCATTTTCGTGTCACACCCGACGTTATCGATTCAGTCTAATATAAGATTACAAAACTACGAGTGGTAGGAATTGAAATTAAATCTTATCGGAAACATTTAAAATCTAAACTTGCGTGAACGTTACGACTAATTTCAAGAAACATATTGCATAATTCCGTTTACTATTACATTTTGATAGAAGCATAATTTGCACCTGTTTCGATTAAATTTCTATCAGAAATATTATATAAATACAACCGCGTAATAAATATTTGTACAGTCTCTTAGTCAGGTTATATTTTCTGTCACTTTGAGGAGCGAATTTTCTGTGGCCTCGAAGTGACAGAAAATATACTAAATCTTTATGCTACATGGTAGTAAATGTTTATTGGATATTTCGTTCTTTTACGCTGCATTTGTGATCTTTTTATTACCTAACATTAGAGCTGTTCGAGTACTCGGAACAAGCGAGCCGGGATATACTCGGTTCGAATAACCGAGCCGAGCCGAGCGCTCGAAAAAAGCGAGTGGCTCGAATGAATCGGGCTGCTCGATTAAAAAGCGAGCGGCTCGATCGAAAAGCGAGCGGCTCGATCAAAAATCGAGCTCATTTGACACTCGTCAGGAACGTCAGGTTATAAATTTGGAGTAGATTGCACAATGAAGGTAGCGATTGACGAACGAAACAATTGTTTCCAGCCGCTCGCTTTAATCGAGCGCTCGGCTCGATTCGGAAACCGAGTCCCAGATCGACTCGAATTTCGAGCTACTCGAACAGCTCTACCTAACATCCATCACAAATATTATTATTACGCGGCAACAGTATATTTATGAAGTCGATGAACGTAATTATTCGTGGTTAAGAATTAAAAATTTCCATTCATAACATCATATTCTGTGTACAATTCATCGAAATAGTAAGTTTTAGCTTAATTTGATTATGTTTGCTAAATCCGTGCGTTTTATTAGATTCTAATTGATTTTAGCATCAATTTTCATGTTTACAATTTTCTATGCTTTATGAGGTTTTGGCATCAATTTTCACGTTTGCAGTGTCATGGAATTGTTTGAGATTGTAACTAATTTTAGCTTCTATTCTTAAATTCACATTTCTGTGCACGGAAAAAGATCAACACCGTGGAAACGAGATTGGGGAGAGGTAGCGAGCAGACGTGTACCACTGTCGATCCCTGTGCTTACTAATATTGGCAACGTGTATTTGGGATATCTCAAACATTTCAGCCACACTGTTAAAAGTTTTCACGAGTGCTGAATAGTGTTTCTACATTCGAGTCTCTCAAACTGCAGTCGCAGTTTGATAGGCTTCAACAAATCAGTGTAATGGCTTCTGAGAACAGGAGTCATGACACTCAGGAAGATAACAGTTCTACCCAACCACCCGCAAGCAAAACATATGCCTATGTTATGGCGCGGAGCTCACAGCCGAAAAAAGAGAACGCAATTATACTGGATTCAGTGGAAGGCATCACTAATGACGACTACATTGACGGTCTGGAAAAACTAATCGATGCAAATAGTATTCTGTTTATTTAAAAAATATCCGGTGGTAGAGTATGCGGTTTTCTGTCCAACAATTCTCTACTTGAAAAGCTAACCAATAAATCATTCCAAATAAAGAATCAAACACTGAATATCAGACCTTTAATGGAAAAAACAAATGAGTAGTTATCTCTAATGTATCTCCTATCATACCGCATGAAACATTAACATACATATTAAAAAGCAAATGTATAACACTGGCCTCCCAGATGAACTACATTAGAGCAGGATTAAATAAACCGGGTCGCTCACATATTCTGTCTTTCCGTCGACAAGTCTACATCAAGGAAGAAGATGTACATCTTCTACCAGAGTCACTACAAGTAAATTATGACAACACGGCATACTGGGTTTATTGTAGCACGGACTCAGCGTCCTGCTTTATATGTAAACAGAACGGCCACATAGCTAAATCTTGTCCGAATCAAATTGTGGAAAGGACTGTATATATCGCACCTAAACAAATCTCCATCCTAACTCCTTCGAACCACACCCCGGAAAGCGACCTCCTCCAGTATCCACTTCATCTGAAGGAACAATAGATAATCTCTATCCGAAGGACAACGAACACACTTATCCATTCTTAGATTACAGCAGTGTGACTTCTCCGGCACCAGAGATCGAAAGCTCTAAATTCAAAAAGCCAGAAACCAAAATAACGAAGCTCAAATCAAATATAGCCTCAGACGAATCTGCTATAGAAGAAACTCCTACAGACTTAGAAGATAGTCTACTACCAGCAATACACGTAATTGAACACTCTCCAAATCCTCATGTCTTGGGTTATGATCAATTCAAAAAGTTTTTAGAAGAATCCCGGGGTCGTTCTAACTTGCTAGAAATTGTCTTCGAATTTACACAGGATATAGATGGCTTAATTAAAATGATCGGCATCGTTTACCAACATTTAAAGGATCGTAGTTTAAAAGCAAGGCTCACAAGAATTAAAAAGAAACTCTTTTGGCAAAGTCAATCAACGCAGGATTCGGATCAATCACTGCCATCGAGCAGATAATAAAACAACAATCAAAATAAAAGGAAAATAAAATAAAATAAAATATTCAAACCTTTTCTCTCAAGAGCTGGATTATGGCATTAAACTCGAGCACAGACAAATTGAATTCTACAGAGCTCAGATTACTGTTCTGGAATCCCAGAAGCATCACAAAAAGAAAAGAAGAACTCCCTAAAATTCTCAGAGTTTTAGACATTTTGGCATGCGTGGAGTCATGGCTTTCGAATAAATATCCCAGGGAAAAGGTTTCCACTTCAGCGGCTTCAAAACATACAGGAAAGACCGTCCTCACTCGAAAGGTGGAGGAATCTGCATTCTTATACGCAACAATCTAGCTTTTGTTGAACTTAACAATCTGAAATGTTCCGAAAAATCTGTGGATCTGGCTGGCATTAAAATTACTAATGTTATACCCGTAATTGATATTATTGTTTGATACAGAACTCCAGGTGCAATACTCCCACAATCTAAATGGAATGAAATTTTCGAGAATATTGGTAATAAAAAGCACACAATCTTAATGGGAAATTTCAATGCCCATCATAAAAATTGGAATTGTAGCAAAAACGACACCAATGTGGAAAGACTCCTTAGTAGCTTTATTAGATCTAATTTAATACTTCACAATCACAAATCGAGCACACATGTACAACCGCACAATGACAATAGCATTACGTCCACCCTAGATTTAGTATACTCTTCTGGTAATATTGCAGACAAGATCAATGTAAAAGTAAATGACGACACCTGGGGTTTTGACCATTTTCTGATCTTTATAAATGTAAATTTAGGAAAAAATATTTATCCTAAAAATCTTTTAATATAAGCTCACAAAGAACTAATTGAGAAGAAGTTCACAAAAACTTAGAGGATAACTATTCTAAATTTTTGACGACAGAATGCGATCAATTGACGGGTAGCGAAAAATATCTCCTATTTACAAATACATTAATTACCGCTGTCAAGTCAAATACACCCAAAAAAAGAATCGTTAACAATAAAATTCATCGAAATCCGGTTCCCTGGTGGGACCCAGAGTGTTAGAAGGTCAAAAGGCTCAGAAAAGCAGCGCAAAAAAATGGCAATTCACCAATAACCCTAATCATCACATAGAATATAAAACGAACGCGGCTATAGCTAGGAAAACTTTTAAAGTTAAAAAAAGAGATTATTTTAAAGAATTCGCAAAGAGCATAAATTTCAGTACCAGTAGAAAATATGTTTGGAACATTAGCCAAATATTAAAGAATAAATGGACTAAAATAATACCTTCTCACACGTCTGCGAATCACCAGCTGCGACACAAAATTATGGAAGCTCTGGATAAAATCAGCCCCCCATGGGTCCCAAATGACCCAAAATGATCGCCTTCTTATATCGACAACGCAGCCCTAAATTCACCCTTCAACTTTGCAGAGTTTAATATCGCTCTCAAAAGTAGAAACACGCACTCAACTGGAGTGAACGGCGAAATTCTTAAAAATCTCCCAATAAAACATAAATTAATTCTATTGAATATATACAATGAAATGTATTCCTCCAGCAACTACCCGACAGAGTGGAAAACATCTTACATACAATTCATTAGTAAATCGGATGGTAAGAGTGTCAGGCCTATATCCTTATTATCGTGTCTATGTAAGCTTTTTGAATCGATGTTAAAAAATAGATTAGAGTGGTGGAACGGAACGCAATAACATTCTTCCTTGTCAGAGAATGCAAACCTTTTTTTTATTTGTTTTTGTCGCCAATTACATAGCGTCAGTGTGGTAGATGGCGCGCACGATGACGAGCTATGTAATCTTAGAGCGACCACGCCATGCGTCTCGCGACAGGGTGTTTTATTGTAATCAAGAAAATGAATAAGGTTTTTGTTAATTCACCATTCTAAGTTTACGAGAAAAAAGCTTATTTGATAATTCAAAATACAACATAAATAATGGTCCTTCGAGCCGGATGCAATGATCCAGAAGTAAAAAATCGCGATCGAAAGTGAAGCACGTCGTGACGTAGTAAAATCTGAAACAGAGAAAACGAAAGGAAGTTAAACGCTTAAACTACCGATCGACTTAAAAAGGCGCATAAAAGTGAATAAGTAATAAGAAGTGAAAGACAAAAGAAATAAGTGGTGAAATACACTTAATCAAGAAACATATACGTGTTCACGTACCTAACCTAAGAAGCAAGCGAGTGTCGATCACGCGCTCACACACACACGTGCCGACATCAGGGCGAGAACAAGCATCATATACAGCTCTACACAGCTAACCACTACAACCACGGAGGGGTTTCGAACGACGCACCTACTGATACAGAGTTCGAAGTCTGGGCAACGCAGACACAACTTCCGTCAACTCTTCAAGGGATAAGTGAGTCTCCATCCTTCTTTCACAGATAGTTCCTAAATAATCCCCAATATCTAATACGCATAAACAATGACCGAAGTAAAAATACTAAATACAAAACATGGCCAAGTAAAAGAACAGCTAACACGGTTCAAGACGTTCTTAGAGGCGTGTGAGGAAGAGGATATACCACAAACACCTGACAGATTGGTTAGGGCTGAAGTGTTATGGGCAGAGTTTGAGAGCATTCAAACAAAGATAGAGGAACTTGTCAGGGAAACATCACTTGAAGAGGAGGCGGCAAATCTCTTGAAAGGGCAGTTCAATGAGGAACGACGCTCATTTGAAGATGCATATTTTGACACAATAAGCAAAGCCAGACGAATGATGTCTCAACACACACAGGCAGGAATTCTGTATCCCCCGGCTTCACCGCTCATACAACGGGAACAGGAGGGAATAAGTACACAGGTAAAACTACCTACATTAACGCTGTCTAGGTTTAATGGTAACTACGACCAATGGCTTTTATTCAAGGATTCATTTAAATCACTAATACATTCAAATGCAAAATTAACTGAGATTCAGAAGTTTCAATATTTGAGAAGTTCCCTTAAGGGTGAGGCGCTTAAGGTTTTACAGTCTTTAGAGACTTCTGCAGAAAATTATGAGATAGGATGGTCCTTACTTACTCAACGATACGAAAACAAGAGATTAATAATTAATACTCATATGAAGGAGCTGTTCGAGTTAACTTCAGTGGCAAAGGGTAATACACAATCATTACGCCAGTTTATTGACAATGCCAAAACACATTTAAGGGCGTTAGGCTCTCTAGGGCAACCAGTAGAAAAGTGAGATACAATTTGGATTCACCTTTTGAGTAATAAGATAGAATTCAACACTAGACGCGACTGGGAGATTCATATAAGGAATAAGGAGAATGAAGACATGTTTACAATGAAGCAATGGCTTGAGTTCCTAACAAACCGTTGCCATACTTTGGAACTAGTTCAAGATACACGTTCAAAGCAGCCCAATTCCAAACCTACTGATTCAAAGAAGGACAAAAAGGTCAACTTGGCAATTACTGAACAACACCCATGTGCATACTGTCAGGATCAACATATGATATTGTTCGAGTTCGTGATTGTTAATGAGTGGAGATGAGTGGAGTCTTAGACAGGGTTTGAATGAGTTGCACACTTTTTGCGGTTATATCACTTTGTCGGAGTTTATTAAGAAAATGCACTAAGAATGAGTATATGTTGAAATGAGTGTGAGTTGAAAGCAACTAGTTTCTATTAAACTTTACCTGTTACTACGAACTGTGTGAGTTGAGATTCAACCGCGTGGCGTGGCCACGAGGCGTCCACACAATTTTATTAATTGGTGGACTGGTGATTGTTCAAAGTGAGTGTGAGTGGTGAGTCAACGAGATTGAGTGAAAGTACTTGACGGTTTTACAGGATGAGTGTTAGAATTGCACAAAGAACTGTGACGTACATCACTCAGGAGGTAAGGATCGGTGTGATTAGCTAGAGTCGGTAAGACAGGGTTCGTGTACACCGATTTCTTAATAACGTAATCCTTTATTACTCGTCCTGTATTTCAATAACATATACCACTAGACGGCGGCCGAAGCGGACATGTGCTAGCTTAGCTTAATACCATTGACTGGTGCTAGATACGGCGTAGTCGTGGAGGTCGGACAGAGTCCTCGCACCTCTTACTCGGAACGGACTAGATAGAGACCGGGCGGTATCCCGGTGATTATACGTTGGCGCGAAGCGCTTTGGAAACCGGACAGCTTCCAGACGTCTCGGTACTGGCGGGTAGAGACCGGGCAACTTCCAGGCGTCTCGGTACGGCGGCTAGAGACCGGGCAACATCCGGGCGTCTCTGTAAACGGGGCAAGGGGGGGGGGGGGCGTGAGACCGGGCAGCTTCCAGCGTCTCGATACGGTGGCTAGACACCGGGCAACATCCGGGCGTCTCTGCAACGGAGCGGCAGGCCTAGAGACCGGGCAACTTCCTGGCGTCTCGATATGGCGGCTAGAGACCGGGCAACATCCGGGCGTCTCTGTAAACGGGGCAAGGGGGGGGGGGGGGGCGTTGAGACCGGGCAACTTCCAGCGTCTCGATACGGCGGCTAGAGACCGGGCAGCATCCGGGCGTCTCTGTAAACGGGGCGGCAGGCCTAGAGACCGGGCATCATCCTGGCGTCTCCGTAATGGCACAATGGGTGGCGATCGTTTGATCGGCGGTTACCGGCTTTGTTTTCCTATTAACGCGTCACTGGGCAACATCCAGATATGCGCTGTTAGGGAGGGGGATCCGTAGCCCCACTCGAACTGCCTGTTTTGCGTCGCGGCGAGGCTTATGTCCCGATGTCCGGAATATCTTAGCAGCGAGAAATCGACGCGATCTAGCGGCGCGGTGGGGAGTTAGCGTCATCGCGCTGACTCGTCGCGAGCCTGGTGTGCCTCGGCCCGGGTCGGCGTGGTTCGGACGCGGTCGGCCGGGCATTTGGCGTCTCACTCACTCCCGGTCGGATTACCGCGCGCTCGATTCCTCACGTGCTGGGACGCTACGTCACAGAACTTAAGACTTTACGCGACGCGTCTCTACGGTTCTTTCTCGCAACAAGGCACACACAATAGTGAGAATATGGCCGACTTCCGCTCGCGCTTCTTCTCGATTCTCCAAGAGCAGCGTCGATGCTCTCTGATTGGTTGATAGATTCGCGTGGTAAGCGGTGATTGGCTGAGCGTTCGATGGTGAGTATCGATCGATCGATGATGATCGATCGTCGATCAGCCGCTCGTTCCGCTGCCCAGTAGGTGCTGCCGTGAGAGTGAGTGTGGTGGCGTGAGGAACTATACCATTTCCAAACAGATATATAGATGCGAAGAGTTCGCTAGGCTGCCTGTTCATTCAAGGCAGAGCGAGGCTGTAAAAAGACAGTTATATATTAACTGTTTGAAAAAAGGGCATTATGCCAGGGATTGCAAAGGTTCAAAGTGCAGGCAGTTTTCAAGACAGCACAATACTTTACTGCATTAAGATAGGGGCACTTACTCTAGCGGTAAGACAGAAGAGAGTAAAGCACCAGAGAGTGAAACTATAGCCAAACCAGAACAGGAGGACCCGAAGACAGTTTCTATGGCTACTGTGCACTGCTCGCAAAAACAAGACGAGTTAAACAGACGGTGGGCATACAGTGAACCGTCATCCGAAGACACAGCATACATAACGCATGCTCGAGCAGGTGAATCCCAGCTAGTTTTATCCACAGCACAAGTGTACATATTCGACAGTCAAGAAAATCCCAGAAGATGTAGGGTATTGCTGGACCCAGAGTCTCAATCCAATCTCATTACGAAGTCATTCGCCAATAAGTTAAATTTACCAAGTAAGAGGGCGGACATTCCTGTAATGGGTATAAATCAAGGCAGGTCCTATGTTAGGGAATTAGTTAGAGTAAAATTAAAATCTATCGTTAACAACTATCAAGCACCAATAGAGTGCCTAGTACTTGAAACTATTACACAGCCATTTCCACAGATACAACTCAATGTCATGTGCTCCGTACCTAGCCATGCGTTGCTTGAGACAGCTAGCCATGGCAGAAAGTTCGAGAATGCCTCGCGCTTCTAAGGCTTTACTAGAGAACTGCTATATGGATGACATACAGACTGGATGTGAGACCTTCACCGAGGCAGTTGAGCTACAGCAACAACTTTACAAGCTGCTGGCCAAAGGAAGGTTTCCTCTCAGAAAGTGGAGATGTAACAGGGCAGAGGTGTTGAAGCATCTAGCCGAGGAGAATCGTACCGAGGACTTAATGATCTTAGATTCAGGGGAACCGTTAAAGACACTGGGGTTGCTGTGGAACGCAGCGGAAGATAATTTGCAATACTCTGTGTTTGGGATTGGTCGCAGTGATGCGACCAATTTCCATCTGCACGCTGTGGCGAGGACGCGCGGTAAATTCAAACATGCGTTGTTGTCGCCGTGGCAACTGAGTGATCGCGGAGACGGCCTGATGCGAGCCATCTCTTGATTGACACCTGGACTAATTACTCCCACCTTAATTTGCATAGTAACACGCGATGTTACGTGGTCTTCTCGGATTGGCCAGGTGTCCTCGATCTCGAGCCGGTGCATTGACTCGTGCCGTCTCTGCGACCACTCTCCCTCTCTTCTCAGTGAAACGCGGAACCGTCAACATCGTGACGTTACGCGTAGTTAATCACAAAGAGCAATAGGCGCTCCGATATTCAATCCAAACTCTCTTGGAATCTTCTAATTCCATTCCGCGTACTTGCGTGGTAGTACTTTTTGTAAAATTTAAGTGTGCGTTAAAGTAATTGTAAACGTCCCATAAACGTGCTCGTTTATTGACTCCATTAAACGTACAATTTGAACCGCGATACATAAACATAACGTTCGTTTAACCGCGTAAAATAAAACTACAGTGCGTGGTAAGGCAAGACGTAGGATCTCCTCGTTCTTGCTCGAACATCTGTAAACATGGAAGAAGGGATCAAACCTACCAAAAGGAACATATTGTCTCAAATAGCTGGAATATACGACCCGCTAGGCCTCCTCGGTCCGATTATGATGAACGCAAAAATAATAATGCAGGAGTTGTGGAAGTTGCAGCTATCCTGGGATGGGTCGATACTTCAGTCACTTTATGCGATATGGTGCCAATACTATAGTTCTCTGCCAAGAATCAAGATCAAGACCCCCAGAAATGTAAACCCGAGAAATACTAGCGGAAGAGTAGACCTGCACGGTTTCAGTGACGCCTCGGAAAAGGGTTACGGTGCCTGCGTCTACTGTACCTACACGGACACAGGAGGAGAGACTGCAGCACATATTCTTTGCTTCAAGGCTAGGGTGGCCCCCTTAAAGTCCATGTCGCTACCTAGATTGGAACTTAGCGGTGCATTGATCCTAGCGCGGCTCATATCCGTGATCTGGAAGGCATTGGGTGATATAGTAAGAAATACTTATCTGTGGAGTGATTCCACGCTTGTTTTTTGCTGGGTTGGGACACAGCCTCACACTTTGAAAACGTTCGTTGCTAACAGAGTAGCAGAGATTCAAGAACTTACTCCGAAGATTCCATGGTTATACGTACCCTCCTCTGAAAATCCGGCTGATATGCTGTCGAGAGGAACGCCAGTAAACTCGCTAATTGGAAATAAGCTTTGGTGGTCAGCTCCATGGCTGATAACTTCGAATAAATGGCCTGAACAACCAGTAGGTCGTAAGCCAGAAATTCTAGAGCAAAAGATTAATACGATGGTCGTGACGTATTCACCTTCGGACATTTTACGTAAATTCTCACAATACTTTAAACTTCAACGTGTCATAGCGTACTGCTTTAGCTTCTTAAATAATGCCAAAGGAAACCGCAAGAGCAGATCGTTAGCAAAGGAAGAACTTCAGAACGCGAATATTGCCATACTGCGTATGATACAGAAAGAGAGATTCCAATTAGACCTCAGTGTCGTCAAGAGCTTAGTAGTAAAAGTACTCTAATTACCTTGAACCCATTTTTAGACGACGATGGACTCATACGTGTCGGAGGCCGATTGAAACATGCAAACATACCAGAAACCCAGCGGCATCCCATTGTCTTACCGTCGAAGCACAGTATATCCACCTTAATTATGCAACAGGAACATCGTCGGTTGTTGTATTGTGGTCCGGAACTCTTATTGCACTCCATAAGACAGCAATATTGCCAGGAAAGTGACAAGAAACTGCTTACAATGTTTTCGGTATCAACCCACTCCAATGAAGACTATAATGGCAGATATGCCTAAATCAAGACTGGAGGAACTCAGCAGGCCCTTTGACCGATGCGGAATGGATTATGCTGGACCGTTTACGATTAGGGAAAGCAAAAGAAGAGTGCCTACGACTAAAGCATACGTCGCTGTATTCGTCTGTTTTGCGACCAAGGCTCTGCATCTGGAACTTGTAACCAGCCTAACTTCCGAAGCGTTTTTGGCTGCTTTGAGAACGTTTGTCTCTAGACGAGGAACTCCACCTCACATATATTCGGATAATGCAACCAATTTCGTGGGTGCCAACCGTGAGGTCAAGTAGCTCTATGGGTTCTTGACGGAACAAAAGGAGGGGATTGCTCAAAAGTTAGCGATGCAAGATATAACTTGGCACTTCATACCACCACGTTCACCGCATTGCAGGGCTTATGGGAAGCGGCCGTAAAGAGTGTGAAAAGACACATAGGCATCGCAATGAGAGATTTGATTTACACATACGAAGAGTACAATACATTGTTGATAGAAATAGAAGGTATTTTACACTCATGTCCTCTTACCCCAATATCCTCGGATCCTAATGATATGACAGCTTTGACCCCTGCCCACTTCCTTACTGGAGACTCACTACTTCAACCTGCACAGAAAACAAATTCTGATGTTCCTGATAATCGTCTGTCACGTTGGCAGCATTTACAGAAAATTCGCGCTCATTTCCGGAAGCGTTGGCGACAGCAGTACTTAAATCAACTACAATCCAGGACCAGATGGTCGAAAGGGGACACAAATCTAAAGATTGGGTCTTTGGTTCTGATGATCGATGACAACTCACCTCCTCTTCACTGGCCGATGTGTCGAGTTCTGCAGGTCCATCCAGGGGAAGACAACGTAGCAAGGGTTGCTACAGTAAAAACATCTTCAGGCACATTCAAACGAACCATAAGAAAACTGTGCCCCATTCCTAATAAACTTTGAGAAAAAATGAAAAACTCCTTTCAGTACTAAGAATTCTGTATTAAATGTTTTATTAATTATACTTACCTAATGTTAAGCGGTACCTATATTAGGTTCAATGCCAAAATCACTTGCGGTTTGTTAAAAAATACTTACTTTAGTTTAAAACGTTCTATTACTTTCACTTCAAGTGTAACTTATCATTTACTATTATGTTATTGAAAGTGTCCTTTCAAGGCGGGCGGGATGTCAGAGAATGCAAACCTTTTTTGATTTGTTTTTGGCGCCAATTACATAGCGTTAGTGTGGTAGATGGCGCGCATGATGACGAGCTATGTAATCTTAGAGCGACCACGCCAAGCGTCTCGCGATAGTGTGTATTATTGTAATGGAAGAAAATGAATAAAGTTTTTGTTAATTCACCATTCTAAGTTTACGAGAAAAAAGGATTTCAAACGGTCAATCAACCATAGACAATTTGACCAACTTAGCCTTGAACGCAGATGAAGCCTTCAGCAACAAAAAACACCTTCTAGCTGCATTTTTCGATGTCAGCAGCGCATTTGACAATGTCAATATAAATATTCTTCTACAACAATTAGCAACTATTGGATGCCCCACTAACACGATTGAATTTATCAAATATGTAACTTTCGAAAGACTAATATATGCTGATGCCACAGGTGATCAGCCCAGAAAAGTATCCAAAGGCGTTCCCCAAGGTGGGGTACTTACAAGGAAAGTTTGGCAACCCGTAAAATTAGAAAATTATGAAACTCGGTGTGCAAGTAGAGTAGTTCATCCGTAACGCAACCCTATTTTTCGTTGGTGCCATAATGCAATCTTTGGGGGTGAAATCACCCCTTGAAAAAAATGCAGAATTTTCTTTTCCGTGGAATATCTCGGGAAGGGTGAGAGATATCGAAAAAAAGTTTAAACAAAAATTGCATCCTTTTTTATATCTACAAAACCGCGTAAAAATAATTTTCGAAAAAAACATATTTTTCAAGTTACCCCCACCACCAACTGGGTATTTTGTAAATATACGCTGAAATACCTCTGGATAATCTCTTTTCATACATATAAATAGTATATGCGTTATATTTTTTTGCAAACAAATACAACCTCTATTACCGAATTTTAAGCCCATTTTAGCAGTTGCCATTAATAAAATGGTTTCTTAAACCCATATTTTAATTATTAGTTATATAAAGTTTAGACAGCTTTCAATTATTTAAGCAAGGCAGTAGGTACCTAAAATTGTATCCAAGCAAAAACTCATCAATGAGCTAATCAATGACGTGCATGAATCATTATGATATCAGCACATTCGTACATGCATTACTTCAAGTGTAATCGTATTAGGTTATTTTGGAAATCGCACGATAAATAAATAATGTGCAAAGATTTGCAATGACTTTGCAAAACATATATTTTATCATTAAAATGACGCAGAATCAAATTGATGCCGATAATCTTGCCGAACTTTCCGATTTGCATAATGCATATATACAGGGTGTCCCATCTAAGACTGGACAGCGGGATATCTCCGAACGTATTGGAGATAAAAAAATGAAAAAAATATAGCATCGCATGGTTCGAAGGGGCTGATCTATTAGCGCGAACGAATTTTTTTTTCGATTATTATTTTAAAAGATACGATGGTCAAGTTCTGTTTTTCAAATGGAACTATTTTTTCTGAACACCTGAGTTGATAGTGTGTTCCAAGACAAATTCAATGAGCATTAATGTATACACTTGATTTCCACTGGTTTTTGAGATATTGCGCTTGCAAATTCACTGATTTTCCCTGGAAAAAAGCCTGCTGAAATAGCAAGGACCGGTGACGGTCATACTGGCGCCACGGGTGGCACTGCCCGTTGAAACTGATACTTACCTGCCAAAGGTCGACGCCGAGACTGGCAGGCCCAAAGGCTGGACAATTCTTTTCCGCCAGAAATGCTACTTAGGTATGTACATCTGCGGTATCGAGCAGCGCACCGTTACTTTTATTTCGCACTTACTTCTACGCTTGGATGGCCGGTTCATTTTGGAGGGATGCAAGCTCGATTGGTTAGGTTAGGAGGTGTGAAAGTTGCTAGACTAAATTTCAACTATAGGGAACAGATTGTATTAGAACCAATCGGATTTGCATCCCTCACAAACGGCTGCTCTCTTGAAGAGACCCTCTTCACAGCAATACCTCCTCCCCAATGCCCACCTTCTCTCGCATGGAATACGTCAACGCATGCTTTTCTTTTAATATTGAAGATCGTGTTTATACTCGAGAGGACTACGCGTCGACAGCGGGCTACCCCTTTTCTTCCTGTGTCTCTCCACGAGGAGTATCAACGGTGGATTGTAGGAGCGTAGATGTCGGGATGCTAGTTATTGAATTCAGGAGACGATAGAAACACTTTATTACAAAACACACATGTGCTATAATAAATGATCGAACTTGCGCCCCACTTCGCGCAGACCGATTACAGGGTGATTGGCTCGGTACGCCTAATCCGCCTCGCAACCGTGACGAGGTCAAGCCAAAAGGTATGAATCCGGGGTCCTTTTTTCGAAGGAAGCCATAAAATTCGATGGGCACTGCGGGGTGTTGTCGTCCCAGCCACGCGATGAAACGCAGAATTACCCTGTTTCTATTTCAGAAATAAAATAATTCTTTATTCTTTATCGTATGGATATGGAAGTGTCGCCGATGAATTCCTTGTGGTTTTCCGATGAAAATCATGCCAAATGTCGCGTAAATCAGACTACTTTTACATAAGGAATACAAATAGCTTGTGTCAAAGTAGTCCGATTTGCATGATATTTCATATGATTTTCATCAGAAAAACACAAGGAATCCATTGGCGTCACTTCCATATCCATGCGATAAAGAGTAAAGAATTATTTTATTTCTGAAACAGAAACAGGGTAGTTCTGCATTTACGCCCCTCACCACGTGGGCAGGGACAACACCCCGCAGTGCCCATCGAATTTTATGGCTTTTTTCGGAAAAAGGTATGCATCCTTGGCCGAACGTAGCGAGTGGAGGTCGACCCCCGCAGTCGAGGGGTGACATCTGTTTCAGAAATAAAAAAATTCTTTATTCTTTATCGTATCGAAGGAGAAGTGACGCCGATGTATTCCTGGCGTTCCGTCGATTAAAATCATACCAAACATCATACGGGGACAGCATCACCTATGCAATGGAAGATTGCGTTAGTAATTATTTGCAAGTGCGCATCTATTTCCTCTAATGTGAGGTTATTATTAGACGGTATGTGGTTTACATATGATTCCGAGAACTTTCGTGTAAACCTACTCCATTTCGTGGCTTTAAAGTTATACATATATTTTAATGATGCCTGGTTAGTTACAAGTAAGGAGTTCTTACAAGCCTCAAAGACCAGAGACAATGCTATGTGGTCACTGTCATATGGGAGTGTCCTCACTCTACGACTCAAGTCATTAAGCCAATTCAGCCGGGAGTCAGCTGAACAAATATCCAGAAACGTCTGTGCCGGTATAAAAATAGGGAAGGCCGGGACCATTATTCTCAATTTATAATTTATATCTTGTTCAACTTCCGCATATATTAGGGCCCTTTACATGGACGGTACGGCGCGCGGTCCGGAACGCGATCCGGCGCTGGCCCGCAAAAGTACGTGAAGCCGGATCGCGGCAGTCCTTCACGCAGGCCAAGAGATCGTACCCGTCACTACTTAGAGACAGCCAGTTTGGGCTCCCATTTCTACGTCGACTCCACATGCTTTTTACACGATCCACCGCAGTGGTGTATTGTGTACTACCTGTTCGATGTATATTATCGATCTGCGAAACGATCGGCAAGACACGATCGCGATTTACGTTCGCCAAAAGTATCTCAAATTCCTCGATATACCTGGCTTATATAAGAATATCATAAAATCGGTTACTGTAGGGTACACTGAAACATCTGTTTTTAGGAAGCTACATTTGGTTGACCTGAAGGTGCTATAAATTGTGGAAATGGTTTATGACTCAGTTATAACGACTGTAAAATTTTACAAAGGTACATTAAAAAATGTCCAAATGTTTCCCCGACAATGCGATGACAAATGAAATTGCAGTTAACACATTCCCTGTTGTGACGATCATAATTATTACTATTAACGGCAATAATTACCATGTCATTGCTTGTTTTAATATAAAAACTATTATTGATGGACGATAAATACACTTAAGATAAATGATGAAGCGATGTAATGTGCAAGATGTTTTGACGAAAGGGGGTATTCTTCTGATTGCTCGTGATGCAGGTAAAATTTTTCACTCACGCTCTTGCGTGGCTCGGCAGAAAGCAACACAGTCCTGCCCGCGCGCCAGAAAACACCACGGTCCTGCCCGCGCTTCAACCTCGGTTTCAGAAGAGTTTACATAAGAGACAGAAAAGGTAGTTGGAAAAGGAAAACGACACTTGAAACCAAGGGCCCGGCACGCGCTTCAGGATTTCCGACAGTGCAGAAATCCTGGAGCGCGTGCCGAGCCTGGCAGCCAAGACTCCAGAAGTAACGCCGTCGATAAGCCGGGCCTCGATGATGGGTTCGAGGACTTCGACCCTCGAGACCAGGGGGGCCATACAATTACCCCCTAAGCCGTGACGAATCGAAAATTCTATATTTCTCGCCGGATCTTGGCGAAAGTGATGTGAATCGTTTCCTTATGTTTTCCGATAAAAATGGCCCAAAAACGACACAAATCGGATTGTAATTAAGGAATCTTCATAATAAATTGATTTCCATAACTTCGTTAAAAATAGTTCGATTTATATGAAAGTTGGTAGGCATAATTTTCATTTGAAAAACACTACCAGGTAACGGTAATAATTAACGGTAACAACTAAGAGTAACAATTAACATATAGTACAATTAATAATTGTAATAAATTAACAGTAAAAATGGAAAACAGTAAAAATGCGTGCGCGGTACGCGATGTCTGAGAGCCGGTTCGAGACCAAGTGTCCGCTGCGTGAATTTTCGCCAGTTACAAAGGAAAGACTAGACAAAGTTAGAGATAGCGAATAAAAGAAGATAGAAGATAAATGAAATAGGAAAAATGGAGAAAAAACAGAGAGGGTGAAGAGAAAGCGTGGGATAAGAAAACTGTCCTCCGGTTCGTAAAGGCCTGGTCGCCAAATGTTCCTGACGGTGATCAGGCCTGTACGTACCCTTAAAATTAAGTAGGTAGACGGAAGGAGAAACTGCAGAAAGAGGTAGGTACATACAAAGGAGTAAAAATGGAAGTTAGAAATAGCTGCAGAACCGAAAAAAGAAATATGGCAAAGACGTAGTTTAGTATGAAAGTTGATTTTTATGTAAGTATCCATCACTCTATTCTGATAGCTAATGGACAAAGTATGTAACCATGCAAACGGACTTGCGTTTCCGGTGGAGTGGGAGATAGATGTGTAAAAGGTGCGTGGAGTTTGCTGGTGTTTGAATAGAGTGGTAGAAGTGAGAGAAAGGGACGGTGAGAAGTGGAGAAAGGGTGGTGTTGGGGAGGAAGGGAAGAGGGTGAAGGAAAAGGGTGAGCGGTGATGGGTCTAGAGGTATTAAAGGGAAAGAGGAAGAGTTGGAGGTTAGGCCGGCGCGACAAGCATGGTGTAAAGCGGGAACAGAGGCAGTAGGCAGGTGGCGCGCTCTGTGGGAGAGAGCAGGAGGTAGGGCAGGTGATAGAAAGGAGGGAAATTTAAACGGACCGACGGCGAAGCGTAAGGAATTCAGGAAAAAGGATTGGGGGTAAGAAGAAAAAGGCAATATTAAGATAGGGAAGAGGTGCAAGGGAATAAAGGAAAGTAAAGGGGTAAGAGGGTAAATGGCTGGGGGAAAGGAAAAGGGGGAGAGGGAAGGAGGAAGGAGGAAGGAAGAGGTAGGGAAGTTGGGGAAAGGGTACAGAAGGTGGAAAGAGGAAGGAAGGATAGTGAGAGTAGTGTAGGGAGTGTGGGTAGTTTGGATAGTATAGGGGGTAAAAGGAGGAAGAAGAGGAGGGGACGGATAAACAAATGAAGGAGTTCAAAAGCGAGTGTGAAAATGGTGAGATCACCGGTGGGGGGGGGGGGGGGAGAAAAGAAGAAAAGGTAAGGAAAGAGGAAGGGACAGGAGGTTTAGAAGGAATGATGAGGGAAATGATGCGGGAGATGAGGGAAATGAGGGAGGAAATGAGGGTGGAAAGGGAGGAGAGAAAAAGGGTGTAGGAGGAAATGAGGAGGGAGAGGGAGGGAAGAGGAAATATGGAGAAAGGATAGAAGAAGGTGGGAGGAGGAGATGAAAGAAGAGAAGGCAAGGAGAGAAGGTATGGAGAAAAAGATTGTAGAAAGGGACAGGAGGATAGTAGAGGTGATTGGGAAGGTGGAGGGCTGGGAAATGGAAAAAAGGAATGGGGGCTAAAGAAGTGGCGGTGGAAGAGGTAGGGGATGAATGGAGAATGAGAGTGAGAAGAATGGAGTCAAAACAGGATAAAAAGGAAAGAGAGGAAAGAAGAAATAATGTGGTGATAAGGGGAATAGAAATAGAGGGAAAGGAGGTGAAGGAGGAAGTGAAGAATGGGAAAGAATGGGGGTGGCGGAGGTGGGGATAAGGGAAGCGGTGAGGATAGGTAAAACGGAGAAAGAGGGGTATGGTATGGTGCTGGTAAAGCTGGGGGGGGATGATAAGAGGAAGGTAATGGAGGCGAAGAAAATGTTGAGGGGCAGGAGGGAAAGAAGAGTGCGATGTGATAGTGTGTAGTGAAACATGGCTGGAGGAGAGGGAATGGGAGTGGGTAGAGATAAAGCTACCCAGGGTGTATGTGTGGGAACGGCAGTGGGCCAGGAGGGACAATAAAATGGGGAGAGCAATTGGAGGAATGTTAATGGAGGTGAGAAAGGGATTGGGAATGAGAGGGAGGGGGAAGAGTGGAAGTAGAGGGGTTGATGACGAAAGAAGTGAGAATGGGGAGGGAGTGGTCGAGGATAGTAGGGGTGTACGTGAACAAGGATCTGGATAAGAAGTTGGAGGAGCTGAGGTAATGGACGGAGGAGAGGGAAGAAGGAGTGCCATTTGTAATAGGGGGGATTTTAATGCGAGGACAGGAGAGGAGGGAGGGGGGTTGGGAGGAGGGTGAAGAGGAGGGAGGTGGGGAGAAGAGCAGGAGATCAAAAGATAGGGAGGTAAATGGGGAAGGACGTAAACTATGCAAATATTTGGAGGAAAGGGGTTGGAGGATATTAAATGGAAGCGTGGAGGGGGACGAAGAGGGGAATGGACATTCACCGGGGGAAGGGGAAGCTCGGTGATAGACTATGTAATAGGGAATGAAGGTACAAGAGAGAAGGTGGAAAGGTTGGAGGTAGGGGACAGAGTAGAGTGAGATCATCACCCTGTGGTAATATGGATAGAGGGGGGAGGTATTGGGAAAAAGGGGCAGGGTACGGTGGGGAGAGGGGAATTTGTACAGTGAAGAGTAGAATGAAGTTTATAAAGAGTTTTAGGAAAAGGGAGGAGAAGGGGCGGGGAGTAGAGGAGCAGTGGGGGGAGCTGAGGGGAAGAATAAAAGAGGCAGTGGGTGGGATGGGGAAGGGTGAAAGAAAGAGGGGGTGGTGGGATGAGGAGTGCAAACAGGAGAAAGGGAAGGTAAGACGAGAGCTGAGGAGGTGGAGAAGAGAGGGAGGGGAGGGGAGTGTGTACAAGGCAAGGAAGAGAAAATATGGGAAGCTATGTGAGGAAAAAAGGAAAAAGGAGGTGGAGAGGTGGGAAAAGGAGGTGGAAGGGGTAAGAACGGAGGAGGGGCAGGTTTGGAAGGTAGTGAATAGGAGGAGGAAAAAGAAAAGAAGGATAAACGAGAGGATAGACATAAGGGATTGGGATGAGCATTTTAGAGGGGTGCTGGGAGGAGTGGAGTAGAGAGTAAGAATGGGGAGGGGGAAGAGGGAGGGTGGTTTGAAGAGGAGGAGATAGGGCGGGAGGAATTGAAAAGGGTAGTGATGAATTTAAAGGTTGGGAAGGCAGGGAGTGGTGATGGTATACAAAACGAGGTTTGGAAATATGGAGGAGCGGAGGTGGAAGAGTGGTTATGGGTACTGTGCAACAGGGTTTGGAAGGGAGAGGGGTGGCCGGAGGATTGGAGGGAGGGGATAGTGGTGCCCGTGTTAAAAAAAGGGGGCGGGAGAAAAGGTGGAGGACTATAGGGGGGTAACGTTGACGCAGGCGGCGTATAAGGTATATGCCTCTGTGTTGGCGGAAAGGTTAAGGAAGGAGGTGGAGGGGAAGGGACTACTGCCACCGAATCAAACGGAGTTTAGAAGGGGGCTAGGATGCACAGATAATATTTATGTGTTGCATTATCTAGTGAATAGGCAGGTGGTGAGGAAGGGCAGGAGGATGGTAGTATTGTTTATGGACATGAAGGCTGCGTTTGACTCGGTGGACAGGGGGGTATTGTTGGAGGCGATGAGGAAGATGGGTGTGAGGGAAGGGCTGGTGGAGAGGTGCGGGGAAGTACTGATGGAGACGATGTGCAGGGTGAGGGCGGGTGAGGAGGAAGGGAAGAGGTTTTGGACTGCAAGGGGGGTGAGACAGGGATGCCCTTTAAGCCCAAGTCCCTTTACCCTGCTCATTGCGGATATGGATGAGGAACTGGAGAAGGGAGGGTCGGGGGGGGGGGGGGACTGAAGCTTGGGGGAAGAAATGTGTACACGCTAGCGTATGCAGATGACGTGGCTGAGGATGAGGAGGGGATGAGGGGGATGATTGCAAAGTTGGAGAAGTACGTGGAGGGGAAGGGACTACAGGTGAATGTAGGAGAAACAAAAGTGATGAGGTGTAGGATGGGGGGGGGGGGGGAAGATGGAAGAAAGTGGCTTGGAGGTGGAAGGGGAAGGAGCTGGAGAAGGTGAAATGCTTTAGGTATTTAGGTTATACTGTGATGGGGAATGGGGGACAGGAGAAGCACGTAGAGGAGAGGTTGAGGAAGGGGGCTGCAGTAATGGGCAAGGTGTGGGGGATTGGTAAAAGAATGTTTGGAAAGGATTGGGGCAGAAGTGTGTGGCTATTTGATAAACTAGTGTGTACGGTGGTGGGATATGGGGTGGAGATTTGGGGATAGAAGGAGAGGGAGAGAGTGGAAGGGTTGCAAGATAGGTTCCTGAGATGGGTATTAGGGGTGGATAGGAGCACACTGGGGTATATTGTGAGGGAGGAACTACAAAGGGAGAAGTTGAAGGGAAGGGCGGGCCTGAGAGCGTGGGGGTACGAAAGGAAATTGGAAGAGGGAAAGGGAGGGGAGCTGGCTAGGGAGTGTTGGGAGGAGATGAAGGCGAGGTATAAGAGGGGAAGGGTGCTAGAGGGATGGGAACGGGAAAGGGAGCAGTTCTTTAAGGATAGAGGTTGGGAGGTGGATGAGGTGGAAAGATGGAGAGAAAGTGGGGTGTTAAGGGGGGAAGATTTAGTAGCCAGGGAAAAAAGGTTGCATGAGGAAGAGAGATGGAAAAAGATTAGAGAGTCGAGGTACAATAGTTAGTATGGGAGGATTAAGGGGTTGGGGGTGCCGGAGTACTTAGTGATAGGGTAGGGGGAAAGCAGATGGCAGAGGTTGGCGAGGTTCAGGCTGGGTAACGGAACGAGAGGGGGAAGATACTGGGAAGAAGAGGACAAAAGGAAGTGTAGGAGATGTGGGTGGAGAGAGGAGACGTGGGAACACATATGGGAGGATTGTATGGGCTGGGGGGGGGAGCGAGGGGATGGCAGGAGATGGCAAGCGAGGTGTTAGGTGAGGGAGGGGAGGGAGAGGGGTGGTTGAGGAAAATAGAGGATAGGCGAGAAGGGAGATGGTGGGAGGAGAGCAATGGAAGGATGAGTGAGGAGATTGGAGAGAATGGTGAGTCGAGCGGAAGCGGGGGTCCGGGAGGGGGAGAGGGGAGAAGCGAGCAAGCGGGCGTGCGGTGTAAGCGTAAATTAGTGTAAGAAATAGGTTAAGTTACTTGTTAGTTGTTAGTTGTTAAGGTCATGTAAGGGTAGAGGATGTGGATAATTGTAACCCTGAGGGGATAAATAAAGAATTATATATATGTAACCATGCAAACAAATATGTCATATTCATGTTACTTACAAAAAACGACCTGAAGTTGACCTTTCATAGTCGAACGGGAATCGTGCTAATTTTCAAACCATAATGTCGATATTTTTCAAAATTTCTGTAGATATGTATAATTTTGTATCTCATATATACTACTATAATACTTTTGAAAAACACGTCACTGTTTAGGATTCATAACGAAAGCTCCACGTTGTTTCAAGCTGTAGATACATAGTACTATTTCAAAGCAGATAGCATCTACTAACAGCTCTGTAAAGATAGGCTATTATTTTTGTATACTTTCTATTTTGTATTAAAAATTAAACAAATTTATAGGCATAATTTCATATCATGTAAATGGTTCGCACTTATTTACTAATAGTTATATAACATCCCTCTTTGTGCGGCCGTTACATTGCCACATACTCTTGGTTCGAGGTTTCCATTTGGGAAAAATTATGATGCTTACAAACAAAAATGTCACCAAACATTTCGGACATTTTTTAATGTACCCTTGTAAAATTTTACAATTTTATCGTTTCGCAGATCGATGATATACATCGAACAGGTAGTACACAATACACCACTGCGGTGGATCGTGTAAAAAGCATGTGGAGTCGACGTAGAATTGGGAGCCCGAACTCGCTGTCTCTAAGTAGTGACGGGTACGACCTCTTGGCCTGCGTGAAGGACCGCCGCGATCCGGCTTCACGTACTTTTGCGGGCCAGCGCCGGATCGCGCACCGGACCGTCCGTGTAAAGGGCCCTATTTGCCCCGGTGATTATCTGTCCGGTCGCCCCATGCTTTGCGTCTGGCATTGAGGTCACCGACCATTATTTAATAACTATTATTATCGCTTAACCTAAGTTTTTTGAATAAGTCGTTGACTTCATCAATGAATAACCTCCTATTGTCATTTCTTGCATATATACTAACTAGGTACAATTTCTTATTGCCACTCATGTTTACTTTGGCGATGGCATACTCCAGGATTTCATTCAAGGATGAAGATGGATAATCTGCTTCCTCGAATGTCAGTCCCTTTCTAATCACGATCGCTGTTCCTCCCCCCTGAATTGAGTTTGGCCGATCCCTTCTAATAAGCTCATAATCTTTAAAGGACAGCACGTGCGTGCTATTTAGTTTAGTTTCTGATAAGAATACTACGTCCTGTCTATGTACGTTAAGGAATTGTGGCCACGGATCTTCTTGGGTATAGATGCTATGTATCTGGATTACTAAATACGTTAAAAATTTTAAATCAAAATATCTCGAAAACGAAGGCCCACCATGCGGAAAGCCGAAATGGTATTTTCATACTACATGAGTACTACGACCCCCATATATTGTCGTTCCAAAAGCGATGTCCACTACCGCGTGGTCCCCTTGTCAGTCGATTTTGGCTGCTCTAACACAAATGTACAGTGGAGACTGGTCCAATTTCGCATGATTAGTAAATATGGTCTACGTCTAGGACAGAACCGTATTATACGGTGTGCCTTTGATATGAGTTAGACGTCTCCTCCATCACCATGTATCCCGTTCTTCTCCAGTCCACCCCCAGCGACCACCTTATATATCTTTCCTGGATCCTCTCCACCTCCTCTCTCTCCTTCCACCCCCATACCTCCGCCCCATATCCCACCACCGTACCAACGCGTCGGATAACCACATCCTCTTTCCCCAGCCCTCCCCAAATTTCCTTTTCCCAATTCTCCAGACCTGCCGCACCACCCCCGCCTTTCTTATCCTGTCCCTGATGTGCGCCTTCTGTCCCCCGTTCCACCTACAATCCACCTTTCTTTCCTTCCTTCCCCCCTTCCTGAACCTTACTACTTTCGACTTCTTCGCGTTTATCTCCAGATTCTTTCTCTCCAAGTACCTTTCCAACCGGACTATGTAGTGTATATTATTCTTCTATAAAACATAAAACTATTTAAGTAACTTCACTTTAGTTTACAAGAGCCTTAGATCATATTCCTAGGCCTATGCGACTGTATTAGAGGGCACAATCGAATGAGTCTGCTGTACAACTTAATTTGACATAAGGAATCACGTCCTTTCCGATTGTGCCATGATTTTATCCCCGTTGCGTATATGTCTTTATGCATCTCCTACGCCCAGATCTTGATAAATGTGTTTGCACTTAATGGATTGTATTGGTCTTTTCTTAAATTTCTGAAGTGCAACACTAATCTGATGCGTGTATCAGTTGCTCTTATGTATGTATATAACGTTGTACATATGTAAAGGGTGTTTATAAATATGTATGACAATATTTTAGGATCGGTTCTTCTCATCAAGATAATAAGAAAAGTCGGTGTATGCATACAGGGTGTCCCAGAATTGATATACATCCCGGAGCATGCAATATCCTGATGGAAAAAAATATCGAAAAGTCCTTAACCGTTTTGGGATCCGGGGTTTCATTACCGAGATATTAAGAAAAATCCCGACCAATCAGAGCGCGAGCCTTCCGCTGGAGTTTCCACGCTAGCGAGGTCGCGCGCCGGGTCGCGCTGCGAATACGAACAAGCAAGGCGGCATGCATCGCAAGAAATTGCGTAAAATGGCAAATGAAAAAGACGTAAGAAAAAAATCTAACCTTTTGCTATGGTTTGTTT
This sequence comes from Andrena minutula, assembly GCA_929113495.1. Taxonomy (NCBI): domain Eukaryota; kingdom Metazoa; phylum Arthropoda; class Insecta; order Hymenoptera; family Andrenidae; genus Andrena; species Andrena minutula. The sequence continues at coordinate 34,425,763 of OV815993.1, forward strand.
GCCATTTAAAGTAAATAATGAATAAAGGATGAATGGGTGAAAAACATGTGAAACTTAGAAGAACGAATACAAAGTTGTTTTTTGTTTGAAAGAATCGAAAATAATAATTATTTGGAGTGAGAGGATAAAGAACGTGTAAATTTCCTTTTTTAATAACGTACAAACGAAAAGGTAATGCAACAGGGAACGAGTGAAAAGTGATCGTAGTTCGTGATTGTGATAAAAATCCGTAGTTCAATAACGGCCAACACTGTTGTTGATAATGAATAAGTCCGTTTAAAAACTGCGAAGAAAAATTTGCGTACGGATAATTTGAAGAGTTTATCGCCCGAAGTAAACCATAGCCTGGGTTAAATTTAAAAAATATTTGTCGCCAATAATGTAATTAAAACTCACACTTTCGGAAATTCACCTGCAGCTTGAAAACATGTGTCGCTAGGTCATCCTGGTCATCGACAGACGCGCCGAATGCACAGATGATCTCAGGTACACGACGCCATCCAAAGTTAAGGGTCGCAACCTCAAGTGCGTGCGGGTCGCACATGTACTGAATTCACTTCACTGTAAGCCTACTAACACTGATCATTTAATTTATTTTTCATAGAACGTGTTGTTTCTACGTTTTAAAATTTAATGGAAATGAATTTTTACTTGGTGTTCGGAGCCGTGGGTATTTCCGAGCAAATTCTCACACTGCAGCACTTGCGTCCCCGTTGTTCGAGGGGTACACCCAGAACATCGCGTAATACTCTTGTGCAGAGAACATTTCTGCGCCGTGATTGCTTTCTGACTGACAAGATTTCTCCCAAACGACTTCTTCTACCCCCAAATAGTTTCTCTCGTTCCATTATAAGTTGACCCCCACCAGGCCAAGAGGCTTCAGATAAAAAGAAGCCAGCACATTTTCGAAACACACGTGCTTCGCAGAAGTGCAACGAACGGGCTATCGTGCTCCTTTACAAAAGTCCGCGTTCCGTTCTTTTAGTGCCAATGTGCCCATTGCTTCGAGGTAGGCAGCAGACACCACGTGTTTCGGTTCGCAAGGGTCCAAAGAGAAGAGAAACAGAAAGTCTTCGAGTTGCTATAAAGAAGAAAATCCTGTTTCTTGTTTCCCTTTTCCGATACCCTGAATTCACGTCTACTGCGAGGCGGAACCAATTAAGCCATAAATTACCCAAAACTGTAGGAAATCGTTGTCTACCCTCATAAACCCCGACCCTAGCGAAATGCTCTGTTCGATCAGCCTAATTAATTTTTGGGAACTAGCAATTAAAAAATATTATTTAACATCAATACGGCTCGTATTACTTCGTCCTACCTTCAAATCAAAGACGGCTTCCTTATCTCTCGAGTATAAACACGCGCTCGAATTTCAAAACAAAAGCACGCGTCGACGTATTCCGTGCGAGAGACAATGGGCTTGAAGTCCGATTGGACGTAATCTAACCAATCAGCCCTGCATTCCTCCCAAACGGCCACTGTTCTGAAGAGGCCCTCTTCATAGCAATATCTCCTCCCCAAGGTCCACCTTCTCTCGCACGGTATACGTCGACGCGTGCTTTTGTTTTGACATTTGAGCGCGTGTTTAGACTCGAGAGATAAGCTGGCCCGATTGGTTAGTTTGGGACCAATCGAACTTCTCTCGCACGGAATATGTCATCGCGTATTGTCTCTGAATTGAGGGACTTGGAGGTCGCGATTGTAAATGTCAGAAAAATTACTACCACATTCGCTGATATGTTTTCTGTAAATTAAGCTTATTTCGAGAGTAACGCAGCTGATATTAACGTCGCAGGAAGCTGTTAAAAACAATGGTGCGCCCCGTCTCAGGTAAAGCAACCGCGCGCGATTACCGACCATACCGCTACCACCCCATATTTCTTCAGTAAGGTAAAAAACAGGGCGACGGAAGAATTGCAGGAGAATTTTACTAACCCACTCTTAGCCAATGACACTGTTTTTTATAATAATCAGATTTGTAAGCTCCAGCTTGTCTTTATCTTGATTATCTCTTGCAAAATGTCATTGCTCAATGGAAACCACGAGAAGGTGGTGGGCTTTTCCATCCGGAGAGGTTAAGAATGGGTCAGGAGGATGGCATGGATAAAAGTCAAATTTGGGGGTAGAATAAGTCGTGTGGGAGAAATCTTGTCAGTCAGAAAGTAATCACGGCGCAGAAATGTTCTCTGCACAAGAGCATTATGCGATGTTCTGGGTGTACCCCTCGAACAACGGGGACGCAAGTGCTGCAGTGTGAGAATTTGCGCGGAAATACCCACGGCTCCGAACACCAAGTAAAAATTCATTTCCATTAAACTTTAAAACGTAGAAACAACACGTTCTATGAAAAATAAATAAAGTGATCAGTGTTAGTAGGCTTACAGTGAAGTGAATTCAGTACATGTGCGACCCGGACGCACTTGACGTTGCGACCCTTAACTTTGGATGGCGTCGTGTACCTGACATCATCTGTGCATTCGGCGCGTCTGTCGATGACCAGGATGACCTAGTGACACATGTTTTCAAGCTGCAGGTGAATTTCCGAAAGTTTGAGTTTTAATTGCATTATTGGCGACAAATATTTTTTAAATTTAACCCAGGCTATGGTTTACTTCCGGCGATAAACTCTTCAAATTATCCGTACGCAAATTTTTTTTCGCAGTTTTTAAACGGACTTATTCATTATCAACAACAGTGTTAGCCGTTATTGAACTACGGATTTTTATTACAATCACGAACTACGATCACTTTTCACTCGTTCCCTGTTGCATTACCTTTTCGTTTGTACGTTATTAAAAAAGGAAATTTACACGTTCTTTATCCTCTCACTCCAAATAATTATTATTTTCGATTCTTCTAAAAAAAAACAACTTTGTATTCGTTCTTCTAAGTTTCACATGATTTTCACCCATTCATCCTTTATTCATTATTTACTTTAAATGGCAAACAAACCATAGCAAAAGGTTAGATTTTTTTCTTACGTCTTTTTCATTTGCCATTTTACGCAATTTCTTGCGATGCATGCCGCCTTGCTTGTTCGTATTCGCAGCGCGACCCGGCGCGCGACCTCGCTAGCGTGGAAACTCCAGCGGAAGGCTCGCGCTCTGATTGGTCGGGATTTTTCTTAATATCTCGGTAATGAAACCCCGGATCCCAAAACGGTTAAGGACTTTTCGATATTTTTTTCCATCAGGATATTGCATGCTCCGGGATGTACATCAATTCTGGGACACCCTATATATCCAATATTGCTTATTGTTAGTTTTCAGTTATAAGCATTGTTATATTTCGTAAAACCTGGATCCGAAACGCCTATTAATCTGGCATTTAACGAAGCCCAGCTTTGTTTCTGCGGATCAATATATTGATTATCATTTCGCCTATAATTATTTAATGGTATGAATTAAAGGGTATGAATGAATATATAGTATAAGTACATACTAAGTAGGCCAACTGACGAACACGCCAGTCTGCCAGTTGCCCTCTAATAGACATTTCTGGCTGGTATTTTACGGAATATAAAAATGCTTATAACTGCAAAACTAAGCATTATCGGACATATGCGTATACCGACTTTTTTATTATCTTGATGAGTAGAACCAACCCTGAAATATTGACCCATATGTTTATACACACCCTATGTACAGTAAGTTTAACACTTTGATTGATGGACGGTGCGGATAAATTCCTCTTGAGGTCGGCCAGGTTTTTCCGGCCGATTGCTTACCATGGTTTATGTTCTGTCCGGCTCTTCCCGCGTTTTGATTACATGTAAATACGAATGAAAATTTTAACTTCTACATATATGAGCCAGTCAGAGTAACAACGGACCAACCCACATTAAAATATTTTTTTCTAATTTTATATGATTAGTAGAGCCTATTGGAATACATTATTGTTACTAATTCAATTTCGAAAAAAAATATGGGTTAGTCCGTTGTTGCTCTGACTACCTCATATATTGTGTATTAAATCTTCATGATGTTCCAGCAATGCGGTTGCGGTTATTTCGATGAAAATGGCTCTAAATACGATCATATTCAGGCTATTGTTGAGTATACATCATTGAAGTTGCTACAAAATATTGTATAATTGAAAATAGCCCAAGTGTAATCGTGTTTGTATAGTGTCAGTTTCATCAACAGAATCTCGCCAATTTATTGGCGACACTATCAGGAAGATTGAATAGAGAATAGAGTAATTAAAATTTTCATTACCAAATGACTCATCGGTTCCCGCTTCAGCACCTCCTGCTGTTTCGCAGTTTCGCTCATTCTATGCAATAAGATACCCGTAATATAGTCGAGTCGAAAAAACTCCCCGCCAATTCGGGATCCAATGTCACCTTCTTTCGAGACAAATCTGTACAAAACGAACTTTGCACTTGGCTCATTTTTATAGTAAACACTCGAGGACTCTCGGACCCTTTAATCCTTTCGATGCTTTCCAGAAATTATCAACATGAATACACCCCAAAACCGTGCACGGAATGTAAATTCCATCGCGAAAAAATACGCCGATGCCATTCAAATTGTGAATATACGTATAAATATATATATTTGTGTCTATAATGAACTTCTAAATGGGACCAGTTTTTACAAAAAGCTGGTATAACTGAAGAAATGGACTAATTATTTTTATGGGAGATTATACCCTAGTAGCATTTCCGGTTGGCCAACGGTAGCCAACAGTTTGGAATTAGTTGGGATATAGTTAGAGTTTTGCCTACAAATTCCCGACATAGGGCCTACGGCAAAAAACTTACGACAGTTTGCCAACGAATATTCAATGTTGGGCCTACAATTATTATGGTTGGTTAATTAACAAAGAGTTACGACAGTTTGCCTACGAATATTCAATGTTGGGCCTATAATTACTATGCGTAGTAATGCCAACCATAGTTGGTTAATTAACAAACAATTTACAACGATGATTAAATGTCGTCTTACAAACGTCAGAAAATTTGCTACATCCAAAAACCTGTTATTATATTCCAAGTTGTGGTTTTTCTTTCCTTATTTATACATACGTAAAGAGGACGTCTGTCTTAAGACAAATGTGAAATCTTAAGGAACGAGTCTAAAGGTCGAATGATAATTTGTAGAATATTTCGTGTCACTGCATAGTTTTTAGAAACACTTAATACTTGTTATGTACCTAAAAATTAGAACTGTTTACAAGTAAGTGTATTGGATCGTTGCAAACAGCGGTTGCTTTCTAAGCGGAAAGTCTGAGTTCAATTCCCCTCCTCAACGCGAATTTTTTTTTTCCTAATCCAGACCTGAAGAAGACGTCTTTACAACGTCTTTTGAAGTTGTTTAAGACGCCTTCTGGAAAGAAACTTTCAATGGGACTTTTACGGTAAGCCCTATAAATAGTTGGGCAAGAGTAGGGAAGCCTACCTTGGCCATCTGTTGTTGGCCCAACCTGAAAAAAGTGCCAAATCTAACTGTTGGCCAACTAAAATTATGTGCGTGGCCCAACTGTATGCCAACAACAAATGCTACTAGGGTATATATTTATATTTTGTCCGGATGCCAACATACGATTCATGTTATCATTGTGAGCTTATTAAAAAAGTAAAGAGGCAAAATAAAACATGTTAAATATATATAATTCACCAAATTAACCTTTTTTCAGTTTGTAGAATTGAAAGGTTCCGTTTTTAAGAAGTTTGACAAAAATAATCTATTCCAACTATCTTGTGCAGACGTAAGAGAACGTTTTCATTTAACGATGCTTCTTCTCGCTGTAAATCTGCAAACAATGAAAGAATATGCATGGAAGTCAGAACGTCTTGCAGTTCTTTTACCAGATTGTATATTGTTGATGTTGGCTGAACTCCTTGTGGATTGGGTATGTAAATAAACTTCTATAATATTCATATATTAGATATTTTTTATCTTCTTTTGGATTAAATTTATTATAGGAATTGTACCATTTTAATGTATTAAAAAGAATTAAAAACTTTATATGTAGTTTTATTATTAAATATCTATGTATAGATCGTTCGGCATAAGCTAGTTAAGAAGTTTATGTCGTAGAAGCTGCGGCCCATTTCGTGACACTCCGCGTCGCAACACGAAACTGTGACACTCCAAAAAAGATTAGAGATAAATTGTTACATCACATACATGTAAATACGATTTGATTACTCCCTGAAATCCGCAAGGGCATGTCAAACCCCATCGTATGGAAGTTTCGAATAGAGATTATTATTATTATTATTATTATTATGAGATGGTAAATGAGAGACACAAAATTGCCTATATTGCCCATAAAAAGAAAGATATGTTGAATAATTTTCTAAGAACCACTTCCTATCGCATTTTGTTCAAATTACTGTGTATGGGTTCGATATGTTCCCTTGTTAGACTTTTTCGAAACCGTGCTTTAAAATCAGAGTTGTCAGACTTGTGTTTGTGGCATATCAAAGCTTAGAACGGTCGTTTGGTTTATTTATGCAGTGAAAGCGCCCGGCAGTTGAGAGCAGTGTTACAGGGAAATACCCCCCCCCCCCCCCCAAGATAATGGTAGATGGAAAATGGATAGATTGGACAGACAGAGCAAAAGGGAGGGCAAACAATAGGCAGGCTCAGGTTTTTCAGTGCAGCCGCGGAGTAGCAATGGCACGAGACAAGAAAACGTTGTGGAATACGGGGATACAGGTAAAATGGTGTTCTGGAAGAATAGTAGGAGTCAAAAGGGAAAGGAGCACAGAAGAAGAAGAGGAAGCAGAGTTGACGGACGAAGAAATAGAAAAGCAAATCCGACTTCTAAAGAGGAGGAAAGCAGCAGGGGAGGACGCCATACCAGGGGAAGCATAGCTGTATAGCGGGGAAAAGACTAGGCAGAGGCTAAAGAAAATTTTGAAAAGCATATGGAAGGGAGAGGTATTCCCAAAAGATTGGAGAAAAGCGGTGATTTTGTCTATACATAAAAAAGGCGATAAGGATAAAGTCGCGAACTATCGGGGAATTTCAATACTTGATTTTACCTACAAGCTGTACGCGGCCATTTTAAATGAGAGGATCAGAAAAGATGTTGAGGAGAAAAACATATTAGCAGAGACACAGACAGGTTTCAGAAAGAACAGAGGAACAATAGATAATATATATGTGTTACAATATGTAATAGAAAGGGAAATTGGAAGACCTAGGGGCGAGATTTCCGCGTTTTTCATAGATCTTAAAGCAGCCTTTGACATGGTGGTGTGAGAAGAGCTATGGAAGAGAATGAGCGAAAGAGAGGCGAGAAAAGGCTTGATAGAACGGGTTAAGGAGATTTATGAGGAAACAGAAAATGTGGTAAAGATAAACGAAGAGCTATCCGAAAAATTTTGGTGTAGCAACGGCGTCAGACAGGGTTCTCCCCTGAGCCCTACCTTGTTCACGGTCTTTATAGCAGACTTGGAGGAGGTGTTCAGAAACGGTTTAGAGGGAGGCATTGGAATAGGTCGGGATTATTAGCTTATCATTAGCGTATGCTGATAACATAGTTTTAGTGGCGGAAAAAGAGGAAGCGTTAAAAAACATGATAGGAAGATTAGAAAAATATTTAGGTAAGAGAAAGCTGATACTGAATACCGAAAAGTCGAAAGTTATGGTATTTAGAAAAGGGGGAGCTAGGGGAAAGAAAATAAAATGGGAATGGAAGGGAGCGAAAATAGAGAAGGCAAAAGAATACGTATACCTAGGTGTGCGATTCCAAAGAAACGGAGACGTTGATAGCCATATCAAAGATTGCGTAAAGAAGGCAAATGTGGTGATGAGGCAAATCTGGGGAATAGGGGAAAGGAAGTTTAAAGACGATTTTAAGAGAAGGGTGATAATGTTAGATTATTTAATAATAAGCATTCTGCTGTATGGAGTGGAAACCTATGGGTGGAAAGAAAGGGCAGAAATCGAGCGGATTCAGACAAAGTACCTGAGACGGTGCTTGGGTTTGGATTGTTACGTGAGGGCGTTAATTTTAAAATAGACCGAGCGTTGAATCTATTCTCTTCACGCAACGCTTAACGACTTTAAAAGGTAATTATAAATTTTAAATAATTAGATTATTATAAAAAAAATCAGGATTAAATTTGAGAGCGGCCTTTGTCTACAACCCATACAGGTTGTCCAATCGGGATGTGGTATTTTGGTGGAGACTGGTTCGAAATAAAATGAGACGGATTTAAGTAAAATATTACCATGTATTACAAATAATAGCAAAAGGAAAATCAAGGTGGTACAAAAATGGGGAGTCAATACATGGGTTTCGATAAGAGTCGCAGATAACTCTTATTTACAAAAGCACGAATTGAACAATATTGATTCGAGTTAAACGTAATACTTTACGGACGACCATTGACCGAGGGGAAACCCCACAACTCATTGAATAAGTTGGATCAATGATCACGCAGTGTTCTAATATTTCGATATGCACGGTTCAAGAAATTATCGCAATATATAATTATACAAAAATAAATAGAATTCGTAAAACGCGATACAGTAAGGTATTAAAAAAGACTTACCAATTCGGCGCAGAGATTGTTATAGGTTTTAAAACGGCTTACTCACAGTTTCTCTCTCTCTCTCTCTCTCTCTCTCTCTCTCTGTCTCTGTCCTTCTGTCTCTCTCTCACTCTCTCTCTCTCTCTCTCTCTCTCTGTACGACCTGGAGGATCCCGCGTACAAGATGTTGAAGTGCAGGAGCGTCGCACAACACACCAATGTTGAAAAATGTTCACAAATGTTTTATAGTTAAACGCGAGAATATTAATCAGTTAATCGAATAAAACGGTTAAAGCGAATAGGTTTTAAAATGGTTAAAGCACAAAAAAAAAGTATTGTTTGAATATAAAGAGTTTTACGGGGACTGAGACCTTCCACGTTCTACACGACACACTGGAACTCCGGCTCAAAGACTATTTTATTAAACAGTAATGTCCCTCGGACAGAGCGACCACGCACTAAGCGACTTAACAGCCGACTGCTCCGAGCGAACGCAGGGTAGGCCCGAGCACTTGAGATTTTGAACAAGGAGCGCCAAAATTGCTGACTCCGCATCTTGTGCACACAGGCCCAACCGTCGTCGTTCCGGACCGTTCCCAGCCGCGCAGTGCTTAGGTTTTCGAAATGTTATCGCATCCGGCGTTCCAAGAACGTCCCGCGGTGTTGAGATTTCTGCATAAGAAACACAGTGGCGTAATGACTTATATAAATTTATTACCATGGTTCGGTTGGTAAATCATTGACAATTGGTTGAGGGAAACTCCCATAACACGAAATGGTTGAATCAATTGTCAATGTTGATGTAACAGAAATTTAGCAGGGAAGAAAAATATAAAATGATCAGTATATAAGACCAGCGGTACAATGCTTGAATTTCGGAATGCTTATCGCATCGAGCGTTCTAAGAACGTCTCACGGCGTCGGAAGACTCTCGTCCACAATTTTGCATGGGAATATGCCGTGGCGTGACAGGCTTAAAGCTGGATCAAATTATTGAAAATTTTCACAGATAATCGACTATCGATCGAGGGAAATTCCCATAACACTCAATCGTTGGATCAATAGACAACATCTGCGAATTGGTTGCAGCAAAAAAAAATGAATTTTGAAAAAAGTAACCGGCACGTAACAGGATTATTGCACGCCAGAATATATAGTTTTGGAGAAAACCAAGAGGGAGAAGATTAGAGCAGAGAAGAGAGCTTTGAGATATGAAGAAGGCGTTAGAAATGGAGAAGGCAGAGTGTTGGTGAAAGAATGCTTGAAAGAAAAAGAGAGGAAATTGGGGGAAAAAAAAACAGCAGGGAAAAAGAAGAATATCTGCAGAGAAATGGATACAGCCAGCTAGGAGTAGAAAACCTAAGACAGCAGAACATAGATATAGTCAAAACGCTGACCGAAAGAGACAAAGAACTGCAGGGCCACGTGCAACATAATAAAATCCAGAAGGCCAGATACAATAACAGTTATGAATATATAAGAACAGTGGGAAGGGTAGAATATCTGGAAAAAGAAGGAAATGGAGGCAGCCAAAGGTTAATTGCAAGGGCAAGGTGTGGAAACATCGAGAAGGGCAACCGATATTGAATGGACGAGGAAAGAAGGAAATGCACTCTGTGCAGTCTAGAGATAGGTACAATAAAACACCTACTAAAGGACTGTCAGAGTTTAGGTACTAGCGAACTAGGAGAGGCGGAGATTGTGGAAGGCAGGAGGAATGAGGCGGTGATAAGTTGGCTAACAAATATAGAGAAACAGCGGAAAAACAGAATGAATGAGCTTTGCTGAAATAGTCATGTAACAGAGGGAAGAGAAGTTAAGATAGATTTTGTATAGTTAGGTAATTGTAAGCCAAGTCCAAATTTCATGGCTGTGGAGCTGAAATGAAGTTTATATAAGAGTTCAGAGGGAACTTTCATTCCTCATCCAAGGACTTAACAAACGCCAAGATGTCGGGTAAGCGTCGCCAAGAAATAGGTTTTCGACGCTGGTTGGCCATGGTCTCAATTGGCTTGACTTGGCTTGGTATTGGCGTCGGCTCGTTTTCCACCCTGGCGTCTCACGCACACATATGCCGCCTCTGCTGTAGGTGCTCCCCCTTCATTATCATCTTGCCACTGCGAGGGTATTTTCCGGTAACACTGGTTGAGAGTGATAGAAAAATTATTAAAAATTTAAATTCTTATATTTTATAAAAAATACTTCTGAGAATAATTGTAACAAGTTCTCGAAACCTTTGGAATGTAAATGACACTAAATACAACCTAATTCACATTATTTAGAGTCGATGTGGTCTTCGACAGGATGTTATGCAGAAAAATGAAAAATGATTAAAATCATATCATGTAGAGTATCACTTTCATTCGAATGAGGTATTCAATACAGCAAAAAGTTTTCATCAAGATTTGACATACAATATAAGTAACAATATTGGTCCATTTAAATTCTATTCAAGTGAACCGAAACGTTGATTGAAACCCTTCGCGACAAACCTCGCTTTTCACTTTCCGATATTCCCGTCCGAATTATACTTATTTGTATGCACAACACGACTGCCCATAATGATTCATTCCTCGGGTCTTTCGACTGTATCCAAGGTGTCACTATTTACTAGGCTTTCCACTTCGGATAGTATTGCTCTCTCCCATTCTCCCTGCTCAGCTGAGCACATTGCCTCATTAATTGGGAACTCGGCGGCCCCTGAGATTTCATTTCTCTGTTGGTTTTGTACATTGATATTTGGTACGTTGGTTTCGTCTTCATCTTCACGGTCTGCAGCCGGCTGAAATAATCTTTTCGGTTGCCCCCGACTATCCGTGCGGATCAACCTGGGACGCCCCCTGCGATTGTTATTTACTTCAATCTGTCCAATTCCTGACCTCTGAGTATCTTCTATATCTTGAATTGGGGACATTAAAATTCGCCACCGCATGCGCTCCATGTTCAAGTCGGTACTTACAGAATCTTCATAACCGATAATTTCAATGTTCTCGTTCCATGTATTTAACTCACCAGAATTTTGATGTGCTTCTTGAAATTTCATATCACGTGCAATAATTTGCTTTCTCTCATTTGGTAACCATATCCTATACCCTTTGGTTCCACGTGGATATCCCACAAAAATACCTTTCATAGTTCTTTCGGCAAATTTGTCCTTGGTAGGAGCTTTGTTGAGTACATATTAAGGCTGTTCGAGAACTCGGAAAAAGCGAGCCGAGTCAGACTCGGTTTTTCGAGCCGAGCCGAGCCGAGTACTCGTAAAAACCGAGTGGCTCGATAGAACCGAGTAGCTCAAATATTTTCGAGCGGCTCGAAAGAAGCGAGCGGCCCGAAAGAACCGATAAGCTCGATAAAACGTTAAAAAAAATCCAGTAGATAAACGTAACCTGAAATATACGAAACATTCGTATTGCCCGAAACGTTCAAGCTTCAAGCTTCAAGCTGCTCGATAATTTCGATCTGCTCGAAGTATATTCCACCTTCTCGGTTCTTTCGGGCCGCTCGAAAATATTCGAGCTACTCGGTTTTATCGAGCTTCTCTGTTCTTTCCGGCCGCTCGCTTCTTTCGAGCCGCTCGAAAATATTCGAGCTACTCGGTTTTATCGAGCCGCTCGAAAATATTCGAGCTACTCGGTTTTATCGAGCCGCTCGGTTCTTTCGAGCTACTCGGTTTTTACGGGTACTCGACTCGGCTCGGTCCGAACTTCAAGCTACTCGAATATTCGAGTTCTCGAACAGCCTTAGTACATACACATGTACTCCGAACTTTCTCAGATTAGATAGATCTGGCAGCTCTCCTCTTCACTTCTCATATGGCGTTTTACCATTTATACTGCTTGATGGACATTAGGGTGGTCCTTAGCTATAGGGGTCAAAATTTGTTTTGAGTTTTTTTTGTCTTACCCTCCTAAAATATGAGGTTTGGTGAAAAAATGATATGCGTAAAGCAGCGCTGTCCAGCGTAGGGACCCCTCACACGCTTACTTCCCCTTCCAATCTTTCTCTCGCACAACGTGCCTTCCGTTGTCAAGGAAACCGCGCGACACTACGAAGGCTGCCATGACGGGCTCACCGGGCTACCGTCTTAGCGTCGCGCGGTATCCCTGACAACGCGAACGAGAGTGGGAGAACTCAAATCTCCAGCGGGAGCGACTTTGGACAGCGCTGGTGTAAAGTTTCAAAGTGATACATACCAACGGGAGTGCAATAAATTAAAATCTAAAATCCGTTCAGGCGCTCCTGGAGGGGAAGAAAATTCTTTGACATGGGCATATTTCCAAAGCCTAAATTTTTTAAAGGAATTGACCACACCACGACGATAGGCGATTTTCGCTGGCAATATCAAATTGATTTGTTTCTGGTCGCGCGAAGTCCGGCGAAAATCTCTGTACAGCAATACATCTACAATATGTACGACGTCACACTACATACACATATACAATGTCTAACCTCGCACTATCTAATGCAGCTGTCAAACAAATATTTCGAAGAATAAAAAATAGTAAATAATAAAAAAGAGACAAACATAATAAATAATATTATTTTATTGTTTCATTCTTATTTCATTTTTCATTTAATTCTTTAATGTATTTCCGCAACACTTACTTAATACTGTTTAAAATACAAAATAAAATACTTTGTATTTTTAAAATACAAACATAAATTAAAAAGGAAATAAAGAATGTACTTGGCTAAAAATGTAATGGCACGTCTTTCTTCTGACGAAATGCAGTCACGAAAATTTGACACTTTGCAAATATACCCGTGTTTCTACACTGCTTAAAATATAATAGAATGTGTCCGAGGGCATTCTAAAATATTCAGAAAAATTACTTGGTTTGTTCAACAATCATTGTTAATCTAAACCTAAACCAAACGAAAAATAAATAAAAAAAATTTTCATTAAGTTCCAGTCTTTTCAACTCTCCACCCATCAATTTAGGGATGGCAGTGGCGTCCGGATAACGAAAAAGCACCTCTAAAAAACGATGTATCCATTTTGGCTATCGTCATATACGAGTAAAAATATCTATTTATTACAGCCATGTATTTCTGAAAAACAAATTTTCGCGCGAAATTTCGCGACGATGTCGCGCGATGCTCAGTATAATAATTTTAAAAGATAAAACTCAAAGATTTCGTCAATATTTTTTTAAGTAATACATACATATTATTATTGTACATTTAATAAACTGTACTCTAATTAAAAAATATTCACTGATACTTCTAAAATAGATGAACACAATTATGTCCGAAATTGACGAGAAATCACTATTTTTTCAAAACTTCAACTCAAATGCGGCACGGGTTCCCGTTGTCCAATCACTTTGAAACTTTACACATATCATTTTCTCACCAAACCTTATATTTTAGGAGGGTAAGACAAAAAAAATCGGAAGTTGAAAAATAAGGACCACCCTAATGGACATCCGTCACGAATATAGCACGCGGCTGCAACTACATCCGCCCAAAACATCGCAGTGTTTCGCGTAATGCTCAAAAGTCAAGAATCTAAAGTGTTCGATCCACAAATTCTTGTATTTTAAAATGTTAATAAAGGAACGTAGTTTTTAATGTTACCCACCATTTATGCTGAATTTACCAATTTGTTGTTAAAGATGATGCTTGAAAGGGTATAGCCGGTTAAGATGGTCAAATGTGCCTCTGAACCGAATTCAACTCGCGATGAGTCATTCGAAAGCTTATAAAAAAAAGAATGATTTCTGCCAAGTTTCAACTTTGTATCTCGACCCGGGGGGTAGTAAAGGGTAAAAATAGAACATCAGGTTTTTGCCGAATTTCTCCTATACCAGCGGATGAAAAATTTTGAAAAAATTCAGGGGCATGTCTGTTATTGGTGCACATATTAGGGAATCGTGTCAGATTTTTAAATTGACAAACCAAGCTGTGAAAAATAAAAAACGCTAAAAAAGCTGAAAAATGCCGGTTTTTTATCGAAGCAGTCTTGATACTATAATTATATTTTTAATGTAAGTCCGCATCATTATTACTATTGTCTTAAATTTTTTCAGATTTTACAATTTGGCGCGCCGTAGTTAAAAAAATTAAAAACTGATTTTTTCACTGTTTTTTCCGTGTCAGAGTAACTACTAGGTCGAACTTTCGTACATACTTTATGGAATAAGTCTTTTATGCAATCTTCACTGTCTTCACATGCAGCAAGACAGTGTAGGAATTAAACGAACCAAACATGCTGTGCCATTACAGTCTAAAATGTCTATCATATTTTCAACGGCGTCAATGGCGCAGCGGTAAAGTGTCCGACTGTTGAATCGCTGCGAACTTTTTGAACATTGGTTCGAGCCTCGGAACTTCTAAGTCCGCACAGGATCATATTTTTTTCATATTACTTATGTACTTTTTCGATTTCTAGCTATATGACAATGATCGATATTTATATGCAAATATTTTAACATATAAAGTACTCAAGAGAAGTACTCAAAAATCTAAAAGACGTAAAGTCGCTGACTTACTTAAAACACGATCAAGTGCAGAACTGCAATTTGCTGCTCAGGTTTCAAATAGATTAACGCATCACAATAAAAGTTTTTCAATGATTGAGGCATTAGCGTTATGTCTAGATTTAAAGTTGTCAGTTAGACAATATAAACTTTTACGTCAGAAAATTAATTGATTACACCAAGAGACTTTCCCTTCTTATTTGAAGATAAAATAGTATAAGGAATCACTTTTACCAAGTGAATATAAAATCATTGAAATAAGTGCTGAAATAAAAATGCAAGACCTGTTGAATCAGACAGCTTCATCGGTTCTTGAATTGATACCACATAGAAATTTTAAATCAGTGTCACTTTTAGTCCGGGAGCCAGCGACACATTATTTTGCCAATATGTTTAAAGTTGGTTTGTCTTTTGTTCTACTATATTTGTGCTACAGATCAACAAAACGACCTCCTGCCATCGCACTAGCGGAACAACGCTGTAATGGTCTCCGGTTGCGAGACGATTATCGGTGGGACGGAGAAGGAATTGTGATGCCGACTCAGTCGGTGTGTCCGGGTTCGGCGAATGAGTAAAATGCGTTGTTAACAATAACAGTGTTTATTGGTAAAAGTCTGTAAATTATGCTGGGTTTGTAACATACGTCCCGTGCGGTGATTTTCGTAGTCGTTCGCGACACTTGCGGGTTCGTCCAGCGAATACGTTTCGGTTGCGCGGTGCTTGAGCGGTTTCTCTTAGCGGCGCGTCTGTTCGTCCGGCGGATACGTTTCGGTTGCGCGGTGCTTGAGCGGTATCTCTTAGCGGCGCGTCGGTTCGTCCGGTGCGTACGTTTCGGCAGCGCAGGCTTGAGCGGTATCTCTTAATGGCGCGTCGGTACGTCCGGCGAATACGGTTCGGCAGCGCGGCGCTCGAGCGGTTTCTCGTAGCGGCGCGTCGGTGCACGGCGGCGTCGACTTGTCGGCGAGCGGTTAGGAAAGTGGGATGCGGATTTATTGAACGTTCTGCTCAGGATGGCCTTATGGGGCACGTCCGTTGAGAGTCGTATAATCTCGTATCAGAGTGCAGTTGGGTTCTGGCCTAATGGGCGCGGAGACACCTCTCTGACGTAGGCAGGGCGCAAGATTTCTCTCGGCCTATTTCGGAAGAGGCTGGTTATGGTACAGTGGTGGCGATGGCCGACCACTGACACACCTCATGGGAGCTAAAAATGAGCATCTTGCCGTACCGCGTGAAGCGCGTAAGCGACACGCACAAGAGCTCCTGATTCCGCTCGCCGCGGCCTTTATATGCAGGAGCCGTGCATCTTCGCAAGCGAGGCAATACGCGGGCTCAGTGGCCACTTAGCGGCCGGGGTGTGTACTGGACCTCGCCCTTTGTTTTGATTTCGCGCGGTCCGCGTGACGTGACTTCGTCACAACGCTTATCAGCAGCGTATCAATTATGTAAGAAAATATTGTGCACAATCCTTATTTGTTTAAATTTGGAAATTTTTGTACTAATAATACACACCATAAAACACCGAAAAATGATTTGCTACCACTTTAATTGTGAAACGGCATGCTACTGCCACGCCTATAATCATGTTGAAAAAATGAAATCCATTGACTAAAATGTTTAAAGCTGAAATTTTTTGTGGTGGTAGTTTATATCACAAAATGGAAGAAAAACGATTGCTGCCAGTCCTATGACGGGACAAAAGCCTTGGCAGGAGTCACCAAAGGTGCAACGCCACGCGCTCAGGGTCAGGGTCGATTGTGCCGTTATACTTACTCGGCCTTCTGAGCGTAGCTCTGTCTCGCAACGTCCTCTGCTCCGTGAACGACCTCTCGCTACTGTCATTCTCTACTTCTGAATCTGGCTCCTCAAACACGTCTTCATTTTGCAAATGATGAACTGTCGGTTCAGTTGCAGGCTGCGGGAACTCAAAGAATTGTGACTGGTTGTCTCGTTCAGTACCTGTAGGGGTGTATTTATTGCAATCGTTCTCATCAGCAAAAATATCCCTTTTCGTTTCCACTCTGTCGGTTTTTGGGAACAAGATTCGAAAACCCCTAACATCATCATTATACCCTACGAAGTAGCCCTTGGCTGCCTTGCTGTCGAGTTTTCGGCGTTTTTCTTTAGGGATATGTACGTAAACAGTCGTTCCAAAAACAAATAGTTTATCTAGCGTGGCTCTTCGCCCGAACCAAAGTTCATAAAGTGTTTTCAGATGTTGCGGACTCGTACCTGTACGGTTCAGGAGGTATGCAGCTGTGTTGACACCCTCTGCCCACAGTTTCAACGGTAGATCCTTGGCATGTATCATGGCCCTCATGGTCTCAACGACAGTGCGATTCTCCCTTTCAGCTGAACCATTCTGCTCGGGGGTGAAGGCCACGGTTTTTTGGTGCTGTGTTCCGCGGCTCTGCAGTATCTTGTGAACTGCTGCGTTCACGAACTCCAGACCATTGTCGGTACGAAGGGTTCTCACATTTCTGCCTAAATGATTGTTTGCCTTGACGATGAAATTCTTGTCGCACTCTACAGTTTCACTTTTTGCTTTAAGAAAATAAACATTCCTCCAATGAGAGTAATCGTCTTTAAATAACAAAAAATAGCGCGACCCATGAAAAGGTCTCTTGAAAAGGTCCACATAAGTCAGCATGTACCAGCTCACCTGGGGCTTACGAGTTATAATTGTCTTTTTCACTTTTTGGAAAAGGAAGTCGATGAGACATACCCATGACACAACCTTCACATAGGAAATCATCGGTCCCATCTATCTCCACTTCTTCAGCGTTCAAGTATTCTCTCACATGATGAATGTTTTGGTCCGCAAGTTTTTCATGCCAGGCTTGAAGATTGTCCTTGACGGCTAAGTTCGCCACAGTCCTGTTGTCCTTGCGGTTGAAGGACTTTAAACTGCATCTTACAAAGTTTGCTTTCTCGTACTTCCACTGCAACTATACGTCCATCCTTTTCAAAGTGACATCCGTCCGCAGTCGAAATTTGGAGCAGTCAGGTCAGGTACAAAAAGAACTCCAGAGAGATGCTTCTCCAGGCATTGACTTCCGTCATAAGCAAGAATGTTTATGTCTCCTTGTCCCAAGGCTTCTACATATTCATCCTTTTTTCCAACATTGACTTGGCGGGGTTTTTGAAAAAATGCGAGATTAAAAAACCATTGCTTTTGATTGGCCATGTGATCGGTGGCTCCAGAATTCAAATACTAGGTTACGGTATTGCATTCAGGTTGGTCCAAATATAAGGCTGGTTGCGTAATTAAGGCGTGTCCCTTTGGAGGGGGAGGGGAAATAAAAAGAAGGAAAAGGGAGGTATAAGGTCGCTTTTTGGAATGTGGCGGGGGTGAGAAACAAAGACGAGGAATTTTGGAAGGGTTTAGAGGAATGGGAGGTGGTTGTGATGAGGGAGACGTGGGTGGAGGAGAGGGAATGGGAGTATGTGAGGGGCAGATTGCCGAAGGATTATGTGTGGCAAAAACAGTGGGCCAGGAGGGAAAGCAAGAAAGGAAGAGCGATAGGGGGAATGATAATGGGGGTGAGAAGGGGAATCGAAATAGGGCAGGGTGAAGAAGGGGAAGGGGTAATGGTGAGGAAAGTGAAATTTGGGGGGGGGGGGGGAGTGGTGGAGAGTTATAGGGATTTATGTAAATAAGGACTTGCAAAGGAAGCTGGAGAAACTGGGGGAGTGGATAGAGGAGAGAGAGGAGGGAGTGAGTGTGGTAATTGGAGGAGACCTTAATGCGAGGACAGGGAGGGAAGGGGGAAGGATATGGAAGGAGGGAGAAGAGGAGGGGGGAGCAGGGGGAAGCAGGCGGTCGAAGGATGTGGTGGTAAATGGAGAGGGGAGGAGACTATGTAGATATTTGGGGGAGAGGGGGTGGGGAATTATGAACGGAAATGAAGAGCGGGATGAGGAGGGAGAATGGACATATACAGGTGGGAGGGGGAATTCGGTGATAGATTATGTAGTGGGGAATGAGGAAACAAGGGACAGGGTAGAAAGGATGGAGGTAGCGGAGAGAATAGATTCAGATCATCACCCGGTGGTGGTATGGCTGAGGGGGGAAATGGGGGAGCAGCGGGAGAGGAGGAAGAAGGGTGGGGGAAGAGAGGGGGAGAGGAAACTGGACAGCGGACGGAAGGGAGGAATTTGCAAGGAAGTTTGGTAAAAGAGACGGGGAGGGTGAGGAATAGACGAAGAATGGGCGAAATTGAAGGAAAGAGTGAAAGGGGCAATGGGGAATGCAGGGGAAGGAGGGTAGAGGGGAAACAAGGGGGGGGGGGACAGAGTGTGCAGTGAGGAGAAGGGGAGGGTGAGGAGAGAGCTTAGGAGGTGGAGAAGGGAAAGGGGGGATGGGAAGGATTATAAGGAGAGGAAAAAGAATACAGAAGGATATGTGAGGAAAAGAAAAAAAAGGAGGTGGATAGGTGGGAGAAGGAGGTGAAGGGGATAAGAACGGAGGGGCAGGTTTGGAAGGTGGTATATAGGGAGAGAAAGAGGAGAAGGGGTAAATGAGGAGATAAAAATAGAGGAATGGAATGAGTATTTCAGGGAGTTGCTAGGGGAGGGGGGTGGAGTGGAGGGTAAGAAAGGGAGCAGAAATAGGGAGGGGTGAAGACGGGGAGGGGGATATAGAAAAGGAGGAGATAAGGACGGTAGTGAGGGGGTTGAAGGATGGAATGTCGATGGGGGGGAGGCGGAATACCGAATGAAGTTTGGAAGTGTGGGGGAGGGGGGTAGAGGTGGAAGAATGGTTGGGGGAGGTGTGTAATAGGATGTGGAAGGGGGAGGGGTGGTTGGAAGATTGGAGGGTAGGAGTGGTGGTACGGTGGTGAAGAAAGGGGTGGGAAAAAGAGTAGACGAATACAGAGGAGTGACACTGACACAGACTGCATATAAGGTGTATGCGTCTGTGTTAACGGAAAGACTGAGAAAAGAGGTAGAAGAGAAAGGGATATTGCCACCAAGTCAGGCGGGATTCAGGAGGGGGATGGGGTGCATTGGCAGTGTTTATGTGCTGAATTACTTCATTAACAGGCAGGTGGAAAGGAAAGGGGGGAGGCTGGTAGTGCTGTTCCTGGACATGAAGACAGCATTTGACTCACATTCAGTGGACTGGGAGGTGTTAGGTAGGGCAATGAGGCAGTGGGGAGTGAGGGAGGGGTTAGTGGGGAGGTGTGAAAAGGTGCTGAAGGAGACGGTAAGTAGGGTAAGGGTGAAAGAGGAGGAAGGGAAAGACTTCTGGACGGCAAGGGGGGTGAGGCAGGAGTGTCCTTTGAGCCCCAGCCTGTTCACCTTGTTGTTAGCGGATATAGACGAGGAGTTGCAGAAAGGGGGTGGGGAGGGGTGAAGGTGGGAGGAAGAAAAATTTACACTTTGGCATACGCAGATGATATTGCGGTACTAGCGGAGGACGAGGAGGGGATGAGAGGGATGATTGGAAAGATGGAAAGATATTTGGATAAGAAGGGGCTGTCGGTGAACGTGGAGAAGACAAAGATGTTGAAGTGTAGAAAGGGGGGAGGGAGGTGGAAGAAGGTGACGTGGAGGTGGAAGGTAAAGGAGGTAAAGGTAAGTGGAGGAGGTAAAGGAATTCAAATATCTGGGGTACACGCTGATGAGGAACAGGGGCAGGAGGCACATGTAGAGGAAAGGGTGAGGAAGGGGCAGCAGTGATGAGTCAGGTGTGGGGGATAGGGAAGAGGCAGAGGTGCAAGATGCGAAGATTCCTTACTCCACCGGAGGCGGCGATGCAGTCGGAAATCTTCGCATCTTGCACCTCTGGGAAGAGGATGGTTATTTGAGAAGATGGTATGGGCTACGGTGAGTTATGGAGTGGAGGTATGGGGGTGAATGTGTAGGGACAGAGTTGAGGGTTTGCAGGAGAGGTTTCTGAAGTGGGTGTTGGGGGTGGAAAGGTGTACTCCAGGATATATGGTGAGGGAGGAGATGCATAAGGAGATGTTGAGAGGGAAAGCGGGGATGAGGGCATGGGGGTATGAAAGGAAGTTGGTGGAGGGGGGTGGGGGGAACTGGCAAGGAGGTGCTGGGAGGAGATTAAGGGACGGGCGAAGAGGGGAAAAGTGCTGGGAGGGTGGGAAAAGGAAAGGAAGGAGTACTTTGAAGAAAGGAGGTGGACAATAGAGGGGATCGAAAGAGCGTGGGGAGGGGGGGGGGCAGAGGGGGGAAGAATTGATGCGTAGGGAAAGAAGAATGCAGGAGGAGGAAAGTTGGAAAAGGATTAGAGAGTCGGAGTACAACAGTTGCTACAGGGTGGTGAAAGGGGAAAGGGTGCCAGGATACCTGAGGAAGGGATGGGGGGAAAGCAGGTGGCAAAGGGTGGCGAAATTTAGATTGGGAAATGGGATGAGGGGAGGGAAATATTGAGGGGAGGAAGAAAAGAGGAAGTGCAGGGTATGCGGGTGGAAATAAGAAACGTGGGAGCATATGTGGGAGGAATGTATGGGTTGGGAGGAAGGAGGGTGGCAGGAGAGGGTAGGCGAGGTACTGGATGACGAGGGTAGGGGAGAAGTGGATGAGGAGTGTGGAAGAAAGGAGAGGGGAAGGAGTGGAGGAATCGGTGAGGAAGGAATGAGAGTGAGTGGTGGCGTGCGGAAGCGGAGGTCAAAGGATAGGGAAGGGGGGTGAGGGCGGCGTGCGTGACGGAGGAAAGCGGGCGAGCGGGCGAGCGATGACTAGAGGCGTGTAGGTTTAAGGAATAGATTTAAGGAGTAGAGTAAGGAATAGGTTAAGGGTTAGGTTAAGGTAAATGTACAGAAGAGAGGAGGGAGCAGGGATTGTAATCCCCAAGGGGAAGCAAATAAACATACATACACTAACTGAGAGTCTGCCACACTCGTTGCAATTATCTTTTGAGCAGTCTTATCTAGCTTTATCCGTTCAGCAAGTTTCCGTTGCTGTTCTGCCGAAGCGGTGACGAGCACCCCTGGCTTAATAAAAGTGTTGTTCACAACTGTTAATGCGTTCTTTTCCCTCAATAGAACCGTCACTTGGAATTTCCACTGTGCCCAGTTCTCCGCATTCACTAACTTTGTGATTTTGAACACTCCGTTTTCCATTTTTGGCTAACTCCGTTCTCGCACGTGGCCGGTTAACCTCAAAAAGAAATCACTCGGAGAATAACAATCTCTATTTTCTCAAGAAAAGGTTCGACTAAATATATGCTAATTGTTATACGCTGTCTGGGCCCATAGCCTGTTGAACAAATAATATTTATTTAATACACTTGGTGGTTTTGAACAAAGCAATAGTCAAACTTTGACTTCCCGCAATACAGATACTACCGGTACGCTTGCCGGCGCGGAAGTGAAGGAGCGCAGAGCTTTCCGTCGGGTCACGCTATCGGGTTCGCGAAAGTTCCAGAACGGTTTTCGTTAATACGCGCCAAAATTTGAATCCCAAATACGGCGTATGGAAACATAAAATAATAACATTTATTTCAACAATATAACATAGGTATTCAAGTATTATATACCCCATAAACATGACTCATGTATGAAAGAAGCTAATTCCCTTTAATTCACTAAAAAAGTTCACATGCAAAGATTGTGAAATCATCTTTGCTAATTCCAATGGTACCTTTAATTCACGAAAAAATTAAAAAAGTTCTCACGCGAAGTTTGTGAAATCAACTTTGCTAATTCCAATTGTATTCTCGTTCTCCGCTCGAACACTGATTCCTCTGTCACTTTTTATACTTGACATTCGTTTATTGGCCACAAATCAGTTCAGTGCTCAGATTTTCAGCTTCGGTTTTAAGAAATTGGCGGGCGTTGTATAAGAAAAAGACTATGCAGGCGACTTCAAACAAAATGTTTCATATTCCCCGCATTTCTCTTACAGCGTATTCGGACGGTCGCACTGGTGCGCACTGAGTGCGAATTTTCACCAATTTGGAGCGAAAAAGTTCGTATTCAGTGCGCACTAGTGCAGGTTGCCGTATATGCTATTAATCTATTACCGACTTTGATTCGTTTAAGTTAGTCTCTAACAAGTTTTTATTATCTTCCATTGTAAAACGACCTTCATACGACATTTTTAACAGAAAATGTCCCTCTTATAAAAGCTTTTGTGTCAACTACAGGCTTCTCGTCCGCTAATTCCTTCAAAACCGAAGCTGAAAATCTAAGCACTGAATTGATTTGTGGCCAATAAAGGAATGTCAAGTATAAAAAGTGACAGAGGAATCAGTGTTCGAGCGGAGAACGAGAATTCAATTGGAATTAGCAAAGTTGATTTCACAATCATTGCGTGAGAACTTTTTAATGTTTTTCGTGAATTAAAGGTACAATTGGAATTAGCAAAGATGATTTCACAATCTTTGCATGTGAACTTTTTTAGTGAATTAAAGGGAATTAGCTTCTTTGATACATGAGTCATGTTTCATAATAACAGCAAACCCAATGGCCACCTATGCTATGAGACCACTTATCGTTCGCGTGGCTGTATAAAATTTGTATATGTTCTTTCGATTCGTCTACTGGGATTATTGCATCTGGACATTGTAGTAAAAGCGTATCTATGGGTTCATAACCATGAAATTGTCGCCGAACATTGTGAAAATAGCTTATATGCGGGTCTTCTATCCACTCCCCTATCTGAATGATCTTTTCATCTTTTTTCTGACAATTCTCTTTTTCTCAATTTCATCGCTCGTGGAATTGTTGTAGAGTTATTTATTCTCGAAATCAAATGCTTACAAGACCGTTTTAAATCAGTTACTATTTTATCATTCATAAATTTATTCTCATCAGCAAACAGTTTTTGTTATCCTAAGTCATTATATTACCGTTGGATGGCTGTCTAACATCTACCTTGATTCTTCGCTTTCGAATATTTTTGCGTAATCTTTCGTAACATTTTTTCCCTACAACTTGTAGCGGCAAAACTTGTTGAGGAGTTTGAACATTAAGATCATGCGGAAAATGTTCGAACTGTATTTCTTTCGTCAACAATTTCAAGAGGTGATTTCGCATAAGTGTTGTATTATAGTGAACATTTTGTGGTTTAATACCAAATGCTAATGAAACGGCAATTGCTATAGCCATGACTCCACAATCTCTTGTACTTTTTGTGGTTGGACCATCGGAAAACGCACGGTTTTTTCCGTAATTGTAATATGAGGATACAATTTTTCTAAAAACATTTTTTGCTCTTTATGTAATGGACCCGCAAAATTCTGCAGCGTATCGTATATGTAAATATTTGTTCCGTCATAGTAACTGCATGTCCAACAATGTTGTGGACGATGCAAAATTTGAATGTGATCTAAATCTTTCCTAACAGGTTTGATTTCTAAAAGGTTATGTCTGAGATAGGTAGGTCGAATTTCGTAAATAGCGGCTATGTACAATAAGTAAGAAAAAACCGACATATGTGAATCCTCAAGCCGGCCATCGTTTGACTCACATCTTATAGCTTTCTTATCCTCTTCGGTTAAATATTTCTGAAGAACATTAAAATTTAGATCCTGTGTTCTAGATAGCAGATCTTTATTTTCTATATATACATACATTTTGGTTTTTTTATATATTGACTACCTTTAAACTTTATTAAAGTTTTTATATTCGAGACTTGGCGCACTGCAGCCTATCGAGTGATGTTTTAAGATAAGACGCGTATGCAGCCTGTATAAAGTTTACTCGGAATAGCGCACAGCAGCTGACCGAGTGTACTTTATTTAATTTGAAAATATTCCAACCTATAAAAAACAAAAAATTTGTAATAAACATTATCTAGAGACGCGGTAGCGTCTCGACGCCAAGTACATGAAAAACACCCTGTATATGTCGATTGAACTGTCGCTGCCGTGTACTATTAGCGGGCCAAATGAAGATCCCTAGGAGGCGGGCTCGGGCGATGCAGTCCACCGATGTGACGATTGGTCGATTCACCTATTTGAACACACTTCTCAAGACAGGGCACACGTATTTTGTTTATTGGCTGAAGTAGGCACGTACATTATCGTACCGCGCGACGAAGAGAGCGAACAAAACACATCGAGATCGAGTGGGATAGAGCGATCTGACCGACAAACGTCAAAGCAATAGCGTAGGCATCTTTAACGGTTAACCATTAATATATAATAACATACAAATTTCCTCATTTTTCATAATATGTTCACGAAAGTATTATCCTGATACCAACCCAATGATAATACTTTCTGAACATATTGTGAAAAATAAGGAAATTTTTAAGTTATTAAATATTAATAGTTAACCGTTAAAGATGCCTACGCTATTGCTTTGACGTTCGTCGGTCAGATCGCTTTATCCCACTCGATCTCGATGTGTTTTGTTCGCTATCTTCGTCGCGCGGTGCGATAATGTATGTGCCTACTTCAGGCAATAACCAAAATACGTGTTCCCTGTGTTTAGAAATG
Organism: Andrena minutula; assembly: GCA_929113495.1. Classification (NCBI taxonomy): domain Eukaryota; kingdom Metazoa; phylum Arthropoda; class Insecta; order Hymenoptera; family Andrenidae; genus Andrena; species Andrena minutula. Next base: position 34,451,147 of record OV815993.1, read on the forward strand.
TGTTCAAATAGGTGAATCGACCAATCGTCACATCGGTGGACTGCATCGCCCGAGCCCGCCTCCTAGGGATCTTCTTTTGGCCCGCTAATAGTACCTTTACTCGTCGCGGAGCCATTCCAACCTAATTCTGACATTTATACACTAATATCTCATCACGCTTGCAATATTTTGTAAATTTAAAGGCATTTTTCTTATATAAACCGCATATCGGCTTTCGAACAAGACCTATTTCAATAAAATCGGTCCACGCATGACAGAGATATCGTAATATCGTCTCATAGATCAGTCAGAAACGGTACGATTTTTCTCCTGATTCTTCTTCTCCAGTCAAAATTTTCGTCAACATAATACGTATATACGCGTTACACGCACACTTTCAGAAAACGAAACTAACACATGTTTCGTTCTTCGTTCGTCGACTCTCGGGATACGCGTTACATGCACGCCTTCAGTCAAAACGAAACTAACACATGTTTCGTTCTTCGTTCGTTGACTCTCGGGATAATTCCCAGGGATCGTCGTCCGTCATTGTACAAGCATACTTATATATATACTATTTTGAATTTTATAACCTACGTTGTTGTATGTTGTCTGAATTTTTTTTATATATCACGAGTTTTTACATTAAATAGGAGACTGAATTATTGTCTCAATTAACAAGGTAAGTCGCCAAATTTTTTTAATAGTTTCTTATGTAGAGTCACAGACTTGCAAGTTCTCTGGAGAAGGTTCGATTCGACAGGGACGCATCTTCTTTCGCATAAGTTTCAGAAAATTTGTACCATATGTACAAAATAATATATATTGTAACAAATTGCATTTAAATTGTCAGATTGTCACGTCCTGGGTGGCGGGACTTGGATCGTAACATATATGGGTATAGGGAGGTTGCATGCGGGCCTTGCTTCGTAGGAAGACCTGCTTCTCTATGAAGGCTATGGTTCGCACTTGAGGGAGGGGGGTGTAGGTGAGCTCGAAGGCTTTGCTTCGTAGGAAGACCTGCTTCACTATGAAGGCTATGCTTCGCAACTTGTGTCGACCAAGGAAGGCTGTATGGTGATCGTACACCCGAGTGACGCACGTGAGATTACTGGCTTTGATTTATGGCTCGATAATTGGCTTACTAACTGCATCGCATGAAAAGAGGCGTAAATAGTAGGTTTTTACTATAGGTTGGGAATAGCCATACGGGACTCTATATGAAATAACGTTAGTAAACACGGGCAAGAATTCCCGACGCTCGCGGAGACCGATCAGCTGTAGTTGTTACGCGTAATGGTTCCAGGTATTCTAGGCGAAATAGCGAGAATTCACAGTTAAAGGTAAAAGCGAAAGCGTTATTTATTGGAACGCGTAACAGATAGAAATAAACACTTTATAATTATGCGTTAGACATTCAGCATAGGCACATAACATTTATATAAAGGTAAATGATAGATAATTAACGTTAGGCAAATTGGTATTAATAATAGCAAAAGATGCGAGGCAATGGAGTTAAACAATAAGTTGATTATATGATAAATATAGCAATATAGCAATATGAGGCTAGAGCCTAAGCAAGAGTGACCAATATAAAGGCAATTAAACGATATAAGTGTAAAGCTACAAGCGTAAGTCTAAGCAAAGAAATTAATATAAAGAAATAACGTAAGCAATTAAATGTTATAAACAAAAACATAAATAATAATATAAAACAAGAGAAATGGAAACGCTTACAGTGATGTAGACGCTGGTTGATGAACACTGAATTTAAAGATAAGCAGTTAACTGGTAGATATAGGTAAAGCCGCATAAGACTGAGGTGAGACTGATTGTTTTGTAGATACTAATGATCGTGACTGACTGTGCGTGGGCCACGCGGCAACGGTATTTATACAAAACTGATGGAATGTGAGGTATGCGAGGAATTTGCGGTATGCCTGATGACTCATGCCCAAAGTATGCGTCGCAATAACTCTGGGGTTTTTGTAAGGGGCAAAGGTTGATCTATAGTTAGACTATAAGACAATGGGATTTCGAAAAGGGGCACTCAATCCGTTGGGTGGATTTTGTGGTTTTCATTGGTAAAGAGTGGGGGAAGGGAGGGAAATCATGCCTCTAAGGCGAAGAAGGGGAGGGGAATTTCGTATATCAGGCCTGGGATTTAAGTGAACGCGGCGGCCGATTTTCAGAGGCAACGCCTCTTTTCTCCCACCGCACGTCTTGGCCCCCGCGGCGGCCTAGGAGCTTCGAGCGCTTCAGGCCCGTACCATATGATATGTTAACGCTCGGTTGATATGAGCTACGCGCGGTTCATACGGTACGGGCCTGAAGCGCTCGAAGCTCCTAGGCCGCCGCGGGGGCCAAGACGTGCGGTGGGAGAAAAGAGGCGTTGCCTCTGAAAATCGGCCGCCGCGTTCACTTAAATCCCAGGCCTGTCGTATATGATCAGCTGGAGATGGGGACCGCTAAGGTACATCGTACAAGATCTGGGGATTGGTAAAGGGTTAAGATTTGTGGTTTTATAGATAGTAGTAGATTCGTGGGTATGTCATATAACGAGGAAGCTAGTTAGGACCGCGCGAAAATAGTGGCTTGGATAGAAATGAAGCATCTTCTTTCTCACAAGTCTCTGGAAATTTGCCAAATAAGGTAAATCGACAAAATTTGCCAAAAAACATAGCATTAAGAAAATTATGGCAGACTGCTCGCTATGTACAACATATCACATTAGTGAAGAAAGTACGCTGAAAACACATTTCCCTTGATGCTTTTCAATCATTTGTGAAAGACATCCCTGTTCAGGAACGAAACGTCGAAGCTTCAACGCTCGCGCGTTTATTTAAGGTTTATCCTTAAATTAGATTATAAGCTAGTCTTTAAGGATAGTCGTTAAGTTACACGTAAGGTCACGGTCACTTTGTATTTACAAAACGGTTGTACAATATATTGCACTTAAGTCTAAGACAGAAAGAACACTTATTCTAAGTCAACGCGCAAGTACGCGAGGTAGAAGATGAACCGAGCAGTTCGAATTGTATAGCGGTCTGGAGAGCTCCAGTAGAGAGTAAGCACGCTAGATAAGTCTAACGAAAAGATCGCGCGTCAACAGTTCTCGGAAGACAGATCGATCGCGGTGATGGATCGGGCCGTTTCGCCGAATTCTGTGACGTCAGCACCCCACCTAACAGCTGCTCGCCCTGAGCAGGACAAAGACCCGACCGGGGAGACAAAGCATTTCGCGCGATGAAGCGGGACAGCTACCTAATTAGCTGAGGTGCGCGTCAACAGATGGCTCGGCCGATCACATCACCGCGGCCGTGTGCACCGTACTTTGGCCGCGCTAAAGGTGGCCGTTCCAATAAGCGGCTGCAGCCGCCAGCGACTGCGACCGGCGGCTACAGCCGCTGTCGCGATGACTGGTACAATGGAAAAGCATTCATCCCAACTCCTATGGGCGGCTGCGACTGCTGCGGCCGCGCCAGGATTGTGAGCCTATGCGCGTTTGGTTCATGAGCAGCCTAGGCTACTCGAGACACTACACAATGCCACGAGTGTCTGTTTTCCGCCGTAACAGCAGAATCACCTAGTCGCACAGCGGCTGCCGCTCTACTGCTCCAAAAGCAGTCTAGCGACTCTAGCCGCTCTGTGACTCTAGCCGCTCTGCGATCCACCTTACATTCGGACAGATTATCCAGGAATAAGGAATGAAGTCAGAATTCATAACTTATGGAATTATGTTTTTTTTTATATATATTTCTTGTAAACTAATAATATTAGCTCTTGTAAAAAAATGTAAAAATATCATGACGGCTACATCTGATCTGCGTGTAAACACATGTCAAATTTGTTGTTTTGTGCAAAATTTTAAGTGATTTTTTTCAAAGTTGGTTAAAGTAAAGTTACAGGGGTCAGAAATAGTATCGATTCTGCAAAATAATAGCAAATAATTCGTTATATACATTTATTTTTCTATAAGAAACCCATTGAAAAAATATCAGTATTTTTCGACTTTTTAGTTACCTTCCACGAACTTGTATAAACAATATATATTTGTCCTTGCAACAGCGAAAACAAGATTTGACAATAGTTGCTAATAATGGAGTAATCACTTGTATTCTATATCGTACAGTGGGCCTGAATCCAAAGAAATAGGGGAAAATGCAACATTCCATTTTTCGCGTTGAAAATGCTGAATATTATTAAGTAAGTTCATAAAAATTTGAGTTAATATACAACTCCTAACAAAGTTTGAGGTTATTTAAAAAAATAACGTCAACAATTTCAATAAAACTAAAAAAATTGATAAATACATACTATGGAAAGTGCAGAAATAATAACTTGAAACCCGAACGTTTCCCCAGCGTGTGACTTAAACCACTAATAAAGTACCAAAAAATAGTTTCCAATTTTTTATCACGATTGAGTTAAAAAATAGAAAAACAAATTAATAGATGTAAAAAATATTAACTTATACATCACTAGAAAGGAATAGGTTTATCCTATTTTTTGCCACAATTTGAATTCCGATATTTTAACAGAAGCACCCAAATGTCATTGACTTCTTCAATCCGATAGATAAACCGAACACGATGTACATATAAGAAAAATGGCTAGTCTTTCACTATCTTCGACGGTCCTCGAGACCTCATACAACAATAGACCCTCTTTTCAAGTGCTCGAAAAGGGCCTGTGCGGCGCGTCGTTGCACTGGTGGGGGCCATGGCGTCGATGCTTAGATATAGGAAATACCATTTGCGACGACGCCAGTTGGAGTTGCTGGCGGCTGTAGCCGCTTATTGGAACGGCCACCTTAAGGGGGGAACCTGGTGTAACTAGCTGACAATCGAGGCATTTTTCCGGATTTTTTTTTTAAGAAAGTACTTATTCGATCTTTCTGAAACTTTCGGGATATTGAATTAACAGGTTAAGGTAGATATAAAAAAAATTTTATTAAAAAAGAGCAACAAATAACAAAGTTATAAGGGCTTATGCCCAGTCCGTTGGCGACGTAATTGGTCCACTGCGGGCAACGTAGCGTCTTTTGGTTTCATCTAAAACCAAAAATCGAACAATTTTCATTTAGTTTATGAGTGTACGGATGAATCGTGTCAATTTATTTCTTAAAAGATGCAAAATGGAACAAATGGCGGCCTCTTGAAAAAAAGGTCCCTCTTTCCAACGAAATTTTGCCTTAAATGTGTAAAAAAAAGTTATTTATTTAAACAATATCATTATACCCATAGCTTAGATCTGTGAAGAAAATGTTCACAAATATCCGTGCACAAGGCCAAGTCGATTGGTTGAATATTTTTGGAGTTACATTGCCGCAAATTGTAAAACTGTCGTTTCAAGAAAAACGCGTTTCAAGTTTTCTGTTAACCTGACGCTCCGTAGCAAAACCGGCTATATCCGCTTTAATTTTTTGAATTTCGTTTTGCGACTTTGGGAGCATATTATTATGATGTTTAACTATTGATTTATGCAAAAAAAAAATTCGATTTTTTCGACCCGCTACACTAGATTCCCTCCCTTAAATGTGCCAAAAAAAGTTATTTATTTAAACAATATCATTATACCAATAGCTACATTCTGTGGAGAACGTGTTCATAAATATCCGTGCACAAGGCCAAGTCGATTGGTTGAATATTTTTGGAATTACATTGCCCGCAAATTGTAAAACTGTCGTTTCGAGAAAAACGCGTTTTAAAGATTTCCGTGATGATATGTAAATAACACTTTTCGGAAACTTACAGCTGTTTTCTGCTAATCCGCTATACCAGGTCCATACATTAGACCTTCCTCTTCCTCAAACTCCTCTCGCAGGGCCGCATTTTGTTCCCCACGAGTAGTTCGTTCCTCTCTGATGCTGCTGAGGCTGCGACGCTCTTGTCTCTTCAGCCGCTGCGCGTCGTGCACATCGACGAACATTTTGCACTGTGGGCCGATAATGAGGTTCAGTTCTTGCATTAATTGCAGCACGAAACTGTAGCCTTCGTTGAATATGCCAGCAGCCAAGAAAGAAGCGATTTCCACGATTTTCAAGCCGCAGTTTAAATGTTTAGGGGCCAATCGCCATATTGTGGCGTTAAAACTCTCGTTCGCGTTCTGTGTGTGGCCCCCTAAGCATCTTTCTAACAAATCCACTCGCGACAAATCTTCATAAATTGGTAGAATGTGCTTCTGTACGTCCGGATGAAGTGCAGGTGGGTGCTCATAACTTCCTATGTTACCTGCAGCTTCTGCAACGCGCCATTTGCACCATGAGTTGGTTCCCGCGGGACAATTTTGGTGTTGCGGGTTTTCATCAGTGGAACTCAAATGATAGAAAGTTGCCATTACTGCCTTCTGCATTTCTTCAACGGATTCGTGGTTCCTTCTTATAGTTAGACCGTAATATTTAGTCAATTTTTTAGTAAGGACTTCTGTCAATTTTCCTCTACCTCCCAGTTTAGCAGATTTTTTTATGCTTCGCAGACGACTTCCCATCCTTTTCTCGACGTGACCGACACATTCACTTTTCTTCACATCGATATCATCGCCATAAGGTTATATGTCTACAATCGCCTTGAATGTCTTCGCGTCTCCGTCACCAATATAATTCAAGTATTTCACTCCGAACTTTTCCTCCGACCTTGAAAACATTTCAACCATGGCGAGAACCTCCATTTTTCCTGCGGAGCCGTGATGGTTTATGGAACATTCGTCTGCATGATCTTCCAACCACAGCTCATAATCATCATTATCTTTTTTATTTTCCCAATATGTACATGCTTGGCAATAGCTTCCTTTAACGACAATATCTATCACTTTACCACTGTAGTATCCAATTAGAGTAGTCACACCGAACAGAGAAGAGAAGCCGCGCTTTTTCCAAGACCCATCGCCGGAAACTTTTAAACTTGATGCAGGTCTTCCATTTTCTTCATTCTTCTCTTTTTCTTCTTCAACTGCTTTTTTGCATAGAATATCAAATACAGTTTTTGCCGCCTCATGAAGATGTTTCACAATATCGTCGTAACAGCTTCTGCTTAGACCTTGTCCAAGATCCATAAGGCCACTAAAAATATTGATTCCTTCTCTTGCAATGTCCAGCAGTCTCATAACGAAGACTATTCTTCGATTAATTTCATAGCCATTTTGGATAAATGGACCAGAACTTATATTTGTCGTGCCACATATGCACTTAGCTGTTATTTTAAAGCCGAGGCCTCGATGTCCAGATTCATCAAATGTTATTTTTTGTTTGCACTGTTCACAAATAACGATGTTCGCAATGGCACTAAATACACTTACGAATTCGATGATTCTGTAACAATGCTTTGAATTTATTATCGCTGTACTGGAATCCGCGGATTTTAATTTTCTCGCGGAAGTGCTCGTTCTTCGTTCGCGATTTTTATCACAAAATTGGTTTCCTAAAAATTTCCTTCGACGCGGCCTATTCGGACGATAATTATCTCCTCTGTTTACTTTAGGAGTCATTCCAGCATTATATTTCTGCACGAGGTGAAATTCGAACTAACGATTAAATACAACACAATACACCTAGTGCGAAAATTCTGAAGGGCTCGAGTGTTCTCTTTGCTGGTCGTAACGACTCTGCCGGCTCTGCTTGTCCTCTAGGAAAACTTATTTTTCCAAAGAAGACTATCCGCTCAACAGGTACCATTTTACCTACCAAAGAGGGTAATTCCACCTAATAAAACGATATTCCTCCCCCGAAAAGTCCCTGAGCGAGTCGCTGGGCCCGCTGACGCATCGGGATTTCCCCACGCCCCTGACTTTTGAGAGACATACAACACGCATACAAGCAGAAACAATCAACAATAAGCAATGTACTATACACAGGTATATATTTGCAAACACGTTGAAGCTATTGTACAGAGCGTATGTCACGAAGGAATCGTGAAGCGGAGAACGCCTCGCGCTTTTTACTAAAACTGCGTCACCTGGTGCTCCGTAGCAACACCGGCTATAGCAGATTTAATTTTTCGAATTTCGTGTTACGGCTTTGGAAGTATATTTTCGTGATGTTCAACTATTGATTCATGCAAAAAAAATCGATTTTTTCGACTAGCAACACCAGGCTCCCCCTTAAATGTGCAAGAAAAGTTATTTATTTAAACAATATCATTATACGAATAGCTATGTTCTGTGAAGAACATGTTCACAAATATCCGTGCACAAGGCCAAGTCGATCGGTTGAATATTTTTGGAGTTACATTGTCCGCCAATTGTAAAACTGTCGTTGCGAGAAAAACGCATTTAAAGTTTTCTGGTACTCTGGCGCTCCGTAGCAAAACCGGCCATATCTGCTTTAATTTTTCGAATTTCGTTTTGGGGCTTTGGGAACGTATTCCCGTAATGATCAACTATTTATTTATCCAAAAAAAAAAAAATCGATTTCTTCGACCCGCTACACCAGGTTCCCCCCTTAAGGTAGCATTTCCTAAGCGCGTCGCGGAACACTGGTACAATGGGAAAGCATTCATCTGTTCTCCTATCTGCGACTTCGACCGCGCGCGGCTGCGGCAGATTGCTATAGTGTATGCAAGTCTGCCCCAGGAGCAGGACGAGTGTCTGTTTTCCACCATTTTGGCAGAATCTACTAGCCGCTCGACGGCCCGCGGTTGCCAGTCGCTACACTGCTTCAGAAGCAGTGCTGCGCGGCTGACCGCCCCGCGGCCCATTGCCACAATGGGACAGAATCCCCAGAAATAAGGAAACAAGTCAGAATTTAAAAGTTATGGAATTATGTTTTTATATATTTTTGTAACCTAATAATATAAGGTCTTAAAAATGTAAAAATATCATGGCAGAGCTACTTCTGCTGTATATGTAAACATGTGTCAAAGTTTTTTTTTGTGCAGAATTTTAAATCGAGTCGTTTAAATTTCGGTGATATAAAAGGAAAATATTTTTTGGGAACCGAAATGAGTGGTACCTATCGATACTGCAAAGTAATAGTGAATAATTAGTTCCATATAGTTCTTTTTCCATAACAAACTCATTGAAGAAATATTAGTATTGTCTGTTTAGTTACTTTCCGGGAACTTCCAAGCCTTTTCTATTGTATAATTAATATATATTATTATATTAATATATATATTATTATATTATAATATATAATATATATATTATTGTATAATTAATATATGATGAAAAATGCAACATCCCATTTTTCGTACTGAAAATGCCGAATATTATTAAGGAAGTTCATAAAAGATTGTTAATATACAACTCATACGAAGGTTTGACGTTATATAAAAAAATAACAGCATAATTCCAATAAAAATAAAACAATTTGTTAAATATATAAATATATATTTTTTAACTAACCCCGCAGCCGGGGTTTGTTGACTTATTCGTCTCACTACTCTGAATACAATAAAAACTGCAACTTAGAATTAATTAAAACGATTTTAAAATTTAAGCCTGTATACCTAATGAAATTTGTAAACTTTTGGTATACAGCAAGTCAACAAAATACTAATGGTCTATTTATAAAAATTTGAAATGTAAAAAATTAATAAACTGGCCCCGGTCTCCTCTATAGAAAAGATTGTACGCTCAAAAAATATTCTCATTGCAATACACACGAAGATGTTTTAAACTTTTCATCGACTTCTTCAGATCTAGTACTACATACTTTTATAGGCATATTTGCAAAAAAAAAAACTTTTGGTTATAACGTAGCTTCATACGATTCGACATCTTGATTGGAAAAAATAGCACGATGAATTTTTTCTCTATTCTTGGGATTGACGTCATTTGTGCGTTGAGACAAAACCGGACTAAGAACCAAGCGAGAATTCATTCCTTGTTTACGATCGGTAATTTCATATTTTTTGTCGGATGAGTGGCACAGATTTTGAAAATTTGTTGAATTTAATACGGCCACAAATAAGTAAAACAAATGCAATCTTTAGGTGGTGTATTTCACCTCAAACAAGATTGGCAGTGACGTTGCGTTATTTAGGGACTGGCGATTCGGTCATTTATTTTTCCTATTTGTTTAAAATTTCTAAACAGAGCGTGTCACCCATGATGCCCTTTTTCAATCCGGCTCACTGTGCCGTTGTAAATCGGACCACTTTTATACAAGCAATAAGGTAAAAAAATGCCTACTCTTTTTATGATTTGTATTGCTTCTGTAAAAGTAGTCCGATTTACATGACATTTGGTATGATTTTCATCAGAAAAACATAAGGAATTTATTGCTGTCACTCCCTTATCGATACGATAAACAATAGAGAATTTCTTAATACGCCGAAATGAATATTTCACCCTCAACTGTGGGTCGCTGACCTTGATTCGCTGGGGTCGGCCAAGGATTCATACCTGTTTCAGAAATAAAATATTTCTTTATTCTTTATCGCATAGATATGGAAGTGACACCCATGAATTCCTTATATTTTCCCGACGAAAATCGTACCAAATTTCATGTAAATCGGACTATTTTTTACGAAGCTAGCGAGAAATCATATAAATTAAGTTTTCATCCAGTTTCCTTCATTATGCTCCGAATTATGTCGTTCTTAGTGTTAGTATCATCGGCGAAACATACTGAATCGATTGGCGTCGTTTTCGCAAAGATCTGATGAGAAATGCGAAAATCATGGACATTTCTCATTTCTTCTTGATGGTAGTCAAACCAGGTCGAAAGGAGGTGGGTCGAAAGCCATAAAATTCGGTGTCGACGACGGTCCTCGAGACCTCAAACGACAATAGACCTTTTCAAGTGCTCGAAAAGAGCCAGCGCGGCGCCGCGTAGGGCCCTGGCGGCGACGCTTAGGTATAGGAAATACCCTTCGCGGCTTGCTGAGGCGGCGCCGCGCCGCACGCCGCCGCGGCGAGCCGCGCTTAGGAAATGCCACCTTTAGCCTGTTTGAATCGCGCGCGGAACCGGTAGCAAATCCGACGCCGACTTGGCCCGTGGCCGTTTGGGCCAATCCCAAACATCCCTAATACTTTAATAAAATCCACAGTAGCTGCCACGCTATTTATTAATTCATTAATTTTTTAGATTCCGATTAACAATATTTCAATTCATGAATAAACATACTAATTTAATTTTATTCCAACACCAATAAATTGTGCGTTAAAAATATTGGATCTTATCGTTCATGTTCACTGAATTATTATCATTATCATTTAAATTTCCTGCAACAAGACTTTCCGCCATACGCTCTCACCTCCTTCGGACACATTTTGTAGTCTCTACGTTTACTATTGCAAAATGCCACTCTATTTCTATATAAGTCTACGTTAAGTTGTAACTAAAATAACTAAAATGTGGATTTTATATAACACTTTATTATTGCTCCCCTAGAGGTTCCAAACTCCCATACTATCATCTCCTTACAAATTTATCCTTATATCTACCTTATCCCACTTAAACCTATCTTAACCTACATCTTAAAATTAACGCGTCTCGCTCGTTCTGCCCTCCCCATCGCTCGCACGCACGCACACCCTCCTCCGCCTCTCGGGCTTCCGCTTCCGCACACTTCCCCTTCCACTCACAATCCTTCACTCATCCATTCCTCCAATCTTCTCACCCACTCCTCCCCCTTCCCGTCATCTCCCAAACCCTCGGCCATCGCCTCCTGCCAACCCCTTTCCACACCCCAGCCTGTACATACCTCCCTTACATGCTCCCATGATTCCTCACCCTGCCCACACACTCTACACCTCCTTTTCTCCTCCTCCTCCCAATATCTCCCCTCCCTCATCTCATTCCCCAGCCTAAACCTTGCAATCCTCTTCCATCTCTCTTTCCCCCACCCTTTCTGCAGGTACCCCGGCACCCCCATTCCCTTCACCCTTCCATACCATCTATTGTATCTCGCCTCTCCTATTCTCCTCCACCTCTCCTCTTCCTGAGTCCTTCTTTGTCTCTCCACCAACTCTCCTCCCCTTAACTCCCCCCTATCCCTTACCCTTTCCACCTCCTCCACCGTCCACCCGTTGACCTTGAAATACTGCTCCCTCTGTTCCTCCCACCCCTACAGAACCCTTCCCCTCCTCATCCTCCTCTTCATATCCTCCCAGCACTCTGTCGCCAACTCTCCCCCTTTCCTCTCCTCTAACTTCCTCTCATACCCACATGCCCTCAATCCCGCCCCCCTTTCATCATCCGGCTCTGCAACTCCTCCCTTACCATATATCTCGGCGTATTCCGGTCCACTCCTAACACCCACTTCAAGTATCACTCCTACAGCCCCTCCACTTTTTCCCTACATTTCCAACCCCACACCTCTACCCCATAGCTCACTACCGCCCACACCAGTTTGTCAAAGAGCCACAGTCTTCTTCCCCAATCCTTCCCAAATTTTCTTTTTCCTATCCCCCATACCTGCCCCATCACTGCCGCCCCTTTCTTACCCTCTCCTTTACGTGCTCTTCCTGCCCTCCATTTCCCATCACCGTATAACCTAGATACCTAAAACTGTGTACCTCCTCCAACTCCTTTCCCTTCCAACGCCATACCAACTTCCCCCATCTACCCCCTCCCCTTCTACACCTCATCACCTTCGTTTTACTCACGTTGACCTGTAGCCCCTTCCCGTCCACGTACTTTTATAATTTCCCCATCAACCCTTTCATCCCCTCTACATCCTCCGCCCACACCGCCACATCATCCGCGTAAGCCAGGGAATAAATCCTACTCCCCCCCATGTTCACTCCCCCTAACCCTCCCCCCCTTCCCAGCTCTTCGTCCATGTCCGCAATCAGTAATGTGAACAAGGTTGGGCTCAGTGGACACCCCTGTCTCACCCCCCTGGCGGTCCAGAATCTCTCCCCCTCTTCCTCTCCCACCCTGACTCTTTCTATCGTTTCCCTCAGCGCTTCCTCACACCTTACCACCAGCCCCTCCTCACCTCCCTACCTCTCATAAGTTTTATCAGAACCTCTCTGTCCACCGAGTCAAATGCGTCCTTCATATCGATAAACAACTCCACTAAGGTCGGTATCAAATATATTGGCCGGTGAATTCGGTTTCGCGAGCAGCGATCGAGGAAAAATCAGCCACCACCATCTGACGATCACTGATTTGTCAGTTGGAGTATGGTGGGTATGGTATATACTCGCAGGGTATGGTGGGGTAAAGGGAACGCTGCTTGGCTCCGCCTGAACCTAGCCGGTTGGCTGTTAATTATACTTAACGTAATAGTTGTGTGCGTTGCGAAGCTATGCGTAGACCAATACGAGACGAAGCTAGCAAGAACGAATCAATGTCTAACCAATAAAGTTTCTGAATTTTTCGTTGCTAACGCACACCTATTCTGATGTGTGTATTTCTACACTGACACCTCGGTTTGGCCTACACGTCAGAATCTTGGCACTATCCCCACCACTTCTGGCTCACTCTTGTTCTGTGAAGGCGAGAGTGAGATGGAACGAGAGCGAGTCAGAAAACGTTTGAGAAAAGGAGCACCGAGGCAAACAGACGGTGTGGTGGGAGAATACCCCTCCGAAACTCACCGGCCAATATATATGATACCGACCTTAGCTTCCTGTCCTTCCTCCCTATCTGCCTGTTTATTAGGTACTTGAGCGTGTATATGTGTTCTACACGACCCACCCCCCTCCTGAACCCCGCCTGACTCGGTGGCAGCAACTTCTTTTCCTCTATTTCTTCCCTGAGCCTCTCCGCCAGGACCGACGCGTATACCTTGTACGCCGTCTGTGTCAAGGTGATCCCCCCCATATCCCTCTACCCTTTCCCCGATCCCTTTCTTCACCACCGGCACTATCACCCCTTCCTTATGTGGATTTTATATATTTACAGATAATCTACGTCAGAGAAAAAAATTTATGAGACTATTAAAGATCAGAAAACTAGTAATTATTAATAAATATGTATTAAAACGTGTCCATAGTAATGGTTGCAAATATTCTCCAGTCAGTTATTATTTTCTATAAATACTACACTGTTAATAAATTGTTAAGCAACGTATATTTCAATGAATACTAACATAACGCTCTTTTTATTTTTAGGCATGGGTTATGTTGTAATATTTCTTTAGAAAACAATAAGACTCTGTATAATATGAATGCTTACATTTTATTCCTATATATTCATATAAATTTCCTACTATTTTTAGTCTTGTCGCGTGTAGGAAACATTCAAATAGGATTTGTACATATATATAACGAAATTTATAAATATGTCAGCTATAAGGCAGACATTCGTCATGTAATTTTAATCCCGGTAATTCGTGTAATTACTTGATTATCTTTGTAAAAAGAAGTGAGATCCCCATAAAAAAACTTCAAAAAAGTAAAAAAATTACGCCAAGTACATGAAAAATCAAATCACAAAAAAAATAGAAGAAAATATACAATCACAAAAAATAGATGATAAAAATAATTACGTAATAAAAAAAGATGTAAAATCAAAATGAGCTGCAAGTACATAAAGGTACTTTCTAATATTTTAATACGAATAAATATTTTATTCAAAATACTTGGCGCTGCGCCCCGAATTGGTGTTACTAAACTGAATAAACACGTATAAATTGCATTAATCTTTTTCTTTCTTTCTTGTGCGCGCGCGTGTGCGTGCGTGCGTGCGTGCGTGCATATGCTACATATAATATTAGAATATATGTAGTGTCACGTCCAGAATTGCCGGAACATTCTGGACGAGATGGGAGTTCTTGCCCCGTCGCCTCCGACGCACCGTAAACCCTAAAGGCCGGCCCGGTAACGCCACTATGGAGTAACTGTGCGGGGCGGGTGGATCGGCGTTGGAGGATCGAGGAGGAAAAGAAGAGGTGTGTTTCGTCTTGGGATCGTCAGCCAGACTCATCAGTAGGGCTATAGCTGACGACCCCTGCCCTAGACACACAGGGGGACACAGAGGATAGGATTTGGAACTTGTATATATACGAATGAGACTGGAATTAGGGACTAGTGTAGGAATTTATACGCACGGCCTACACTAGCGAGAAGATTAGAGACCTCTGGTGGCGCTCGTCGACACTAAGTCGCGATACCGTGGTGGGGCACGTCACAGTAGCATAAATCTAAAGGTGGGATCTCCTACACGCGATTGGTCGCTGCGATTGATCGCAGCGACTGGTCGCAGTATACTGGTGCAATGGGAAAGCATGTATCTGTTCTCCTACATGCGACTGCGATCGGCGGGTATGCGCCAGACGTAGGAGCCTGACGCGAGTCTGTTTGAGTACCAGCCTAGGGTACTCGAGAGTCAACACAATGCGAGGAGGGTCTGTTTCCCATTATACCTGGTCGCAGGGTCGGCACTGCGACTACCGATCGCTAGACTCCTCCGGGAGGGAGTCTAGCGACCAGTCGCACTGCGACCCATTGCCACAGTGTGACAAAATCTCAAGAAATAAGGAAAGAAGTCAGAATTCAAAAGATATGTATTTTTATGTTACCTGTAGACTACTAATATGAGCACCTAAAAACGGTTAAAATATCATGACGCCTACTTCTGATCTGTGTACAAACACGTCTCTGTGATTGTATGTATTTTTCGTGCAGAATTTTAAATCGAGTCTTGTAATTTTTGGTGATATAAAAGAAAACAATTTTTGGAGCCCCAAAATAAGTAGTGTCGATTCTGTTAAGTAATAGCAAATAATTAGTTACTTCGCGAATATTTTGCAGTCATGGATTAAATACGTGTATTCTATGTCGCACAGTGGGGGTAAATCCCCAAAAATGGGAAAAATGTAACATCCTGTATTTTGCAATTTAAAAATGCCGAATATTGCTAAGGAAATTGATACGAAAAGTGTTAATATATAAGTTTGACATTATTTAACGTCAATTCGTCATAAATTAGCGTCAATAGTTCCAATAAAACTACAAGAATTTGATAAATATGCCATGGAAAGTGCAGTATTCCTATCGACACACGCCCCAGATAGCACAAAGACATCTTATGTACGTCCCAAGTACGTCCGTTCCGGACGTACTGTACGTTCAAAGGATGTCCCCAGAAGGTCCATATGTCCCTTGTACGTCCTCGTTAAGTTCTTTAAATGTCCTAGGAAGGTCCTATTTACAAAGTGGAACGTCCTGAGGACGTGCTGTGCCGACATTCTCAGATCGTTTCCTGAATGTCCGAAAGTACCAATTAAATACGTCCAAAAGACGTCTTCATCAAGTCTGGGTTAGGACATTAAGAAAAAAAATTTGGCGGTGACGAGAATCGAACCCAGGGTCTCCTAACTTACGAAGCAACCGCTTTTCGCAACTACCCAAGAGACTTCCTTGAAAATAGTTCTCATTTCTAGATATATAAGGTAAAAGGCCGTATTATGGTACAGATGCTAGAGAGGGATATGATATTTTCAATGATTTTAAATAATTAAGCACTTAAATGTTGCGAGTTTGTGCATTATTCAATTATTTCGTGTTTTCTAAAGTAGAAATAATCGTTGTTCTGTAAGTATAACGTTAGAAAATAATTATATGATTGAAAAATAGGAGTTATGTACATGTACATATTTTGGTACAGCTTTGAAGCACCATGTCCCTAGTGTTTCATGCTGTATGTCCCTATTTATGGAACCGCTAAAAACATATAAAAACCGCTATGTTTTCTCATATTTCAGCTTTTTTTATAGAAATATATATATTTATGTACGTTAATTTTTAAGAAGAACAGGGTTGATAAAATAATAAAAAATCATAAAAAAATATTTATAGAAATTATACTATATTTATTTTGTTTCTTTAATTTTTTTTGTATTTCGGTAATTTTTTCCTGCAGTTTCTTTCTTTCTGCAGCAATTTGTTTTTTTTCTCGATTGTCCCTGTTCGACACCATGTACTATTAGCGGGCCAAAAGAAGATCCCTAGGAGGCGGGCTCGGGCGATGCAGTCCACCGATGTCACGATTGGTCGATTCACCTATTTGAACACATTTCTAAACACAGGGAACACGTATTTTGGTTATTGGCTGATGTAGGCACATACATTATCGCACCGCGCGACGAAGAGAGCGAACAAAACACATCGAGATCGAGTGGGATAAAGCGATCTGACCGACGAACGTCAAAGCAATAGCGTAAGCATCTTTAACGGTTAACTATTAATATTTAATAACTTAAAAATTTCCTTATTTTTCACAATATGTTCAGAAAGTATTATCATTGGGTTGGTATCAGGATAATACTTTCGTGAACATATTGTGAAAAATGAGGAAATTTGTATGTTATTATATATTAATGGTTAACCGTTAAACATGCCTACGCTATTGCTTTGACGTTTGTCGGTCAGATCGCTCTATCCCACTCGATCTCGATGTGTTTTGTTCGCTCTCTTCGTCGCGCGGTACGATAATGTATGTGCCTACTTCAGCCTATAAACAAAATACGTGTGCCCTGTCTTGAGAAGTGTGTTCAAATAGGTGAATCGACCAATCGTCACATCGGTGGACTGCATCGCCCGAGCCCGCCTCCTAGGGATCTTCTTTTGGCCCGCTAATAGTACACAAATTATTCCCGACGAACGCTTCGAAAACAAGCAATTATTACCTATCGTAAACGAATGAAGAAATTTCGCTTCGAAAAATTCTAAATTACCAGTTGTAAAAAATAATTGGAATTTCCGCCTCGCTCTGAGCCCACTTTTGTCCCACAAGGCAAAACATGCAGAAATATTTGTAAACCTGTATCCATGTTATCCTATATACCAAACACTGTTCACAAAGTGTTGATACATTCCTGCCAAAATATATTATATTTTGGCAACCTTACAATCGGCCAATTAGGTGGAGAGACCCAAGATGAAGTCAGAAATAAAGATTTTAAAAATTATAGAACAAATTGTAGGTCAAAAGATTCCCACTGGAATACAGAAGAAGGTGTTTTGAACTTTTTATTCATTTCTGTAGATCCAGTAATAGTTTTCTATCTTTGCCGAAAGAAAATCAAACACCTTTTTTATAAAGAAGCTTAATATGATTCGGTATTTTTTTATCTTTGCATACAGAAAGGAATATTTCCTGGATGTTGCATAGTAACAACAATATGCCGGAAGGCGAATATTTTATTATTTCAAATTAACGTGTAAGAAACATAATTTTTCTATGGTCTCAGGTAATAATTTTGATCTATTTCTGGTAACGAAATCGTCCGATCGCGTCCGAGTTTTGCCGAGTCGACCTGAAATCAAATTGCCCGCTTATGGCGACTATGCTTGTAGCCTGAATCGAGTCTCGGGAACCTGCCCGATCCCGCCCGAAAGTTTCCGGCCCGTCCCGAGCACACCCCTGGTCGCAGGCGAGGAGAATCAGCCTAGGGCCAGTCGCTGGGTCAAATCGCTGCGACTAATCGCAGCGACCAATCGCGTGTAGGAGATCCCACCTTAACTGCGTTTCTAATATGTGTATGTATTTGTTTATATATTTTAGATTGTAAGGGAGTTATTGTAAATTAATAATACTAAGCGAATTAACATTTTTTCGGTTGCGCAGCGCCAAGTATTTTGAATAAAATATTTATTCGTATTAAAGTATTAGAAAGTACCTTTATGTACTTGCAGCCCATTTTGATTTTACATCTTTTTTATTACGTAATTATTATTATCTTCTATTTTTTGTGATTTGATTTTTCATGTACTTGGCGTAATTTTTTTACTTTTTTGAAGTTTTTTTATGGGGATTATATCATACGTATTATTATTCATGAATGTAAAGGTCACTTACCAAATATAATATTTGTACTTTTATTTCTCCTACTAAGAAGAATAGAATGTCCTTCCAGGGAACTTGATACTAAACAGATACACATTTGAATAGAGAAACAGGTTAGTAAAAATCTGCGCAAACTATTATTTGACTGCAAATAAATCTGTAAACATGTATAATGAAACAATAACCCATTCATTAAAAATATGTTCGTTTCATTATGCATAGAGCTTAATTAAAATAATAATGAAGCACACTTAAATGTAAAAAATAATGATGATTTTTCGAATGCCAGGACATGTGTGTCTCTGTCGATACGAAATAGAAGTAAGCTCCAGTCATCCGCTTCATTTTGTGTTTCGCGTGACCCTAGGCCAGAGATGGGCATTATTTAAATAACGTATCAAATAAAAGAGGCTTTATCTTTATTTGTCATCAAATAAAAATAATCCAGAGTTATTTTTATTTGAAACGTCACAAATAATTTTTTTTATTCAACGTAAATTTATCCGACGGCCACAAATAATTTTTTGGTTTGTCGGGAATTTATCAGACGTCCACAAATAATTTTTTTATTTGACAGGAATTCATTTTGACATACAAATAATTTTGTCGTCTTTTCATTCATTTGTATTTGAAAATTATTTGAAGCTCAAATAATTCTGAGGGTAGAAAACGAGAGAGAGGGGGAGCGTGTGCTAGAAAGCGGTAAGCAGGGGAGCATGATGCAAGGAGGTAGTAGTTACAGCGAGAGGGAACGGGAGCGAGCGAGAAGCCCGTTGCTAATATCCACCTCTCTTTCTAATCCCCGTTCCCTCTCGCTCTAACAACTATCTTCTCGCATAATGTTCGCCTGCTTACCGCTCTCTAGCACACACTCCCCCTCTCTCCCGTTTTCTACACCCAGAGTTATTTGAGCATCAAATAATTTTCAAATACAAATGAATGAAAAGACGACAAAATTATTTGAAGGTTAAAATGAATTCCCGTCATACAAAAAAATTATTTGTAGCCGTTGGATAAATTCACGTCGAACAAAAAATTATTTGTAACGTTTCAAATAAAAGTAACTCTAGCTTATTTTTATTTGAAATAAACATAACTCTCAGTTATTTTTATTTGATGAGTCTTGAATAAAATTTTTGTCTCTTATTCGAAATCAATTTTTTATTCGAAATAATTTTCTGCCCATCTCTGCCCTAGGCTGACATGCCCGTCGGTAAGAGCGAGCCCTCCACGTACCAAGCAAATGTACCGCCGATCACGTCCCGCCGCTATCGCGCGAGATCTAGAGACGCGGTAGCGTCTCGACGCCAAGTACATGAAAAACACCCTATATATATATGTCGAACTGTCGCTGCCGTGTACCTTTACTCGTCGCGGAGGCATTCCAACCTAATTCTGACATTTATTACATTATATCTCATCACGCCTGCAATATTTTCTAAATTTAAAGGCATTTTTCTGATGTAAACCGCATATCGGCTTTCGAATAAGACCAATTTCAATAAAATCGGTCCACGCATGACAGAGATATCGTAATATCGTCTCATGGATTAGTCGGAAATGGTAAGATTCTTCTTCTTCTTCGTCAAGGAATTTTTCGTCAAGGAATTTTTCGTCAACATAATACGTATACGCGTTATTATACGCACACCTTCAGCCAAAACGAACTAATACATGTTTCGTTCATCAATTCCTATCTTCACTAGGCAAATTTCGTTCATCAATTCCTATCTTCAATATGTGCAATCTATTCCAAATTTTGACAGCTTACAGTCAGGTTATATACAAAATTTGAGATGCCACGTGTTTTTACAAATATATATTATCGTTGTACCATTGAATTGGAATCAAAATGCAGTCTCACATACAATTCCATGAACCTGGAAACACGTACAATTCCATGAATCTGAAAACACGAAAATTCGTGCTAAATCTAGCGATAACCCCTTTAAGCACAGAAATCTGTAAACATGAAAATGAAAATTGATACTAAAATCAATTAGAGTCTAATAAAACGCATGAATTTAGCAAACATAAACAAATTAATTTAAAAAATACTATTCCATGAAATATACTCAGAAAATGACGTTATGAATGGAAATTTTAATTTTTTAACCACGAAAAACATTTCTCGATTTGATAAAACAATTCATGAAATTGTGCGTGCTTTCAGTTTCATGGAATTGTACGTGCTTTCAGATTCAAGGAATTGTACGTGCTTTCAGATTCATCGAATTGTAAATTTCAACAGCTGATAATTATTATGCTGTAATTGTATAAAAAAAGTAAACAAATTACGTCAAGTACATGATACAAATAAATCACAAAATATAGAAAGTAATAATAATCACAAAAAATAGAAGATAATAATATCTTTGTAAAAAGAAGTGAGATCCCCATAAAAAACTTCAAAAAAGTAAAAAATACGCCAAGTACATGAAAACATGAAAATCACAAAAAATAGAAGATAATAATCATTACAAAATTAAAAAAAGATGTGAAATCAAAATGAGCTGCTAGTACATAAAGATGCTTTCCAACTGCGCTTTAGATGACACAACTACATATGCACAGCTAAAATTCCATTACTCATAATGGCTATTTATACAGAGAAAAAATGTATTAAATAATAATATGCAGATATATTTTTATACAAATAAATATTTTAATACGAATAAATATTTGATTCAAAATACTTGGCGCTGCGCAACCGAAAAAATGTTATTTGCCTTAGTATTAATAATTTACAACTCCATTACAATATAAAAAACATATACATACACATACTAGAAACACAGTCAGATTTATTCTACATATATTTAATTCTAATGCCATACGTAGCATATGCACACGCATGCACGCACGCATGCACGTACAAGAAAGAAAGAAGAGGATTAATGCAATTTATACATATTTATTGAGGTTAGCAACACCAATTCGGGGCGCAGCGCCAAGTATTTTGAATCAAATATTTATTCGTATTAAAATATTTATTTGTATAAAAATATATCTGCATATTATTATTTAATACATTTTTTCTCTGTATAAATAGCCATTATGAGTAATGGAATTTTAGCTGTGCATATGTAGTTGTGTCATCTAAAGCGCAGTTGGAAAGCATCTTTATGTACTAGCAGCTCATTTTGATTTCACATCTTTTTTTAATTTTGTAATGATTATTATCTTCTATTTTTTGTGATTTTCATGTTTTCATGTACTTGGCGTATTTTTTACTTTTTTGAAGTTTTTTATGGTATTCTTTACCATCGTGACGTTTCAAAAATGTTAACAACCAACACTTAGCAGGTTATGGTTGAATGACAGCCAAGTGACATTTATAAATTATGCTTTCGAGGCGACGCCTACTGGTGTCAAGTGGGGGAGGAAAACGTGACGTCGGAACTCTTAATCCTACAAGTATCATTTTGATAACTATTAATTCAGAATAAATCTTATATCTTTTAGACAAATAGCTTGATACATTAAATAAAACGACATATGGGTTCGAAAAAAAATGATTCGCTTAATCATGTAAAAACACCTGGACTATGTCATAAAATAAGATAATAAGGCTAAAATAGCTCCGACGACCTGTCAATTTCGCTATCTTTCGTGTATATATAGAGACATGGTCGCTCAGTGTGCCTAAGGGTAGAGGGGAAGGGGGGAATTAGCTTCCAGACGCGACCGCGTCTGTTGATAACATATTACTAATCATTTAAATCTAAATTAAATTCTCATAATTTTAGTTAACGTATTGAAAATTTAATTTGATTCTTAATTTGACAAGTTAGAATAAAAAGTTCAATTTAATGTACATATTTAAATAAATAATTTAATTTAATATTTAATTCCAACGTTTTAATTTTTTTTTTAATTTTTAATCTACTCTTAACTACAAAATGTTTAATTTAATAGTTAAATTGTATAATTAAAAATGAAGCAACCCCGAGCTGTACATAATACATTTTTTATTTATATAATTAAAGTCTTATTTTAAGTAAATCATTTTAAAATACAAATAATTTCATAAAATGTAAAAATTATAATTATTTCATACTGCCATATAAAAAATAAAAGTCTATTACCTATCTAAAGTCTATTACTATCAGTGGATGGGTCCATATGCTTGCGATGTATGCAGTTCGTAAAATATGTTGCTTCAGCTCAGATTTACACGGTGGCAATGTAGATCCATCGAAATTTTTTGTATTAAGTCGAAACATATCCTCGACATTATTACATCTATATGTTTTCGTAAATATTTCCACTCGTGCTTCATTTACGTCGCAAATGTTTTTTATACCATACATGCGACATACGAATTCTTCTAACGTAGAAACAATGGTGACACTATCGCAATCAGGATATCGTGTTAAACTTGAAAATGCGTTTATGAATTTCGGTGACTGCTTTAATAAACTCAGAAGCCGCTTCTTGCCTTTTCTGAAGAACGCAGGGTTAAAATCACATCCTGTGAATGCATGGAAAACTGGTAATGCATTAAACAGATTTTCGCCTAATGCTTCGCTTAAATGTCTGACACATTAACAAATCGTCCATAGTTTCCTACGCTAACCTGCATCCAAACTTTGACATTTTCCTTTAAAAACTTCATATTACCAAGCATAATAATTAAAATATCCGTATCTGAGCATCTTAAAACAACGTGAGAATCTTCTTCAGTTTGACAGGCGTGGAAAATTATTTTTGTATCAGATTCTTCATGCTCTTTACAGGATAAATTTTCTTGTAAACTTTTTATTACATTATCGCCTATTTTTTCATACCTAAAACATGTCTCATAATTGACATCAATAATTTTATTGCCAATAAAAGGTGCCATGTCACTAGTCGCCCAACTGTCTAAAAATTATTAACCAAAGCCTCCTTGAAGTATATATTTGTGAGCTGTGTTTAAAAATCTGAAGGGCGCACTTGCTCTGGACCGTTAATGTGGTAACGATGGCTTCTATTAGTTCGTCGCACAGAATGTTCATAATCTTTGATGGAAGGGAAAAGTATCTATCAAAACTTATTACTATTGTGCGCGCTTGATTTGCGACAATCATTTGTAAAATTTTTTTCGAAATTTTCTCGAAAGTTAGCCGCACCTCTTTCATAAGATGTAGTAAAAAGAAACCATTGAACACTATGTCATCTATTCTTTACGGCGGCTCTTTATCGATGTTATTTTGCAGTAATTTTAGAAACGCTGATTTATCTGTTTTATATTGTGTCACATAGTTTCATCTATGTCAGGCCTGGGATTTAAGTGAACGCGGCGGCCGATTTTCAGAGGCAACGCCTGTTTTCTCCCACCGCACGTCTTGGCCCCCGCGGCGGCCTAGGAGCTTCGAGCGCCTCAGGCCCGTACCATATGAACCGCGCGTAGCTCATTGGGGCGCCCCCCGTATCAATAGGTTTCCACATCACCCATGGGGTACTATTATCGATGCGTTTTTTTGTCAGTGGTATCCCCTATAGGGCTATTCCACTGTGTCGCGCGATAAAAAATGGATTGGAAAAACGCGTTTTATTATCAAAATTTTAAATATGTTTGGGAAAACAAGATTTTCGCGCACGTTTAGACGTGCTGGGCAAATCTAAAATATTAACGGGGAGGCTGGACGACGATGTACGTATCAAAGTTGAAAGCGAGGAATCGTTTAGCCCTGTGCGCTGTTCGGTTTTAATGTTACGCATTTTCGAGAACGAACATTCGCACAAATATGTGGATCCGAACATGGAGAAAATTCGGAACGCGAGATCCCTAAGTTTGTGGTATGCCGATTCTTCCAGGGAAAAAAGAAAAAAAAATTTCTTCTAACAGGAGATGATTTTGATAAACTACCAGCCTCCTACGAAAAGAATCGACGTGGCTGCACAACTGCGAAATAGTTTGGCCGGGTTTCTGCAGTTTTAAATTTAATGTGTTTAAATGGTTAGTGAGATCTACTATAATTGAGAGTTCATAAAGGAAATTCGCATCTGTTAATAAGGGGAAATATTATTCTGCTCCCTTTGATTCTGGATATTCTTGTCAAAATTTTGATAATACAGGGTCACCGTTAAAACTGCAACCTACGGGCGCGCGAAAAGGTAAAATGGCAACACCGCCTCACGGACGCGTTCCACTACACCATGCACCGGCCCGGCATTCGGAGGGTTGCCAGCGACCGCTAGCAGGGATGTGCGGGTACCCGACTTTTCGGGCTCGGGACGGGCCGGAAACTTTCGGGCGAGATCGGGTGGGATCCCGATACTTTCGTATTGCTCGAGATCCCGAGACTCGATTCGGGCTACAAGCATAGCCTTCTTTCCGTCTCGGTCCCCTCGTAATAGCTGGCTTTCGAGCCGATCACGTCCGAGTTTTGCCGAGCCGACCTGAAATCAAATTGCCCGCTCACGGCGGTCATGCATGTAGCCCGAAACGAGTCTCGGGATCCCGAAAACTTCTCGAGCAATACGAAAGTATCGAGACCCTGCCCGAAACCCGAGACTCGGGTCGATCCGCACACCCCTAATCGCTAGACAGCAGTTGATGAAGAGAGAAATTAAATTTTGATTCAATTATGTGTTAGTTCTACAAACTTCAGAATCTATTGTTCTGGTTTTCATTTTTATAATTTTATCCTTAATGCAGTGCATGCATAGATCGGACGTAACGGGTAACTAAGCGAACGTGTCTTTGATTGTAGCGGTGTTTGAATTTTTTTCTAGAATTTTTGTGTTTGAATATTTTATCCTTTTAACTACTCAACGCCACGTAGCTAAAATTTTTTAAATTGAGACGTGTACGAGATCAGTCGACATTATTTTCAAACTTCATTACAGTAATTTGGGGTGTGAGTGGTAAACCGATCATAAAAACGGAGCGCGCGGCTCGATTACCTGGGCCGGAAAATTCCCAATACCTAGCTCTTTGCGACGTTATTTTGAAGGAGACCATCCTAAAATTTTCGAAGCTCGGGTATCACTGCTATCCACCGGTCGCTGACAGCTCACCGCTGGGCCGGTGCATGGTTGTAGTGGAATGCGTCCGTGAGGCGCTGTTGCCATTTTACCTGTTCGCGCGCGTTCATAGGTTGCAGTTTTAACGGATGACCCTGTACCTCTGCTCTGTGGATATCTTGATCTGATTCGTGAATTTCGAATTTACTGACAATCAAATGAATTGACACCGTCTATTCCCTCTGAACGAATGGAGATGTCTGACGAAAAGGCGTTACAGTTTCAAAGACTCAGACGGTGTCGAAAAGACGTTTCATACAATGTTGTAATACTGATAACAGTCTATGAAACTGTAACGTCTTTTCGTCAGACATCTCCATTCGTTCAGAGGGAATAGACGGTGTCAATTCATTTGATTGTCATTAAATTCGAAATTCACGAATCAGATCAAGATATCCACAGAGCAGAGGTATTATCAAAATTTTGACAAGAATATCCAGAATCAAAGGGAGCAGAATAATATTTCCCCTTATTAACAGATGCGAATTTCCTTTATGAACTCTCAATTATAGTAGATCTCACTAACCATTTAAACACATTAAATTTAAAACTGCAGAAACCCGGCCAAACTATTTCGCAGTTGTGCAGCCACGTCGATTCTTTTCGTAGGAGGCTGGTAGTTTATCAAAATCATCTCCTGTTAGAAGAAATTTTTTTTTCTTTTTTCCCTGGAAGAATTGGCATACCACAAACTTAGGGATCTCGCGTTCCGAATTTTCTCCATGTTCGGATCCACATATTTGTGCGAATGTTCGTTCTCGAAAATGCGTAACATTAAAACCGAACAGCGCACAGGGCTAAACGATTCCTCGCTTTCAACTTTGATACGTACATCGTCGTCCAGCCTCCCCGTTAATATTTTAGATTTGCCCAGCACGTCTAAACGTGCGCGAAAATCTTGTTTTCCCAAACATATTTAAAATTTTGATAATAAAACGCGTTTTTCCAATCCATTTTTTATCGCGCGACACAGTGGAATAGCCCTATAGGGGATACCACTGACAAAAAAACGCATCGATAATAGTACCCCATGGGTGATGTGGAAACCTATTGATACGGGGGGCGCCCCAATGAGCTACGCGCGGTTCATATGGTACGGGCCTTAGGCGCTCGGAGCTCCTAGGCCGCCGCGAGGGCCAAGACGTGCGGTGGGAGAAAACAGGCGTTGCCTCTGAAAATCGGCCGCCGCGTTCACTTAAATCCCAGGCTTGATCTATGTGACACAATAACAGTGGAACAGGCGTCAACGGATACATTAATACTTTATCTAAAAATGAGTTTTTTAAAGAGATTCCGAGAAGCTTTCCAAATAAATCTCGTTGCAATCGAATTTCCGTTACTTTGTCTGATATACAACTTTTTTTTAATGTTTCCGTAAATGTGTAAATTTTATTTTGCTTTATTCTTCTTTCAAATCTGCACTCATCTTCGGCACATTCAGCGATGAACTGTTCCCTCAAAATATTTCCATTCTTCTCAATATTGAGAAGAAATTCTGTAACTATTTCATTCACTGATTGACCGCTAGAAATATTGTACAGAAAGTCCTGGTGGAAATGAATTGAAAAAGGGTTAACATTGTTTTTAATATTCGACATCAAAGTTTATAACTGGAGAGAACTTTTTCTAATACGGTTTTTTTTTCTAAGTCTGCTGTTATGCTTTGCCGATTTCTTAAACCAGATTCTTCCATTACATAACTTATTATTTT
This sequence comes from Andrena minutula, assembly GCA_929113495.1. Classification (NCBI taxonomy): domain Eukaryota; kingdom Metazoa; phylum Arthropoda; class Insecta; order Hymenoptera; family Andrenidae; genus Andrena; species Andrena minutula. Next base: position 34,478,536 of record OV815993.1, read on the forward strand.
CGCTCGGATACTGTGGCTTTTACACCAGCGCTGACGTGCCGAAATGGAATTGCTTGTATGAATTACACCAGTTAATTTATTTGCAACGTCTGCATTAATTGTTTGTTTTAGAGTCAAGTCTATTTGCTGTCTAGAGAAAGGTTTGTTTGTTCTCCTTATACCAAACGATCCTCTCTCAAATTCTAATCTTAAACCAGGATGAGTATCATCTATTTTGAGTAAATTATCAATATATTTAACTAGATATCTAGAATAATTTTGCTGAATGAATATGAAAAAAATATTAGCAATTTTCTGTAATACAAACCTAAACATTTCAAAATCTGCACTTCTTATGCTTCTGTACAACATGAGGTAATAATGAACTAGATTGGTATATATTAGGGTTGACTAACTGGCGACTCAAAAGCAGTGATGCCAGAATCGTGAGACACGGGACGGGACGCTTACCCCCACTATGACCTACCGTCGTCTCCCACTATGCCCTACCGGCGTCCCCCACTTTCTTCCCACCGCACTGCACTCAAGCATATCTCTACTCCTGTCCGTGTGCGCTGCCTGTTCGGCTCTCTTCGGCAGCGATATACGTTGTCGAAACCCGAGACCAGCGCCTCGACCGCAATCATGATGTGCAAATGTTCAAATCCCGGTGTGGCAGTTCTATTTTTGCCTTTATATATAGGTTGTCACCAGAACCACGTGACGTGCGCGAGAGAATAACGTGTGTACGTAGGCAGGCGAAAGAAATAGACGAAAAGTGTGGCAAAAGTGCGCAGAAAATTACGAGGTCGGTTGGAAAACGAGGGGAGTAGACAAGGTACCGGTGGACGGTATAATCAACAGATAATAAAGAGTCGAAGGGAGGGATAAAAGGTGAAGAAGAGAAGGTGTGAAACCAGTGCACGAAGTATAAGATACATGGCAAAGATAAGTGTCATCTACGGGAGTGGAAGAAGCAAGAAGACAAAGCGGAGACAGCAGTAGGTAAAGAAGAGCGGTGACTCTAATGACAGACGAAAGCGGGGAAGTGCAAAAGGAAACGAGAAGACGGGGAAGACCATCGTTGGCAGAACAGATGGGAAGAAGAAGAGCGGATAGCGAAAGCTCGATACTGGATTCATTCAAGAGGAAACGGGAGGACGAGGAGGAGCAGGAGAGGTTAAGGGCCGAAAAGGAAATAAAGGAAGAATTCTTAAAAGCGAGGAAAGTAGGAAGGTCGCCTCCGACGAAGGAAACCAAGGTAGTTATACGAACTGTTGAAACGCCAGACAGTCAGAAGACAGAGCAGGAAAAAGAAATGGATGTAAAATTAGACAAATTGATGGAAGCTGTGCTGGCAGTTAAGAAAGACATGGAAGAGTTGAGGAAAGATAATAGAGATCTGAGGCAAGGAATGCAGGATCTGAGGGACGAGTGGAAGAGTAGGGATGAGATATGGGAAAAAGAAAGGAAGGAAATGAGAGGAAGGATAGAAGTACTGGAAGCCAAGAAGGATCAGGCAGAGGAGCTCACAGGAAGACTGGAGGGGCTAGAAAGAAAGGACGAGGCTAGAGAGAAAAGAGAGAGAAGAAATAATATTTGCCTAAGGGGAGAGGATTTACCGCGTAAAGAGACGCCGAAGGATACGGTGGAATATGTGTTACGGCACGAATTGCAGATAGAAGCAGAAATCGAGGAAGCCTACTGGGTAGGAAAGGGAGAGAAAAGAGGGCTACTGATAGCGAAGTTAAAAAGCTGGCAACAGAAAAGAGCAGTAATGCTAAAGAAGAGTACATTGAAAGAGAAGAGGCTGTTTATTGACAATGACTTGACGAAAAAAGAAAGGGAGATACAAAAAAATATTAAAGATATTGCCAAGACGTTGGGAAAGTTATGGGAAAGTTGGGTATAGAAAAATAATAATCAACGATAAGACATTTATTTGAAAAGAGGAAGGTGGGCTGAAAGAAGTCAATTTTTGGAGTCGGCAAAGTTCTGTGAACCTCTAAATTATTGGAGGATCGCAGAGCTTACAAGGACAACGAAAGCACGACAAAAGTCAGCACCAACACCCGTTCCCCGCGTGCCTGCGGACGTAGATATGCGGGGAGAGGGGTACACAAAATTGGGAAAGCAATAAGAAATCAAAGAAATATAGATACATTTAAAATAGGATACTGGAATGTAGCAGGATTGTTCAGCAAAGACAAACAGTTTTGGGATTTTTTAAAAGAACTCGATGTAATAGGATTAGTAGAAACGTGGATTGAAGAGAAACAATGGGAAAGATTGAAAGAAAATTTGCTACAAGAATTCTCATGGAAATGTAAATATGCCACCAGAGAGAAAAAAAGGGAGAGCGATAGGCGGAATTATCACAGGTATAAGAAAGGGCATAGAAGAGGAGGAATCGAACGCAGGAACGGAACATATCCAAGAGAGGAGAATCTGGATACAGAATGAAAAATGGAGAGTAATAACACTGTACAGCAGAGATATGAAGAATACGAAACAAGAGCTGGACCATTTAATAGAAGAGAGGGAAGTGGGGAAACTGATAATCGGAGGAGATTTCAATGCGAGAATTGGACAGGAAGGGGGCGAGTTTAGAATAGAAGAAAAGCATGGCGTAAGGAGATCAAAAGACAATGTCAAAAACACAAAAAGAAAGATGTTATTAGAGATGGTGGAGGAAAGAGGATGGAATATTCTGAACGGGAATATGGAGGGAGATGATAAAGGAGAGTATACATGCACGGGGCCGAGAGGGAGCACGGTAATTGATTATATAATAACAAATGTCGAGGCGAAAGAAGATATCAAGAAATTCACAGTGGAAGAAAGGGTTGAGTCAGACCATATGCCTCTGATAGCAGAACTATATGGGGGAAATAAAAGAAAAGAGCGAGGGGGAAATCAGGAAGAGGGGGTGGAGAGAGAGAAGAGTTTGGACAGAGGAAGGGAAAAGAGAGTTTCAAAAGGAATTAAACAAAATAAGCTTCAATATGACAGAGGTGAATGAAATGGTAGAAGAAATGGTAGGAAAAATAAATAATGCAGTACGGAAAGAAGAAGTAAAAATAAAGAAATGGAAATTGGGCAGCTTTAAGTGGTGGAATTCAAACTGTACAAAAAAGAAAAGAGAAGCCAGAAGAGCACTGAGGAACTGGAGAAGGGGCAAAGGAGACAAATAAGACTATTAGAAGAAAAGAAGGGAGTACACAAAAGTGTGCGAAGAAAGGAGAAGGGAATTACAAGAAAATATAGAAAATGAGATAATGTAATTAAAGGGAGAAAATCAAATATGGATATATATAAATAAACAAAGAAAGAAAAGGATAGGGATCTCCAATAACATAGACTTAAAAGAATGGAAGGATCATTTTAAAACATTACTAGAAGGCGTCGACTGTAAAAAAGAAGTAGGAGAATTGGAAGAAATAGACAACACGGAAGGAGAAGTGGAGGAGGAAATAACAGAAGCAGAAGTAAAATAACAAACCAGGAAATTAAAAAAAAAAGAAAGCAGCAGGGGAAGACAAAATAGAAAATGAAGCCTGGATTTACGGCAACGTGAAAATAGTAAAAAGGATCACAGAAATTTTCAATAAAGTGTGGAAGGGAGAAGGATTCCCGGAGAGGTGGAAAGAAGGGGTGATTTCACCAATATTCAAAAAAGGAGATAGAGAAAAGGTAAGCAACTACAGGGGGATAACGATCCTAAACACAGCGTACAAAATACAGTATTGTCTCCATATGTACCCGATTTGGTGTATCCGATATAGCCCTGTCGCTATCCCCACCACTTCTGTCTCACTCTTGTCCGGCGAAGGCGAGAGCGAGATGAAACGAGAGCGAGCGAGAGCCACTAAAACCGAGCGAGGACAGTACGAGACAGACGACAGCGTTTATGTTTTGTCTCCCTCCGTCTTTCGGGCGCCGAGACACTCCGTCCTTTGCGTGCGCGACGGGCGTGCGCGATGGTCGCAGGCACATACGGAAGCACGAGACCGCAACGCAAAAACTTGACGCAGGCCCGGCTCAAGTTTTTTTTGCGCCCTAGGCCAACTTTTCAAATTGTTGCTATTGCTGAAAATAAACTTTAGAATTAAATATTACAAGTTGTACTATAAGTGAATTAAACTACGAATAAAAATTCAAAGTAAGGTTATTAATAATCTCAAATAAATGTATTATAATATAGGGCGTAATTTGAAAAGTTTGTCTAGGGCACAAGAAAGACTTGTGCCGTGCCTGGCTATCTGACCGTCGCGCGCATGCGTTGGGCAGTCACGATGCCTTCTGAGTGCTCGCACGCCCGCGCGCAAGAAATCCGGTCCATCTCGCTCACTCCTTCGGCCAGAAAGAAGCGAGAAACGCACACTCGGAATTAGGGATCTGCGCCTTCTGAGTACCCATCGCCGGTCCCGACCAGCGGGCACACACGGAGACAATACTGTATATGCTATGGTCATAGAAAAAATATTAAAAGAGGAATTGGAAAAGAACCACATAATACCAGAAACGCAAGCAGGATTCAGGAGCGGTAGGTCGACAACAGATAACATTTTTATTCTGACCTATGTAGCTAACAGAGAAATACAGAAAAAAGGGGGGAAGCTGTATACGTTTTGTCGCGGACCTAAGCGCGGCATTTGACAAGGTGGATAGAGTAAAACTTCAGAACATCATGAAGAGAAAGGACATAAGTAAACGCTTGAGGACGAGAATCGGAGAAATTTACAAGGAAACAAGAAATACCATAAAAGCAAACGGAGAAATGTCATCCAAATTCTGGACAACAAAAGGGGTAAGACAGGGATGCCCACTGAGTCCAACGTTATTTACAATATATGTAGCGGACTTGGAGGAAACCATGAGGAAAAACCACGCAGGAGGAGTTAGAGTAGGAAAAGAAAAAATCTGGACTCTAGCATATGCGGACGATATAGCGTTACTAGCAAATGAACCAAAGGATCTTAAGGACATGATGCGAAGATTTGGAAAATACCTTGAAAGGAAAGGGTTGCAACTGAACGTAGAGAAATCTAAGGTGCTGATTTTCCATAAAGGAAGAGGAAAGAAGAAGAGAGAAGAATGGGGCTGGTAGGGGCACAGTCTGGAAGAAGTAAAGGAGTTCAAATACTTAGGATATAATTTCCAGAAAAATGGGGGCAGAGAGATGCATATAAGGGAAATCACAAAGAAAGCTAGAATAGCAATGGCGCAGATATGGGGAATAGGAATAAGAATGTTCAAGAACAATTTTGAGAGAAGAATGAGAATATTCAGAAGCATAGGGAAAAGTATCTTGTTGTACGTGTCATAAATTTGGGGATGGATGGAAGCAGAAAAAGTAGAGATAATACAGGAGAAATACATAAGGTGGACTTTAGGTCTGGACTTCAATACACCTGCATATCTAATTTTGGAGGAAACAAAAACGGACAAAATAAGGATAGAAGCTGGGAAAAGAGCAATAAAATATGAGGAGAAAGCGAAACGAATGAATAAGAATAAAATAGTACAAGAATGCTGGAGTGAAATAGACGCGAAGCAAGCAAAAAAAAAGTCGAAATGGGAGGAGATGAGAGACTCATACTACAGGCAAAAAATGATGGATATGCAAGACATAGAAATAGAAAGAAGGAGGAGAAGAGAGTTTGCCGAGGAACTGGCGCAAAGAGACAGAGCAGAGCAGGTCCAATGGCAATACGACAGAATACAAGGAGGCAGATACAACGCACATTACACAGAAATCAGGGATAACCAGAGAGCAAATTACCTAAACGGAAACTACAGACGCAGAGACCAAAGCATGATTGCAAGGTTCAGATGTGGGGACGAAGAGCGGGGAAGCAAGTACTGGAAGGAGGAAAACGAGACAGTATGCAGACTATGTAATGGGGCTAGAGAGACGCTGGGTAACATGCTACAAGACTGTAAGGATGTGAAAAGAGAAAACGCAACGATCAGAGGGATACTAATGGGAGAAGAAGAAGGAGCGGAGTGGATGCGAATGGTACTAGAAAAAAAGGAGAAGAAAAGAAGAACAAGATGAAGGAAGAAGTCAAAACGAAAGCACAATCTTGAATTACCAGTCCCAGAAACACTTACACACATAACACATGTAACCCCATTTTGAGGCCGAAAGGCGAAAAATAAACCTATTTATTACTATACGAAATAAAAATAGCCGGTGACAAAATGGAAACGCACTTTAAAACTTAACACTTTAAAAATCAGAAGGTATTATACATTAGAACAGGCGTGCACAGCTGAATGCCCGGCGGGCAAAACTTTTCGGCCGTGTGTGAAAAGAGCATCGTGAACCGCTAGGCCACGCCTTTCTGAGAAACAGTGCCGTGGTGGGGAGTGTTCGTGTGAGTGAGGAGTCGGATGCCCATTACAGTTAGCAACCAGCTTTGCTCAGATGTATGACGTATAGCGAGAAACTGGATGTGTACAGAAATTTGTTTCGCTATTTCTTGAATGTTTTTTAACTTCCCGAACAAAATTAACAAAGCCACTGATACTGATAATATTGATGCATACACCACGCATAGAATTCTTTATTTAACAATATTTTTTTAAAGAAAGGAGTACATAGAGGTAATTATATAGTTAAACATATATCATACATATGTATGACCAGTATATTTACATTTAAAGGTGAGAAAAATATGTAATCAGTACATGTGTACATATAATAACAAATAAGTAAAAATAATACAAGTACTACATGTAACAGTATGTACAATATATACAAGTAGTAGTAGATATACATCTAGTGGCTACATTTCCCTAAATTATTATTTTTATTACATGATAATTCAGATTTACAACATTCTTAATAATTGTTGTATATTTGCAACGAAAAATTGTCATCATGTTCTTGAGATTTCATTGCATTACAAAGTGATTATCGTATAGTCGCAATATCATTTCAATGCAGATATCCGCAAATATATAAATATGCAGCGAAAATTTAAAATATTTATGGATGCTTAGCACATGTCCAACAATGATTATTATACATACTGTGAAAAAATAATCTAGACTACGGCGGGGGCGTCTGCCATACATTTTTGTTTTGCAGCCCGTTTTTCCTCAACTAACTGCGTTATATTTGGTTGAACTTTTTGACATGCGCTAAGGATCAATGAACATTTTAAATTATAATCAGTCAACGTGGTTCGACATACAGATTTTGTTCTTTTCATGACTGAAAATAATTGTTCACAAATATATGTCGAACCAAACATTGCTAAGATTCTCGCTGCATATTTATGTATTTTCGGATATTTGGACTGAGGAAAATTTTGATAGAAATTAACAATATCGGGATTTTGAGAGAATTTATGTTTTAAAACCACATCACGCTGGAGGTCAATCAATTCCAGTTGTAACGACAATGGGACTATATTTACATCAATTGAAAATGGTACTGTAAGTATATCGAAATCACTTTGCAGTGCCGTTAAATCCTCAAACCGCGATAGAAATTGTTCATGCAAAGTATTCAAAATTTTTCGATAACGTTGTAAATCTGCATTGCCATTTAATACCTATAATAAGTTAGGGAAATGATAAGCATTTCCGGCTTCAAATTGCGCCATCCATAACCGCAATTTCGCTTTGAACCCGTCAATGGACCTATAATAGTCTATTATCGTTCTAGTTCGCCCTTGTAGAGTAATATTCAACGAGTTTAAATAATGTACTATGTCTGTTAGAAAGGCTAAATCGCATATCCAAGTTGGATCCTGCAATTCTGGTGCAGGTTTCGTTGCCGTTTCCATAAAGACTGCGATGACTTCCCGGAGTTTAAAAAATCTATCAAGCAATTTCCCACGGCTAAGCCATCGCACCTCCGTATAAAATGGCAAGTCACCATATTCAGAATGCAGGTCCTCTAAGAATGTCTTAAACTGTCTGCGTTTTAAGCCATTTGTTCGAATATAGTTTGTGACTCGAACAACCACAGACATAACATTATCTATTTCCAGATGCTTACTGCATAGATTTTGTTGGTGGATGGCGCAATGTATAGCCGTAATGTCATGAGGAACTGCTAAATTTTTTAACTTAGTTCGGAGGCGGCCGACAAACCCTATGTACTTGCCAACCATTGCAGGAGCACCATCAGTTGTGACACAAACAAGTTTGTGCCACTCTAAATTATTTTGTTCGACCGCGTATTCTACACAGCAGATGATATCTTCTCTTGTAGTAGTCTCTTTTAATGGAAAAAAATCTAGCAGTTCCTCAGTCACTTTCAAATGTATATCTACTCCACGTATGAAGATTGCCAAATTCGGCGTTCCACTGATGTCTGTACTTTCATCGAGTGCTAGTGAGTACGCAATGAAGGTACCGCAAATGGCCCTAATTTGCTCACACACATTAGTGGCCATTTCTTGGATTCGCCGCATTACTGTTGTGCGGGAAACACTGATCGCGCCAAATAAGTGTGCCGATTCTGGACACAGTTGCTCCGCTGATTGGACGAGACAATCCTTCACAAATTACCCGTCGGTAAAAGGCCGCGAATGTTTTGCAATTTTCAATGCAATTTGGTAACTCCACCGTATAACATTTTCATTCTGGCCCTGTAGGTAACGAAAATAATAGTTTAGTATACTACTTTATGCCTTCAAGAGGGTAAACTCTATGGCGGGTCGAAAGGACAGTCAACTTTACTATATATTTTTTGTATACTACTATTTCTAAAAAAAATTAAAAGTAAATGTTATCGGCGCACCGGTTCGGTCTATTTATAAGAGTAATTAAATAAAAGCTGTTTTGCAAATTTTACGATTAAATTTCCAACGTTTGGGTGAGTATTGCGACCATTATCAAGGAAAGAATTAAATCAAGAAGAAAACTGCGTTCGCTTTTATAAATTTCGCACGTATGAAACGTTGCAAATTTAATCGTAAAACTTGCAAACCTGTGCAAAACAACTTTTATTTAATTACTCTTATAAATAGACCGAACCGGTGCGCCAATAACATTTACATTTAAAAATTTTTAAAACTTCGTTCGGTCGAAATTCTGAATCATTTTATGCTAGTACTTCTTATGAAATAAACGCAAATGAGGAAATGAAGGAAAAAATCGTTGTCCTCGACCCAATAAAGTAGCCTTTTCAATTGTTAAGTAATGTATCAATCATATAATGCCTTTGGGACTAAATTAAAATAACTTACCTCTGCTAACAATTCTGCCGCTTCTTCCAATATTCGGCCCTTTAAGCGGTGAATTTCTGAAGCGCGTTCTATTACGTTTAATTTATCAAAGTCTTTTGCGTGGAAAAGCGCATAATGGCGCTGTAAATTATATTTTTTTATTTGTAGTGTCTTATTGCACACTAAACACTTGGCTGCACTATTTTGTTCTATAAAAAGATAGCTATCTTCCCACGAATCTTTAAAACCACCTACAGATGAGGACTTCCTTTTCGACCCCGAAGCTTGAGCCATAACTATTAATATTTATTACTGTATAGGAATAGGTTTCGACTGGGTTTCGACTCGTGATTCCTAAATGTTCTGCCGTTTCCAAAATTCTCGCTCGATATATGCCCCATTTGTTAGTTGACCGGTTGCCCGGGTGACCAACGATTAGTGTTGCCGATCTGAGATCGAGTAATCGAAATATCGATCTTTTTCGGTATAGGTCGACATAATATAATTTCCAAGAATATAATTTTATTTGATAATATATTCCAAAAAAATAATTTCCTGTCGAAAATCGCAGCTAACGTTCAATCAATTTACTTATAGCTTTTGTATTGCAAAAAGTCTAATTTTACAAAACCCGACTTAGTTTTGGTACCGGCGAAAATAGGACATCTACCTACTGCAGATATATGCCAAGTTTAAAGTCAATCAGGTGATTGATTTTTGGGATATCATGCTAAAAAAATCGAAAAACATCGTTTTGAGAAAAACGCGTTTAAAGTTTCAGGTATCGTTATTAATTAATTTTTTTAAATGTTTTTTAAATTAATATATTTTGAGGGTTTCTACTAAAAAAAAAACAAATATCGCGCTCCTTTTCAGGCCGTCAAACTAGGGAGACTCCTTAAGTGCAATAATGCCATTGAGTTTATTAAAAATGATAAAAAGTTGCTTTGTAATGATAAAGGCAATAAGAAATATGTTTGGAAGAAATAAACACTAATAAGATTAAAATGTACTTTTAGTTTTTTCAAGCGTACTTTTTTTTATACTCCACGAAAACAAATTTACGTTATTTTCCTGTAAAAAAAGGTGGCAACCCTACGAGCAGCATTCATTAAAAGTATCTCTTTCTTTGAAACCTTATAATCATACCTTATTTATGTTTTACACACTTTTTTACAATCAACTGATACCTACAGTTTTGTACGCAAGTTCGGGAACATCTTGTATAACTTTGCAAAAAAGGTGTTGCTTCGATGATTAGTAAGACGTTCCGCTGTTAAAGCTACGTCAAACTCTCTTTCTCTCTCAGAAAATGGAAATTTCAGCACTAAATTAAATATTTTTCCTTTTATTACAGCCTAATTTTGAAACGACTGGTTATATCCTTTACGAACGGCGCGGCAGTTCACGGAAAACGTGAAAAGTCATGTCCGTATTGTAAACGCTATTCCATATTATATGTATATAAATACGACAAAATGCTGTTGTTTCCTTGTAACGTTAAGATATCTAAAAATTACAATACTTTTTAAAAAGAAAGTTAGCTGTCGATGTCTCAATGACTCGTTGCATTTCACCCCATTTCTATTCAATACGTTCTGCTGGCCGAGAGTGCCGCTGAACGTTAGCAACCCACCTTACAGTTTACACGCATACTACTTCAGCTAGTAGCCACAGAGTGGGGGAACAGCTCGCGGCTTCGCTCTTCTCTTTGCTCACGAGCAATCGAGAGCGCTCTTGCCCGTGACAGCCTTGCTGTGCAGGCCTGCATTAGAACATAATATAAATATATACATAAATCAAATACTAAAACATTATTTTATTATGGCTTCATATTACCAAGGAACTTCTCCAGCAGGTGAAATGAACCAGTCTGCAGAATTTGTTTATTCGGTCTTGCATAACGCCTTTACTGCCGATCGTTACAACTTCTTTTGGCAGACAATTTCCTGATAAAATATTTGGTGTATATATGCCATTGTCGTTGCTGCTATCTTCACAAAACACAAAAATAGGTATGTAGTGTGTTTGGGATTGGCCCAAATGGCCACGGGCCAAGTCGGCGTCGGATTCATCACTGATTCCGCGTGCGATTCAAACAGGCTAACGCGGCCAAATCACGGTGCACACGGCCGCGGTGATGTAATCGGCGCGAGATGCTTTGTCTCGCCGGTGGGGTCTTTGTCCTGCTCAGGGCAAGCAGCTGTTAGGTGGGGTGCTGACGTCACAGAATTCGGCGAAACGGCCCGATCCATCACCGCGATCGATCTGTCTTCCGAGAACTGTTGACGCGATCTTTTCGTTAGAGTTATCTAGCGTGCTTACTCTCTACTGGAGCTTTCCAGACCGCTATACAATTCGAACTGCTCGGTTCATCTTCTACCTCGCGTACTTGCGTGTTGACCTAGAATAAGTGTTCTTTGTGGGTTAGACTTAAGTGTAATATATTGTACAACCGTTTTGTAAATACAAAGTGACCGTGACCTTACGTGTAACTTAACGACTATCTTTAAGGATGTATTGGACCTATTTTCAAAATAGTTCTCAGTTGATGAAAATTCGTGAGATTGTTCTTTTTAACCTTCCTGATGTGCTCCAAAAATTTTAAACGAATTCACTAAACGGTTACTGAGTTATGACGATTTTAATTTTCACTGATTTTACACGTACACTTATGGAAAGAGACGATCTTGACGAATAAATCATCTGAAAAAATGTTGAAGAAATAGTACCAATGTTTCAAATTTTTTGTACATGCAGTATATGGGTAGATGAAAATATCTGCCGAGTTTCAATTGTTTTCTCTACACCGTTTTAAAGAAATAAATTATAACTTGAGAAAATTGTGAATTCTGGGCATTTTCACTGCCAAAAGTTTAGCAAATAATGCTTGAGAAAGCATTTGTAAAGTGAAAAATACCTTCCCAGGATTAAAAATAAGACTCCAACTGTCGTTCGAATTCCTTACATATAGATTTACTATGCGTAAGACGTAGGTATTCAAGTATTTCAACTTTTGTCTGATATTGTACGTCCAATACATCCTTAAAGACTAGCTTATAATCTAATTGAAGGATAAACCTTAAATAAACGCGCGAGCGTTGAAGATTCGACGTTTCGTTCCTGAACAAGTGTAGTGTCCAATGCTCGAAACGACATTCCAGTGGACAAAAATCTAAAACATTATTTTAAATATGGAAAACTTAATTTAAAAGAGCGAATAGTAACTTAGCATTTGAATAATTACAAATGGATATTCAAAAATTACTTTTCAATATACATAGAATTTTATTGTGACTGTAACATACCCGCTGTGTTGCCTATATTTTTTGCAGGTTCCTTGCTACTGGGGAATCATTCCAATCCCTGTCATTTGCATTTCGAATTTCGCCGGGGTATATCGGCACAATTGTAAAAGATGCTCTTAAACATCTATGCCGCAGATTAGTACCAACATTTCTGCCGCAACCCAGTGTTTCGAATTTAAAAAGAATTGCTCAGCAATTCTCTACCAAATGGAATTTTCGATGGGAAAGCACGTTAGGGTAATGTGTCCCCAAAATAGCGGATCGTTGTATTTCAATTACAAGAATTATTTCTCGATCGTGCTATTAGCATTAGTCGATGCCGACTATAAATTTATTGCCATTGACGTCGGGTCCTATGGAAAAGAAAGGGACAATGGGATATTCGAAAAGTCGGTGATGGGTCGACAGATTCGGATACTGGTGCTAAATAAAACACTCAAACAATTTTTATCGTAATATTCATGATTTTCTCTTCTTTAGCACCAGTATTATTTAGAAAAATGCGTGAAAGCAGTAGTGATAAGTGCATTATTTGTAATTTTTCTTTAATAGATTATAAGTCATCAGCGTTTATATAATCAGAAAGACAGCAAAATACGCCGGGCTAAGTACGGATTATCCATTCGCTATGTGCAAACAAATAAGCGATTATCACGGCAAGGGGTTCTCATTCATAGGGTTGTTTGCAAAAACCACCCCCAAATATAAATTATATTTTTCTACCCGTAATAATTCATTTCCAATCCGGAAAAATATTGTCGCTTTTGTTTCATTTAAATATCTTAAGTAGTAACCGAGAAAAAAAATAATAACTATAAGAGCTTTTACCCCCGTATTACCGTATTAAACGGGGCGTAGCGATCTAAAACTTTACATAATGGTGTTTCAAGCCAGGAGCATTGTTTAAAAAATAACAACTCCAGGAATCGGCGTGGGGGCCGTTTGCCCATACTTACCCTGCAAGACCCTTTGGTCCGTACGTCGAAGCCTCCTATATTTCCAAAGCCTCCTGCTCTACCCAACGGCAACATATTGCCCGTTGGTAATTCTGCTTCAGAATTTTGGTGATTCGCACTATTATTTTGTATACAGGGTGTCCCAAAAATGTCGGAGTTCCTTGGAAGGGGTAATTCAGGAGGTGATTTGAAACAACTTTTTCCTTAGCGAAAATATTGTCCGAAGCTTCGTTAAGGAGATATTAACAAAAAAAACCCGACCAATCAGAGCGCGCGCCTTCCGCTCGAGCTCTCAAGGTAGCGTTGGCTACGCGGTAGGCGACTGCGCTCGTACTACGAACGTACGAACAAGCAAGTCAGGATGCATCGAAGGAAACTGCGTTACACATTTTCTTTAAAGCAGAATCTTAAATAAGAATCATTTAAAGTGACAAGAGTACGTAAATTTCGTTTTTAAATATGGCATAAACGAAAAGGTAATGTAACAGAAAATGTACGACATGTGATCGTAATTCGTTATTGAGGTAAAAATCCGTAGTTTAATAACGGCCATCACAATTAAATTTAAAAAATAATATTAGGTTTATGAATAAATTCTTTCCGATTGGATTTACATATCCAGTACAAAGGTACTGAATTTCTATCGCGGTGGTATTCATAAGCTGCCATCAAAATGGCAAAATGTAATTAACAATATTGGAAATTATTTCGATGATTGAGTCGTTTTCATATTTTTTCAATCAAACTGTGATTGTACCCTAAAATCGGAAAGAATTTATTTCTACACCTAATAATCACCAATAAATCAAATAAAACTCACCCATTCGGACAATCATTTCCTTCCTTTTCGGAAACCTGTGTCACTGGGTCACTGTACCGATCCTGGTCATCGGTGGACGAAAAGATTTATGGTAGGGTAGCGCCCAGTGCTCAGCGGATCGCAGGTATTCGCAGGACACCATCCGAAGGTAAGGATCGCAACGTCAACTGCGTCAGTACGATCACTATCAAGATCACTATCGATCAAGTGCGATCACTACTGGCGACGCTGGGCCGTAGAATATTTACAAACGCTGCAAGGGCGACACAAATGGGTAACTGGCCACCCAAACGTGCAGGTGGGCGACCTCTGTCTCGTGCGTAACGAAGCTGCGCCTCCAACTCACTGGCCCATCGGGCGGATTACTGCCGTTCATCCGGGAAAGGACGATCTTGTCCGAGTTGTCACAGTCCGGACACCGTACACCACATTGCAACGGCCGATCGCTAAGATCAGCATTCTTCCGTCACCACTTCCGAGCGAATAACATTCATCGCGTACCCGCGCTGAAGGCGGGCGGAATGTTTAGAACTGTATATATATTGTAAATATTAGATGTAAGTTGTACATGTCTTAGAATTAAGAACGGACTATCGCGAGCGGAACTACCTTAGGTGACACTGTCGCGATCATACCAAGCGGCACGGTGTCACCATCTCGATGATTGCTGCCGAAACAGCAGTGTTCTCTCCCCACTTTCCTCAGCGATCTCCGTTTCCGCGATCGCGGAATCCTCGAACCAGTCGGTCTTCTGGATTCGGTACTGGCGTTACATACTCGCTCATCGGGAGATACAAAAGTAGTGCTTAAATCTAAACCAATCTTCTCTTGTGTACTCGTGGTCCCGATGTGCTAGTTTATTATAAAACTCGCTTGAAATTAAACTAAAAATACCGGTTATTACTAGTACTGGTGAAAAAACTCGAATTATACTTACTATTAATTAAACCTACTTACTCGAAACTAATCTACAATCAAGCGCTTACGTAACTAAAACTAAATAACTACTTTAACTAAGAACAGTGAATTTCAACTATATTTACTCAAATTCTGCACCTGCCACTAAAAATAATTAAAAAAATCAAAACAATTTAATTTAATTTCAACAAAATTTTTTGAAATTCAGCTCCTGCTAAAAGTCCTATGAAAATCCAAACGAATTGATGTGAATTTTAACTAAATTTACTCAAATTCTGCACGTGCCACTAAGAATCCTAAAAAAATTTAAAAAAAAATTAATTTAATGAGTAGTAATACAAGGCGGTTTCCAATCCGGGTGTGTTGAGGGGAGCGCGGGGGCGTGGGGGGGTTAAGTGAGAGCGCGCGGGGACCGCGGCGGAGGGAAACCTGGGCAAGGGGCCTGCGCGGAGAGGAAGACAGGTTGCGCGCGCACGAGCCGCGGAGTGGGGGAAGCCGCGACGATGGAGGGGATCAGTCCGGGCCGAGCCGCCGCGGAGGCCTCTCCAGACCTGCCCCACCGTCGGAAATTTTTCACAGGGAGGCATTGACCCCCGAAAAAAATCTCTTTCAGAACTTGGCCCACCCGAAAATTTTTTCAGACCTAACCCAGGGTGGGGACAGTCCTAGAAATTTTTTTTTCCGACACAGAGAAATTTCCAACACAGTGAGTCTCTTCTTTTTAGCGTGATCAGAACTGTTGTTGTTGTTGTTGTTGTAAACAATTTGGTTTGGAAGAAACGAGTGTCTGGAGTCGTTCAACACAAGCATCTCTTTCGTTCGCACCACACGTATTATCGTCGTCGCCGTCGTACGTGCAATCTGATGGTAATCTCTTCACCTTGAAAATCGAGCAGCCGTCCGTCTTGATCCACAACCCGTATCGTTAGATCCGTAACGATCCGTGCGGTGATTGGATGGTAAATGATTTGCGCGGGCGTTTCCGATATCTTATATCCTGGTGGGACTCTCGGAGAAAATTCATGTATCGTATGTACGCGCTTTCCATTGTTGTACGCGCCAGCGGTCGCGCTGCATTCTACGCGAATAATGTTCACGTTCATGATATTAATCGGATCGTCTGATTCGTGCCACCGCCCTGGTTCCAACTCCCGATTCGTCGAGAATCCCAGTAACGATTCAATGTTATTGCGCTTCGTAAAGTCTACGGTGAACGAGCAGTACAGCTCGCTTTTCATCGTATTGTTGTTGGGACGCAACACTATAGGATACACATCGCCATCGTCAGCATCGGTGCCGTCGAGATTTTGAGGATACCGCTCGAGTAATCGCTGCCTCAAATACGTGGCAATGGCGTCTAGTTCGTAGGAGCCGTGGGGAATCGTAATGTATTCAGGAGTGGTATAGATGCTGGGGATCCGTCTTTAATTTGGAGGGAAGACGAAACAGGCGGGACTACGCGCAGTCAGCGGACTAGCCCTTCTCTTCCTGTGTCTCTTCGCGAAGCGTATTGATGTTGGATAATACTCTTCAATTTCTAGTTCTCCAAAATTAATCAGGCTGGTAGAGAACGATTTACTACAGTTTTGGGTAATTTATAGCATAACTGGTTCCGCCTTATAGCAAACGTGAACCCAGGGCATCGGGAAACGGAAACAAGAATGGCTTGCGCAGCTTGATTCTTCGGATACAGCTTCATCATGTCCTTCGTGAGTCTGAAGACTTCGTCACTCACGATGACGTGGGGCAACCAGATCCTGGCAATGCCTTCTCCGTGGAAAGTTGAATGTTCCCGTCCGAATCTGTCGACCCATCACCGACTTTTCGAATATCCCATTGTCCCTTTCTTTTCCATAGGACCCGACGTCAATGGCAATAAATTTATAGTCGGCATCGACTAATGCTAATAGCACGATCGAGAAATAATTCTTGTAATTGAAATACAACGATCCGCTATTTTGGGGACACATTACCCTAACGTGCTTTCCCGTCGAAAATTCCATTTGGTAGAGAATTGCTGAGCAATTCTTTTTAAATTCGAAACACTGGGTTGCGGCAGAAATGTTGGTACTAATCTGCGGCATAGATGTTTAAGAGCATCTTTTACAATTGTGCCGATATACCCCGGCGAAATTCGAAATGCAAATGACAGGGATTGGAATGATTCCCCAGTAGCAAGGAACCTGCAAAAAATATATGAAAATGAAGTAGAGCAACAAATACGAGGCAGGATCGGCACCAATAACGGAAACATGATGCCCGTTGTTGGAGAAATTAATTTGGAGACTGCCTCTCGTTTGCGAGGAGGCAAGTTTGTTTGGAACATACTATGAGTTATAAAGTATAATAAATTTAAAAATTTTAATTTATATATTTTATCATAGTACCAGCCGTAATATAGAAGAAAGCGAAGAGGTTCAACAGATTAGAAGCAGTACGGATAGCGACATTCCATAAACATTAATGAATATTCTAAAAACTCCTGCAAGGTATGAAAGTGTTGTAAAAACACAGTCAGAGGTGAATATTCCTCTTTCAAGGTCAGTGTCAAAAACGCACAGAAATGATTCCAACACTGGACTGGATATTTTGGAAACAAGAGCTATTGGAAGAGAAAAACTAATGGGCAGAATTAATCAGCAAATCAATGGATTGCGACTCTACTTCGATCTTTTTTAAAAGTATGTCAATGATGGTTAAAAAATTTCCGCCGTAATTAATTTTGAAAGCAAACACTTCTTTGCTTCAATTGATTAATGATCTATGACTGTGATGTCCCCGGGGACGCGCCAAATATGGAATATGCAGATAGCGAAGCGAGAGCGTACAACATATCCACGTGCGTTACGAAAAGTAGCACGTTTCAATTTTCTTACGAAATCTAGCACGTTTCAATTTTCTTACGAAAACTAGCACGTTTCAATTTTCTTACGAAAACTATCACGTTTCGGTTTTCGCTGCGAAAACTAGCACGTTTGTGCGGTTTGCCACGAAAAATAGCATTGCAACTACGAAAGATTAGCAATATTCTGTGTCAACATAGCTACCGACGCGAGCGTATTATAATATCCCGTCTCATTTTTCAATACTGAATTACCCACTTATAATTAATTTAATCTACGACGCGGTTTCGCATCTTCCGTGTTCGGAGACTTTGTAATTAACATTTACTTGGGGAAATGAGTGACAACGGTAATAATTGTAAGTAAATATGTAAACATGTACATTGATAAAACTATAAGATGCCTTTATTTAACTTTAAGTAGATGTCGTGATTTTATTTAAAATTAAGTAACCGAACTATGAGAAAATTATACTTTGTTGGGTACTGGGTAGTATAGAGATTATATGTAGATGGAATTATTATTTATTAAACAATATTTTCAACAGTTGAATTCTTTTAAACTGACCACGCGCTGAAACGTAATAGTTTTGCAGTCTGCAGTATAATCGATTCCGCGAGGTGTCGCTTTACGTTGTGCACGGATAATTATCGCTCTCCGCCAATTCTTTAATTTTCTCAGGCAAAACGCTTTTTCGTGAGTGCGTACGTAGATCATCTCATAGTTGGTGTGCAAATGGTTGTTGGTTTATTCCGTCAAGCCGGTTCTCGTCACTGCTGCCGTACAATTCTGGAAAGAATATCGCCAATTCTGGGAAGTCGTCGATCGTTGAGTCACTGTCTTCAGCCGTTGAAGTTTTTGTATCTCTAGCTCTGTTTACATACAATACACAGGCTACCGCACTAGGTCAGTGGACCAGTGTTAAACGACACACAGGTGACAGGTGCCATCTAGACTCGGGATAACGAGGTCTTCAAGTAATAACGCTAAGTACTACTTTATCGACGTATAGCGCCATGCCTACCTGTGCACAATGTGCAAAATTCTTGCCAAAGTCAGGTGTGTGCTGTGGTTGCGGGCTAAACAACAACCGCAGGATGATTGCTACAGCTGCACCATTAGGCTCTGTTTCACAGCCGAATACTAGATACTCGGCCCGTTTGACACATACCCCGGATGATATCTCAAATATAACCGCTACTCTTTCCGACATTCAGGGACAACTCTTCAGTCTAAATGATATAAAACAGAGTCTCTCAAAACTCGATCACATCACTGCTGCGTTGAGCGAATGCATGGAGCGTGTTGAAAATTTTCAGCGATTACTACATGATGTTTCTCGACGCGTTGATAGTCTATCTACAGCTCAACATCATCAATCGACGCGATGTGACAACCTTGAGCAGCGCATTGCTTCATGCATCGATGCCCCTCAACCAACTACAACGGACGCAGCACCAACTGGGATGATTTCATCTATATCTCGGCGACTTCAGCGACTTGAAGAAGTTAATTGGCACCATGAACTTGCCGTCACGGGTTTGCCGGACTTCCCTAATACTTCTATAATGGAAGTTATCACCTCTCTTGCTACTGCCATCAACGTTCCCTTCGTCAATGCGGATGTTGCAGCAGCCACTGGCTCCAATAGCAAAAAGTCTAAAACTAAAACGCTGATAGTACGCTTTACATCGGCTATCATTCGAGACTCTTGGCTAAATAAGAAAAGAGCCAAAAAAGATCTAAAAGCTGCTGAAGTCTTCCCAAACTGGCCGGATACCATGATCTACATAAATGAAAGATCAACTGCCGAGGAGCGCCGAATTTTTGCAGAGGCTAAGCAATTTGCAAAGATTCACAATTTCCAATACGTCTGGATGAGAAGTGGTGTCACCTACGTTCGAAAGGACAACAGCGCAAAGGCTGCTCGGTTTCTTCTGCCTCAGGATCCTCAAGGTGGAAATGAGCTTCACACTGCAGCTGGACCTTCTGGGCTGACCGTTGGAACGCCGGCACCTTGCAGAACTCCAAACATCATAAATTGACTGCCACTAAATGATTTACCTCTGTCTCATCCTCATGGTAGCTTACAACATACTCCGTTAAATTCTCCGTTAAATTCTCTTTTCACTCGGGCCGATTCGAACAATACTGGATCATCTGCACCTTTGGGCCATGCCTCTACTAGGGACTCACATCATCTCTTCACTTCTGACTCTGCCTCCTCAGGATCTACTACGTTTGCCTCGCCTTCATCTTATTCGTCGTCTTCGTATTTTACCGCGAATGCATCGGTTTCTAGCTCTAGCTTAGCAAATAATACGTTAGTAATAGATACCAAGAATTTTTCGGTCGCCCACATAAATATTAGGTCATTAACCTCGCATTTTTCTGATATAATTGATTTGCTTTCTAGCCTTAAGTTCGACGTTCTATCCATAAGTGAAACGTGGCTCTCTGATGCAATACCTTCGTCCTCGCTTACTATCCCTGGCTACACTTTCTTTCGGTCTGATCGGAAATCACATCTTAAGCAACGTGGTGGGGGTGTTGCTGTTTATGTTAAATGCGACATTTGTTGCGCATTAATTACTAATAATAATGTTATATATGATGTATCTGAAATTGATTCATTGCTTGATTTTCTTGGCTTGCACATTACTGTTAACACTAAGCGCCTCGCACTTGTTATTGTTTATCGGCCGCCAACTTGCTCTTTATCTGCTATCGATTATCTGCTTGATTACCTACTTTATGTATATAACTTCTCCGATTATATTGTTTGCATTGGAGATTTTAATATCAATGTTAGCTCATCTGATTCTTTTGGTTTTGATTCAATTAATTTATTTATGTCACTACTATCACTTAATCAGATTATTAATCTGCCTACACGTGTGACTAACACCTCTTCATCGTTAATTGATTTAATAATGATTAGCAATGATCTTGCAGTAAATTCTAGCGGTATCTATGATATGAGCCATGCAAGTGATCATTCTCTCGTCTATGCCATATTAGATATAGTTAAACCACGTGCTACCGTTCGCTTTGTGTTACGCCGAAATCTACGTGATATGTCCTTGGATGCTTTCGACGCTGCCGCTGGTTTGATCGATTGGTCGCCTATATACGAAACAAACTCTATTGATGACAAAGTAGATTTATTTTACTCCCTTATACTTACACTATTTGATCATTTTGCTCCCATTGAGCGTGTGCGCATAACACGACTGCCTGCTCCATGGTTAACAGTTAATTTACGTAAGCTTATGCGCATGCGTAATCAGGTGAGTTTAAAATTTCGTAAGACTGCCAATCCTTCGCACTGGCGCCGATATAAGCAGCTCCGCAATCTTTGTACCGCAACTCTCAGAGCTGAAAAACGTGCTGTTTTCAATCATCTATCATCCTCTTCCAAATCTCCTAAACAATTTTGGAATTTTATCACTCGTGCTGGCTATTATCGTCCTCGGCGAGATCCTAACCCTCTTCTTCCTTTCCCCGATCCTAATTCTATTAATAATCACTTCATCGATTCCGTTCCGGTTACTAAAATCTCGTCTGAAACAATTGATAGCTTTTTAACCAAATCTCATATTCATTCTTCTTCGAACTTCTCTTTCTCCCCTTTTACACCCGCTGACGTTTATTCCGTCCTTAAATATATCAAGCTCTCCTCCTCGAATCCGTTTGACTTATCCAGTCATCTACTTTTGTACTGCATTCCCTTCTGTCTTGATCCTCTGATCCATATATTTAACCACTCTATCTCCTCTGGCACCTATCCGTCCATTTGGAAGAATAACATTGTCACACCTATTCCTAAAGCTCCCGATGCATCAACCCTCAACTCCCTTCGTCCTATATCACAGCCTCATTTCCTCTCTAAACTTTTAGAGAAATTATGTCATGCGCAACTCTCATCTTTTATTTCCTCTGTTCATGCTATACCTGACCTCCAATCTGGTTTCAGACGCGGGTACAGTACGACCACCGCTCTACTGTTTATTACCGATTCCATCTTGCGTGCCATGGACTCTTGAAACATCGCTCTTATTACATCTCTCGATTTCTCTAAAGCATTTGATACTGTTGATCATAACCTGCTGATTGCTAAATTGAAATTTTTCGGGCTGTCTGCATTGTCCCTTTCATGGTTTCGCCCCTACCTGGTTGGACGCACTCAGCAGGTTATGTTAACCCGGGATGGACCGATATTCTCCTCCTTACGTGCGGTGAGTTGCGGAGTCCCACAAGGCTCTGTGTTAGGTCCGCTATTGTTTAATATTTTCGTTGCTGATCTACTCCGTCTCACTAAGATGAATATTGCGTGCATGTATGCCAATGATATGCAGATTATCTCTACCTTTCCGCCGAATAACATCAACGAAGTCATAAATAATTTGGAAACGGATCTGGCCCTAATATCTGGCTGGGCGGCTCAACATGGACTCAGACTCAATCCCTCCAAATCTTCTCTCCTTGTGCTTGGCTCCTCCTTCCTCACTCGTTCTCTTCCTCCCATTACTGTTACATTTGACTCCGTCCAGCTACTTCCTGTCTCCTCTATCAAGAACTTGGGAATCACACTGGATTCCAATCTTACTTTCGAAAATCATGTGACTAATGTATGTCGACTAGCCTTTTATCGTCTGCATCTATTATATCCTTCTCGACATATTCTTTCCTCCACTCAGAAACTTCTCCTATCACAATCCTTGGTTATATCTTTGTTTGACTACTGTGATGTCTTATATAGTCCTTTTCTTACCTCTCGTCTCAGTTCTATGATTCAACGTGTCCAAAACTCCTGTCTGCGTTTTGCCTACTGTGTTCATAAGTTTGATCACATCTCTCCGCTTTTCGTAAAATCTTCCTGGCTGCGCATGTCACAAAGATGGAAGCTCCATTTGTGCTGTCTTGTATTTAAGATACTCTCCTCTGGTTGTCCGTCATATCTATACAGAATCCTACGCACAAACCTCTCTTATCATTCCTCTAGTTCTCTTTCAACCCGGTCCCAATCCCTTCTCTCTATTCCTTCATATTCTACCTCTAAATTTAAATCCTCTTTCTCATATATTGCGGCACATTATTATAATTCCCTTCCTGCTACCATTCGTCAGCTAGACTCTTATTCGTCCTTCAAGGACTCAGCCCGGCATCATATTCTCCATCACTTCTAGCATTAGCTATCTTAGTCATGTCTTCCTTTCCACTAACATCCTTGTTGGGCCGTCACTATTCTTATCTCTTATATATATTCGTATATATATATATATATATATATATATATATATATATATATATATATATCTTATTCTTCTGTATTAGTCTTAGTTTTAAGTACGCTTAGATTTAGTACATTTAGTAATAAATAGTGTTTAGTTTATGTTAGGGTTAGGCATATTAACAGTTTATACTGCTGCCTCGCCTTTACTCTAATTTGCTTTTTCTTTATATGTTACATCTTCTTTTCTTTTTTTTGCTGTTATCATCCTAGAGTAATAAAGACATAATAATAATAATAATAATCCAAAACGTGCTATTCATCGTGGCCAAACCAGATAACGTGCTAGTTTTCGCCGCAAATTCCCAAAGGTGCTATTTTTCGTGGCGAAACTGTATAACGTGCTAGTTTTCGCCGCAACAGTAAGAAATGTGCTATTCTTCGCGGCGGAAGACGAAACGTGCTAGTATTCGTCAGAAACGACGAAACGTGTTTCTTTTCTTGGCAAACCGAAACATGCTAGTTTTCGTAAGAAAATTGAAACGTGCTACTTTTCGTAACGCACGTCGATATGGACGTGAAAATCACTCTACGGAGCGTGATTATTATGAGAGCTGCTACCCTAACCCAGAGCTTAGATACTTTGTATTAACTACAGTCACAATATACAACAGGTACCTACTATAATAAAATTACGTTACGAAAAAATTAAATACGTCTTGGAAAAATTAACTTGCCTTAATGTGAGGAGCAACTTTTCCTGGGGGAAAATTGGAGATTTCACTCTCCTACACAGTTGTTTTGTTAAATCGTTGCCAACCATATTTAACACCAAATCGACCTGCTCCTTGCTTAGCCTAAAAAATTGTCTGAAGGCTTGGTCGTCTTTCAATACATGACTCGTTATTAGAATGCTTGAATTGCCCTCGATGTGGCGAGCCTTGTACATAGCCTTCACTTCCTTCCTTTTCCTCTTCCTTCTGCTTCCTTCAAAATGGTCAACCAGAAGTGCGTCATCATCTTCTTCTTCTTGCAGCACTAGGGCAAGCAGCAATTTGCGATTCATTTCACGGCACAATGAAATTATCACCACACTACGAATTTGTTCTCTCGCGATGTTTTCACCTCGAAGTCACAGTAACGAGTGTCACTTTAGCAAAGGTTGGAAGAGGTCCTAACCCAAAGCCAATAAAGTGACTGCATTTATGACATCCTCCAGGTATACAAGCTATTTTAGTATATCGGGGCGTGGAGTATGCACACCAGTCCATAAGTACTTGCTTTTCCATTTCAGAAATGCGAATTAATCAGAGGAAATAATACACACGTATGCATGTATATGTATATATGTATGTATGTGTGGGAACATGACACAGCACGCTATTTTTTTTTTAACGTGGAGAAATCTTCATAGACACCTCGACCTCCTGAAGTGGGAGATTATTATTATTATTATTATTAAATGTCTTTATTGCGTCATTACAATTATGATTACAATGACGAATAGGCGAGGTTCAGCATTAACTGCTGCTCTACAACCTAACATAAAAAGCCGTTGAGAGGTAAGAAGAGGAAAGAAAAAATAAAATACAATAAACTAAGAATAAGATTGAAAATAAGAATAAGAATAAGCCATTTACATAGGATTACATAAGAAACCGCGAAAGGATGAAAGAACCAGCACTAATTTTAAATGAAGCAAACGATGATGGGGAACGTATATTAGAAGGAATGGAGTTATAATAGTAGGAAGAAATGTAGGAGAAGGACGCAGTGAATTTACAAGAACGATTGTGAGGCACAGACAGATCAAAACAGCGTCTCGTTGTCATAGAGCCGCTAGCATGCATCGACAAATTGGAGCGAAGCAATTCATACAGATACGACGGCGTACCTGTTGCAAGTATTTTATAGACATTTCTGCTTCATCTCTGCTTCATCTTTAGCCAGCCAGAACGTTGGAAAGAAGGTGTTATGTGGTCGAACTTACGAACATTATAAGAGAAACGGAGACAAGAGTTCTGCATACGTTGGACAGCAGACAAAAGCGAAGAGGAGAGACACGGGCCGTACACCACATCAGCATAATCAAAAATGGAAATGACTAAGGCTTCACACAACAAGAGCTTCGTATTAGTAGACAATATACGACGTGAGGGGTAAAGGGAACGCATGCGAGAGAAGGCAATGCGAGATCGCGGTAGTGTCGGATTTTTACCGACTAAAACCCCACGGTGAACACGTCTGGTATGGAACTCCTAAAGTGAATCCCACTTGTAGTGAAGGGGGAACGCGCAATGACCGCCATAGTCATTGTGCGTTCCCCCTTCGCTACAAGTGGGATTCGCTTTAGGAGTTCCATACCAGACGTTGATCAATCCTCTTTATACTTTCGAATTAATTCCCACTGCTAGGGCCGGAGGTGTTGTGGGCCAGTGTGGCTTCTCAGTCGTTCATGATTTGAAATACTGACGCCTTCGCTTTGGAAAGCACATCCGGGGGAAAATTTTTCCCGTTCCATGGTCCTTTCTTTCCATGCACCGATGACATCGTTAGTGTTATTTTTCTGCCTTTTATGGATTGTGCTTGATTCACTGTCCCTGCAGGAGCGTTTCTTGGATGGAGCGATGTTGCTCTCCTCTGGCGGTGCTTCCGGTTCCTCCAAGCAGGCCGGATTCGTAGCGGGAGAGATATTGTCAAAGTTGTTTCGTGTATCTACGATGTCCTCTGGCAGTGTATCAACATCTGCTGGAACATGGTCCAGGCAGGCCGCAGTCTCAATAATCTCGTATTCTTGAGGGTTTATTCCTGTGGTGCCCAGGCAACGCCCAAGCACACGTGTTAGATATATTATACATATTATTTTACGTTACGAAACGTTCGAGACGTTTCGAAGCTAAAACAGCCGCTAGCGAACGATTCTACAATATGAGCAATATGCGAACGCATCGCTGCGACCGAGCATAGTAACGCGTACCACGCCCAAGAAGGATATAAAACCAATGCGATTCCAGAAATGGACGGATTCTAGACTTGACGCTCGACCTGTTAACACGGCTAAAACTTCTGTAAACCTCAGTCTAGTTTTAATTAAAGTTTGAATAAAGACTTAGTCTCTGAATTTAACCAAACTTGGTGTAGTTCACCCAGTAGATTCCAATCTTTTCTTCACTCCCGAACCTACGATATTGCTAAATCCCGTACCAGCATTGCGAGCCATCACGCAGGGCACAACAATTTGGTGGCAGCGGTGGGACAGTGCATCGTAAAGATTTTTACCGACGACTGGTGACGAGTAAAATCAGCCTGAGAGTGAACGGGTGAACTTACCATTCGACTAACACCAAATCCATCTACGTGGACGTCACTCATCCGAGGACCAGGACGCACGAGAGGACTTGGGGACTGAGGAACGAGTCGAAGCCGCACCTGAAGGACGGACGGAGAGCCGTACGAGGGAAGCAGCCATCGGAGCACGCAGTAAGCAGCTGTACGGGTCGACCTTGGTGGGTCCGATTCATCTTATCACCGTCGTTGGTTCACGGACGAGAGGACCCCTGACCGAGCTGACGACATGTGGTTGCGAGCAGCCTTGTGAGTAACAAAATAGCGCAAACGTACATATTGTAAACCAGAATCCAATAGAAATTTAGAAACGGCATTTGCATGACTATAGAAGACGAACGCGCGAATCAATTTAAACTTCCGGGTCAAAGAAGCTTATCACGATCATTCGAGTCGTTTTTCGATAAAAAACTAATCTTCGTACGAGAGGAACTAGACCTTCTACCTTCTATAGACCATCCAAGACCGTCTCGACGAACACTTCGACCGTCACCGTTGCGACTAAGCACTAGAAAAAACGACGATTCAAGTGCCGAATCCTCCCCAGAAAACTTTGTAACGCCAAATAGAGAATATCTGATTGTACTAGCGGACTTTAGTTTGTTGGGCAAAGAAGAAACGGAAGAACGAGAAATGTCGCTAAATGAGGGAAATAGCCTCGCGGTATCGCCGCCAGGCGTGAAAAGATTATCTACCGCGCTATCGTTAGTCGATTAATTCTTAGGAAAATCGTCGGACGAGCTTGCAGAATTTTTCAAGTCATATACAAGCGCCGCGGAGTTTGTTCCCGCGAATGAATTGCCGCGATTCTTGAAAACAGTGATAGGTACAAAAATTAAAGGCAAGGCAGCCAAGGTAGTAGAGTACAAAGAAGTAGATACTTTCGATAAATTAACCCTTATGTACACACCCAACTTTTACCACGTTGTTACACACCCAGGGTACCCGGGTGCCCACCACTAGTTTTTCTTAATTCCTGAGTTCGCATATGAACGGAATCGTTTGAAATCAATTTTCTTTCTTAAATAAACATCAATAGAAAGTATCTATGCCATTTCCAAGTTCCCTAGCCCGCTACAGCTAGCATAAAATAAAATAGAAGTAGGCTGCGAGCGCTGCACAGGTAGCGCGCGGTCAGGTTTGACATTCGGCGACCGGCAGATGTTCAAAATTTAAGTAGCGGGGATAGTAGTGTAGCGGCTTCATCGCTACTTCGCTTTCGTATGTAAGGAACGATTTTATCGTTATCGTAGTGACGCTCGGGTTTTTCCCCGTGGGCCTGGGTGAGTCAAGCTATGGCCACGTTGCACATTTGGCTACCAGGCTCGCCCAGGTCAGGGTTTTTCCGGTGTGCGGAAGCGTCTTCGCGCCAAAATTTCTCGCGTGTTTTCGGCGTCGCTTGAGGGACGCGGCCCTCTGCGGGGGCTGCATAAATAGCCCTACAGAGGTGACGCGCGCTCTCACTTACGTCCTAGCTCTAAGAGGTATCGCCTCGTCGTACCGTTTGTGATTAACCGGTAGCATCACTCTGTGAATTGTGTAGATCAGTGTATCACCTGACTGTTTTATAATTGTTTATTGGTGCAGAATTAATCATATCATGGAGGAAGAACTATCGACATCTGAATTTGCAAGGTAAATATTATTTCCTAATATAATTTTCTTTGCTTTTTCTTGCTTATATTATACTATATTTTTCAATTGAGAAACTCATTTTTATTGAATCCAGATTGAATGGTGCTCAAAGAGAGCAATATTTGAAACGTCTACTTGGAGAATACGATGAAGAGTCAGAGTACGAAGACGACAGTGAAGACGAGGACTGGCTGCCGAGTGAGGCCTTAGAAGGGCCGGCATCAGATATGGGAACTGCAGGCGAGACGTCCGAAGGAGAAGGAGAGAGCGATGCTGAGTCCGACGAGAGCGAAAGCGAGAGTCAAGCGACAGGTACGCCAAAGGCAGATGAAGCAGCTACAGAAAATGAAAATGCGTACATAGCGAAAGACAAAACCGTTTGGAGTAAGACGCCGCCTCAAATCCATCAAATTCCTTCTCACAATGTTCTAAGGCAAAAAAGTGGCCCACATAGATCTACAGCAACTTTATCAATAGTAGATACTTTCAAAAATATTATTACAGTCGAAATGGTAGATCTTATTGCTCGGTATAGTAACAACAAAGCTAACGAAGTATACCATGATTATAACGCGAAGAATCCGGATTCGCAGCGATTATGGAAGCCAGTCACTATACAAGAAATGTATTCGTTTATTGGGATTTTGATTTGTTCTGGGGTTAATAATTCAAATATTGATCATACAAGTGAAATGTGGAAAAGTACTTCATACCCTCTTTACCGCGCGTCAATGGGTATCAACAGATTTCGATCCATAATGCGATTTATTCGATTCGACGACATCAATAGACGCAAGACACAAGCAGAAGAGGATAAAGCTGCTCCTATACGTGAAATTTGGGTAATGTTCAATTCAAACTTGAGTAATATGTACAAGCCGACAGCAAATTTGACAATTGATGAGCAGCTTTATCCTTTCCGAGGCCGCACAAAGTTTATGCAATATATACCTTCAAAGCCAGCTAAGTACGGGATCAAAATTTGGTGGATTTGCGATGCCGAGAATGCATACCCTCTGCATGGGATTATTTATTCAGGAAAAACTGGAAACGTTCGTGAAAAAAATCAAGGAGAGAGAGTTGTAAAAGAACTTGCAGCATCATTCAAAGGAAGTGGCAGAAATATTACTATGGATAATTATTTTACTACTTTACCTCTTGCTAAACACTTATTGTCGTGGAAATTAACTATTGTTGGTACTCTGAGAAAAAATAAGCCTTACATTCCGAAACAAATGGCTCCCCATAAATCTAGAGAAGAATATTCTACTCTCTTTGGTTTTAACGAACATGTTGCACTCTGCTCGTACGTGCCAAAGAAAAACAAAGCTGCAATTTTACTATCGACAATGCACTCTGATTCTGCAGTAAATGACGATGAAAAGAAAAAGCCTCACACGATCACTTATTAAAATAAATACAAAACTGGCGTAGATACAATAGATCAAATGGTAACCCGATACACTACACACAGGCGTACTCAGAGATGGCCTCTTGCTATGTTTTTCAATATCTTAGACGTAGGCGCTCTTGCTTCATATATAATTTATTATGAGAACAACAAAATGATCCAAAAGAAAACTAATCAGCGTCGCACTTTCTTGCGTCAACTGAGTGAAGAATTGGCAAAACCTTTTATTGAAGATCGTTCTGTGAATGTCCAAATAATGCGTAACTACAATACAAAAATTGCGATTGAGAGCGTGATCGGGCTACAGCTTGCTCCTTCCGCTGCTTCTGAAGGACAAACTCAACCTCGAGACAGTACTGGTAGGAAAAAAATTACGGGTTCTTGTCATATTTGTTACAAAGAAACGGTCAAAAGACGCAGGAAAACGCGAAAATGTTGTTCAGTTTGCGAGAAACCTATCTGCGATGAACACAGTGTATCGACAATTAAATGTATTGATTGTGCTAAATAAATATAAATATACATTAATTTACATTGAAAATTATTGTAATCGTTTATTTATTAATCCCTGTTACATGAATAAAATATTCATCAATGATATTAATTAATTCCGGAGTCAAAACATCATTTTTCATCTAGTGGGTACCCGGGTACCCGGGTGTGTCCGCTAAGCACATGTACTTTGACGTCATTTAATTTAGGTTAAAAAAATTTGAAAAAATTTATCAGTGTATTTTTGACTCTTAAATGAGATAAAAAATGGGGATCTGAAGGCCCAAGTCGAAATTTCCATTTTTATTCGAGTTATAAGCAAAAATGTGACGAGGTGGACACCCGGGTACCCGGGTATGTACATAAGGGTTAAAGGACATCCTAACTTCCTTATTCGTAGACAAAAGGTCCATAGGAGCAATTGGGGCAGAATTTCATGCCTGTCACCAACGAGAAGACGAAAGCGTAAAATT
This sequence comes from Andrena minutula, assembly GCA_929113495.1. Lineage (NCBI taxonomy): Eukaryota > Metazoa > Arthropoda > Insecta > Hymenoptera > Andrenidae > Andrena > Andrena minutula. The sequence continues at coordinate 34,509,140 of OV815993.1, forward strand.
ATTCGCGTGTAGAGTAGAAGAATTAGCTGGAGAACTATCTGAATTGTCGGTAAAACCAGGGAATAGTGATGAAGTAAATAAAGCGTTTACAGAATCAGTACAAGAACGCGCCCTAGATGTTTTCACCCTCGGGTTAAATGTAAAACTGAGAACGATCATAAGGTCTCGAAACCATGCAACGTTAAATGCAGCAATAGCCGCTGCTATAGAAGAGGAACAAGCGATGGGTTTAAACACCTCGCGAAATTACAGGAAATTCGGTAATCAGCCCAAAGGAAGGAAAGGATCAAGCGTACCACGCTGCGATCGATATAATAAATTGGGACATTTAGCAAGGAATTGTTATACGCGATTAAGTATGCCTCGAGAAAACTCCCCGTCGCAACAAACGACAGTAAAAAGGGAAGTTCAGCGCGTCACAATGGTCTGCCATTACTGTAAAAAACCGGGACATCTAATCAGAGAATGCAGAGCTAGGGAAAGAGCGAACGGACGAGAATACAGACCGCGCAATACGAACACAAATTACAGACGCGAAGATACCAGACAGAATTTCAATAGAACTCCGGGTCGAGAACAATCTAACGAAAATCAAAATTCCCCTACCACGAGCCGCGGGACAACCGACGACAGACATCTAGTATAGCCGTCTTGGCCCAAAAGGGGCGCGCTCTACCTCAGGCTTTCGCCTATACGAGCATTTGGCTTGCATGGTGGTATTAGCAAAATATTTCCAGCGAAACCGCCAGGGCCGGGCCGGAAAAAGCAGAGAAGGATCACACTTGACTCCACGGCGACCACTGTAGGAATTTTTCTCTCTGAGCAGGATGCCAGGTAGCGAATAATATAATACATTCGCCACCAGACTAGGTCCTTGGCTATCTTCTGCTCTTTTTGGGGTGCATGCACTCACCCGGGACCACCAGGGACGCTCTGGTGGCCGGGGACGGCTCTGCATAAAATCGCATGCCAGTCCCCATGCGAATTCGGGTACACCGGGAACGCAACCGCCCGTACTGGGGTTAGAAGAACCACCAGCCCCTGGTGGGACCGACGACAGACAAACAAATGCAGGATCTAGGGTAGAGTCTTACCGAGCGAATATGGTGGTGACATCCCAACTCGAAAATACAATCGAAATCAGGGCGCCGGAACTAGTGAAAGAAAGGGCGAATATGTTAGTAGACACTGGAGCCGATATTACGTTAATAAAGATAGGTAAAGTACAGGGCGATGTTCGGGCCGAAGACGAAATAGTTTCCTTGCGAGGAATAGCCCCTATGGAAATTAAAACGCTGTGTCTAGTACAATTAAACATGGAACTCGGAAATAAAACAATAACTCACCCTTGCCGATTAGTTAGAGACGACTTCCCATTAGATGCAGACGGAATCCTAGGACAAGATTTTATGGCTAAACACGATGTACGCATCCGGGCGAACCTAGGAATAGAAATATACGGAATACAATTCCCCTACTCAGGAGGAAAAGTAGCTTTAAAACCGCGATCTGAAACCATTCTCCTAGCTAGAACGACTGATAAAGGCGAAGGTATAGTGGAAGGACAATCTATTAAACCAGGAGTATTCATAGAACACTCGTTAACAGTAGGCCAGCACGGGAAATGCGCAATAAGCGTAATGAACACTACCACGGACGAAGTCCTTATCAACATGCCAACAGTGCCGTTACAAACGCTGACGAGCAATGACATTGACCCGACAGACGCGAATTGCGAGAAGGAGCGCGACACGCCGACGTACGTAGTACACGCCGTACACGGGAGAAATAGAATGCAAACCCTGCGCGAAAACCTTAGAACAGATCACCTAAATAAGGAAGAAGAGGCCAGCTTACTCGAGCTATATGAGAAGTATAATGAAATATTCGGTTTAGAAGGAGACAAGTTAGGATACACCACGATGGCAGAGCATTCGATTACCCTAATCCCAGGTACTAAACCTATATACGTAAAACCGTATAGATTACCTCAAGCGCATAAAGAAAAAAGTAAATAGACAAGTCCAGCAAATGGTAAAGGAAGGAATAGTTAGTCCAAGCGTCAGCCAATGGAACGTCCCATTGCTAGTAGTTCCTAAAAAACCAGACGCTTCAGGAAAACGCAAACTCAGAGTGGTAGCAGATTTGAGGCAAGTGAACGACGCGACGGTAGGCGACTCGTACCCCTTACCGAATATAACGGACATCTTAGACCAATTAGGAGGAGCAAAATATTTTTCAACCTTAGATTTAGCGTCAGGATTCCATCAAATAGCCATGAAAAAGGAAGATCGTGAGAAAACGGCATTTTCGACACCATACGGCCATTTCGAATATAATAGAATGCCGTTTGGGCTTAAAAACGCTCCCGCGACATTCCAAAGACTAATGAATACCGTATTATCGGGATTACAAGATATAAAATGTTTCGTGTATTTAGACGATATTGTCGTCTATGGACGCTCGTTGAAAGAACACCAAGAACGTCTAGAACTAGTATACGAACGTATACGCGAGAGTGGACTAAAACTTCAACCCAATAAATGCGAATTTCTACGAAAGGAAACCATATACCTTCGCCACGTGATAAGCGAGAGCGGCATCAAACCGGACCCTACGAAACTCGACGCTGTAAAAAACTTTCCGATACCCAAAAGAATTAAAGACATACAATCCTTCTTAGGCCTAGCCGGATATTATAGGAGATTCATAGAACACTTTTCACAAATCGCGAAGCCTTTGACGCAACTATTAAATAAAGACCAAGCATTCAGATGGACTGCACAAGAACAGGAAGCCTTCGAGATATTGAAAGAAAAACTAACAACAGCACCGATACTACAATACCCCGATTTCACGAAACCATTCGTTCTTACAACAGACGCTTCCGGAAAAGCAATAGGACAGTATTATCGCAGGGAAAGATAGGTCAAGACTTACCCATAGCATACGCAAGTAGAGTATTAAATAAAGCAGAAGAAAACTATAGTACCATAGAAAAGGAATTGTTGGCCATCGTATGGGCGACGCAACATTTTAGACCTTATGTATACGGCACCAAATTCAAAATCGTAACAGACCATAAACCTCTTACTTGGCTTTTTAACGTAAAAGATCCCGGCTCAAGATTAATGAGATGGAAATTGAAACTAGCAGAATACGATTACAGCATAGAGTACAAAGCGAGAAAGACAGATAGTGTCGGCAGAAAGGTCCAATAGGACGCGCTACAACCTCAGAGTTTCCTCTATAGTAGCATTTTTCCCGCGAGATGTTATTAAGACTTTCTAGCTAGCCATTGAAAAGGGAACGGCACACAGCGATGGGAGTGCGTGCGACTTGGAAAAACCCTGCCCTCATCTCGTTAGAGAGTCATCGGACAAGTTGAATCTACCCCCGAAGGGGAGACGGCTCATTTAGTCAGCCCCGTACGTCGCAAGCGACGCACGGAGCTGTCCAGTGGGGACCACGAGGAGGTAGAGCCGCCAGCATAATGCTCGATCCCAGCAGGACGGATTCGGCTATTGCCTCCTCCATTACACCTTACAGCCACGGCACTTGCGTGCCGCCTGCACTGACTGTCAAGGTGAGCGGGAAAGACAAATAAGAACGCAGACGCCCTCAATAGAATGTTCGCGATTACGCGAGGAACGAAGCGACAGCTCAACACAGAAACACTAGCCGCCGCCAGTGAAAGCGCCAACGAAGAAGACGAATCTCAATCAGAAGAAGAAAAGAGATCAGAAGAAGGAAAGAGACCAGAAGAAGAAAAGAGCGATACAACATATACGAAGGACGATAAAAATCGAATACTGCGCGAATTTCATGACACTCCCTTAGGTGGACATTTAGGAGTAAAACGGACCCTGGAACGTATAAAATTAAACCATTCGTGGTCAGAAATGCGCCAAGACGTTGAAAAGTACGTCTCCAGATGCGAAAAATGTCAGAAAAATAAATTAACGAGAATAACCAAAGCTCCCATGGTAATTACAGACACTCCCACGGAACCATTCGAAAAATACATATTAACCTTCCAAGATCTATTAACCAAATTCAGTAAAGCCATACACCTCGAGAATCAAGAAGCGAACACTGTAGCTAAGGAATTCGTCACTAAAATAATTTGTGAATATGGTATACCACAACGAGTGCCAACCGATCAAGGAACCAGTTTCTTAAGTCAAGTATTCAAAAACGTTTGCAAATTGCTCAAGATCGAAATAATTCCAACCACGGCCTATCACCCACAATCAAATGGAGCTCTAGAAAGAAGCCATCGTACACTAGCCGAGTACTTAAAGAACTTTATCGCGGAAGACCAGACTGGTTGGGATGAATGGTTACCGTACGCGATGTTTACTTACAATACTACCCCGCACACGTCTACTAGTTACACGTCCTACGCACTCGTTTTCGGGAGACAAGTTACTCTGCCGACCTCACTAAATCAGGCAGCGCAACTAACATATACCTACGACAAATACGCCGAAGAATTACGCGAAAGACTACGGTCAACAAATAGCATAGCGCGCGAAACAATAGGAATCAATAAAGATAAATCAAAAAAGCAATACGATAAAAAGACAGCTAACAAATCCTTCAAAATTGGGGACCAAGTGCTTCTGCACGACGAGACTTTGAGACGCGGACGATCAAAGAAAATTAACACCCGCTTGGATAGGCCCGTATACGATTCAGAACACACATGACAATAATAACTATACTATATATAAAGGACGAAAAACGCTTCGCGTACACGCAAATCGACTTAAACATTTTATAGAATAGGACGGAAATGAGGGAAATAAAACTATACTAAACGTTATAAAATATATATATATATATATATATATATATATATATATATAAATAAATGAATAAAAATATAAATTCAGGAAAAAGAAATATATATACAGGGTGATTGGCACGAAACGCCTGATCCGCCTGATATATATATATATATATATATATATATATATATATATATATATATATATATATATATATATATATAAATAAATGAATAAAAATATAAATTCAGGAAAAAGAAATATATATACAGGGTGATTGGCACGAAACGCCTGATCCGCCTCGCAACCGTGACGAGGTCAACCTCCCGTGGTGTCTCTCCGAAGCTATGGTTTTCGACCCCCGAAGGGGTTGGAGTACCTCTTAAGAAGTGAGAAATCTTCGAATTCCTCATTTCTCATCAGCTCTGTGCGGAAGCGACGGCAATGGATTCCTGGCGTTCCGTCGATTAAAATCATACCAAATATCATGCAAATTGGACTACTTTGACACAAGCTATTTGTGTTCCTTATGTAAAAGTAGTCCGATTTGCACGACATTCTCATTGCCCTCAGCCTCGGCTCGTTACATCATTTTTTATTTTATTTTGGTTAGAGTTAGGATTGGTTAGAGTTAGGATTGGTTAAGGTTAGGATTGGTTAAGGTTAGGATTGGTTAAGGTTAGGATTGGTTAGAGTTAGGATTGGTTAAGGTTAGGATTGGTTAAGGTTAGGATTGGTTAAGGTTAGGTCCTAACCTTAACCAATCCTAACCTTAACCAATCCTAACCCTAACCAATCCTAACTCTAACCAAAATAAAATAAAAAATGATGTAACGAGCCGAGGCTGAGGGCAATGAGAATGTCGTGCAAATCGGACTACTTTTACATAAGGAACACAAATAGCTTGTGTCAAAGTAGTCCAATTTGCATTGGTTAAGGTTAGGATTGGTTAAGGTTAGGTCCTAACCTTAACCAATCCTAACCTTAACCAATGCTGACCCTAACCAATCCTAACTCTAACCAAAATAAAATAAAAAATGATGTAACGAGCCGAGGCTGAGGCCAATGAGAATGTCGTGCAAATCGGACTACTTTTACATAAGGAACACAAATAGCTTGTGTCAAAGTAGTCCAATTTGCATTGGTTAAGGTTAGGATTGGTTAAGGTTAGGACCTAACCTTAACCAATCCTAACCTTAACCAATCCTAACCTTAACCAATCCTAACCTTAACCAATCCTAACCCTAACCAATCCTAACTCTAACCAAAATAAAATAAAAAATGATGTAACGAGCCGAGGCTGAGGGCAATGAGAATGTCGTGCAAATCGGACTACTTTTACATAAGGAACACAAATAGCTTGTGTCAAAGTAGTCCAATTTGCATGATGTTTGGTATGATTTTAATCGACGGAACGCCAGGAATCCATTGCCGTCGCTTCCGCACAGAGCTGATGAGAAATGAGGAATTCGAAGATTTCTCACTTCTTAAGAGGTACTCCAACCCCTTCGGGGGTCGAAAACCATAGCTTCGGAGAGACACCACGGGAGGTTGACCTCGTCACGGTTGCGAGGCGGATCAGGCGTTTCGTGCCAATCACCCTGTATTTCCATTTAAGTACATATGAGCCAGGCTCAATCCTCCGATCTGTCGAACAAAGAATACGCCTCCTCACTATGGGCGGGCCCAATGAAATTGTCCCTATTGCGTTCTGGAATAATAACCATATGCGAACGAATCAAATTCGAAAATTCCATTAGGGACAAACAACACTAAGCGAAGAGAACCTAAGAAGCTCATCAAACAGGGCTCGAATCCCCCACGTATCATTATCGTCCCACAGGGACAGAAGTTCATTTTGAAACCGCCGTAGACCGGCACGGTATTCTCGTACACGGATCCGGTACTCGATGTTAACGAACCCCGGTGGGGTCGGATTCTCCAACCACTAGAAGAAAAAATTAAAGCATTTAACACAAACTCCATAATCCCACCGCACGTCACGAAGACACTAAACAGTAATACACCCACCGATAAAAACAACACAATCTCCCGAGGTACGTCGTAAATCGGAAGCATGATGAAGACTAAAACGTAACAAGAGACAGCAAAAATTTATCTCGCATACGCACAAGAAGGACTTAACAACCGACAAACGAAACACCAATTACACCTCAACTTTATATTTTACAGGATTACCGTCCTACAAACAACGATACTACTCATAGGAGGAACGACCCCCGACACTGACTTCGCTATAAAAGAATTTCAAGACCACCCAGGCATTTATTTCGAAAACATAGGCGATCTACAGATTTACCGCAATAGTTGGAAATTAATACTACACGTAGACATATCTTACATTTACCGACGCGAAACAAACCTCCAGCCAGTTGTATACGACATTCTTGCTCAATGTAAAACACCTTCTACTGATAACTTACAAAAGTTCTGCAAAACGTTCGGCGCGAAAATCCAAAGCAAAATAGACCGCGTAGCCAAACTTCTTACCTACGTCCAACAAACCATAAGCTCCACAACAAAACAGCGTCGCGGACTAATAGACGGATTAGGTTACATAGGCAAATCATTCTTCGGGCTAATGGATTCTGAAGATAGGAAGAAAATAAACGACCAAATAGATTCCTTAAAAAGACAAGACAGTAGATTGAAAAATGCAATTAAAGGACAAATGCAAAATGGGAAGAGCTAACGCCGAGCTTCTCAATGAAACTATAAATAACATACAAGAAAATGAAAAAAACCTTTTGAACGCGACTTGGCAGATCCAATACCTACTCCAACAGGCAACCGACAGTACTAAATTTCGGGAAACGATAGACGAAAACTTCGTACTAATAAATAGCGTCACAGAAACACTCCTACGCGACACTCAAGATCTATTAGAGTTCATAATGGATATAAAGAAAAGAATCTTAAACCCCCGACTGATACCACCAGCGCAAATCATAACCTACCTCACTTCCGCACTAGCTTATATACCGCAAGGACTAGACTTCCCCATAAGTATAAAATTAGAAAACATGCACGTTTTATATGAAATCCTTACACTCTCTGCATTTTCTGATACTAAATCAATTACTGTAATACTAGATATTCCATTACTAAACGTGAAAAAATTCAAATTAAGCAAGGTACACCCAGCACCCACTAGGATAAACGAATCGTTCTACGCGTAGGGGAGACTGTTGTACCATGGAACACTTTTTACATTTTATTTTTTTTTATTTTTTGGTTAGGATATTTTTTAATTTAAAAATGATGATAATGATTATTGAATATTCCTTTACAATGTTCTGTAGTTATTTTTGTGTTTTACAGTGATGTTGCCAGTTAAAAATTATAATTTCAGTGCCATGTAAAATGTTCCATGGTACAACATGGTCATGTACCATGGAACACGACCTCTTGTACCTTCGAACACAGGGATTGTAGGGGCGAATAAAGTTTTAAAACACGTACAATTAAATAAAACTGTATTTTTTTGTTATACAACTGTTGTACAAAAGACATAAAAAAGAAATATATAAGTATTAGTCGCTGGAGGAGCCATAACTGTCTGAACAGCGTTCTTCAAAGCATCTGGATCAATTGGAACCCTCTTAACACCCTCTTTACTTCGTGGCATGATTATCGGCAAAAAATACAAAGAAAAAATGACAGCGTGTACCTTGGAACATGTTCCATGGAATTAAGAAATAAACAAGAACATAGTGGCTCATTATACTATAACTACAAAATCACTTTTCGATTCAATTACTAGCAATTTGCAATTCAAATTATTGTTTTACATACGTGGATATTGGTGTTTTTGGAAAAATAATGATGCTGCCATTTTCAAAAATTCTGTATTGAATAAAATATTCCGAGAGAAAACTGTAAGTATCGGTCGAATTTCGCGGGGTATTTAAAATGTTAGATATCTAACAATGGCTCTGGGCGTGTCACATGTAAAATAATTTCATATCAATAATTGAAGTCTTGGATGCAATAAGGCAGCGCTGTTCAAGGTCTCTCCCGCGGCAGATTAGGGTTCTCCCACTCTCGTCCGCGTTGTCAGGGATACCGCGCGACACTAACCGCGGAAACGCTTGCTCGGCTGGCCCGTCGTGGCAGCCTTCGTAGCGTCGCGCGGTCGCCTTGACAACGGAAAGCACGCTATGCGAGAAAAAGATTGGAAGGGGAAGCAGGCGCGTGAGGATCCCCGCCGCTGGTCACCGCTGCAATAAGGGGACTAGCGCTTGAAAATGTGAAAAAGTATTGTCAATCGCTAAGAAAAAATGGAAAATTAAATGTTGTTAAACTGTATTTAAAAAAATATAGACTTGTAAATTTAGTCACGGCACATATTTTTTCTATTTACAATTTCGTTATCGACTCATTAGTATTCGAGATACAAATTATAAACAAAAAAATTTCTTCGACCAAAAACATTATTTCTTTAAACATAAATTGCGATAACTGGAGTAAATATTGACGGATCGTTATTAGACTCGAAACCTAAAACTCAGAAAATTCGAGCGAAGCCATAAAATGTATACACAAAACCCTTGTGTTAGAAAATGTAATAATATTTAATACATGAAAAATTCCCATTTTTAAAGTCCTACACGTTTTATGTAAAATCTAAATACACAATAATTCAATCTAATCCATTTTGTAAGAGAAATATTTTGTTAAAAAATGTGAGTAACTCGAAATCAGTATCGCGATACGAGAATTGTCCTGCGAACGTCTCTACAAACAATGTATAATCGGTACCGATCATACAACTAATATACGTGTATCTATATTCAATCCTATGTAAGATTTGATCCCAGTTTTCGCCGATACCCACGTTTACTTGCAGTGGTACCTCTAGCGTACAACACTCTTCCATCAACGATTGAATTCGCACTTTTATGCTTTCAATTACATCGTACCGCACCTCAAACACCAGCTCATCATGCACTTGCATAATCATACGTGCCGGCGGCGTTTCTTGTTGCAACCAACCATCAATTGAAATCATCGCCCGTTTAATGATATCGGCGGCGGTGCCTTGTAGGGGGGCATTGATGGCAGCGCGTTCCGCGCTTTTCTTGCGTATGTTGTTATGCGAGTAAATATCTGGCAAATAAAGTCGTCGTCCATCTAGAGTAGTGACATAACCCCGATCAATAGCCTGCTTTCGAGTGCGTTCCATATATTCTAAAATGCCGGGATATCTCTGAAAATAGAGATTCATATATTTCTGCGCCTCTGATCTCGTCACTGATAGCTGACGCACTAGGCCGAAGGCGCTCATGCCATAAATTAGGCCATAATTGATAGCTTTAGCATAGCGGCGCTGATCCAGCGTCACCTTCTCTAGTGGCATCCCGAATACCTCAGCAGCAGTAGCGCAATGAATATCCTTACCGACGATGAAGGCGTTCACCAATCCAGGGTCGTGAGAGAGATGCGCCATGATACGTAGCTCGATCTGTGAGTAATCTGCTGATATGATAAGTGAGCCTGGCGGCGCAATAAACGCCTGCCGAATACGCCGCCCCTCATCGTTCCGCGCCGGGATATTTTGCATGTTTGGATTACTTGAGGACAAGCGTCCGGTAGCGGTGACGGCTTGATGATAAGAGGTATGCACCCGTTTTGATAATGGGTTGATCATTTTTGGCAGTTTATCGGTGTAAGTAGATTTAAGTTTAGCAAGACTGCGATATTCTAAAATTAGTTTCGGCAGAGGATATTCTAGCGCCAGCTCAACCAGCACCTCTTCATTAGTGGAAGGAGCACCACTAGGAGTTTTTTTTAGCACAGGTAGTTTTTGTTTATCGTACAAAATTGTCTGAAGCTGTTTTGTAGAAGAGAGATTGAATGGTTCTTCTGCAAGCTGATGCAGAATCCGTGTTATTCAATCCTTTAAAAATTCGAATCGCTTCGAATCTAATTAATCATGGACTGTTATTCTAAACAAAACATTCTTGAAAGTCATAATAGGTCTTGAAAGTCCTGACAGTTCGATGTTCGGGAACCCGAGCTTCGGAACGAGTCGGAAATATTGGGGGGGGGGGGGGGGGGGGATTCTCGCGACTCACGAGTATCGAGATCTCGTCCGATCCCCCCCCCGAATATTTCCGACTCGTTCCGAAGCTCGGGTTCCCAAACCTCGAACTGTCACGACTTTCAAGATCTATCAAGACTTTCAAGAAATTTTTGTTTCAAATAACCGTCGAAACGATTCGAAACTTCTGTCCAGATTCGAACTTTAATTAAAAAAAAATACTTTTCGATTGTATTATTAGCCCTAGTTGATGATTGATGTAAATAAATATAATTTAAATATACATTACCTGTTCTCTGCACTTTGGCAGATATATCTTTCCAGAGATTGTGCTTCCCTTCGCAGGTTTTATGATCATTCCTACTTACATTATATATTACTGGAAAACTGTACTGGTGGTAAATTCGGGGTCATCTCAGACACACTGACACACACTAACACACGGAGTAAACTGTGGAACACTTTTCACTGATGTGAAACAGTAGTAATACAAGGGGGTTTCCAACCCGGGTGTGCTGAGGGGAGCGCGGGGGAGCGCGGCGGAGGGAAACCTGGGCGCGGGGCCTGCGGGGTGAGGAAGACAGGTTGCGCGCACACGCGCCGCGGAGTGGGGGAAGCCCCGATGATGGAGGGGATCACTCCGGGCCGAACCGCCGCGGAGGCCTCTCCAGAACGGACCCACCGTCGGAAATTTTTCAGAGGAAGGCATTGCCCCCGAAAAAAATCTCTTTCAGAATTTGGCCCACCCGAAAATTTTTTCATACCTAACCCAGGGTGGGGACTGTCCTAGAATTTTTTTTTTTCAACACAGAAATAATTTATTTTTATCAGACGATGTCGGGAAAGATCGGCATTCTTCGACACCGTGTTTTCGAGGGAAAGGGACGGAGCATTACTTTAAAGTTAAAATTCTAGGAGGGAAAGAGACACCACTACATAAGAGACGGAGCATACATTTTAAAGCTAAAATTCTGGGGGAGGGAAAGAGACAGCAATACTTGGTGGTACAATCGCATTTTATTCTAGAGCCAACAGTATTAAGCGTTCCGATTTAACGTCGGAGCGTATCGCGCGATCTCGCGTAATTCGACTCCTCTGGAGCGGCCGTGCAGGGTGATGTCATTTGGCAGCGCGAAGAAAGAAATAGAATTATAGAAACGCTGAATCTTAAAATTAGGCGGCGAGGAGGATGACGGGTGAATAAATGGAGAAATAAAATATGTTTAAAATGATACTTTATTTAAAATTAAATGAATACAATTTAACATTTTTCCTACGAGCATCAGCTAAAATATCATTGATGGCACATGCTACCAGTTCGTAATCTATATAATAATCCTTACAGTAATGTTCGCTATCGCGTATGATTTTAGCAGCATGACGTGTATCTAATTTTTCGCAGGCAACAGTTTCAAATTTCGTCTGCACATCTCCTACAATTTGACACAGCCGCAGATATACATAGTCTATACATGGCTCAAGATTTAATAAAAATGTTACTGTCTCCAGTTTGAAATACAGCGGCATATCATGTAACGTCATCTTTACAATCGAAGAATTATAGATCTCACAAAAATCCATCGTTAATTGATCCATCTGCATCGAAGGTGATCCTGGTAATCGTGAACGTTCTTCGATGGTTGTACGATTGTTGCATAGCACATGCCATGTATATGATGGTAACGTGAGATACATCCCACGATTGTCGCCGAGAACAAATTCTACATCGATCTTAGGCCGTACGCGGATTCCAATTTCCAGATATTTACTGCCCATGGATGTTAATGCGTATCTTCTGACCATGATACGCGATGTTCGTTGCGAGCTATGAGAACAATCAAAGCTATGAAATTGTCAGCTCGTATTAGGAATAAACATAAAAAAAAATTGAGAAGATGTGAAAATTAAGCCTTACCAAACAACTGTAGTGTCCCCGCATTGAACTACGCCATCATCTTGCACAATCGGAACGTAATAATTCATACGTTTAGCGTTCCCTTCGGCACTGGTACTATACATTTTATGTTTTCAGAGCACTATTTGTTCCGTCGAAAATCACTGAGGCTAATGAGCGATTGATGAAATAGCGTCCGAGAGCTCGGCTTAAATAGAGGTGCAATTGCCTCCCCCACCACAGCATTTTATTCTAAAGCTACCAATTTTTCCATAATGTTTTTCAATCTTAACATCGCAGCATATCGCGCGATTGTACGCAACTTGAACCCACCCTCAAGGATAAAAGACTCGACACGCGCCGAATGTAATATAATACCTGTGGAAGCGTCGATTCTTAGAATTATGCGGAATCAGCAGAAACTATGTCGGACGATTTTGCGCGCTAATTCGTCATACGTGTGAATCATAGAAAGAATTATGCTGTATCAGCAGAAACTGCATAGATTGGAACGAATCGTCGTTTTTGCATGCTGTTGTGACCCAACCAACGCCTAAGGGCAATGACACCGCGTACATTCCGATTGCCGCAACCGAGCAGCAGAAAACCGCCACAGCCGCGTAAGGACTCTCGGAAGCGCATCGAGAACCGTCAGCACATGGCGAAATACCCAAAGCGGGTCAAAGATGGAGACCCCGATGGTCCCCACTTCACCCCGATTAGAGTATAAGAACAATGTACAAGCCACGAGTGGCTTTCTTTGTAATCAGAACACCTACGTTACAGTACGCGTTACCTGTCACCCAGATCGGGACAGAATAAACCTTGTTTAAAACCTCGCGGCGAGTTCCTACTCTTTAACCTGCTACGATCCCCTACCCTTCGGATTCCCTCAGAATCCTTCTGCCACGGCACCTCTATCTGAACCTTCGGAGCCCGTGGACAGCAACAGCGAAGGACGCCCGAAGCACCTCTGAGATTCGCTACCAGAATCTCGGTCTCAGGCGCCTTAGCACAACAATGCAATCTTTTGGGGGGAGGAGGTACGCCAAAAGAGTTAGAAAGAAAGAGTAAATCGTGGTGTGGGTATAAAAGCGAGCTCCAAACTGTACAAAGCTTCAATTCGTTGCAACGTGTTGCGTGGAAAAAAAACATACTACATTTACATTCCATTTTTTTACGATCATGGAAGAATTCACGAAAGTAGAACGCCAATTGTTGGATCAATCTACACGATTGATTTCGCGGGAAGAGTACCTCGCGTGGGAAGAACGGTGCAACGAGTGCATAGAATCGTTGGAAGAACACAGCCGAGTGAAACGTCCTCGATTATCGATCGGCGTTCGACAATCGTTGGTTGCTCGAATCGCGCGGCTCGAAGGACTGAAACATTCGTTGCGCGGCCGCTTCGTGCGCGAAGGTGCAGGACATTCTCGCACAGGACTTTTATGGTGTGAAATAGACACCGCGTTCGATAACCGCGTATTAACTGGTGCAGTGCTCAATTCGAACTATATCGAGCCGCGCAACTTCCTCCAGGATGCGGGGACCATTGTGCTGGAGCATGTGCGGGACGCTTTGAGGAAACATCAAAACCTCAAAGTGTTTAACGGTGAATTTGTGGCAGGCGATAAACGTGCTTGTAAAAGCATCAATACCCGGAACTGTGAATTCTTCCACACGTCCGATCTGCAGGAGTGGTACCAGCGATGCGTCGTCGAACCCACCCTGGCATCGCTTGAAGAGTTCCAGGAACGAGACAGCGGATGGGCATTGACGAGAATCCTCAACCTGACCGTCAATGTCAACGAGTATAATCCGCTGCGCGCTGGGTGCCACTACAAGTTGCCGCGAGAATTAATGCTGAAAAACGCAACGATCAGTGCGTTCAACGATCAGATCTACTGAGAAGTTGGAGGCGCATGCAGTGGACTGTGGCAAGATGAACGACTGCGCCATCCTGATGCCCAGCGAAGGAAAAAATCTCCTCCATTTTGTGAACCACTGCATGAAGGAGCGGCTCCCCTTCGTGGTGTATGCAGATCTGGAGTGCGTCTTGGTGAAAACGGAGGACAATCACCGAATGGGTGATATAGACAATAAATTACGCGCATATCAACACCATAAAGTGCACAGCATAGCATATTATATGCATTGCTCGTACGATACATCGCTATCGATGTATCGATGTCGCCGCGACGCGAATTGTGTTTCATGGTTCGTCAACGAACTTAGGAATTTTGCAAACTTCGCTAAACCCATCTTGACCAGTCATGTTCCCATGCTGGATTTAACCACGGAACAGTGGACCACATTTCGCGATGCATCACATTGTCATATTTGCGAAGAACCATTCGAGGCTAGCGATGTACGAGTTCGCGATCACTGCCATCTCTCCGGACGGTTTAGAGGCCAAGCACATTCGGAGTGCAATTTAAATTATAAAAATGCGTTTTACATCCCCATAGTATTCCATAATTTATCAGGCTACGATTCGCATTTCATTATCGAGGAAATAGCAACCGCTTTCGAAGGTCACGTTGACGTGTTGTTCATAACTAAAGAAAAGTTTATTTCTTTCACAAAAAATGTTCAAGATACGGCTGATTCAGACTCGCGAAATTGTATTAAATTTCGATTCATCGATTCGTACAAATTTCTCAACACCAGTCTCGACAAATTAGCATCTTTTCTTAGCACAGATCCATTAAAAATTTTACGATCCCAATTTGAAACATTATCCGCCGAGGATTTTAATTTATTGACGCGAAAGGGTGTCTTTCCGTACGAATACCTTGATTGCGCGAATAAGCTGCAGGACCCATGTTTGCCACCGCGCAAATCATTCTACAGTTCGTTAACAGGTGAGACTGTATCCGAGAGCGATTACGCGCACGCTGAGACTGTCTGGCAGCGTTTCGAGATTAGAACCTTGTGCGAATACAGCGATTTGTATTTGAAGACAGATGTCTTGTTATTGGCAGATATTTTTGAAAATTTTCGCGAAAGTTGTATCAAGAGCTACGGATTAGATTCAGCGCATTATTACACTTTACCTGGTTTCACATGGGATGCTATGCTAAAACATACCAAAATTACGTTCGAATTGCTCACAGACGTCGATATGGTCATGTTTGTCGAACGCGGTATACGCGGGGGTTTAAGTCAATCTTCCGGAAGATACGCACATACCAATAACAAGTACATGTCATCTTACGACGCATCGGAAGAGTCATCGTACTTGATGTACTTTGACGTGAACAATTTGTATGGATGGGCAATGTGTCAACCTCTGCCGTACGCTAAATTTCAATGGGTCGAAAATGTCGCAAATTTTAACGTGTCTTCAATCGGTGTCGATTCGCCCACGGGGTACATTCTCGAGGTAGATCTGGAATATCCGCAACGTCTGCACAACAATCATGCCGATCTACCGTTCTGTCCGACGCATGCCAAACCACCTGGCAGCAGACAAGACAAGTTACTCGCGACGGTATACGATAAGCAGCGTTACGTTATTCATTATCGCAACCTGCAGCAGTGCATGCGTCACGGTCTTCGTATTACAAAGATACACCGCGTGCTTCAATTCGCTCAATCCCCCTGGCTCCGCGATTACATCGAACTCAACACAGGGTTTAGAACAAGCGCGACAAACGATTTTGAAAAAAATTTGTACAAATTGATGAACAACGCAGTATTCGGTAAAACCATGGAAAATGTGCGAAATCATGTGGATGTAAAACTTTTAACGCATTGGGAAGGGCGATATGGCGCGGAGGCAATGATCGCGAAACCGAATTTCCACAGCAGAAGTCTTTTTTCGGAAAAATTAATAGCTGTTGAATTGCGAAAAGTCGAGGTGAAATTCAACAAACCGATATACGTGGGTATGTGCATTCTGGACATATAAAAAATTTGTTTGTACGAATTTCACCACGAGTACATGTCGCCCAAGTACGGAACAAATTGTAAAATTCTGTACACAGACACAGACAGCCTCATTTATCACATTCGATGCGGTGATATCTATGAATCTATGAAGTACAATATCGACAGATTCGACACCAGCGATTATCCCATCGACAATGTATATAATATGCCGCGCTTAAATAAGAAGGTTCCAGGGCTGATGAAGGACGAAAATAACGGTACGATAATGACCGAATTCGTAGGTCTTAGAGCGAAAATGTACGCACTTCGCGTAGATGGTAAAAAAGATACGAAGAAAGGGAAAGGCGTCAAGACCAACGTCATAGCCAGAAAGATAACTTTCGACGACTACGCGCAGTGCTTGGAAAGGGAGATCGAAATGGTTCGCAGACAATCGTGCATACGGTCTAAATTGCACAAAGTGTACACCATTTCGGAATCTAAAATCGCTCTAAGTCCGCACGACGACAAGCGGTATATCGTACCGGATTTGACCGACACTCTGCCCTGGGGACATTATAATATACCCTTGTGAAATAGAAACTATTGTATTTATTGTATAATATTCTTGGCACATGTATGGAAATTATTATAAATAGTGGAATTATTGCATATGTGTCATTGTATATTAACTGGATTATAAATGGTGGCATTATTGTATAAAAAATTGTTCGCACATGTATATGTATTATTGTATTTATTGAATCATGTATTATTATTATTTTACAATACATTATTTTTATTTATCCAAGAATTGTGTGATTTATCAAACCCCAACCACTTGACGTACACCTTATCCCCCTTCCTACGTAAGACTTTTTCCACTAGATACACATCAGGATCGGTGACGCGTTGCAGCTCGTGTTCATAGAATCCTCCGGCAACAGGTTTTCCACTGGAATCGACGAGTAGATACGTCGCGGGATCAGTTGCTTGTACTTTGGCTATCTTAAACACCTCCGTTGTCCAATTCGGCGTATAGCCTTTATCGAAGATGGTTTTGAATTTGCTCACGCGCACAAACTCGCCCAACTTGAATCTCGCTGGAGCGGCGATCTTTACATTGTTGTACACGGTGGTTAGCAGCTTGTCGGCGATCGCAGGGGTAACATCGCAAGGACGCATTTTGATGGTTCTATGTTTTCGCGCGTTATACTCTGCGAGAAGACTTGATAGCAAATCGATCCATCTGTAGGTTCCATTGAGCGTAAACATTTTCCACATATTGTTCTTCAAAGTTCGATTGAAACGTTCCACGACGGAGGCTTTCATCACCGAATACGTCGAATAATGATTAATGTCATGCTTTGCCAATAGTTTCTGCACATGAGCGTTGTAAAATTATTTTCCTTGATCGGTTTGCAAATTTTTCGGATATCGATCTCTAAATATCTTTGCAAACGCTTTAGTCACCTCTGCGCCACTTTTAGTCTTCAACGGCATCGCCCAGGCATACTTGCTCAGCACATCGATGACGGTGAGTATGTAGTGGTGACCTTGGTTGAATCGTGAGTAAGGACGCATTTCTACAACGTCAGCTTGCCACATATCGTCGTATCCGTGCAATATGACGCGCCTCCGCGGGAAATGTCTTCGAGCTGGAGCGTGCAATTCCTCAACGCGTTGTCGCTTCTTGCGACCATGGTTTTCTTTACTCTTGGATGTCGATAATGGTGGCATGTTTGATCACAGAGGTGTCTTCGACACGAATGATGCGATAATTATCGTGTAAGCGCATTATGTGCTCCCCATCAGTCGGAGGAAATTCTGGACAAGATCAATCATCTCGCACGATTCTCCTTCGCAGCGCTGCTGCGGGATAGAATTCGACGCCTGCGATATCTATAGAACGCTGTTTTGTAACGTCAGCATATCTCTCTGAAACACGACCAGCTTCCTCTCTAATTCTTCCTGTTGCTCTCTCAAAAGTTTAATGCTCTTTTCCATATACAGTTTATTGACTGCATCGGTGTCAGCTGTAGGTTGCGCTACCCGTTGTATCTTGCGTGATTTTGCATCAAAGTCAACACCGGTCATGCAAAGAGCGTTATCTCGCATGTAATTTCGAAGCAAACCGTTCCATTTGTAGTAGTCCATTCCAGCTGTTCCACTCTTCTCGAGCGACACCCCAAATTTGTTGATCGGCATCTCGATGCATACAGTGCGCGTCATCGGCGTGCGGTTTAATTTATGCAATGTGGCCCGCCACGCGAAGTTCCTCCTGGATGGATGCGATTTCGTTATCGAGACCCGTGTGACCTGCCGCGCGCGATGCAATGAGCAATCTAAGTCTATCGACCAGCTCGTTGGGATCGTCCCAGTGCACGTAATCGATCTTGTTATCGTTTACCGTCATGAGTCGTGGTGTCCTTAGACCTTTCCCTGCCCTTTTAGCCGATGAACTGGGGACTAGCGGTGCAATTACATATTTGTACTTGTATCCCCTGTTGCTCAATATGCGATTGCGATCACCATGTTTGTGTCTGTGAGCGTTCGTCGCGAGAAGTATACTTTTGTATTTTTGTTTATCGGCCTCGGTGTATACAGCATCATTTGGAATTTTCTTGAAAATCAGTTCGTAAAGGCCGGGCGTTCCCTTGTATCTTACACCATCGATGAGTATATTATCATCCTTGTCCATATCGAAACCTTTATTCCCATGCATCATCTTCTTATTATCGGTAAAGTATACACCGTATACATGGTCTATGGTCTTATCTACATCCCTACTTAGGATTACATCTATGTATTTTTGCCCCAGCGGACCGAAATAACTGCGAAACGCTTCTTGTCCCTCGGATGTTTGAAGTTGTTGTCTAATAGATGTCACAAATGACTCATTGGGAGAAGTTTCGAAAACGTCATCATCATAATCACCATCATCATCATCAATGGCTGAGAGCAATTGTACAGAAGGAATTGTATTTATTGGCGTGATAGGGACCGGAGGCTCGTTTAACGTAGTATTCTGTCGTTTCCGCTTCGATTGAACTGGTGTGGAGGTTACGAGTGAATAATCCGATGACGCGCGATTTCCTCTTTCTCTTTAACGTCGATGTGTTCCATTTCGGGTGAATTTTTGTTTTAGGCGTTAATGTTTCATTCTCTTCAACGTCAATGCTCACTGGTGATAATGTGTCTGCCTCTGTGGTATTTTCCACTATATGTTTCAAGGGTTCGACGATAGGTTTAAAGTATCTCTCCAACGCGATATCTTCCTCCAACTTGCCAGTCTTCAAAGTCAAGTGTTTCTTGCGAATGGCTGCACTAGTTTTTGCAATTTCCTTCGCTATCCTCTCGCGATCCTTAACCTCCAGACTATCGATATCAATCATCATCGTTGTACCACAGACGTTGCTTTCTCATCGAAGTGTTGACAGCGATTGACCATCTCACGGTATGGCAAACTCGTTAAATCCCTTTCTATAACGTCTATTGGACATCGCGCTATCCTTATCTATTACCGCGAAACGATACTCTCGTTGCCAACAATTACGGCACAACGCGCAGAAATCCTCGTATGACATATCGGGGTTTACATGATCGTTGTACACATGTTTCAAGTTGGTACCATCCTGCTTAAACAGAATCAACAGATTCGCATTGTCGCGTATAAGATGTTTAGGAATTTTTGCATACGTCTGACAGAGATAGAAGCAGTCAACGTTGGATGACGCCCCATTGCAAAGTACTCTCGTATCGTATTTTGCTTGTCACATGCCACGTCATCAGAGATAAAAATAGAATTCGGAAGCGATTCGCTCGGTGGGATGACGTCACTGTTATTCGAAAACGTAAAGTAGCCAATTTCATCTATCGGAGTCAATAAATTCTCCAAATATTGATATTTCGGCTGTTGCAGCGACTTGAAATACACGTACACGTTCTCGAAGCGGACGCCTGTGGGCTTTCCAACAAGCACACCAGCACGTTGGTTTTTCCACAATTCGATGGGCCGCAAATAACACAGCGGATAGTGTTTGGTAGCATGCTACCGTGTCTACGCTTCGAATTCGGTGACATCATTTCCGATTTATCGTCAAAATTTGTCACGCGTATCCTTACAGGTTGTCGCACGAATCGCATCCTCGATGTGAACTGTGAAAACTGAGTTTCGAAGCGATGACACGTCCTATTTATAGGTCCGCGCCGAAGCGAAAACACCTCAGTATTCAAAATGCTTCTGATCCTGTCGGATAATTGCGATATTCGAGACCTAACCTCTGAGCAGTTGAAATATATACCAAAGATTATTCTACTCCGAGAGTTTGGGAGACACATTCAACAGTTGTGGAACAGGCTCCTCGAGTATATAAAAGCCGATTCTGAGGTGCAGCAGTATCGTCGGTGCTTGGAACATTATAATCGCCCTTGGCAGCGAACGCATATCGACGGTCCAGCGCCATTGATTAAAAACTGTGGTGAATGTCACCGACGAGAGTGAAGAAAGGTCGCGGTTTGTTAAATCGGGCGATAAACGCGCTACCTTTCGAATTACATATTCCTGGATATCAGTTTTGTGGTCCAGGAACTCATCTGGCAAAACGATTGGCTAGAGGGGATCAAGGTATCAATCCGTTGGATACCGCGTGTCGTGAACACGATATTGCGTATTCGCGTAGCAACGACCTCGACGAAAGGCACGCGGCAGATAACGTACTCGCTGACAAAGCGCAAAAACGCATCGTTGCGCGAGACTCGACTCTGGGTGAAAGAGGTGCTGCTACAGCTGTTTGGGCAGCTATGAAGGCCAAGACGAAAATTGGAATGGGGGTGAAAACAAAATCCCGCAAAAGTACTACGAAGAGAGCATCGAAAAAGCGGATTCTTCCGGTGGCAAAACGGGGTGGCATATTACCACTTCTCCCGCTGCTAGGTGTTCTCGGATCATTAGCTGGTGGAGCGGCGGGGATAGCCAAGGCGGTAAACGATAATAAGGCGGCGCAACATCAGCTGCAGGAAATGCAGCGTCATAATCGCTCCATGGAAGGTCGCGGACTTTATCTCGCACCGTACAAGCGCGGACAGGGAATATCGAAACGAGAAAAAAAACGTCGAAAAGAAAATAAAAATGCCTGTGGGCGTAACTACCGATGCACAATTGACTGAGTTGGCAAAACGTATGCGTATTCCATTCTTTAGAGGTGTTTTTATGCGTAACGCGCTACCAGCCGAAGGAGCACGTCGAAACGAGAGCGGTATCATAAATTTGGACAATGTCGAGGGGTCGGGAACTCATTGGGTAGCGTATGCGAAGAGGGGGTGTCGAGCTATATATTTCGACAGCTTTGGGAATCTTCGGTTGTTTATTTTCTGTGAAAAAATTTGTAGTCTGTCTTACCTAACGCGACCGGTCAAATGATGTGAAATCTATCGGTAGGAATAGTGTTAATCATTGAGATTATGTTAATATTATATCATGCGTTTCTATTTTTTCCAGAACTCGCCAGCACCGTCGCCTGCCCCACCACCTCACTGGCCTTCGCCGCCACCATCGCCGCCACCGCCCCCGCAGGTATGTAGTAGTTTGCATTGTTTTATACATTTATGTTTATTGTGTTAATATAATATCAATGCTTGTGTATATGTTTCAGAATTATGAACTATTGGCGGAGCAAGAACAGCCGATGTTTTATATGGCGCGGTTGGCGCGGCTGCTGGCGGAGGTCCCGGGCGCACCCCAGGTCGGCCCCCCCCCCCCCATCATGCGAGAAAGATTGCGACGACCATGGCTGTCAAATCAGAGATGGGGCCTTTGCGACGGCCGCGGTCCCCACCCCCGTCAAGATAGTTTTTTAATTTCTTTTTATTTTATTTTATTAAGATTATTTTATACAAAAATATATATATTTTAATCATATTTCTGTGTCACATTTTATTTACCTTCTATTTTTTTTACCTTCTCCTTTCGCCACCTAATTTAACACGTTCGCGGACGTGAATGCTATAGCATTCATTGTATATAACGATTAAAATATGATAATTTGCACCTCGCTGAAACTTTCGCCACCTAATTTTAAGATTTGACGTTTTAAAGTATTATTTCTCTGGGCGTCGAGAAAAAAAAACATTCTGCCGACGCCGCATAATTCTTTCTATGATTCGCGCTGCCGAATGACATCACCGTGCACGGCCGCTCTAGAGGAGTCGAATTTCGCGTAATCGCGCGATACGCTGCGACGTTAAATCGGAACGCTTAATACTGTTGGCTTTAGAATAATTATAATTTTGACATAATCAGATTATTACACAAAAATCAGGATTATTTTGGGGCGCGGCTTTCGTCTACAACCCATACATGTTGTCCAATCAGGATGTGGTACTTTAGAGGAGACTGGTTCGAAACAAAAATATATAGAAAGGAGTTTTTGAAAGGTGGTACAAAATGGGGAAAATTACATGGATTTGTGTTATCCCAAATTATATATAAAAAATCCAATTATGTAAAATCCTAGACTCGTTTAGAAGGATTTGATTTAGTCACAACAATAATTCAGGTCAACAATAATTGATCGAGGGAAACCCCACAACCCACTAAGTGGGTGGATCAATAATCGCGTTTGTTGTTAATTTTGTACATTCACTCGAGTTATTTGAATAATTAATTTGGTCGCAATTTATATTACTCGATACAAGACAATTTTTAAACCACGTCACACGCCGAAGGGAAGGTAACAGCTAATTGAGGGAAAACCCATAACCCACTAGGTGGTTGAATCAGCTGCTGCTTCCGTACAATATCATGGATAGACGGAATCACTCACCAACTCTGTACAAGAGATTGCTAATTTGTACTACGGCTTATTTTCAAGTTCTCTCTCTCTCTCTCTCTCTCTCTCTCTCTCTCTCTCTGTCTCTGTCTGTACGACCTCTCTCTCTCTCTCTTTGTACGACTTGGAGGGTCCTGCGTCCGAGATGGTGAAGCGCAGGAGCGTCGCACAACACACCAATGGCGGAAAAGGTTCACAATATTTTGTATTTAAGCGCGAGAATATTAATCACTTAATTAAATAAAACGGTTTTAAACAAATAAGGGTTAAATTGGTGAAAAACGCAAAAGTATAAAAGTATTGTTTGAATATAAAGAGTTTTACGGGGACTGAGTCCTCCCACGTTCTACACGACACACTGGAACTCCGGCTCAAAGACTATTTTATTAAACAGTAATGTCCCTAGGACAGAGCGACCACGCACTAAGCGACTTAACAGCCGACTGCCCCGAGCGTTCGTAGGGCAGGCCCGAGCACTTGGGACTTTGAAACAAAGAGTGTCAAATTGCTGACTCCGCACCTCGTGCACATGGCCCAACTGTCGTCGCCTCGGACCGTTCCCAGCCTCGCAGTGCTTAGGTTTTCGAATGTTATTGCATCCGGCGTTCCAAGAACGTCGATGCTGATGAAAGGCCCCCTCATGGAAGTAACGCAGTGGGGTAACAAATTATTATTATAAATCGGTTAGTATACTATATCGGTTTGTTGACAATTGATCGAGGGAAACTCCCACAACACTCAATGGTAGGATCAGATGTCAATGATGCTGTAATAAAATTTTAACAGGGAAGAAAAATATAAAGTAGTCTACTACAATGCCTCGGAAGACTTAGCACAGCGCGCATTTCAAGAACGTCGACGGCGTTGAAAAATTAAGAATATTTACAGATAATCGACTATTGATCGAGGGAAATTCCCATAACACGCTAAGCGGTTGGATCAATTGACAACATCTGCGAAATGACTGTAGCGAATGTAGAAATTGTAAAAATTTAGAAATGAATTTGGAAAAATAACCGGCACGTAACACAAGTAAGGACTTCAAAGGTTCCGCCCGGAGTGACGCCTCTTATTATACCTACTCGTTAATACAACAGAATGTATCAACCCTGTCGTAGCTAAAAAATTTTAAATTGAGACGAGTACGAGATCAGTTGACATTATTTTCAAACCTCATTATAATAATCTGGGGTGCGAGTGGTAAACCGATCATAAAAGCGGAGCGCGCGGCTCGATTACCTGGGCCAGGAAATTTCCAATACCTAGCTCTTTGCGACGCTAAAATTTTCGAAGGTCGGGCATCACTCTTGTCCATGTCGCTGGCAGGTCTCCGCTGGGCCGATGCATGGTTGTAGTGGAATGCCTCCGATGAGGCGGTGTTGCCATTTTACAGGTTCACGCGCGCGCGGGTTGCAGGATTAAACGATGACCCTGTACAGCTCAAGTTCCCTACGCGTAGCGAGTTCAATATAGTGTATTTACTTTTTACAATAAAGTCTAAATTGAAGAATTCTACGTATCTGTATTTCACAGTTTGGTCTGTAGTTTTCGTTGACAAATTTACGTTGATATATTACGAATCTGATTGCGTGACTGGATTCGTTATAAAATAGTACATCAGTTTCGCCAAACAGATTATTCTGTATGGTGCATATTTTCCGAGATATTGGGGCAATATCGTATTTTTCACCCCCAGATATGGATGATTGCTGATAAAAGAAAATACGTGCCAAATATTTAATGTTTCAATAATTTGTGGAATTACCTTTTGATTTGATAATAGTTAGACACTTCTTGGTATGCAATTTTCTTAGTTGTATATTATAGCAGGTTGTATTTTGCTCTACTACTACACAGATAGACCATTTCAAGTGCTCGAATCCAAGTGGGATCCCGAACGCTGCGCGGATTGTGTCTGGCCACCGCAGATCGCGGCTAGGAAATTCGACCTAGAAGAAGGTCGACAGTTCTGCGCGAGGCTGTTTCGCAAAGTGATCATGATCGCGTTATGCAATTTCCAGACATCCAACTCTGCGAGGCGCGCCTCGCGAGGAATCCTCGCAAAGTCGATACGCACCTTATGGCAGACCTTTTCTAGTACCCAATACGTCAGCGCGTGCTTCTGTATTTGATATTGCAACGCGTGTTTATACTCGAGAGATAAGTGATCATCAGGTCGGCGCATACGTTCGTTCGCCTTATTGATACAAATTGTTTATTACAAATATAAGAGAGTTCCTATTCTTTGGCAATACGGCGTCAGGCCGCTTGCTGTATCTAAACTCTCTCTTCATTCAAACAAGCAATCCATTGAAGAATTTCCATATATTTTTATACTACATAAAAAGGCGAATTGAATAACAATAACAGAATGTATCATTTGCAGTATCTGATGTTAAAATAATTTTAAATGTATTCATTGACGTACCGCAGTAAAACATAAATTAAAAGAAATGAATGTTTCCAAAACATGGTTTGTTATAATTGGAAATATAATTATATTTTTAAAAAACACTTTGTATCAATATATTGATACACGGGTTGTTATAATTGGCAAATTTACCAGTTCATCTAGGTGCCAGAAAAGTGGCCAAAAAATGTAAATATTGAAGAAAAATGTGTTCGGTTCAAGGCTGGCGACTGCGGCCGGTGGCGGTCCCTCTAGTGCAAGGAAGAAACAGATGCATACTTCTCCCTTGCACTAAGGTCGGTATCAAATATATTGGCCGGTGAGTTCGGTTTCGCGAGCAGCGATCGAGGAGAAATCAGCCACCACCATCTGACGATCGCTGATTTGTCAGTTGGAGTTGCAGGGCCCTCGCAGGGTACGGTGGTGTAAAGGGAACGTTCCTCGGCTCCGCCTGAACCTAGCCGGTTGGCTGTTATTTATCCTTAATGTAATAGTTGTGTGCGTTGCGAAGCTATGCGTAGACCAATACGAGATGAAGCTATCGAGAACGAATCAATGTTCTAACCAATAAAGTTTCTGAATTTTTTCGTTGCTAAGGCACACCTATTCTGATGTGTGTATTTCTACGCTGACAGCTCGGTTTGGCCTACACGTCAGAATCTTGGCACTATCCCCACCACTTCTGGCTCACTCTTGTTCTGTGAAGGCGAGAGTGAGATGGAACGAGAGCGAGTCAGAAAACGTTGAGAAAAGGAGCACCGAGGCAAACAAACGGTGTGGTGGGAGAATACCCCTCCGAAACTCAGCGGCCAATATATATGATACCGACCTTAGTGGGACCGTCGCCGGCCGCGGTCGCCGGCCGCACATTGGAACGCCAGCCTTGAAAAGTATGAAATATATTTATATTTGTAATAAACACTTTCTATCAATAAAGCGAACGAACGTATGCACCGACCTAATAATGCCTATTTTTATATGATTAGTAGAGCCTATTGGAACTATTAATATTTAATAACTTAAAAATTTCCTTATTTTTCACAATATGTTCAGAAAGTATTATCATTGGGTTGGTATCAGGATAATACTTGCGTGAACATATTGTGAAAAATGAGGAAATTTGTACGTTATTATATATTAATGGTTAACCGTTAAAGATGCCTACGCTATTGCTTTGACGTTTGTCGGTCAAATCGCTCTATCCCACTCGATCTCGATGTATTTTGTTCGCTCTCTTCGTTGCGCGGTACGATAATGTATGTGCCTACTTCAGCCAATAAACAAAATATGTGTGCCCTGTCTTGAGAAGTGTGTTCAAATAGCTGAATCGACCAATCGTCACATCGGTGGACTGCATCGCCCAAGCCCGCCTCCTAGGGATCTTCTTTTGGCCCGCTAATAGTACTAACTCAATTTCGAAAAGAATGTGGTCTTGTCCGTTGTTTGCTCTCACTCTCTCAATTAACGATATTACGTATAAAATTAATTTGCATCACTGAGAGTCAGTTTCGTTAAAAGTAATGGGATTTAAATATTTTTTGTCAATTTAATCGGGAGAATGCATGGAATCCATTGATATCATTTTCATATTGATACGATGAAAAATAAAGAAACTACGCTTATGTATACATAAAATGAGATTATATTGCAATCAGAATATTTTGAGGTTACAATCTTTTCTATATTTATTAAAATCTTTATTTCTGGCTTCTTGGGTCACTTCAACCAATTAACCGATTGGAAGGTTGCCCAAATATTGTATAATTTCGTAAGAATGTATTAACACTTTGTGAACAATACCTATTTTTACATTGGTACCAGAATAACATGGATACAGGTTTGCAGATATTTATTTACTTTCCATAGTATGTATTTATCAAATTTTTTTAGTTTTTTTGAAATTGTTGACGTTATTTTTTTAAATAACCTCAAACCTTGTTATGAGTTGTATATTAACTCAAATTTTTATGAACTTGCTTAATAATATTCAGCATTTTCAACGCGAAAAATGGAATATTGCATTTTCCCCTATTTCTTGGAATTCAGGCCCATTGTACGATATAGAATACAAGTGATTACTCCATTATTAGCAAATATTGTCAAATCTTGTTTTCGCAGTTGCAAAGACAAATATATGTTGATTATACAAGATCGCGGAAGATAACTAAAAAGTCGAAAATTACTGATATTTTTTCAATGAGTTTCTTATAGAAAAAGAAATGTATATAACGAATTGTTTGCTATTACTTTGCAGAATCGATACTAATTATATCTGACCCCTTTAACTTTACATTAACAAACTTTGAAAGAAACGATTTAAAATTTTGCATAAAACAACAAATTTGACATGTGTTTACACGCAGATCAGATGTAGCCGTCATGATATTTTTACCTTTTTTTTTTACAAGAGCTCATATTATTAGTTTATAAGAAATATATATAAAAAAAACATAATTCCATAAGTTATGAATTCTGACTTCTTTCCTTATTTCTGGATAATCTGTCCGAATCGGAGCAGAACGGCTAGAGTCGCTAGACTGCTTCTGGAGCAGTAGAGCGGCAGCCGCTGTGCGACTAGGAGATTCTGCCGTTATGGCGGAAAACAGACACTCGTGGCATTGTGTTGTGTCTCGAGTAGCCTGGGCTGCTGAAGAACCAGACGCGCATAGGCTATAGCAATCCTGACGCGGCCGCAGCAGTCGCAGCCGCCCATAGGAGTTGGGATGAATGCTTTTCCATTGTACCAGTCTAGCCGCTGGCGGCTGTAGCCGTCGGTCGCAGTCGCTGGCGGCTGTAGCCGCTTATTGGAACGGCCACCTTTAGCCGTGAAACTTTTCGAGATTGATATGGAGGGTTAAGCGTGGCTCAGGCAACTATTTAGTCTAACACCAAATACGTATGTGTAAAATGTGCAATCGAGAAACTTATTTGTAAAAAATGCGATGAGAACGAATAAAATGTACATTATTTACTTCTAAATGAAAGAAACTATATTTTTTTCAGTGTCAAATTGGCTATTACTTTCCTTTATTATTACAATATATATCTATTATGAATTGAAGCTTAACACCACTACAATTAATAGTACTATTAGTATTAACTATTGACAGAACTGTTAGCACTGCAATGAATTTAAGGACATTGTTTAACTGACTACAATGTATTTATATACGTCCATACGATGCAGTGACAACCGTAATTTGTCTTCCCGCTTTATCTACGTACAAATCCCACGTTTCCGATACATCGCGCGCATAAACAAAAGATATCCGCGAAGCGCATTGGGCGTCCACGCATCGCACATTGTCAATTGTCAGCTAGCATCTCTCCACGCTCTGGCGTCTTAGGCTCTACATATTTTATAAACGTGATTAAAGTGCTTAAAGTGTTTAAAGTGATTAAAGTGTTCGGTGTTGGTGCAGTGATAGTGTATAGCGGTACTGTAAGTAATTACAATTGGTTTGATAATGGCTTGTACACCCGCCAAGAAAAACAGAAAAAGTTTTCAGTGTCATTGGTATGACACTGATGAATCTTTAAAGTTTTGTTTAGTAGACTTTCTTCGGAAGAGTCGAAATGCTTCTGTAAAGTCTGCAATAAAACTTTGGTTTGTGGGCTTTCGGAAATACGCAAGCACTCGTCCAGACAGGTGCATATTGCTAATATGCAGAAAATGTTCGCTACTAGTGATAGGGATATCAATTTGAATCTGATTGTAGAATATGAGTTCGATCAGGCACACAATTCTTGTAATTTTTCATTTAATGAAAAAGTCAAAATCGCCGAAGTTAGGTACGCGGGTTTCTTCGCCGAGCACAATATTCCCCTGTCGGTTGCTTCTAATTTCCTTGCTCTTATGCAAGATATAGGCAAAGATGCCTAATGTTTTACAGCGTATGAAAGTTGGCCGTACAAAGTGCGGTAAAATTATTACAAACACTTTATGCGTTCGCGAAACGGAACGGATTGCCGACAATGTACGGTGTAGTAAATTCTCCGTTTACGAAAATGAAACTTTGGATTCCACAAACGACAAGTGGCTTACATTGGCAGTCAGGTATGTTGAGCCATGTTGTTTGTCCATTCCAGCAGAATTGTTGCAAATGATCCATCTGGACGCTAGCGATTGTTCAGCGGAACAGATTTTCAAATCTTTCGAAAATCAATTGCTGAAAATGCAAATTCCACTGGAAAACATCGCGGGTTTTAGTTGTGATAATGCTGCAGTAATGACGAGTCGGCATTCTTCTTTCAAGTCCAAGTTACATGAAAAAAAACCATGTCATTACACTGCCGTGTGGACTTCCGGTTCCGGACGCGAGCGAGAAAGGTTGTGTGTTTGGTGCTGCGAGGTGGGTGAAGGAAGAGTGAGTGAGGAAGTGAAGGAAGGGAGAGGGAGTGGGTGGTGAAGGTGGGGCAGAGGTGAGGAAGTGAGATGGTTAAAGGGAGTGTAAAGGGGATAGGGCGTGTGAGGAAACAGAAGGGAGAAAAGGATAGATTTGGAGGTTAGGAGGGGAGATAGGCGCTGCGTGGCGGGAAGAGAAAGACAGGAGGCAGAGAGATCTGTCGGACAGGACAGGAATTAGGAGCTGGAAAAAGGCGGGAGATTTGAAAGGAGTAGGAAGGAAATAGAAGAAAGGATAAAGTGATAAGAATAGGAGGGCAACGGAGGGTAGAAGAGGGGGGAGAGGTTAAATGGAGGGGAATAAGGGAGAGGAGGGAAGGGAAGGGGGGAAAGGGAATGGAGATGGAATAGGGAAGGAAAAAGGAAAGTTGGAAAGGGAGGAATGAAAAGGGAAGGAGAGCGTGAGTAGTATGAGTAGTGTGGGAAGCAATGCAGGGAATCTGGACAGTTATTGGGGGAAAAAGAGGAAAGAGAGGGAGGGGGAGGAAGGGACGGAGGAGGAGGGGAAGAGTACAGGGTTCAAAAAGAGCGTAAAGACGATGCGGTCACCGGAGGACAGGAAGAAGAGGGGGGGGGGAGCAGGGAAAAAGATGAGATGGGACAGATGATGGAGGAGATGAGGGAACGGATGAAGGAGGTGAGGGAGGAGAAAGAGGAAATGTGGAAGGAGATGAGGGAGATGTTAGGGGAGATGAAGAAGGAAGGAGAAGAAAGAAGACAGGTGATGAAAGAGTGGAGGGAGGAAAGGAGGAGATGGGAGAAGGAGAGGAGAGAGGAGAAAAAGAGGAGGGAAGAGATGGAGGAGAAGTTAGAGAGATTGGAAGAGAGGGATGAGAGGGTGGAAGAGATGATACGGAAGGAGAGAGGTGGGAGGAGGAAAAGGGAGGGATAGGTAGCAGGGTGAAGGAGGGTGGAGGGGATGAGGAAGAGTGTATGTTGAGACTGAGAAGAATGGAATTAAGACAGGACAAAAAAGAGAGGGAGGAGAGAAGGAATAACGTAGTGGTAAGGGGGATGGGGGGTGGAGAAGAGGTAGAAAAAGAAGTGAAGAAGTTGTGGGCGAGGAAGGGAATTGAGGATGAAGGAATAAGGGAGGTGAGAAGGGTAGGGAGAACGGGAAAAGAAGGGAGAGGACTGGTTTTGGTGAAGCTTGCGGGGAGGGAGGAGAAGAGAAAAGTGATGGAGGCGAGGAGAAAACTGAAGGGCAGGAGGGAAAGGATACATGACGACTTAACGGAGGAAGAAAGGAGGGCAAGGTGGAAGGTGGAAAGAGAGGCGGAGAAGGAAAAGGAAGGGGGGGGAAAGGTGCAAGTAGGATATTTGAAAATGTGGGTAAACGGGAAGATGAGAAGGTGGGATGAATTATGGGAAAGGTGGTGTGATGAACAGGGAAACGAATGTTAAGGGAAAGGGGGGAGAAGGAGGGGAGGTAGGGAGGGGAAATAAAAGAAGGAAAAGGGAGGTATAAGGTCCCATTTTGGAATGTGGCGGGGATGAGAAACAAAGACGAGGAATTTTGGAAGGGTTTAGAGGAATGGAAGGTGGTTGTGATGAGTGAAACGTGGGTAGGGGAGAGGGAATGGGAGTATGTAAGGGGCAGATTGCCAAAGGATTATGTGTGGGAAAAACTGTGGGCCAGGAGGGAAAGCAAGAAAGGAAGAGCGATAGGGGGAATGATAACGGGGGTGAGAAGGGGAATCGAAATAGGGCAGGGGGAAGGAGGGGGAAAGTGTTGGGAGGGTGGGAAAAGGAAAGGAAGGAGTACAATGAAGAAAGGGGGTGGACAATAGAGGGGATAGAAAGAGCGAGAGGAGGGGGGAGCTGAGGGTGGAAGAATTGGTGAGTAGGGAAAGAAGAATGCAGGAGGAGGAAAGGTGGAAAAGGATTAGAGAGTCGGAGTACAATAGATGGTACAGGGTGGTGAAAGTGAAAGGGGTGCCAGGATACCTGAGGAAGAAATGGGGGGAAAGCAGGTGGCAAAGGGTGGCGAAATTTAGATTGGGGAATGGGATGAAGGGAGGGAAATATTGGGAAGAGGGAGAAAAGAGGAAGTGCAGGGTATGCGGGTGGAAAGAAGAAATGTGGGAGCATGTATGGGAGGAATGTATGGGTTGGCAGGAAGGAGGGTGGCAGGAGAGGGTAGGGGAGATACTGGATGACGAGGGAAGGGGGGAGAAGTGGATGAGGAGTGTGGAAGAAAGGAGAGGGGAAGGAGTGGAGGAATGGGTGAGGAAGGAATGAGAGTGAGTGGTGGCGTGCGGAAGCGGAGGTCAAAGGATAGGGAAGGGGGGTGAGGGAGGCGTACGTGACGGAGGAGAGCGGGCGGGCGGGAGAGCGAGCGAGCGGGCGGGCGGGAGAGCGAGAATAGAGACGTATAGGTTAAGGAATAGATTTAAGGAGTAGACTAAGGTTTAGGTTAAGGTAAATGTACAGAAGAGAGGAGGGAGAAAGGATTCTAATCCCCAAGGGGAAACAAATAAACAATATATATATATATATACACTGCCGTGTATTTGCCATTCTGTATCGTTGGCGCAAGTGCTGCCTGTGCTACTTCCAAAAGAATGCGACGAATTACTTAGGGGTGTTGTGACTTTCATTAATAGCAGCCCCAAACGTGCTACAATTTTTCGGCAATTTCAGGAGAGTTATGAGCACTTTCCTTTAAAAGTCTTGAAGTTATCCGACACACGATGGCTTGCGAGGCATCAGTGTGTCAAGAGATTTTTGCAAATCTAGGACGATTTTCACAATTTTTTTAGGGAGCAAGTCTTTTCTAATAAGTCAGAAACTGCTACCAATTTCTTCTCATTGCTTAGCACAGGCCTGGGATTTAAGTGAACGCGGCGGCCGATTTTCAGAGGCAACGCCTCCTTTCTCCCGCCTCGCGTCTTGGCCCCCGCGGCGGCCCGGCAGCTAGGAGCGCCTCAGGCCCGTAACACGTGAACCGCACGTGGCGTATTAGCGTGACATTGTATCAATAGGCTTCCATATCGTCCCAGAGAGCACGATTGTCGGTGCGTTTTTGTTTTGTCAACGCGCCACGCGCGCTTCATATGGTACGGGCCTGAGGCACTCCTAGCTGCTGGGCCGCCGCGGGGGCCAAGACGCGAGGCGGGAGAGAGGAGGCGTTGCCTCTGAAAATTGGCCGCTGCGTTCACTTAAATCCCAGGCCTGGCTTAGCAGATATGACATGAAAGATTATTTCATTTTCCTAGAGTACATCCTGAACGTCTTGAATAAGTTTAATGCCTCGTTCCAAAAACGAAGGACATTGGTTCAGGAATTGCAGCCCTGTTCAGCAATTATGTGTTATTAGTTTTTCCTAAAAAAAATTTTGAAACCCCCTCTTCTAGAACATTTTAATATAATTAAAATGGTAAATTTTTCTTTAAAACCTAACCAACTTTCACTTACTTAAGTGGATCTTGGTACAGAGTGTGAGAATTTTTTGGAAGAAGCAGTAAACGAAGGTATGTCGGAAGTTGAGATTCTCACCGTCCGCGAAAATTGCTTACGGTTTTATATTACGGTAAGCAGTGAAATTAAGACTCGTCTTCCTCATGACGAACCTTTTTTAAAACATGTGACGGTTTTTAAATCGGATGATGTTTTATTTAATTGCGACCGAGAAGTAACATTCAAGAATGTTACAGCTGTCGCCCAAAAATTAGGGCTTTTAGTTGACGAAGGTTTGCGGAAGGAATGGGACTTTTTGTATTTTAGCACTTCCCGATTTCAAAGGGACACACGTGCGAAAATGTCATTTGATAATATGTGGATAGACATCTGCAAATTAGAAAACCCCGAACACGATCTTGTGTTTCCTTCTATTAAATCTTTAGTAAATACTGTCAGATGTTTGCCACACTCGAACGCCGAAGCCGAAAGGATATTTTCGATATTGCCTGATGCAAAATCAAAAAAAAAGAAATAGAATGTGTATCGACTTACTGAATTCTATTTGTGTTGTGCGTACTGCATTAAAGGCACGAGATGAAACTAGCCGCACCATGGTTGTTGATGGCAGGTATTTAAGTCTTATGTCGGGGCAGAATTTATACGCACCTTCGTCGCATCCACACAAATACGATTTATTAACGCTGCAAGCTTCTACGGACTCGCAGCCAGAGCCGAATTGACCTTTTCAGGAGTCCTAGGCTGAATCTTCACGGGGCCCTGAGTTAAATATAAAAAATAAAATAACGCTGATTTGATGTTTTTTATTATAATACTCGTATAATCTAAATAAGAATTTAATTTCAAAATTAACATTGAATATCAAAACGAAACATAACATTAACATAAATAAATATTAAAGATACAAGTTAATGAAGATAATATTAAAAAATGTGAAACGATTATATTTAAAAATCTTTTCAGCGACACTTTTGCTGTGCAAAATCTTCAACAATCGAATCCAATTCCAATTCACGGAGAAGTTTTGATTCGCTTCAACTAAATTAATGCATTGATGTTTTAAATCTGTCAAACTTAAGGTTTTAAATTCTGTTAAAAATGCAAAGAGGTCTTTAAATTGAAATATTAATGTTGTCGTTTACGTAATTCAATTGTTAAAGAATCAGTTATTACCAGGCCCGTTCCTGGCGGGGGTGCAGAAAGTGCCCCCGCACTTGGGCGGCTAAACCCAGGGGCGGCTGCGGGCCGTTTATTATATGTAAAATTTTTTACTTAAAATAATATTCGAAGCTCTTTTGCATGATAAACGTTCAAAACTATGCATATATACATATAAAAGTAAACTGACATATAAAAGATACTGCATATTAAATAGTTAATTAAAGAATATTAAATTAATAAGGACAGCAAAATTGTTTTTGCACCTGGCCCACACAAAACCCAGGAACGGCGCTGGTTATTACATTGAGTACGTTCCATCGTGCTCTCGCCCTCAGCAAGATTTTTTATCAATTTTTCAAAAAAAAAATTTAGAATGAGGGGCCCCCAGCTAAACAGGGCACTAGGCTTCAACCTTGTTAGCTTAAGGGGTAAATCCAGTACTGCTCGTAGCATCCTTCGTTTTTTATATTTCCCCCACTCCTCTTTGTGAAACCTGTTATATTGGCGTGTACATTGTCAATTTATCCTAAAGTTACAATTGTATTATAGTGGCTCCTATACAATGTCTTTCACCTTCCTGAGCATTTCTAGCGATGGAATTGTTTTTTATCAACTAAAAAAGATAAGTTTATTGTAACATTTATATTTATAATTTACATTTACATGACAATTATATTTATAATTATAATTTTAATTATGTTCATTTTTGTTTATGTATAGCAAGGACAAAGTTTTCTATAGGAATCGCTGCTATTATTTGGCCGTATGTGCGCGCATCGGTACAGCATACGTACACTCAATACTGTAACTATTGGGGCACCGCGCAGAAACGGACAGACAAAGGTTTGTTTGGAATATTCAAATCAAGTTCTATCAATTGTCATGCATTGTACTGTATTATAATGAAATTATCATCAATAATCAAACTAGTTACTACGGTCATCAACCTTCTCAGACGAATATTACAAATATTTTTACAAAATAGGAATGCCGCATACCTATAGTGATATTGTACACAGCATTATTAAAACGTTTCTTTGACATTCAGAAAAATTTAATTATATTTTTATAAATGGAAATAAAATAAAACACGATCAAGAGACACGGTAGTGTCTCGCGCCAAGTATATATATATATATATATATGCGCACCGCGAGCACTGCCGTGTCTCTATTACGCCACGACTCGCTATTCTGAACCCTGAGATTTCCGAATCTCAATAACGGCTGATCGGATTCGATTCTGAATGGTCTTAATGGATAGCCTGGGTATGATTTACATAAGAAAAGTGTCTTCGTTTTGTTCCTACGTGTCTTATGAGCTGAGATATTTCGTTGTAAAGTGTCAATTTGCCGATTTTCATGTTCGTAAAATTAAGATCTTCATCGTCATCGTCCTACACTTCTAGGCAAGAGAGGGTGAGGAAATGTCTCTCAGGCACGTCGTTCATTGGATGTGGGTTCGGCCAATCGTGTAACCAAATATTTTGTGATGTGACAGCTAGACAGAGATATACTATAACCAACCAAGTGCTAAATGTCAAATGGAGTAAGTTGTCCGAAATTTTGAGATGTCACGAGTTTTTAAACCAAATAGGAGACTGAATTATTAGTCTTAATTAACAAGGTAAGTCGCCAAAATGTTTTAAATCGATTTAGTATGTAGAGTCGCAGACTTGGAAGTTGTCCGGAGAAGCTTCGACAGAGAAGCATCTTCTTTCGCACAAAATAATATATATTGTAACAAATTGCATTGCATTTAAATTGCTAGATATTTTTATACCAGCAATTTAGAGATTTTGTGTAAAGCTTATATATATTATATTTAGAAATAAAGAAGACGCAGAGGACTTGGATAAAAATGTAAGGGACGCACAGGCTTGGATATAGAATTGAAGGGGACGCACAGGCTTGGATGGACAGAAATGAAGGGAATGCAAAGGCTTGGAGGATGTCCGGAGAAGATTAAATAGATAGACAGAGCATCTTGTTTCGCACAAGGTAAGTCACATTATTAGCTAAGAAAGTACGTTGAAAACACATTTCCCTTGATGCTTTTCAATCTTTTGTGAAAGACATTCGTAATACTTTAATAAAATCCACAGTAGTTGCCACGCATTCAATAATTCATTAATTTTTAGTTTCCCATTAACATACTAAACTAATTTGATTCCAAAACCAATAAATTGTGCGTTGATAATATTGGATCTCTTCGTTCATTTTCGCTGAATTATTACCATTAGCATTTAAATTTCCAGCAACAAGACTTTCTGCCATACGCTCTCACTTCCTTCGGACATTTTTTTGTAGTCTCTACACTTACTGTAGCAAAATGCCACTCTTTTTCTATATATAATAAGTTCTACGTTAAGTTCTAACTAAAATGTGGAATTTATATGTTTACAGATAATCGAAGCAGGAGATGATGCTGTGTGATCTACGTCAGACTATGTACGCACAAATTTGCAGGTAGGGTTTTGCATACGCAATTATTTATTCAATGATCTTGAGCACGTGTGATGATTTATAAATAATTAGTAAATGTGTTCTATTTTTAGTTACCGATGCAGACGAAGAGAATTATTTCAACAGCTGAAAGAAAACTAACCGTGCTGGCTAGTAGTAAGGTAAAGCGGTTTCTAACCCGGGTGTGCTGAGGGGAGCGCGGGGGCGGGGGGAAAGTGAGGGCGCGCGGGGGAGCGCGGCGGAGGGAAACCTGGGCGCGGGGCCTGCGGGGTGAGGAAGACAGGTTGCGCGCGCACGCGCCGCGGAGTGGGGGAAGCCGCGACGATGGAGGGGATCAGTCCGGGCCGAGCCGCCGCGGAGACCTCTCCAGACCGGACCCATTTTTCAGAGGGAGGCATTGACCCCCGAAAAAAATCTCTCTCAGAACTTGGCCCACCCGAAATTTTTTTTCCGGACCTAACCTAGGGTGGAGACTGTCCTGGAACTTTTTTTCCAAACCAATAATTTATCAGAAATTATTTCGGACAATGTTGGGAAAGATCGACGTTTTTTTTTTTCGACACCGCGTCTTCGAGGGATAGAGACGGAGCATTACTTTAAAGTTAATATTTTAGGAGGGAAAGAGAGAGAGTAATACATAGGGGATAGAATCGCATGCATTCTAAAGCTAACAGTATTTCAAAGCGTTCCGATTTAACGTCGCCGCGTATCGCGCGATAGCATGCGTAATTCGACTCCTCTGGAACAGCTGCGCGGGATGATATCATTTGATGGCGCGATGAACGCTCGAACGAAACAGAATTAGCGCGAATCATGGAAAGAATTATGCAGCGTCAGCAAATCTTAAAGTTAGGTGGCAAGGAGGAGGACGGGTAAATAAAATTGAGAAATAAAATATGTTTAAAATGATAAATGTAAATATAAAAAAGAATATAAAAATGAAAACTATAAAATAATGAAAAAAAATAAAAAAAAATATTACGGGTGCAATGAATCTTAAAGTTAGGTGGTGAGGAAAGACGGGCAAATAAATGGGGAAACAATATATGTTTAAGAAATTTTATTTTAATATTAAATAAAATATAAAAACAATATAAATATAAAAAAGAATATGAAAAAAAAATGAATATAAAAAAATATAAAAAAATGAATATATATAAAAAAATATAAATATAAATATAAAAAGAATATAAACATAAAAAAGAATATAAAAAAGAATATATAAATATAAAAATATAAAAAAGAATATATAAATATAAAATAATAAATATAAAAAAATAAAATAAAAAAATATTATGGCGACGGGGGTGGCATCGGTGGTGATGGCGGCGACGGTCGCCGCAGGGGTCCTCTCTCTCCTGGCCTAGGTCCAAGGCCGCCAGAATTGCAGCTCCTGGGCAGGCACCACCTCAGGTTCGTTTGGAACCTGCGCCAGGAGCTGTGCCAAAAACCTCAGCTGCTCCCTCAGCAGTTCACAATTCTAGAACATATACACAAGCATTGATATAATATTGATACATTAAATATGAAAACATACATACGCAAAACATTGCAAACTAGTACATACCAGCGGCGATGAGGGAGGCGATGAGGGAGGCGATGACGGCGGTGACGGTGGCGGCGACGGTGGCGGCGACGGTGGTGACGGCGGCGATGGTGGCGATGGTGGCGACGGGGGTGGCAGCGATGGGGATGGCTGTGGCGACCCCCAATCGCTAGACCATATCGGTGAGGGTGGTGGAGAATTAGAAATCTAGAACATCACGATTTAATATAGACATAATCTTAACAATTAAACGCGGTTGTACCAGTTACTTCGACTGTGATTTGAATGCAACTGGTCTCGAAACATCTCCTGGGGCTCTAGCATGCTAAAACGCCCTCCTATCATGAAGTCAAGAAGTGCTTAGCTTTGCAAAAGTACGATAGCATTGTTCTTCATTATCTTCGTCACAGGACACCTGTGCTCCAGCTGTATTTTCGCTGACCATCCTCCTCCTCCTCCGTGTCCTTATCTTCTTCTTCACTGACCATCCTCTCCTTATTCACACGCATCTTCTTTCCCTTCATCTTTGACACATCATTCGACTAGATCATACCACTTTGATTGCGTATCGAACGTCTTTTGTACCACTTTGATCGTACATCGAACGTGAATTGAACGTGAATCGAACGTCTTCAAACGTGAATCCAAAGGCTTGAAACGTACATCGAACGTCTTGGAACGTACATCGAACGTGAATCGAACGGTTTAGAACGTCTTTCATACCACTTTGATCGTACATTGAACGTGAATTGAACGTGAATCGAACGTCTTCAAACGTGAATCCAAAGGCTTG
The DNA here is from genome assembly GCA_929113495.1 of Andrena minutula. Taxonomy (NCBI): domain Eukaryota; kingdom Metazoa; phylum Arthropoda; class Insecta; order Hymenoptera; family Andrenidae; genus Andrena; species Andrena minutula. The sequence continues at coordinate 34,548,794 of OV815993.1, forward strand.
AAACGTACATCGAACGTCTTGGAACGTACATCGAACGTGAATCGAACGTCTTTGATCGTGCATCGAACATGATTCGAACGGTTTAGAACGTCTTTCATACCACTTTGAACGTGAATCAAACGTATTTCGTACAACTTTGAACGTGTATCGAACGTATTTCGTTCCACTCTGTACGTGTATTGGACGTCTATCGTACCACTTTCAACGTCTATTGTACCACTCTGAACATGTATGGTACCACTTGTACATAATAATTGCAACCATCGTCTTAATCTAGCATACATCATATTTAGGAAGTTGGTTTAGGGAGGGTGAAGAAAATTATACGCATTAAAAAATTATTATATTTATTTATGAATTTCTCTCTGGCGTTTAGTCCACCAGTTGAATATTTTAAATACATTTTGCAAGGCACAGTGCTTTTCGTGTCTGCCACATCGCAGAGTATCAACTACATTTAGCTTATTTAGAGATTGTATATCCTCGTAGTCAATGTCCAGTGTCTCGATGATCACGTCCGCTCTCGTACTTTCATCGAGGAAATCCGCAAGCCATTCGCGTTTCTGCAGCCCTTTAACGTACACGACATGGCACGTGTCATCTTCTTCGTCGATCGCATCAGCTACAGCTTTCGTAATTAGCTGTTTAGCCATACTGTATGGAACTTCTCCATCGTCCCAGCGTAGCCCATGATGTTTCGTCGTCAACCACCGGATGCTTGATTTGTCAGATTTCGTAAGAAGATATTGCGGCATCGAACTCCGAAAAATATAATGCGAGAGAATTGTTCCCTTTCGCAGGACAGCCACTTCCTTGACGACAAATCTTCCATCGACGATGAACCCTTGCAGGTCAACAAATGTTGGCACGGACTAGAGCTGTTCGAGTACTCGAATATTCGAGTAGCTCGAAATTCGAATCGAGCCGGGACTCGGTTTCCGAACCGAGCCGAGCGCTCGATTAAAGCGAGCGGCTGAAAACAATTGTTTCGTTCGTCAATCGCTACCTTCATTGTGCAATCTACTCCAAATTTATAACCTGACGTTCCTGACGAGTGTCAAATGAGCTCGATTTTTAATCGAGCCGCTCGCTTTTTGATCGAGCCGCTCGCTTTTTAATCGAGCCGCCCGATTCATTCGAGCCGCTCGCTTTTTTCGAGCGCTCGGCTCGGATCGGTTATTCGAACCGAGTATATCCCGGCTCGCTTGTTCCGAGTACTCGAACAGCTCTAGCACGGACATTATCGATACAATTTAGAGGCCCGCTCGCTTCCAAGACAGATGGGGGAATGCAGTCTTTCTCGTAAAGCATTCTCTTTCATTTCTTTTGGTACGAATTTAACACAGGAGAGGGCAGGCAATTTAATTCATTTTGCGCACCACGTTTGTCAGCGGATTGTATTCAACCACCCGATCGTGCAGAATCAGACAATAGGCCGTAGTATTTGCCGGTACATTCTCTTTACATTCGAATTCTATGCGCACATCCACGGTACCGCTTTTAACCGACTCATTTTGTCGCGAACAATCAATCACCACGAAGGGACCAAATTCTAAAAATTTGGCCACGGTGAATAATCCATCGTTACAGTTGTAATATGATTTACGGAATTGCGTGTACATGTGAAACAAGATGGCATGCTTATCCATGTCAAAGTCCACCTGCATGTCATCATATGGGTGAAAATCCGAGTTGAGAAAAGCTTTTACATTGGTTAATTTGCATTTGTCGAACATAGTAGCATCTTTGGACATATCATTCTTTCGATCAGTCTGTAGAGCAAGGATAATGACACGCGGCTTCTCCAACTGTGCAGATGCCTTCACGGCCCATGAGTGCTTGGTAGTGCTCTGTAAGAGAGGATACTCGTACATATCCCACGATTGAAAACAAATGCTCAGGTTTCGTCCACTGTCCAAAGTACGTAGCAACGATAGCTTATTAACGTCGTTCAGCGTCACATGAGGCATCCGCCATTGTACTTTAACTAATTGAATTTCTGGTTCCAACAACGGCGATCCAATTAGAACATTCTTATCGTTGCGCGATCGTATTAAAATCAATTCGTGACGCGCATTAATAATAATGCGTTTGTAGTCCTCGCAAAATCCCAGCCAATATTTCAGTGGGATACAAAAATTGAAATGATTTTTCACTTTTAGCCCATCGCGACGTTTCAAGCCCCATCCGGCATTCTCCATATTTTTGTCTTCGCCAGATGTCAGCGATACATAGTTTTTCAACGTGCTAGTTATTCCAACGTTTCTGTTGCGATCAATTTCCACACCATTCAGCTCGTATCGAATCTCATCGAATAAGAACGCCATGCAATTATTTCCCAATGTCACCGTTAATTTATCGTTTGGCTTATTTATCTTCAATTTTCCCTCCACGTAGAGGAAACTTTCACACGGCAATATGTATAAATCCTGCTGTTGTATGGGTATTCTTATCTCATCGCTGTACCCAAACGTTGTGTTGACGTATGGGTTGTATGTGTGAGTCTCGAGCTTGACGATGCGATCATCAAACGTCGGCTTCCCCCCAATGCTTAGAATGTCAACCATTTTTCAACTTAACTGCGCACAATGAATCCCAAGGATTTCAAAAATGTAATGTTCGTAGCAGTGAGTCTCTTCTTTTTAGCGTGATCAGAGCTGTTGTTGTTGTTGCTGTTGTTGTTGTAAACAATTTGGTTTGAAAGAAACGAGTGTCTGGAGTCGTTCAACACAAGCATCTCTTTCGTTCGGACCACGCGTATTATCGTCGTCGCCGTCGTACGTGCAATCTAATGGTAATCTCTTCACCTTGAAAATCGAGCAGCCGTCCGTCTTGATCCACAACCCGTATCGTTAGATCCGTAACGATCCGTGCGGTGATTGGAAGGTAAATGATCTGCGCGGGCGTTTCCGATATCTTATATCCTGGTGGGACTCTCGGAGAAAATTCATGTATCGTATGTACGCGCTTTCCATTGTTGTACGCGCCAGCGGTCGCGCTGCATTCTACGCGAATAATGTTCACGTTCATGATATTAATCGGATCGTCTGATTCGTGCCACCGCCCTGGTTCCAACTCCCGATTCGTCGAGAATCCCAGTAACGATCCAATGTTATTGCGCTTCGTAAAGTCCACGGTGAACGAGCAGTACAGCTCGCTTTTCATGGTATTGTTGTTGGGACGCAACACTATAGGATACACATCGCCATCGTCAGCATCGGTACCGTCGAGATTTTGAGGATACCGCTCGAGTAATCGCTGCCTCAAATACTTGGCAATGGCGTCTAGTTCGTAGGAGCCGTGGGGAATCGTAATGTATTCAGGAGTGGTGTAGATGCTGTTGCTGATGTCATAATTTGCGGTGAAGTAGAATTTATCGTTGCTCGAGTCGATGTTCGGTATTGTATGATAAGTTTCAAAGGTTGTTAGACCAAGCTCGTAATCATCGTCGCTCAAATCTATGGGTGGAAAGTAGCTCACCGCGAGGGTGCTACTGTTGCCGGTTAGAGTGAATGTTAGCGACATATTCCAAGCTGTACGACTCGATTAGTACTGAATCAGAGTGGTGGGAAGTCAATCCTTAAATTTGGTGCCGATCGTTTGTAGAAAGCGTAGACATAGTTGCCCGCAATTGCTTTGATCGTACTTCTGATAAGCCGTTCGATTGTATTCGATTTTCACAGCATCTTTGTCCAGATATTGTACCAATTCCTTAGGCGGCCGAAGATTCCCAAAGCTATCGAAATATATAGCTCGACATCCTCTCTTCGCATACGCTACCCAATGAGTTCCCGACCCCTCGACATTGTCCAAATTTACGATACCGCTCTCGTTTCGACGTACTCCTCCAGCTGGTAGCGCTTTGCGCATAAAAACACCTCTAAAGAATGGAATATGCATACGTTTTGCCAACTCAGCCAATTGCACATCGGTAGTTATGCCCACAGGCATTTTTATTTTGTTTTCGACGTTTTTTTTTTTTCGTATCGATATTCCCTGTCCGCGACCTTCCATGGAGCGATTATGACGCTGCATTTCCTGCAGCTGATGTTGCACCGCCTTACTATCCTTTACCACCTTGGCTATTCCCGCCGCTCCACCAGCTAATGATCCGAGAACACCTAGCAGCGGGAGAAGTGGTAATATACCACCCCGTTTTGCCACCGGAAGAATCCGCTTTTTTTTCGATGCTCTCTTCGTAGTAGTAGTAGTTTTGCGGGATTTTGTTTTCACCCCCATTCCGATTTTCGTCTTGGCTTTCATAGCTGCCCAAACAGCTGTCGCAGCACCTCTTTCACCCAGAGTCGAGTCTCGCGCAACGATGCGTTTTCGCGCTTTGTCAGCGAGTACGTTATCTGCCACGTGCCTTCCGTCGAGGTCGTTGCTACGCGTATACGCAATATCGTGTTCGCGACACGCGGCATCCAACGGATTGATACCTTGATCCCCTCTAGCCAATCGTTTTGTCAGATGAGTTCCTGGACCACAAAACTGATATCCCGGAATATGCAATTCGAAAGGTAGCGCGTTTATCGCCCGATTTAACAAACCACGACCTTTCTTCACTCTCGTCGGCGACATTCGTTGCAGTTTTTAATCAATGGTGCTGGACCGTCGATATGCGTTCGCTGCCAAGGGCGATTATAATGTGCCAAGCACCGACGATACTGCTGCACCTCAGAATCGGCTTTTATATGCTCGGGGAGCCTGTCCCACAACTGATCAATGTGTCTTTCAAACTCTCTGAGTAGAATAATCTTTGGTATATATTTCAACTGCTCAGAGGTTAGGTCTCGAATATCGCAATTATCCGACAGGATCAGAAGCATTTTGAATACTGAGGTGTTTTCGCTTCGGCGCGGACCTATAAATAGGAGGTGTCGTCGCTTCGAAAATCAGTTTTCACAGTTCACATCGAGGATGCGATTCGTGCGACAACCTGTAAGGATACGCGTGACAAATTTTGACGATAAATCGGAAATGATGTCACCGAATTCGAAGCGTAGACACGGTAGCATGCTACCAAACACTATCCGCTGTGTTATTTGCGGTCCATCGAATTGTGGAAAAACCAACGTGTTGGTGAGCTTGTTGGAAAGTCCACACGGTGTCCGCTTCGAGAACGTGTACGTGTATTCCAAGTCGCTGCAACAGCCGAAATATCAATATTTGGAGAATTTATTGACTCCGATAGATGAAATTGGCTACTTTACGTTTTCGAATAACAGTGACGTCATCCCACCGAGCGAATCGCTTCCGAATTCTATTTTTATCTTTGATGACGTGGCATGTGACAAGCAAAATACGATACGAGAGTACTTTGCAATGGGGCGTCACTCGAACGTTGACTGCTTCTATCTCTGTCAGACGTATGCAAAGATTCCCAAACATCTTATACGCGACAATGCGAATCTGTTGATTCTGTTTAAGCAGGATGGTACCAACTTGAAACATGTGTACAACGATCATGTAAACACCGATATGTCATACGAGGATTTCTGCGCGTTGTGTCGTAATTGTTGGCAACGAGAGTATGGTTTCGTGGTAATAGACAAGGATAGCGCGATGTCCAATGGACGTTATAGAAAGGGATTTAACGAGTTTGCCATACCGTGAGATGGTCAATCGCTGTCAACACTTCGATGAGAAAGCAACGTCCGCGGTACAACGATGATGATTGATATCGATAGTCTGGAGGTTAAGGACCGCGAGAGGATAGCGAAGGAAATTGCAAAAACTAGTGCAGCCATTCGCAAGAAACACTTGGCTTTGAAGGCTGGCAAGATGGAGGAAGATATCGCGTTGGAGAGACACTTTAAACCTATCGTTGAACCCTTGAAACATATAGTGAAAAATACCACAGAGGCAGACACATTATCACCAGTGAGCAGTGACGTTGAAAAGAATGAAACATTAACGCCTGAAACAAAAATTCACCCGAAAGGGAACACGTCAACGTTGAAGAGAAAGAGGAAATTACTCGTAACCTCCACACCAGTTCAATCGAAGCGGAAACGACGGAATACTACGTTAAACGAGCCTACGGTCCCTATCACGCCAATAAATACAATTCCTCCTGTACAATCGCCCTCAGCCATTGACGATGATGATGATGATTATGATGATGACGTTTTCGAAACTTCTCCCAATGAGTCATTTGTGACATCTATTAGACAACAACTCCGAACATCCGAGGGACAAGAAGCGCTTCGCAGTTATTTCGGTCCGCTGGGGCAAAAATACGTAGATATAATCCTAAGCGAGGATAAAAATAAGACCATAGACTATGTATACGGTGTATACTTTATCGATGATAAGATGATGCTTGGGAATAAGGTTTTCGATATCGACAAACATGATAATATACTCATCGATGGTGTAAGATACAAGGGAACGCCCGGCCTTTACGAACTGATTTTCAAGAAAATTCCAAATGATGCTGTATACACCGAGGCCGATAAACAGAAATACAAAAGTATACTGCTTGCGACGAACGCTCACAGACACAAACATGGTGATCACAATCGCATAATGAACAACAAGGGATACAAGTACAAATATGTAATTGCACCGCTAGTCCCCAGTTCATTGGCTAGAAGGGCAGGGAAAGGTCTAAGGACACCACGACTCATGACGGTAAACGATAACAAAATCGATTACGTGCACTGGGACGATCCCAACGAGCTGGTCGATAGACTTAAATTGCTCATTGCATCGCGCGCGGCAGGTCACACGGGTCTCGATAATGAAATCGCATCCATCGAGAAGGAACTTCGCGAGGCGGGCCACATTGTATAAATTAAACCGCACACCGATGACGCGCACTGTATGCATCGAGATGCCGATCAACAAATTTGGGGTGTCGCTCGAGAAGAGTGGAACAGCTGGAATGGACTACTACAAATGGAACGGTTTGCTTCGAAAGTACATGCGAGATAACGCTCTTTCCATGACCGGTGTCGACTTTGATGCAAAATCACGCAAGATACGACGGGTAGCGCAACCCACGGCTGACACCGATGCTGTCAATAAACTGTATATGGAAAAGAGCATTAAACTTTTGAGAGAGCAACAGAAAGAATTAGAGAGGAAGCTGGTCGTGTTTCAGAGAGATATGCTCACGTTGCAAAACAGCGTTCAAAAAATATCGCAGGCGTCGAATTCTATCCCACAGCAACGCTGCGAAGGAGAATCGTACGAGACGGTTGATCTTGTCCAGAATTTCCTCCGACCGATGGGTAGCACATAATGCGCGTACACGATAATTATCGCATCATTCGTGTCGAAGACACCTCTGCGATCAAACATGCCACCATTATCAACATCCAAGAGTAAAGAAAACCATGGTCGCAAGAAGCGACAACTCGTTGAGGAATTGCACGCTCCAGCTCGAAGACATTTCCCGCGGAGGCGCGTCATAGTGCACGGATACGACGATCTGTGGCAAGCTGACGTTGTAGAAATGCGTCCTTACTCGCGATTCAACCAAGGTCACCACTACATACTCACCGTCATCGATGTGCTGAGCAAGTATGCATGGGCGATGCCGTTGAAGACTAAAAGTGGCGCTGAGGTGACTAAAACGTTTGCAAAGATATTTAGAGATCGATATCCGAAAAATTTGCACACCGATCAAGGAAAAGAATTTTTCAATGCTGATATGCAGAAACTATTGGCAAAGCATGACATTAATCATTATTCGACGTATTCGGTGATGAAGGCCTCCGTCGTGGAACGTTTCAATCGAACTTTGAAGAACAATATGTGGAAAATGTTTACGCTCAATGGAACCTACAGATGGACCGATGCGCTACCAAGTCTTCTCGCAGAGTATAACGCGCGAAAACATAGAACCATCAAGATGCGTCCTTGCGATGTTACCCCTGCGATCGCCGAGAAGCTGCTAGCCACCGTGTACAACAACGTAAAGATCGCCGCTCCAGCGAGATTCAAGTTGGGCGAGTTTGTTCGCGTGAGCAAATTTAAAACCATCTTCGATAAAGGCTATACGCCGAATTGGACAACGGAGGTGTTTAAGATAGCCAAAGTACAAGCAACTGATCCCGCGACGTATCTGCTCGTCGATTCCTGTGGAAAACCTGTTGCTGGAGGATTCTACGAACATGAGCTGCAACGCGTCACCGATCCTGATGTGTATCTAGTGGAAAAAGTCTTACGTAGGAAGGGGGATAAGGTGTACGTCAAGTGGTTGGGTTTTGATAAATCGCACAATTCTTGGATAAATAAAAATAATGTATTGTAAAAAAAATAATAATAATACATGATTCAATAAATACAATGATACATATACATGTGCAAATAATTTTTTTTCCATACATGTGTGAAGAATATTATACAATAGTTTCTATTTCACAAGGGTATATTATAATGTCCCCAGGGCAGAGTGTCGGTCGAATCGGGTATGATATATCGCTTGTCATCGTGCGGACTTAGAGCGATTTTGGATTCCGAAATGGTGTACACTTTGTGCAATTTAGACCGTATGCACGATTGTCTGCGAACCATTTCGATCTCCCTTTCCAAGCACTGCGCGTAGTCGTCGAAAGTTATCGTTCTGGCTATGACGTTGGTCTTGACGCCTTTCGCTTTCTTCGTATCTTTTTTACCGTCTACGCGAAGTGCATACATTTTCGCTCTAAGACCTACGAATTCGGTCATTATCGCACCGTTATTTTCGTCCTTCATCAGCCCTGGAACCTTCTTATTTAAGCGCGGCATATTATATACATTGTCGATGGGATAATCGCTGGTGTCGAATCTGTCGATATTGTGCTTCATAGATTCATAGATATCGTCGCATCGAATATGATAAATGAGGCTGTCTGTGTCTGTGTATAGAATTTTACAATTTGTTCCATGCTTGGGCGACATGTACTCGTGGTGAAATTCGTACAAACAAATTTTTGATATGTCCAGAATGCACATACCCACGTATATCGGTTTGTTGAATTTCACCTCGAGCTTTCGCAATTCAACAGCTATTAAATTTTTCGAAAAACACTTCGGCTGTGGAAATTCGGTTTCGCGATCATTGCCTCCGCGCCATATCGCCCATCCCAATGCGTTACGAGTTTTACATCCACATGATTTCGCACATTTTCCATTGTTTTACCGAATATCGCGTTGTTCATCAATTTGTACAAATTTTTTTCAAAGTCGTTTGTCGCGCTTGTTCTAAACCGTGTGTTGAGTTCGATGTAATCGCGGAGCCAGGGTGATTGAACGAATCGAAGCACGCGGTGTATCTTTGTAATACGAAGACCGTGACGCATGCACTGCTGCAGGTTGCGATAATGAATAACGTAACGCTGCTTATCGTATACCGTCGCGAGTAACTTGTCCTGTCTGCTGCCGGGTGGTTTGACACGCGTCGGACAGAACGGTAGATCGGCATGAATGTTGTGCAGACGTTGCGGATATTCTAGATCTACCTCGAGAATGTACCCCGTGGGCGAATCGACAGCGATTGAAGACACGTTAAAATTTGCGACATCTTCGACCCATTGAAATTTAGCGTACGGCAGAGGCTGACACATTGCCCATCCATACAAATTGTTCACGTCAAAGTACATCAAGTACGATGACTCTTCCGATGCGTCGTAAGATGGCATGTACTTGTTATTGGCATGTGCGTATCTTCCGGAACATTGACTTAAACCCCCGCGTATACCGCGTTCGACAAACATGACCATATCGACGTCTGTGAGCAATTCGAACGTAATTTTGGTATGTTTTAGCATAGCATCCCATGTGAAACCAGGTAAAGTGTAATAATGCGCTGAATCTAATCCGTAGCTCTTGATACAACTTTCGCGAAAATTTTCAAAAATATCTGCCAATAACAAGACATCTGTCTTCAAATACAAATCGCTGTATTCGCCCAAGGTTCTAATCTCGAAACGTTGCCAGACAGTCTCGGCGTGCGCGTAATCGCTCTCGGATACAGTCTCACCCGTTAACGAGCTGTAGAATGATTCGCGCGGTGGCAAGCATGGGTCCTGCAGCTTGTTCGCGCAATCAAGGTATTCGTACGGAAAGACACCCTTTCGCCTCAATAAATTAAAATCATCGGCGGATAATGTTTCAAATTGGGATCGTAAAATTTTTAATTGATCTGTGCTAAGAAAAGATGCTAATTTGTCGAGACTGGTGTTGAGAAATTTGTACGAATCGATGAATCGCAATTTAATACAATTTCGCGAGTCTGAATCAGCCGTATCTTCGACATTTTTTGTGAATGAAATGTACTTTTCTTTAGTTATGGGCAATACGTCAACGTGACCTTCGAAAGCGGTCGCTATTTCCTCGATAATGAAATGCGAATCGTAGCCGGATAAATTATGGAAAACTATGGGGATGTAAAACGCATTTTTATAATTTAAATTGCACTCCGAATGTGCTGGGCCTCTAAACCGTCCGGAGAGATGACAGTGATCGCGAACTCGTACATCGCTAGCCTCGAATGGTTCTTCGCAAATATGACAATGTGAAGCATCGCGAAATGTGGTCCACTGTTCGGTGGTTAAATCCAGCATGGGAACATTACTAGTCAAGATGGGTTTAGCGAAGTTTGCAAAATTTTCCAATTCGTTGACGAACCATGAAACACAATCCGCGTCGCGGCGACATCGATACGTCGATAGCGATGTATCGTACGAGCAATGCATATAATATGCTATACTGTGCACTTTATGATGCTGGTACGTGTGTAATTTATTATCACCCTTTCGATTGTTCTCCGTTTTCTCGACGATACACTCTAAATCTGCGTACACCACGAAGGGGAGCCGCTCCTTACTGCAGTGGTTGTTGAAACTGAGGAGATTTTCACCTTCGCTGGGCAGCAGGATGGCACAGTCGTTCATCTTGCCACAGTCCACTGTATGGACCTCCAACTTCTCGGCAGATCCGAAATAGTGCATGCAGCTGTAAAAACAATTTTTTTTTTTTTATTTTTTCACGACGCATTTCATAAGTTTCTATACGTACCGGTCGCAGATGAATTTCTTTGCCTTATTCTTGCTCAGCTGTGCGCTCACCAGCCGTGACAAGTTCTTGATCAGCACAAAGTGCCCTACATCACCGTGCTCTTGATTTGGTGTGTAGAGCAGATTGACGTGTCGATCCCTCTTTTGATTGGTGAGACGCAGTGGAAAGACCGTTGGCCCCTTCTTCTCCATCTCAAAGCTGTACACGTTGATGGAGATTTCGTTCAGCCGTTCAAACTTTGCAATCTGTGCCAGAGACATTGGGAACTCAATGCCCTGGAGATTTAGCGTGGAAGCATAATCGGGGTACGAACTTGGACGATCGGGATGTCTTTCCACCGGATGTAGAGCGGCGATCACTGCCCACGCGAAACAGGCGTTGTCCGAGGATTGCACACTAATGGTTGCCTTCTTCGACAACAATTCCCGCGGCAACTTGTGGTGGCACCCCGCGCGCAGCGGATTATACTTGTTGACATTGACTGTCAGGTTGAGAATTCTCGTCAATGCCCATCCGCAGTCGCGTTCCTGGAACTCTTCCAGCGATGCTAGGGTGGGTTCGATGACGCATCGTTGGTACCACTCCTGCAGGTCGGATGTGCGGAAGAGTTCGCAGTTCCGGGTATTGATGCTTTTACAAGCACGCTTGTCACCCGCCACAAATTCACCGTTGAACACCGTGTTCACTTTGAGGTTTCGATGTTTCCTCAAAGCGCCCCGCACATGCTCCAACAGAATGGTTCCCGCATCTTGGAGGAAGTTGCACGGTTCGATGTAATTCGAATTTAGCACGGCACCAGTTAATACGCGGGTATCGAACGCAGTGTCTATTTCGCGCCACAAAAGTCCTGTGCTAGAATGTCCGGCACCTTCGCGCACGAAACCTCCGCGCAACGAATATTTCAATCCTTCGAGTCGCGCGATTTGAGCAACCAACGATTGTCGAACGCCGATCGATAATCGGGGACGTTTCACTCGGCTGCGTTCTTCCAACGATTCTATGCACTCATTGCACCGTTCTTCCCACGCGAGATACTCTTCCCGCGAAATCAATCGTGCAGATTGATCCAATAATTGGCGTTCTACTTGCACGAATTCTCCCATGATTGTAAATGGAATGTATACGGAACGTCCCTTCCACGCAACACGTTGCAACGATTTGAGGCTTTGTGCAGGTTGGAGCATGCCTTTATGACTGATACCACGATTTGCTATCTCTCTCTCTAACTCTTTCGATGTTCCCTCTCTCTCGAATGCATATCAGTGATACAATGCTGTATCAGTTTCTGCTGATACAGCATAATACTATGCATCACACGTATGACGAATTAGCGCGCGAGATCGACGCTTCCACAGGTATTATATTACAATCAACACGTGTGGAGTCTTTTATCCTCGAGGGTGGGACTCAAGTTACATGCTACGTTAAGATTCAAAAACATTATGGAAGAATTGGTAGCTTTAGAATAAAATTATGTGGTGGGGGAAGCAATTTCACCTCTATTTAAGACGGCTCCCGAACGCTGTTCGATCAATCGCTCAGTAGTCTCAGTGACTTTCGACGGAAAAAATAGTGCTTTGAAAACAAAAATGTGCAGTACCAGTGTCGAAGAAAACGCTAAACGCATGAATTATTACGTTCCGACTGTGCAAGATGATGGCGTAGCTCAATGTGGGGATTTTACAGTTGTTTGGTAAGGCTTAATTTTTACATCTCAAAATTTGTATTCCTAATACAAGTTAGCAATTTCATAGCTTTGATTGTTCTCATAGCTCGCGACGAACATCGCGTATCATGGTCAGAAGATACGCATTAACATCCATGGGTAGTAAATACCCAGAAATTGGAATCCGCGTACGACCTAAGATCGATGTGGAATTTGTTCTCGGCGACAATCGTGGGATGTATCTCACGTTATCATGGGATACATGGTATGCGCTATGCATCAATCGTACAACCATCGAAGAACGTGCACGATTACCTGAATCACCTTCGATGCAGATTGGTCAATTAACGGTGGATTTTTATGAGATCTATAATTCTCCGATTGTAAAGATGACGTTACATGATAAGCCGCTGTATTTCAAACCGGAGACTGTAACATTTTTATTAAATCTTGAGCCATGTATAGACTATGTATATACGCGGCTTTATCAAATTGTAGGAGATGTGCAGACGAAATTTAAAACATTTGTTAACGTGCTACAGCAGAGCGATGTTGCCTGTGAAAAATTAGATACGCGTCATGCTGCTAAAATCATACGTGAAAGCGAACATTACTGTGAGGATTATTATATAGATTGCGAACTGTTAGCATGTGCAATCAATGATATTCTAGCTGATGCTTGTAGGAAAACATGTTAAATTATATTCTTTTAATTTTTAAATAAATTTTCGAAACATATTATTTCTCCATTTCATTTACCCATCTTCTTTCCTCGCCACATAATTTTAAGATTCAGCGTTTCTGAAATGATATCATCCTATACGTTAAGATTGAAAATCATCTTTGAAAAACAATTTTAGCTTTAAAATAAAATATGGTGGGGGAAGCGATTACACCCCTATTTAAGACGGCTCCCGAACGCTGTTCGATCAATCGCTCATTAGTCTCAGTGACTTTCGACGGAACAAATAGTGCTTTGAAAACAAAAATGTGCAGTACCATTGATGAAATACTCGCTAACTGTGAGCATTTTTTCGTTCCGATCGTGCGAGATGATGGCGTAGCTCCATGCGGTGAGAATATATATTATGACTGGTAAGGCGTAATTTTTACATCTCAAAATTTGTATTCCTAATACGAGCGAGCAATTTCATAGCTTTGATTGTTCTCTTAGTCCGCGCCAAGGATCGCGTATCATGGTTAGAAGATATGCATTAACATCAATGGGTAGTAAATACCTAGAAATTGGAATCGATGTAGGACCTATGGCCGATGTAGAAGTTCTTCTCGGTGACAATCATGGAAATCATCTCATATTACCATTGCATACATGGACTGTGCTATTCGCTATGCGTACAACCATCGAAGAACGTGCACAATTACCAGGATCAGAATCGATGCGGATTAGTGAATTAACGGTGGATTTTTGTCAGATCCTCGATTCACCGGTTGTAAAGATGTGCCAATGTGATACTACGCTGTATTTCACACCGGATACAGTAACATTTTTATTAAATCTTGAGCACTGTATAGACTATATGTATCCGCGGCTGTATCAAACTGCGGAAGATGCGAGGATAAAATTTAAAACTTTTGTCAACGTGCTACAGCAGAGCGATGTTGCCTGTGAAAAATTAGATACGCTTCATGCTGCTAAAATCATATGTGATAGTGAATATTACAATGAGGATTATCTTGTAGATTGCGAACTTGTAGCATGTGCTATCAATGATATTCTAGCTGATGCTCGTAGGAAAAACAAATGTTAAATTATATTCTTTTAATTTTAAATAAATTTCCGAAACATATTATTTCTCCATTTTATTCACCCTAACATCCTCCTCACCTTATAATTTTAAGATTTTCTGATAAATTATTGGTTTGGAAAAAAAGTTCCAGGACAGTCTCCACCCTAGGTTAGGTCCGGAAAAAAAATTTCGGGTGGGCCAAGTTCTGAGAGAGATTTTTTTCGGGGGTCAATGCCTCCCTCTGAAAAATGGGTCCGGTCTGGAGAGGCCTCCGCGGCGGCTCGGCCCGGACTGATCCCCTCCATCGCCGCGGCTTCCCCCACTCCGCGGCGCGTGCGCGCGCAACCTGTCTTCCTCACCCCGCAGGCCCCGCGCCCAGGTTTCCCTCCGCCGCGCGCCCTCACTTTCCCCCCGCCCCCGCGCTCCCCTCAGCACACCCGGGTTAGAAACCGCTTTACCTTACTACTCTGGCTGCACGATAAATAAACATTTTTTTATGTATATACAGGGTGTTACTCTACCTATAGTCAATATTTTGGGGGGTGATTCTACAGGCATATATAAGTCGAAAATCAAGAGTGACGAAATTGCGGTAAATGCTTCGTTTATTAATTATCGATGGTTAAAGATTGACGTCTGGATCGCCTGAATCAGCCTGAATGACGGCAACTCGACGGACAGCGGGCCGCGCGAAGCAGGCCAGCCAAGGGGCTTGCAGTGGCGGCGGATGCGTGACGGATTTGCCATGTAGAGCGCATACTTACTTACCTACCTCGCCGAAACTGTGACATACGATACTTGCGATAATTTATGAGAAGACGCAAATGTTGTACGGCATTAAACCTGCCTACTCGTAAAAATCCACAAGGGCATATCAAAACCCGCCCAACGGGATTCTCAAGTAGAGAGGGTGAATGCCATTGGCTTTGAAAATATTGCCCTCAAAAATCACCCACACGGCCATCCAAAGCACCGCGATTGTCCCGTCCGCGATTGTTCACTTAATTACACACACGCACCACGATTGGTTTTCTCGCGAATGTCCATGCCTTCACGCACCGCGATTGTCCCATCCGCGATTGTTCACTTAATTACACACACGCACCACGATTAATTTTCTCGCGAGTGTACATGTCTTCGCGCACTGCGATTGTCCCGTCCGCGATTGTTCACTTAATTACACACAAGCACCACGATTAATTTTCTCGCGAGTGTACATGTCTTCGCGCACCGCGATTGTTCACTTAATTACACACACGCACCACGATTAGTTTTCTCGCGAATGTACATGTTTCACGCACCGCGATTGCAGTCTGTGCTCGCGTTGACGACAGTCGTCAAACTGAGGAGACCTTGGCCAAATCCCTGCGCGAAAGACACGAACAAAGTTACGAATAAACAACCTACATACAATGTATCGCTACTCCTTCGCCGAGTGGCTCAAGCGATGATACACAGCTTATGCAATAAATTAAATTCTTTATTCTTCATGGAATCGATAGGTATGGCAGTGACACCAATGGATTCCCTATGTTTTTCCGATGAAAATCATACCAAATGTAATGTAAATCGGATTACTTTTAACGAAGCTAATTTTACATGAGGCCCGCGTGTGCCTGTGCTAGAGAATCACAGCTGTTTCGCACGGCCAGTCAATGCCCCCGACGAGACCGTTCCGCGCTGAGTTTCGTGGCCTCCGACCGCGACGCTCGAGATCAGGGGACCATACAATGTTGCACACTAGAAAGCGACGAATTTGAAATTATTCTGCATTTCTCATCAGATCTTTGCGAAAGTGGCGTCGATCAATTCCTTATGGAAAAACATAGAGAATCCATTGGTGTCACTGCCATACCTAATGATTCCATGAAGAATAAAGAATTTAATTTATTGCATAAGCTGTGTATCATCGCTTGAGCCACTCGGCGAAGGTGTAGCGATACATTGTATGTAGGTTGTTTATTCGTAACGTTGTTCGTGTCCTTCGCGCAGGGATTTGACCAAGGTCTCCTCAGTTTGACGACTGTCGTCAACGCGAGCACAGACTGCAATCGCGGTGCGTGAAGACATGGACATTCGCGAGAAAACTAATCGTGGTGCGTGTGTGTAATTAAGTGCACAATCGCGGACGGGACAATCGCAGTGCGCGAAGACATGTACACTCGCGAGAAAATTAATCGTGGTGCGTGTGTGTAATTAAGTGAACAATCGCGGACGGGACAATCGCGGTGAAGACATGGACATTCGCAAGAAAACTAATCGTGGTGCGTGTGTGTAATTAAGTGAACAATCGCGGACAGGACAATCGCGGTGCTTTGGAAGGCCGTGTGGGTGATTTTTGAGGGCAATATTTTCAAAGGCAATGGCATTCACCCTCTCTACTTGAGAATCCCGTTCGGCGGGTTTTGATATGCCCTTGTGGATTTTTACGAGTAGGCAGGTTTAATGCCGAACAACGTTTGCGTCTTTTCATAAATTATCGCAAGTATCGTATGTCACAGTTTCGGCGAGGTAGGTAAGTAAGTATGCGCTCTACATGGCAAATCCGTCACGCATCCGCCGCCACTGCACGCCCCTTGGCTGGCCTGCCTCGCGCGGCCCGCTGTCCGTCGAGATGCCGTCATTGAGGCTGATTCAGGCGATCCAGACGTCAATCTTTAACCATCGATAATTAATAAACGAAGCATTTACCCCAATTTCGTCACTCTTGATTTTCGACTTATATATGCCTGTAGAATCACCCCCCAAAATATTGACTATAGGTAGAGTAACACCCTGTATATATAATATATATATATATATATAAAATAAATTTATGAAGGTGAACATAAAAATGGAATTTTTATTTTCGAGGACTATTTTTTAAACATTTAAGAGGGGGCATGTACCCAAATATGCAAGAGATAAAATTTTTTTTTCTTATTTTCAGTGTTTGATATGTCATGAATGTTTCCTGAAATTGTGGGCACGAAATTTGCAAAAAA
Organism: Andrena minutula; assembly: GCA_929113495.1. NCBI lineage: Eukaryota > Metazoa > Arthropoda > Insecta > Hymenoptera > Andrenidae > Andrena > Andrena minutula. Next base: position 34,566,202 of record OV815993.1, read on the forward strand.
AAATAAAAATAAAGAGTCTATATCTTTAACAGCTTGCGAAGTCGATTTTATTTAATAGTCTCCAAGTTATTGATTAAATAAAAAAATATGTCAAAAAAAAGTTCTAAATCCGGACAAGGATCTTTTATGTTCTATTACTTTTCCTCGCGCGACGAAGAGTTATCGAAAATAGGCGGAACAACTATTTGTTATTTGTAATAATACTTATTATTATTATAATTTAATTATTTTAATTTTTTGGAACTAATCTGGAGTGTGTCCCGAAGAAAACACAAAAATCGAAAATAAGAGTCACCCTAGCAATACCCATCGGCAGCAATAAATGATAGTATCCAGAATACAGTATCTACTCGTTAGCAGCCCGTTTCTACGACGCGTTAGGCTCTTTCGTTTCCTCTCGCTCGCTCATTGGGTTTTCTCATTCGCGCCAGTGGCCGCGCGGAATAGTGTCCAGTCGCCTTAGGAGCCCGCTGCCGTTCGTCGATCTGCTAACGAGTAGATACTGTATTACGGTCATTATATACCCCACAAAATTACCTTTTTAGAAAAAAGGTACAAAAAAGAGCGCCAAGTATATAATCTCATAAAAAAAATCCCATTTAAAAACATTGTCGTAAAGTGATTGATATCAATAAACACTACTACAAAATGTGTGAAATCCCTACAAAATTACCTTTTTTAAAAAAAAGGTACAAATAAGAGCGCCAAGTATACAGGGTTATCCACTGAAGACTGGCGGCGCTCGCGGGAGTAGAAATGAGAACGGCAACAACGTCACACGCATAATTACTACTACAATCATATGTTGATACATCCGCCATCTATGGGCTGTTGCTAAAAGTATAGGTTCGTGTAGATGCCAGTAGAGAGCACAAGGCGCTTTTGGCTGCCGTTCTCATTTCTACTCGCGTGAGTGCCGCCAGTCTTCAGTGGATAACCCTGTGTAATCCCATAAAAAAGAATCCCATTTAAAAACATTGTCGTAAAATAATATAAATTTATTAATGTGCTATATTTTACTTTACAAAAGTAATAATATACAACAGTTGCGCCAATTATCACACTGGCTATTTACACAAAGAACAAAATGTATTCAATAATATTAAGCAGATATATTTTTATACAAATAAATATTTTAATACGAATAAATATTTGATTCAAAATACTTGGCGCTGCGCCCCGAATTGGTGTTGCTAAACTCAATAAATATGTATAAATTGCATTAATCTTTTTCTTTCTTTCTTGTACTTGCGTGCGTGCATGCGTGCGTGTGTGTGCGTGCGTGCGTGTGCATATGCTACGTATGGTATTAGAATTAAATATATGTAGAATAAATCTGACTGCGTTTCTAATATGTGTATGCATATGTATTTTATATTGTAATGGAGTTGTTGTAAATTATTAATTAATACTAAGACTGTGACGCCCCAAGATTTTTCGCGCGCGGTTATTTCAACTCATTTATAAATCTATCTACAAATCCGCTCAAATCTTCCCCAAACCTCAATTCTTACCCTTTACCAAAACCCCCGGCCGCCTTGGCGATGTACCTTAGCGGTCCCCATCTCAAGAAGGTCAATCATTAAATCTCCTTCCCTTATTCGCCCAACGCGGCACAAATTCCTCTCTTACGTCAAATCTAAACAAGTCCCTCGCCCCACAAATATCTTAAATCGAGACCACGTCTCACACCCTCTCAATGACCAAAGCAGTCAAACCCACCGACGTCCCTTTCCTATTAAAACACCCAAAATCCATTCGAGGAGTTGAGCAATTCAAAATCCCATGTATAAAAACCCTAGTAGAAAAACTGCGAGTCCCAATATAGATCAACCTTTGCTCCCTGCAAAAACCCCAAAAGTTATCATGACACATGTTTATAATTAGCCCAAGGTGCATACTGCGCACCCCCCTTCATACCGTAAAATATTATATAAGCAGGGCAAAGTCCATACCGCGCGTACACCCCACAACCCCTTGCAAAATCATATAAATACAAGGGCCCGGAGACAGAAGTCCTCTTTCGCCGAAATACCAGGATCGAAGGGACACGTTCTCTTTCGACGAATATCCTTGTTCGAAAGGAAGCTATTTACACGAAACCATTTAAGGTCTCGTCGATCAAAGTGTTATTTAAAATAAATTCAATCACCATCAATCATCAAGTATCGTAAGAGATTATAACTACTATTAATACCACGGTATATCACCATCATCTATAACAATTATTCACATTCTTATTGTTTCATATTGTTTCACATTACAACGCTTATTGCGCTTATATTATTGTGTATTGCTATTTGCATTGCTTATTAACGCCTATTGCTTAAATCATCCTAGCTTATTAATGTATATATATATATATATATATCTTGTATTACATGTTCATATTCATAATTCATAATCATTATATACATGCTATGTTCATCGCTAACCTATCATTATAAACCGTAACGATTTGCACAACAATAGTGCATTATCTATTATCAAAAGCTATAAAGTGAATAAACAGTTTTACTTTAAATCTGTTACGAATTATTGTGTCAATCCTTCGGCTACGAAGATCCCTAAATCCAAACAGGCTGCCGGAACAGCTGATTACGGGCAACGACCGCAGAAAGCGTCACGGTGTTTACTAAACTTACTTACGCATAGGTTTCGCTTAACCGTATGACTAGTCGAATTTCGCGAAGTATTACATGTGTCTTTTACAATAATGCAGCGGTAAATCCGATTACCTAAGCAAACCAAAACAAGTGCTCTAACGGGTGTCTCCCCAATACAAACCAGTTCATTTAAACCTTCCCTGGTCGATTAGTGTGCAGAATTAAACATTACTCGCCTGACGTTCAAAAAACGATTAGTGTGCAGAATTAAACATTTCTCGCCTGTCAGTCCCAAATCCGTTAGTGCGTAGAATTTCGCATTTCTTTCCCGCCTTCTACCTAAATCCTCAGTGTGCAGAATTAAACATTACTCGCCTGCCGTTCGAAACGATTAGTGTGCAGAATTTCACATTTCTCGCCTGACGTTCGCAATGGTTAATGTGCAGAATTGAACATTGCTCGCCTGACTCTCCTTGAATTCTCAGTGTGCAGAATTAAACATTACTCGCCTGCCGTTCGATACGATTAGTGTGCAGAATTTCACATTTCTCGCCTGACGTTCGAAATGGTTAGTGTGCAGAATTGAACATTGCTCGCCTGACTTTCCCTAAATCTTCAATTCCCTGAATCTAACATTCTCCCGGCCGTTCGAGACGATTAGCGTGCAGAATTTCACATTTCTCGCCTGACAATCGAAAAGGCTGGTGTACAGAATTACGTCGTCAAATACCTGATTTCCTCGCCTCCCGGTGCGCTGAACTATAGATTCGCGCCTGGAATTTATGTAAAAACCCCTTTGTCATTTGTCCCATTAAATCCATAACCCGGGACGTGACAAGACAATTAACATTTTTTCGGTTGCGCAGCGCCAAGTATTTTGAATCAAATATTTATTCGTATTAAAATATTTATTTGTATAAAAATATATCTGCTTAATATTATTGAATACATTTTGTTCTTTGTGTAAATAGCCAGTGTGATAATTGGCGCAACTGTTGTATATCATTACTTTTGTAAAGTTAAATATAGTACATTAATAAATTTATATTATTTTACGACAATGTTTTTAAATGGGATTCTTTTTTATGGGATTATATACTTGGCGCTCTTTTTTGTACCTTTTTTTTAAAAAATTAATATTACAGGATTGTAAAACCCAGATTCTCTGCAGGATGTTGTCGGATACAAAATCCAAAACAAGGAATCATACGGAAATAAAGTTATCATTTTTTATCAACAAAAAAGATAAGTTTATAATATTATTTTCATTTTATCCTATACAATTATAATTATAATCACCATTTTAATTATGTGTTTATTTCTGGTTATGTATAGAAAGGTGGAAGATTAACATCGTACGTCAACCAACTGCAACAGTTTTCGATAACGCTAATTGTATCATTAACAATAAAAGCAGACTTTGAAAATGCTGCCCATATTAATAATTTTCAATTTTGTATTCTATTGAGAAGTTACATCGGCTAAGGCGAAGAAAGGTCGCGAACGTTTATTTTAACGCGCTAAAGTCACGCCACGCTTGCATTATATACCTTTCAAAAAGATGTAAATACTATTACAGAAAGATATAAATCGTTCAACCGGTTTAATGACCGGTCGTGGTAGGTTTATTGATAATTTATTGTCACGTCCTGGGTGGCGGGTTTTAGGACAGTGACATTGTGGAAGGGTAACGGGAGTCGAACGCGAAATCCTGTTTCGCTGCTCCGAGAGGTAAGGAGGATTTTAAGCCCGAAATTTTGTTTCACTGCTCTAAGCGATTGCAAGGTTCAGGCACGGAATCCTGTTTCGCTGCCCCAAACGGTTTGCAAAGGTTAGGCACGAAAATCTTTTCGTTGCTCTACGGAATAGGAAGGATCTAGGCACGAAACCCTGTTTCGCAGTCCTGGTAAATAGGAGGGAATTTAGGCACGAAACCCTGTTTCGCAGTCCTGGTGAATAGGAGGGAATTTAGGCACGAAACCCTGTTTCGCAGTCCTAATGCGAAGGAAGGTTGTTAAGCACGAAACCCTGTTTCGCAGTCCTAATGCGAAGGAAGGTTGTTAAGCACGAAACCCTGTTTCGCAGCCCTAATCGACCAGGGGAGGTTGGGTAATAAGCGCGCACCCGAGTGACACCCGTTAGGTTATTCGCGAAGGAAAACGGTGGTAGAAAGGCCGGTTATGATTTTAAACGTTTGAGTAATAGAACCACTATTTATTGGTAAGCGAGTGAAATAGCAGTGTGCTTCTGATAATATAGCAGTTTACAATAATGCATGAACATAGAGCATTGGGACAAACATTTATATAACGGTGATTAAGAATATAATAAACATGTGACAACTTAGTAACGCTAATAATGATTTAGTATAACTAATGAAATTAAGCAATGGTATAATTAGGCAGTAAGCAATTGAAAGTTAAAGAGAAAGCAATACAATTGAGCGATGTACATATAAAGCAATAAGCAAAATCGAAACGAATAAAGTAATAAGCAAAATCGAAGCGAAAAATATAAAGTAATAAGCAAAATCAAAGCGAATAATATAAATATAAAGAGTTAAACAATAATGTTGCACGTGAGCAAAAGAAAATAGGATAATGAAAGTTATAATAGTTAAATGCTTACAGTGATATAGAAGAGGTGAAATCCTTATAGCACTTCACTAACAATACAGACACGTGGTGTCGCGAAAGAATCTAGTAACTCAATGGTCGATAGTAACTGACTTGTTACGAGCCGGGGCTGCGGCAACGCGAGAGGCCGGCGAGAGGGGTATTTCCCAAGGAATACGGATATGAATTTGTTAGTTAGGTGCGCGGACGAACCTGATGCGAAATCAGGGAGCCGCTAGGATTATTGACGGCGAGGACGAACCTGATGCGAAATCAGGGAGCCTCTAGGAATGGAGTCAGACACGGACGAACCTGATGCGAAATCAGGGAGCCGTAGGAGGGTGAAACGTCGTGAACGAACCCGATGCGAAATCGGGGAGTCACTAGGATAAAGTTCACAGACGAACCTGGTGCGAAACCAGGGAGCTGCTAGGAGGTTGGATTATTCACAGACGAACCTGATGCGAAATCAGGGAGCTGTTCGGAAGTAGGTAGATTTACAGACGAACCTGATGCGAAATCAGGGAGCTGTAGGATACGGACGAACCTGATGCGAAATCAGGGAGCCGTAGGAAGGGTTAGTTTGCGTGGACGAACCTGATGCGAAATCAGGGAGCCACTGGGTTGGTGAAGATGACTTGTTTTGGTAAAGAGGTGCGAACGAACCCGATGCTAAATCGGGGAGTCGCGGGAAATGTTAGTAATGCCTCGTAACTCTTAATTTGATACAACTCGAGCGGTAAAGTTGTATCTGTGGGTGAGTGCTACTAATATTATAAGGATCGCTGGGTAAAAGATAGGTTTAACGAAATCGACTCGATTTAGACGTGAACACCATAAGTATATTGAATACACAATTAATACAAATGTAAGTGTCGCGATAAATTGGTTAAATAAAATGTGTATATGTTACCACTAATTGCACGGTGTTGACGCACTGGCGATGCGGGGCGTACGAGTGAAAGTTCCAAATAGAATATAAACCGAACTCGCGGATTCTACAAGATTAACTTTGATTCCGACAGAGACTTTAGCCTGATCGAACTGAATCTAACCAACTCTGTACGAGCGTGACACGACGTGACGTTACGTGTGACTCTATAGCTTTTAACCACCGAGGGTAGAAACCGAAGGGTTTATATAGTCCCAAAAATGAGTGGGGATGCGTTATGATTTTCCATATAAGGAAAATCCTTCGGGGTCGTCGTCGTGTCACTCCCGTTCTCACGGTCGCGATGCAGCTAGTAGAGATCTTGACCTCCATTAGTGGGGTTGATAAGCGAAAGGCTTTTAGGGCGTTTTCCCTTCGCAGACGCGAGCTCGAAAGACGGTTGAGAGCGACGTATGGGAAAATTCCACATACGTAACATCTCCCCCCTAAGACAAAACATCGCGATTCTCGTGATGCTTTTCAGGAGAAGGCAAAACGCCCTACAAATCCTTTCGTAAGTGAATGTGTGAAAGAAAATTGTCGGGTGTAGTGTAATGTAATGTAGTGTACTTATCACTAGGTGTTGCGGGGCGTACGAATTTTAGTTATTGCTGGGCACTACGTAGCCGATCTGCAGCCAGTCCTCGATGAAGTCCAGTGATGGTTGTCCGGGTAGCCGGTCGAGCATCAGCGTGGCTGTGATGCCATCTGTTGTGTTCCCCATCAGCATTTCCGTACAGGTTGTTGTTTGTAGAGGCGGCGATTGGAAGGGTAGAGTGCCCCTCAGGTAGACTCCCACTGCTTGCCAGGGTATGTCTCGGTTGCAAGGTGATAATGACCATATTTGGGCATACGGTAGGCTTACCGTTGTGCCGAGGACGGAAAATAATTTAGATTTTCTGAGGCTATATTCCGAATATTAGTCATGTGTGTTATTAATTCTACCAAGTAGTCTCCAAATGACTTTAATTTTTCGCCACTTGGAAAAGAGCTTGGTTCTCGAGCTGGCTTTCCGAAAATTAATTCGTATGGAGTGAAATTTGTAGCTTCATGAACGGATGTGTTGTAAGAGAACATTGCGAATGGTATCAATAAATCCCAATCTTCATAATTATCCATGTAATGCTTGAGGTATTCGATGAGGACGATGTGACTTCGTTCCAGAGATCCATTGGTTTGTGGTCTATATCCCGAGGTTGTGATTTGTTTGATTTTAAATATTTCAGATAGATTGGTCATAAGTGTTCCGATGAAGCTAGTGCCCTTGTCTGTTAATATTGCGCGAGGTGAACCGTAAACTGCGATGAAATGTCTAGCGAAAGCATCTGCAATTGTAGCAGCTCGAATATTTGGTATTGCTATGGCTACGCAATATTTCGTTAGATTATCTTGAATGGTGAGAATATGTCTGTTTCCACTGGGTGTAATTGGTAAAGGTCCTACTGTATCTAAGGAAATTTTGTCGAAGGCTCCTATAGGTGTGTCAGTGATCAACATCGGCTGTCGAGTTTTCGCTCGGACTAACTTTTGTTCTTGACAACTTTGGCATCTTCGGATGTAGTCTTGAATGTCGTTGCGCATTTGTGGCCAATGGAATTTTGATCGAATGCGTTTATACGTCTTCGTTACTCCTTTATGTCCTCCAATTAAACTATCATGAGCCTCGCAGATGATGTGCTGTCTATCCTCTTCGGATGGTGTGGTGATGGTACAGTTGCATAGAATAATCTGCAAGCCTGTTCCTATGAAAACCTCTTCTAATATCTTGACGAATTCATTGGATGGTATTTTGTGAAGGTCCCCCGTGGCAGAAATTCGAAATGATTTAATCTGATTCTGATCTAAGGTGAGTCGAAGAGTTTTCAGTCCGTTGAGCACATCTACTCTTTTAATATTATCAAAGAAATTGTCTGAGATTATTATACTAAAAGTTTTAAATAATCCATTGTCTGTAGTTATCACCTGTCCCTTTTTTGGTTGTGTTGCTAGAAGATTTGGTTTGTTAATCACCTCAGTGTCTAGTAATAATTTTCCAACGGGGTTTACTAAATTGCAGTCGGCAGAAATGAAATGTACGTAATGTCCTTCTTCAGCGGTAAAAGTATTTGAAGAAACGATAATTTTATATGGTTGGTCTAGTGGGATCCCTTCCAGATCGTCAAGGTCGTTTGAATTCTCGGTGTCGGTAGTGACAAATGGGTAAGGGTCGAGCGTGCGGTCAAAGACCCTAGGTTGAGTTGACCTGCTGTCAGGTGGTTGTCCCACACTTGCTTCGGTTGTAGCTCCTGCAGGTAGCTGGTTTATTGAGGGTTGTAAAGGTTCTTCCATGACTTCCGATGATACTTGCGGGGTACTGAGTAAATCTAGTTGTACGTTCCTTGCATTTTCTATTACAGTATTTTCGAGCGGCTCCTCAAAGGATATCAAATTGTCAAAGACAGTCTGGTCCTTATCTAAAGGAATGATTTGAGTGGAGTTTGCTGCGGGCGAAAAACTGTTTATGGTTTCCTGGCGTTCATCTGGCATGGTTACCTCTTGAGATAAGCTGGGAAAAGATCGGTTCTTGTGTATTATTGGAGAATGTTGAACGTTCCCACGTGCGGTTTCTTCTATTTCATCTGAGCTGCTGCTTGTCTCTCGATACTTGGGTCGAATTTCTCTATCTCGTCGTAACTGTCGTATGCGATGTCCGATGGTTTCGACGTTGGCGTCTGTTTTCGGTATCTGGGCTTTGAAATCGGGGTCCTGGAGCTCTCGTGGAATAAGAGGTAGGCAGGCAGACGGAGGGTTGCGGGATAATGCGTCTGCGTTCTTATTCGTCTTTCCAGATTTATGGACAACCTGGTACTCGTATTCTAAAAGTCGGAGCTTCCACTTCATAAGTCTAGAAGTTGGATCCTTGACAGAATGTAACCAGACCAGTGGTCTGTGATCTGTAACGAGGGTAAATGGAGTTCCGTAGATGTAAGGCCTGAAGTATCTTACGGCGTAAACCATGGCCAAACATTCCTTCTCCGTAGCTGAATAATTCTTCTCAGGTTTATTTAGGCTGCGAGATGCGTAGGCAATCGGCAGGTCGTTTCCTATCTCTCCTTGACTGAGTACGGCTCCAATAGCGTAATCAGATGCATCTGTTGTTACAATGAAAGGTTTACTGAAATCTGGGTATTGCAATATGGGTTGTTGACAAAGTTCACTGCGCAATTGCTTAAAACTCTGATCTTGTTCTTCTGTCCATTTGAATTTGATACCTTTTCCTAGTAAATTGATTAAAGGCTTAGCTTTTGTGGTGAAATTAGGTACAAATCTTCGATAATATCCTACAAGTCCCAAGAATTGTTGAATGTTCTTCTGCGATGTGGGTGTTGGAAAATCTTGAACAGATTTTAATTTCCTAGGGTCAGGTCTTACTCCTTCCTTTGAAATAATGTGTCCAAGGTACGCCACTTCCTTTCGCAAGAATTGACATTTGTTGGTCTGGAGGGTTAATCCATGTTCTCGAAGGCGGTTCAACAACTTTTTGACTTTGATATTATGTTCCTGTAACGATGATGCGTAAATCACTATGTCATCCAAGTAGACAAAGAGGTCTGTTCCTTGAAGTCCAGTGAGTGCTTGATCCATCAGGCGTTGAAAGGTGGGTGGTGCATTCTTTAATCCGAAAGGCATTCGAGTGAATTCGTAATGTCCATTTGGAGTAGTGAATGCTGTTTTTGCTCTATCTTTCGGATCCATCTCTATTTGGTGAAATCCACTGGCAAGATCAAAGACTGAAAAATATTTAGCTCCTCCTAATCGATCTAATATCTCCGTGATTTGAGGTAATGGGTACTTATCGGAAATAGTTATATCGTTGAGGCCACGGAAATCTATTACCAGACGCGAACGCTTCACTCCGTTCTCATCTTCTTTCTTCGGTACGATCCATAAAGGTGAATTGTATGGAGATTTTGAAGGTGTAATTATACCATTTGATAATAACGCGCTGATTTGTTTCTGAATTTCCTTTTGATGTATGAGAGGATAACGATATTGTCTTGTATTGATTGGAATATCGTTGGATGTATGGATTGAATGTTTAAAATCGCGGGCCTTTCCGAGTTTATCTCCAGGAAGATAAAAGCGATCGGGGAAATCTCTAACTAAATTAGTAACGAAATCTAGTTCCTCCTTGTTCAAATGTTTGGTATTTAAGGTTTCTAAAATTTTTTGTATCCTATCTTCGTTTGTTTTGAATTTTGACGGGTGTTCTACAGATGGGTGAAAATCTTCATCTGACGAACTGAAGATATCGAATGGCTCTAATGTTTGTGGTTCTATCTCTACGTCTAGGGGTACATCGCTGGTATTTGTTGCCATAACGTAACATTTTCCCTTATTATTTCTTACGACTGCTTCCCCTATGTAAAGATGTTCGAGGGTCTTGATACGTGGTAAATATCCTTCCTTCATCCTGGGGTTTGCTATTGTTATAGCAATCTGTTGCGACGTCCTAGGTTCGATACGATGTTTGGTCGACGTCAGTAGTACTTTTGTTTGAAGTATGTCTTGATAATTTGAAAAACGGAGAGGTCGGGTTGGTTTATTCTTCAACACTAAAGTCTTATGATAATAGGAAATTTCGGCCTCCTCTTGTTTTAAAAATGGGCTTCCTATAAGTCCATCTGCTTCTATTGCAAGCTCTTTTACTACATAGAAAAGTGCGGGAGCTTCGTGGATATGAAGAATTGTTGTTCCCAAAGTATGAATTGGATTAGTAGTAATTCCGGTTAATTCGATTTCTTCCCGAGAGTTTATCGCGGCTTTTTCTCCCAGGGCGTTAATGACTACTAAATTAACGGATGCTCCACCATCGATTAGGAATTCTCCCGTTCCTGACTCCAGTTCTGGAACCTTGATGTTGATGCGTGGGGCAGGTGCTTCCTTGATGAGAGTTCCTCCTCGAAGCGGACTGTCCTTTGGCGAGCTTCTTTGTTTCCGCTCATCGTGTCGCCTATACGTTGAGCGCGATCGTAGTTTAAAGACTTGTTTGATTCGACGGATGAATCTCGCGAGTCTCGTCTATATCTCGAACTACGCGGTTGTTTCCTACAGGATTTTCCGTCATGTCCGGCTGTACCGCAATGCCAACAATATAAACTCGGCTTACGATCTTTGTCGGGATTTTTTAAAATAGAATAATGCTTTTCTCCATCATCTGCGTACGATGAGTCGGAGCGATAAGAAGGCGATTTCGAGGGGCTCCGGTGACGCAAAGTCCAGGCCGTCGTGCGAGTTCGTCCTTCTCGGTCCTCTTCAAAAGCAGACGTTCTTGTAAACCGATCCCTATTCTGGTCGTATCTACTCGGAGAAAGTGGGTATGACACTTCACGGTCGTGCCGACGAGAATCTTCGGCGTAATGATCTCGGCGAGACCACCTAGAGGGTGATTCATTACGGGGCGACTGTCGCCGATTCCTTAATTTTCTGTCTATCTGTAGCACGGCGTCGTAAGCTTCTTCAAGTGTTTTAATGTCTTGACTCTGAGCCGACACTTTCCAAGAAATTCGATCCGGTAAACCATCGATGAAGTTTTCCCTAACGTCTTTTTCCATTTGTTTGACGAAATCTTCAGCGTGATCCAGATACCTTTCCCGAATAGCTCCGCGCGCACAATAAACGAGATGACTAGTCCTGTCGACGTACTGTCGCAGACTTTCTCCTTCGCGAATGCTTAGTTTCGCGATTTCAACTTGAAAATATGACAAACTTCTTCCCGGCGCGAATCTCTTTTTCAAATGTTGGACTAATAACTTAATAGACTCGAATTTATGCTCTAACGTGCACCTGCGTGCTGGACCGATCAGTTTCGTTAAAATTATTGCAAGATACTCGGCTTCCGTATCCTTAGGAATCAAAGTTAACCCGTCTTCCACATTTTGTACGAAGCGCGACAAGGTTGGACTTTCACCGTCGAATGTTGGAATTGACATAGTAATATTCTGTATACATGTCCGTTGCGTCAAAAGCGACATTGAGTTTGCAATTGAAACTGTCAGGTTCATTATGTCGTTAGAAGAAACGTTCGCTTGTGCGGTTGCCATTTTAAAATAAATAAGTGACTTGACTAGAGAAAACTAGTATATAGTCGATAATAAATTACGAGTGATTTAACGTATTTAAAAACCCAAATTTTTACAGCGATTCTAATGCAGTAGCATCCCACCGCTGTCACCAGTTCTGTTACGAGCCGGGGCTGCGGCAACGCGAGAGGCCGGCGAGAGGGGTATTTCCCAAGGAATACGGATATGAATTTGTTAGTTAGGTGCGCGGACGAACCTGATGCGAAATCAGGGAGCCGCTAGGATTATTGACGGCGAGGACGAACCTGATGCGAAATCAGGGAGCCTCTAGGAATGGAGTCAGACACGGACGAACCTGATGCGAAATCAGGGAGCCGTAGGAGGGTGAAACGTCGTGAACGAACCCGATGCGAAATCGGGGAGTCACTAGGATAAAGTTCACAGACGAACCTGGTGCGAAACCAGGGAGCTGCTAGGAGGTTGGATTATTCACAGACGAACCTGATGCGAAATCAGGGAGCTGTTCGGAAGTAGGTAGATTTACAGACGAACCTGATGCGAAATCAGGGAGCTGTAGGATACGGACGAACCTGATGCGAAATCAGGGAGCCGTAGGAAGGGTTAGTTTGCGTGGACGAACCTGATGCGAAATCAGGGAGCCACTGGGTTGGTGAAGATGACTTGTTTTGGTAAAGAGGTGCGAACGAACCCGATGCTAAATCGGGGAGTCGCGGGAAATGTTAGTAATGCCTCGTAACTCTTAATTTGATACAACTCGAGCGGTAAAGTTGTATCTGTGGGTGAGTGCTACTAATATTATAAGGATCGCTGGGTAAAAGATAGGTTTAACGAAATCGACTCGATTTAGACGTGAACACCATAAGTATATTGAATACACAATTAATACAAATGTAAGTGTCGCGATAAATTGGTTAAATAAAATGTGTATATGTTACCACTAATTGCACGGTGTTGACGCACTGGCGATGCGGGGCGTACGAGTGAAAGTTCCAAATAGAATATAAACCGAACTCGCGGATTCTACAAGATTAACTTTGATTCCGACAGAGACTTTAGCCTGATCGAACTGAATCTAACCAACTCTGTACGAGCGTGACACGACGTGACGTTACGTGTGACTCTATAGCTTTTAACCACCGAGGGTAGAAACCGAAGGGTTTATATAGTCCCAAAAATGAGTGGGGATGCGTTATGATTTTCCATATAAGGAAAATCCTTCGGGGTCGTCGTCGTGTCACTCCCGTTCTCACGGTCGCGATGCAGCTAGTAGAGATCTTGACCTCCATTAGTGGGGTTGATAAGCGAAAGGCTTTTAGGGCGTTTTCCCTTCGCAGACGCGAGCTCGAAAGACGGTTGAGAGCGACGTATGGGAAAATTCCACATACGTAACAGACTGAACGATTGTAACAGACTGATGATGCGCGGTCCATGTGGCGCTTGTATTTATACAAAATCAATGGAATGTCTGGTATGCGAGGAATTTACGTTATGCGTGGAATCTGTGGTATGCGTGATGAGTCATACGCGTTATGTAATCGACGCGTGCCAATGACTCATGCGTAAGGTATGCGTGGAATAGCGGATTTCGGCGGTTCTTTCGGGGTTTTTAGGGATGGGTATTCCACCCGTTGGATGGATTTAGAGGATTTTGATTGGGGTTTTAAGGTGGAGGCTTGAGTATGTTTGTAGGAAAAAGGGGGGGGGGGAAGAGGGGGTACATGGTCTCGAGATGAGCGAGCTTTGGCGAGGGGCTTGTGTTAGATTTGAATGGGGAAGAGTTCGCGCCTCTAAGGCCGAAGAGGGGAAGGGGATTCGAAATTTGGGCGTCTGGAGATGGGGACCGCTAGGGTACATCGTCCAAACAACCCGGAGGTTGGAAAAAGGGGTTTAGCATTTGTGGTTTCGAGAATAGTTGAGTGGATTTATATGGAGGATGCCATTTAGGACCGGCGAAAATTATCGGGACGTCACACCTCCCCCCTTATATGAAGAAATGCGTGCATTTCTTATCATTAAAGAGCGGAGTTGACTTGATTGAGCATGCTCTCATTGGAGCGTTTGCGATAGTTGTACAAAATAAAGAAAATTGGATAAAGGAAACAAAAATTTACATGCTTTTGGATAATAAGAGAAAGAGAAAGTAAAATCGTTGTGTGAAAGAAAATAAAACGTCAATTCTAATCGCGAAGAAAGAAAATAAAAGTAAACTTTGGTAAATAAACGAGATCATGTGAAGAAGAAAAAAAAAACAAAACAAGGAATGCGTTTGATTAAACTAAATATTAACTAAGTAACTGAGATAAAAAAAGGAACTATATACAGGGATACTATTTACAAGGAATGACTGGGAAAGGTCAGGGACTGCTTAGTTTAACAGGGACGGGTCGAATCCTTCCAGGAGGAGGGTGAGGTCTTGACCGCTCTGACAGAGGTCATCGAACCATCTTAGGAACTCGGGTGACAGTTCCCTATGGTCTGGCACCCTGGTGGCTGTCCCCGTGTCCAAGATTTCCACCACTCCTGGGTTGGGTGGAATCACGGATGGGATTATGGGTGGAAGGTATTGGGGAGGAGATCGGTATGGGGGAGGAGATCGGTATGGGGGAGGTGGTGGCGTCAGGGCTTCCTGGAAGCCCTCCAGATCCAGCGGCGTCGGGATCTCCCAGGAGTCCTCCAGATTCAGTGGCGTTGGTGGGGGGGAGTCTCCCGTGGTCACTGCATCGGGTTCCGTCGCTGTCCCCCTTACACTATAGGTCGCCACTATTTTGGGGAACCACGGCGAACTTCCACCTCCTTGTGGCGTCAGGGGTGGCGTCTCCGGCAGCGCAGGCGTTCCCTCCCTTATAACGGCTGAGGAGACAACCTTCGGGAGCAGGGGCGACAGACTCCTTCCGTCTTTGATGGCCTCCCGTCTCAGCCATCGCATCCTGGCGAGCCTCCGGGAACGTCCTCCTCCTCGGTGCTTCCTCCTGGGACGCCTCCTTCGATTCGCCTGGATGGGCATGTCGTCGGGCATGTCGTCGGGCATGTCGTCGGGCATGTCGTCGGGCATGTCGTGGGGAATTGGCAAGAAGTGTTATTCTAGGAGTAGAACTTATTAAAGCCGATTGTTTTTATGAATTACGGTCAACCGGGACTCTCGCGTAGGCGACCAAGACGCGCTTTATTCGCATGGATTATTTTTGTTTTGCCCTTCCAGGATATTTTCAGATTTTGTGAAGGGATTACTTCTAATATCGTGTGTGGGCCAGAGTTCTGGTCGCTGAATTTTCCCTTTCGCGGTTCTACTAGGACGTAAACTAAGTCCCCGGGTTTGAAAGTCTCCTCGTTTATGTGTCGATCGTAATATTTTTTGTACCTAAGTTTTGATTGGTCTAGTTTTTTTGCCGCGGCGGTTTGTAATTCTTGTACCCTCGTACTTAATTTTGCAAGATAGTGATTATACGTTTCATTCTCGAAGTCCTCGGCCACCGGGGTTCGGCTGGGTATCCGAGCTACTTTCCCGAATACTAATTCATGTGGTGTGTAACCAGTGCCCTCGTGAACACTGGTATTATAAGAAAACGCGGCCAAGTCTGTCCAGTCGTCCCAGTCGCTGTATTTGCTAATGAACATTTTTAAATACTCGGTTAAGACAAGGTGCGATCGCTCCAAAGAACCGTTAGTCTGTGGGTGAAAGGCCGTGGTTTTGAATTGTTGGATTTTAAATTTTCGCGCTACTGCTTTTATGAAATTGCTTGTAAAATTTGCTCCTTGGTCAGTGAGAATGGCTCTGGGAGCTCCGAATTGGCAAATGAATTTCTTTATGAATGCGTCTGCAATTTTTATTGACGTGGCTTGTTTTAAGGGTTGGCATACAAAGTATTTTGTTAATAGGTCTTGCATAGTTAATATGTAAGTGTTGCCTTCTCTTGTAGTGGGTAGGGGTCCTACAATATCTAATGCGATTTTATCGAAGGCGCGTCCCGGTGTGTCGGTGAGTACCATCGGTTGCCGGGTTTTGACGCGGACGAGTTTCTTTCTTTGGCAGTCCGGGCAGTTCCGAATGAAATCT
This sequence comes from Andrena minutula, assembly GCA_929113495.1. Lineage (NCBI taxonomy): Eukaryota > Metazoa > Arthropoda > Insecta > Hymenoptera > Andrenidae > Andrena > Andrena minutula. The sequence continues at coordinate 34,582,491 of OV815993.1, forward strand.
TCCACGGCTTTCTTCATGCCCTTCCAGAAATAATGATACCGAATTCGGTTATATGTCTTTGTTACGCCTTTATGTCCGGCTAATGCAGAGGCATGGTTTTCTGTAATTATATTCGCCCTTTCCGATTCCTCGGGGATTCGGACAAGCTGTAGGCAAATGGTAACATCGAGTTCTTCATTGTTGAGGGCCTCAAGGACATCCATAATTATTTCTTGCCAGCTTAACTGATCGATGTTAGCTGTTTTGGCTATACTAATTGAATGTACAATGAGGTCGCGTACCACGTTTTTAAGGGAGGAAAGAGCCTCGCTCCATGCTGTCATGGTTAGAGGCGTATCAGGGGTCTCCTTGATGACTAACCCGATAAGAATTTGTCCTCTAATATAAGTTACGTGGGCCTTGCCCAAGGTGAGCTCTCTTGTTCCTGTCAAGATGCCCATTTCTTGTAACTGTTTAGCACCGTCGTCGCAAGCCTTTCCATCGCAACTTAGGAAGAAGACGAGCGTTTCCTTTCGCAAGGACAAAGGGTCGCGACTGGTCGATGGCGTTATCCTGATGTCTCGCTCGGGATCTGCTTCGAATGCAGTCTCGAGAGGATCATCCAGGTCAATTATTGATGATTCAGAGTCAGAAGACGATTCGTATGACGCGTTGGATTCTACCTCGGGGTCGAGGTCCTCCTGTGGTTGAGGTGTTGAAGGTCGTGGAGGCGAGATGGCCTGGTAGGGGATGCCTGATTGCTCCTCTCTGTCTGCCTGGTCCTCCTGTTCGTCCTTCTCTTCGTCCTCTTCTTCGTCCATTTCATCTATCGGTTCCGGAGGGCTAGTCTTTCTGCGCGCCTTTCGATCAGGCTGTTTTCTTGTGGGCCTTGCCCTTAGACGGGTGTGAGTTGGTACCCTGGGGACCCGGGGTCTTCCGGGGCCTCGTTTAGGTGGAGGCTGATCCTCCCAATCATCGTCTGCTTCCTCTCGTGGACGTATAGGGCATGCCTCCACCGTAGGAGGGTTACGAGATAAGGCATCGGCAAGTTTATTGCTTTTACCTGGTTGGTAGTGGATCTCGTATTCGTATTCTGCCAATTTCAATCGCCACCTTACAAGGCGTGAAGTTGGGTCCTTTACTTTATGTAGCCAAATTAGAGGTTGATGATCTGTATATAAAATAAACTTTCTTCCATAAAGGTAAGGCCTGAAGTGACTAATACAGTAAACGATTGCTAACAGTTCCTTTTCTATGGTTGAATAGTTTGTTTCTGCTTTATTTAAGAGGCGAGAGGCATAAGAAATTGGTAATTCCTTTCCATCGACAGTCTAACTTAAGATTCCGCCTATAGCGTAGTCGGAGGCGTCTGTAGTGACGTGAAATTCTAGTTCAAAGTTCGGATACTGTAGGATGGGTTCTGTTTGTAATGCTGTTTTTAAGTGATCGAAGGCGGTTTGTTGGGTCGATCCCCAGTTGAATGAAGTGTCCTTTTTTAATAATGAGGTTAATGGTTGGGCTATTTTTGAAAATTCGGGGATAAACCTTCTGTAATATCCGGTCAGTCCAAGGAATTCCTTAATCCCTTTTGGTGTGCGGGGAGCAGGATAGTTCTGAACGGCTTGGATTTTCTGTGGGTCAGGTTTCACGCCTTCTTCGGTAATTATGTGGCCCAGATACGCTACTTCTTTGTGTAGGAATTTGCATTTTGAAGGTTGGAGCTTGAGGTTCGCCTCTCGTAAGCGGTGGGCGAGTTTCTTAAACTTGATTAGATGCTCTGTGAGGGAGCTCGCATAGAGGACGATATCGTCCAAATAGACGAACATTTCTGTGCCCTGGAGCCCAGCGAGTGTGTGGTCCATCAGGCGTTGGAAAGTCGCTGGTGCGTTGCGGAGTCCGAAGGGCATTCTTACGAACTCATAATGTCCGTGAGGTGTGGAGAATGCCGTTTTAGATGCATCTTCGGGTTTCATGGGTATCTGGTGGAATCCTGAAGCAAGGTCGAACACAGAAAAATATTTGGCTCCTCCTAACTGATCCAATATTTCGTTAATATTTGGAAGTGGGTAAGCGTCAGGAACGGTCTTTTTATTAAGGTCCCTAAAATCCAGTACCATCCGCCACAAGGGTTCCCCGTTGGGTCCTGGTTTCTTGGATACAATCCAGATGGGCGAGTTGTAGGGCGATAATGATGGTTTGATAATTTCATTTTCAAGTAGTTTCTGTACTTGCTTGTTGATTTCCTTTTTATGTATAGGGGGAAAGCGATATTGTTTCGCGTTGACCGGAGCTGGATCCGTCGTCGGGATTCCATGTTGGATGGCATTTGTGTGACCCAACTTCTCTTCGGGTAGATGGAATAGGTCGTGGTACTTTTCTATGATTCTTTGAACGTGGTGTTTTTCTTCTGAGTTCATATGTGTTGTGGAGATTGACTGGAGCACTCTTTCCATCTTCGAAGGGGCCTTTTCGGATCTTTCCGTAATTTCAGGTTCCGATGCTGTTGCAAGAGACTTGTGGGAATTTGGGGGAAGGGGAGATTCAGAGTGATGGGCAGGGATTGGGACCGAGTGCACTTTTGTCGGTGCCTCGAGGTAGTGGATCGACGGATCCTTTGATAAGAGGGGCTTGTTTTTTGTTAGGTTGGGAAAAGGGGTGGTATTTATTGGGGTTTTGGTCTCTTTTGATTGCATTCGTTTGCGTGTAGTAACTACTTCATCGAAATCCTCCAGTTCGACAGTCGGAATCATGATTGGTACCTCTGTTTCGTTTGTGTTTATGATTTGTAAGTATGCTTTACCGTCCTGGTTACGAACAAGCGCGTTGCCAGCGTGGATTCCTGCGCCTAAATCTAATCGCGGTAAATATCCCTCCTTCTTGTCAGAGTTGGATATGTGGACATAACAGGTGCTTTTGGATCTCGCGGGTAATAGAATTTGATTTTTGTTTACGAAGTGAATTTTGGTTCCGTGGACATCCAACTGTCCTTTGGAATAATCTATCGTGGCGTTCTGTTCTCTCAAGAACTCCGTCCCTAATATTCCGTGAGGTTTGATGGGGAAATCATTTTTGACTACGTGAAACGTGACGTCGTTCCCTAGGAGGGCCATCTTGATGGTCCCGAGGGTGGCGACGTTGTCCTCCGCGATACCTCTAAGGAATACTTGATTCCCTGGGTCGATGTCCTGGATCCGTTTTACAGCCTGGATTTTTAGCAAATTTACTTCGGAGCCGGTGTCGATCATTAGTTCCGGTGTCGTCTCGAAGTCTGGGGAGTGAATTATTACCGAAGGGGCTTCACCCACTGGTTTTAATCGCGCGGTGGCAATTCTAGCTCCGGCGGTCCTAGGTCCGTTTGTATTGTTACTGGACGCGCTCCCGGTTGGCCCGTTCCACGGTACGCGTCCGCGGTTGTCCGTGGGGGCGGGGCGTTTCCCGAATCTTGTGCTTGGGTGACTCCAAGGTCTCTGTAGCGATTAAACATGCGCTTTCTGCATTCCGAAATCAAGTGTCCAGGGTTTTTGCAATAACTGCAGATTCGTATCTCTGTGGGCTTTGGTGGAGGGGGACTATTTTTGTCCCAATATGGGAGCAGCGGTTTGGGTGCTTGGTACCCCGATTCTGCTGAACGATTCGTGGGGTTTCTTTCGGAAGATTGTTGAGTAGGAACTTGATTGCTTCGGCAAGACCGTGCGTCGTGACCTGTCTTATTACACAGTTGGCAGGTCACTTTAGGGGTTTTCGGTTCTGAAAACCTGAGTTTGTCCCTGTCCATCTTTTTGTCTACGAGGACGGCCAAATCGAATGCTTCGTCTAAGGTGTCGAAATGGTGCTGCTGCAATCTCATTCTCAAGTAGGGTGGGAGGCCGTCAATAAACGAATCTAAGGTCAGACGTTCGAGGTCTTGAGGATGGTCTCGTGCAAAGTCGCGGTAGTATTCCCTGTCTTCTTCTAGAATAGAGAATCGGAGGTCCTTGACGCGAGAAATATACTCTAGTATGTGTTCGTTGGCTCCTTTTATAATATTCGCAAGTTCTCCGCGATAATGGTCGGAGGTTTTAGCGGGGGAAAATGTACGTTTCAGTTGTTTGACGAGGTCATTTACGGAGTCAAAGACCCTATCCTCAACTGCCAAGTAAGCGTGGTCCTGTAGTTTATTTCGTAACAATCTCGCTAGCTGAGGTTCAGCGTGCGGGGGAACCAGGGCCTTAGCTCTATTGCAAGCTCTAGCGAATTGTAATACCGGGATATTGTGACCGTCGAATTTGGGAACGGTTTCTATGGCGTCCTTTAGCTTAATCTGGGGCGACGGGTCCTGTTCCGACACATAGTTATGATTAGGTATCGGTTTCCTATCAAAGCGAGAAGAACCGGGAGTTGCAAAATTGTTGGTTGGTTGCGGGGGTACAAGAATTTTTTCTATCATTTCGCGTATGGAGTGGATTTGATCGTGGAGACCTTCCAGCGCGGGGTTAGTGATGGAGCTTGGGCGCGAACTAGTTCCCGGGGTTACAACATATTTATCATATAACCTTTCGATTTCGGCTTGTTTCTTTTTCAATAATTCTACTCGATCTAATATTTCGGCAGTCGCGATGTCTATCGAATTAATAGGATCGTTTGCGCCTTGGTCCTTTAGACAAGAGTCGTCGGTTTCATCGTACACAGACATGCTTAGTGTGTGATTTGTTGTTTGTGGGGTGATTTTAGGGTTTACGTTACTCTGGCTTCCGGTAGCCGTTATTCAAAATCTGCGACGTTCTCTTTCCGCGTAAGTAATATCGTAATCGCGACGCCTCCTATTCGAGCGGAGGTGATGTTCATAACACTCGGCACAACTACTTATGGGGCGCGTCCGGAGTAAGTGATTCCTACAACGAGGGCACTCGGGGAATATGTCGTTTGGCTGATAATAGTGAATTTGATATATCTCGTCTACTTCTACCGGGTCTAGATTGAAACAATTTAAACAAATGTCTTCGCCTTCCGTGGTCGTGGCTACGCCCCCTGATACACAGATCAATGCGTTTGACTCTGTTGAAATGTCGTGCAGCCTACGGCTTGGGTAGTATGGTGTGCTTCGTCGATGACGTTGATCGCACATACTAGAATTTAGGGTCCTGAGTGTCGTATGTTTAGAAACTATTTTCTGTTGAACGTTTCAACTTAGGAGACAAAAATCGAATTACGTCAGGTATACGTTAATTTAGAAGTCTGTGGAGTCAATGGGGTAGGCGTTATCGAATTCGTTATAGCTCCTGTTTGAAAGGAGGTACCACTCTGTGCATACGACACAACTGCTCGCGGGCCGCGTTTGGAGTAAGACAACGTCGCACCGAGGGCAATTGGGAAATGTGTAGGGCGATTGACAATAGTGAATTTCGTATACTGCTTCAGTGTCCGTTGGATCTCGTTGAGAGCATCTTAAACAGATGTCTTCATCAAAAGTGGTCGTTGCTATGCTCCCGGTAACACAGATCATCCACTGTAGGTATGCTGTCAAGCTTTGTAGCCTGCGGCTCCGATAAGTTGGTTCACAACGATCTGGGTGCGCGATGCACATTCTAGATATAGGATCTTGCGGGTGCCGTATTAAAGAATTTCCTTTGACTAAAATGAAGTCGTGTGGTCTCCTTTATGAGCGACAATTATCGAACCGTCGGTAGCTTTTGTTCGCGAGGAGGTAACTTTCCGTACACTCGGTGCAGTCCCTTATGGGGCGTACTGGTATTAGAGATTTCCTGCACCGTGGGCAATAAACAGGGGTTCTATAAGTGTAGAAGTAATGGGTCCAAAATACCTCTACGGTGTCTGCGGGCGATAGACTAGAACACGTCAGGCAAATTTCGCTGCCGTCCGTGGTTGTGGCTATGCCTCCAGAAACACAGGTCAGTGCGTTCAGATAAGCCGTTATACTCTGCAATCGGCGGCTTCGATAAGATAACGCGCTCCGATTTGGGTACTTAATGAACATACTAGAATTTTCGGGATCCTTGTGGGTACCGTATGCAAGAGAAATTAATTTTACTAACAGTCGACGTATCCCACCGCTGTCACCAAAATTTATGTCACGTCCTGGGTGGCGGGTTTTAGGACAGTGACATTGTGGAAGGGTAACGGGAGTCGAGCACGAAATCCTGCTTCGCTGCTCCGAGAGGTAAGGAGGATTTAAGCCCGAAATTTTGTTTCGCTGCTCTAAGCGATTGCAAGGTTCAGGCACGGAATCCTGTTTCGCTGCCCCAAACGGTTTGCAAAAGCTAGGCACGAAAATCTTTTCGTTGCTTTACGGAATAGGAAGGATCTAGGCACGAAACCCTGTTTCGCAGTCCTGGTGAATAGGAGGGAATTTAGGCACGAAACCCTGTTTCGCAGACCTGGTGAATAGGAGGGAATTTAGGCACGAAACCCTGTTTCGCAGTCCTAATGCGAAGGAAGGTTGTTAAGCACGAAACCCTGTTTCGCAGTCCTAATGCGAAGGAAGGTTGTTAAGCACGAAACCCTGTTTCGCAGCCCTAATCGACCAGGGGAGGTTGGGTAATAAGCGCGCACCCGAGTGACACCCGTTAGGTTATTCGCGAAGGAAAACGGTGGTAGAAAGGCCGGTTATGATTTTAAACGTTTGAGTAATAGAACCACTATTTATTGGTAAGCGAGTGAAATAGCAGTGTGCTTCTGATAATATAGCAGTTTACAATAATGCATGAACATAGAGCATTGGGACAAACATTTATATAACGGTGATTAAGAATATAATAAACATGTGACAACTTAGTAACGCTAATAATGATTTAGTATAACTAATGAAATTAAGCAATGGTATAATTAGGCAGTAAGCAATTGAAAGTTAAAGAGAAAGCAATACAATTGAGCGATGTACATATAAAGCAATAAGCAAAATCGAAACGAATAAAGTAATAAGCAAAATCGAAGCGAAAAATATAAAGTAATAAGCAAAATCAAAGCGAATAATATAAATATAAAGAGTTAAACAATAATGTTGCACGTGAGCAAAAGAAAATAGGATAATGAAAGTTATAATAGTTAAATGCTTACAGTGATATAGAAGAGGTGAAATCCTTATAGCACTTCACTAACAATACAGACACGTGGTGTCGCGAAAGAATCTAGTAACTCAATGGTCGATAGTAACTGACTGAACGATTGTAACAGACTGATGATGCGCGGTCCATGTGGCGCTTGTATTTATACAAAATCAATGGAATGTCTGGTATGCGAGGAATTTACGTTATGCGTGGAATCTGTGGTATGCGTGATGAGTCATACGCGTTATGTAATCGACGCGTGCCAATGACTCATGCGTAAGGTATGCGTGGAATAGCGGATTTCGGCGGTTCTTTCGGGGTTTTTAGGGATGGGTATTCCACCCGTTGGATGGATTTAGAGGATTTTGATTGGGGTTTTAAGGTGGAGGCTTGAGTATGTTTGTAGGAAAAAGGGGGGGGGGGGGAAGAGGGGGTACATGGTCTCGAGATGAGCGAGCTTTGGCGAGGGGCTTGTGTTAGATTTGAATGGGGAAGAGTTCGCGCCTCTAAGGCCGAAGAGGGGAAGGGGATTCGAAATTTGGGCGTCTGGAGATGGGGACCGCTAGGGTACATCGTCCAAACAACCCGGAGGTTGGAAAAAGGGGTTTAGCATTTGTGGTTTCGAGAATAGTTGAGTGGATTTATATGGAGGATGCCATTTAGGACCGGCGAAAATTATCGGGACGTCACAATACCAACACGGGAGGACGGATTTCTCGGCATGTATGAATCGTAGAACAAAAAACCAAAAAAATTTATAATCTATATACAATTGGCTTTGGAAGTACGTAGGAGTTTTTTTTAATCAATTTTTGTGGACGTGGTGCACTTTTTAAGAAATGAATCGATTTTTTGCCCTAAAAATGAGCATTCAATTTTTTATAAAAGAAAAAGTTTACATTCAATCAAAAAACGGCTACGTACTTCCAAAGAGAATATTATTGTGAAGCTACTGTAAAAATTTCAAATCGATCCATGCAATAGTCTCCGAGAAATCCGTCCCCCAGTTTGAAAAAAGTGATTTCGAGAAAAACGCGTTTGAAGTTTTATGAACACTTTAATTCTTGAAATTTTTGTTTACCTCTAATCTGCGATGCCTGCACCATACATTTGGCCATCCAGGTCGAGGTTTGTCTCCTCCTCTTCCTTCCTTGATGCTCTTAAGGATATTCGTGCCTTTTTTGCGACATTGCTGAGCGATCTCTCGGAAAAGTCGATGCGGCGCTCATCAGTTTCCACGCAGAAGTTAAAACAATTAGGTCCAATTGTCATACCCAAATTTTGCGTAAAGCCGCCGATGCAACGAGAAAGCAGTTCGTCACGGCTTAAATCGTGATAAATGGGAGAAATCGCTTCGTAAACTTCTTGAGATAGAGGTGGTTTATGTATGTGGTCTGATCCAGTAGCCTGTGCCTTTTGCCATGAGCACCATGAATTTTCTCCGCGCGGGCATTTGTCGTGTTTTGATTCATCGTCAGTTGACAATTTGTGGTCTAGCGTCGCGTAGATTTCATTATGCATTTTTTCTACACAATGATGGTTTCAACGTATTGTTAAACCATAATAAATTGACACCTCGTCAGTTAATTTACCCGTTAGCTTGCCTTTTCCTCCAAGGCCTTTGTCTTTTTTTTTTTTAAATTGCGAAGGCGAGTACCCATTCGCTTTTGCACGTGATCGATGCATTCTTTCTTTTTATTTGTAAAATTTCCATAGAGCTGTGAATCTAAGATGGCTTTAAACGTTTTTGAATCTCCGTCTCCCACGTAATTTTCATACTTCAATTCGTGCAAAGATTCTGAGCGCTGGAACATTTCAACGACGGCGTTGACTTCCATCTTTCCCGTGGATCCCTGGTGGTTCGCTTGGCATTCATCTTCGTGAGTTTCGGCCCATTCCTTGTATTCGTCTGTATCCGATCTTTTCTTCCAATGTTCGCAACTCTTACAATATTTGGATTTTACTGAAACATCGACCACTTTGCCAGTAAACCATCCAATAAGTGATACGAATCCGATAGTGACGAAAAGCCGCGTTTCCTCCACGAACCATCACCAGATACTGTAATGCCACTTGTGTTCGTCACTTTTTCGTCACTTTTTTCCTTCTCTTCTCGAGCTGCAATTTTCATACGAAGCTGACAAACCGCCTCTGCTGCAACAGCTACCTTTTGAACAACCGTGTTATAACATGATTGGAAAATTGGCCGCGGAAGATCCATGAACGCGCAAAATTTCATGATTCCATTCAATCCTACACCCAACAGCCGCATAGCAAGAATAATTCTCCGATTAATTTCGTATCCTTTTTCAACAAATGGAGAACTAGGAATATAAATCTTGTCGTATTTTTTACATGAAATTACAATTTTGAATCCCAATCCGCGTTTTCCAGATTCGGTGAATGTCACATCCAATTTGCATTTTCTGCACAACACAGATTGCGATATAGCAGAGAACACAGTTAAAAAGTTCAAAATTCGGTAACCAAAACCTTCGTGTACTTCAAAATAGTCAGGATCAATTGTTGATAATTTTTTAGCCGATGTGCCAACATTCTCGACGCTAGGCTTTTCTCCATTTCGTGTCGGTTCAATGGCCGCCGCTTTGAAATTTTTGGTCTCTCCAAAATGCTGCATTTCCCCTTTCCGGCCTTTTTTTTCATTGTACACTGGTGTTTCATCACTCATATTATTTTTTTTGTTATTCACTTTGAAAGAATAGGAGATTGACTCAGTTTCCTTATTGAAACACACAATAGTTCACAAGTAAGTCTTTATTTCAATGTCTTATGACAGAGCTCGCCTTGTCAAGATGTGCGCGAAGACTGGCGTCCGCCAGACGTACAATTTTCCGGGAAGACGCGCGCGACTCAAAACACCTTCTAATTAGTTGGCTTGATACCTGTGTCAACCCATCGGTACTTTTCCGGTTCAAAATCGCGCCACCTATTTCGCGCGTCTTCGACGCGCTTTATCGTAACGGGGGTGAGATTTGGCGGGAGACAAACTCCTGGCAATGCAGCGGGATTTCCCCCAGGCCGCGAGGCGCGTGATGTGGCCGGTCGCAGGCCCCCCGGGTAATACCAGCAATAACTATTGAGGCCATAAACTAAGGTCTCGAAGGAAAACATGCTTTGTTCAAAATTCAATCACTTCAACACAATGGAACATCAAGTGTATGGTAGTGTCTCGCGCCAAGTATATATATGTATATATGCGCAGCGCGAGCACAGAGTGTCTCTATTACGCGACGACTCGCTATTCTGAACCCTGATATTTCCGAATCTCAATAACGGCTGATCCGATTCGATTTTGAATGGTCTTAATGGATAGTCTGGGTTTGATTTACATAAGAAAAGTGTCTTCGTTTTGTTCCTACGTGCCTTATGAGCTGAGATATTTCGTTGTAAAGTGGCGATTTCCCGATTTTCATGTTCTTAAAAATTCAGCATCGTCCTGGTAAAGTGTAGGCAAGAGGGGAACATGAAAGGGAGAGAAATGTCTCTCAGGCACGTCGTTCATTGGCTCGTGGTGTAACTTAATACACTCTGTTCTCGCGCAGCGTGTATATCTATATATTGATGTGGGTTCGGCCAATCGCGTAACAAATAGTCACGTGACAGCTAGCAGAAAGCACGTCTGTAGAGATATAAACGTAACCTAGCTAGTATTAAGGATATTAAAGAACCATAACCTGCGAAGTGTGAAATAAGGAAATTGTCAACATTTTTGAAATGTCACGACTTTTTACACGACATAGGACACCGAATTATTGTCTCAATTAACAAGGTAAGTCACAAAAATTTTTTAATAGACTATTTATGTAAAGCTTATAGAAACGGAGGGGACGCATAGACTTGGAAGTTGTCCGGAGAAGGTTCGACAAATTAGCGTCTTCTTTGACACAAGTTTCTACAAAATTATATATTGTTTTCATACCATCAGACTATTTTTACATTAGAGTTTTTATGTAAAACTTGTAGAAATGACGGAGATGCATGGGCTTGAATAGAAATAAAGGAGACGCACAGGCTCGGATAAAAATGAAAGGGACGCACGGGCTTGGACAGGAATGAAGGGCATACACAGGCTTGGAGGTTGTCCGGAGGAGGTTATTAGATAGTGAAATAAGGTAAATCGACAACATTTTTCAAATTAGCGTAGCATTAACACGTTTGCGGACAATAAAAGTTTCAGCGAGGTGCAAATTATCATATTTTAATCATTATATACAATGAATGCTATAGCATTCACGTCCACGAACGTGTTAAGGTTATATAAAATTAAATTCAAAATAATGGACTTTAAGATTTGAATGCTACAGCATTCATGTCATTCTGTATCATCATGAAAATGAACGCTACAGCATTTACGTCTGCGAACGTGTTAAGAATTAAAAAAATTATGGCGTACTACTTGCAGTGTACAGTAAGTCACACTAATGAAGAAAGTATGCTGACAATGCATCTCCCTCGATACTTTCCAATCTTTTATGAATGATATTTGTAATACTTTATTAATTTAAAATCCACAGTAGGTTCCACGCTATTCATTAATTTTATTAGTTTCCCATTAACAATATTTCAATTCACCAATAAACATACTAAATTAATTTTATTCCAACACCAATAAATTGTGCGTTAAAAATATTAGATCTCGTTGTTAATTCTCGCTGAATTACCATTACTATATAAATTTCCTCCAACAAGACTTTTTGCTATATGCTATCACCTCCTTCGGACACAATATGTAGTCTCTACACTTACTACAGTAAAAGTCAACACTTTCTCCATATATTCTACGTTATGTTGTAACTAAAATATGTGACTTTTATATATATATTTTCAGATAATCGAAGCGGAAGCGAAGGAGAAAGTACCCCTAGTGCACGAGCAAATGAGAAAAATGAGCACATTTTCATGGATAATTCTATTTTAGAGTTTTAAAAAATATGTACATACAATTAAAATCGAATTTTATTATAAATGTGGAAAATTGTATAATTTAAGGTTGAAAAAATAAATGAAACATAGTATTATATCAATTAAACGATTTTATTCAGCATCGATCCTCTGTTTGCTTCTTGCATGTTTGGTTCATAATTGAAAAGTGAAATTTAAACCAATTCCACCAATTAGATTGGTGGAATTGGTTTAAATTTGATGACATAGTTTGGATGACAATACAATATTTTAAAAACAAAATAACCTCGAGGGGGTGAAAAAAGTACTGTCATTAGTAACCCCACAAAATTACCTTTTTAGAAAAAAGGTACAAAAAAGAGCGCCAAGTATATAATCCCATAAAAAAAATCCCATTTAAAAACATTGTCGTAAAGTGATTGATATCAATAAACACTACTACAAAATGTGTGAAATCTCCACAAAATTACCTTTTTTAAAAAAAAGGTACAAAAAGAGCGCCAAGTATATAATCCCGTAAAAAAGAATCCCATTTAAAAACATTGTCGTAAATTAATATAAATTTATTAATGTGCTATATTTAGCTTTACAAAAGTAATGATATACAACAGGTGCGCCAATTATCACACTGGCTATTTACACAAAGAACAAAATGTATTCAATAATATTAAGCAGACATATTTTTATACAAATAAATATTTTAATACGAATAAATATTTGATTCAAAATACTTGGCGCTGCGCCCCGAATTGGTGTTGCTAAACTCAATAAATATGTATAAATTGCATTAATCCTTTTCTTTCTTTCTTGTACGTGCGTGCATGCGTGTGTGTGTGCGTACGTGCGTGTGCTTATGCTTCGTATGGTATTAGAATTAAATATATGTAGAATAAATCTGACTGCGTTTCTAATATGTGTATGTATATGTATATTATATTGTAATGGAGTTGTAAATTATTAACTAATACTAAGGCAATTAACATTTTTTCGGTTGCGCAGCGCCAACCCTAGTAGCATTTGTTGTTGGCATACAGTTGGGCCACGCACATAATTTTAGTTGGCCAACAGTTAGATTTGGCACTTTTTTTCAGGTTGGGCCAACAACAGAGGGCCAAGGTAGGCTTTCCTACTCTTGCCCTACTATTTATAGGGCTTACTGTAAAAGCCCCATTGAAAGTTTCTTTCCAGAAGGCGTCTTAAACAACTTCAAAAGACGTTGTAAAGACGTCTTCTTCAGGTCTGGATTAGGAAAAAAAAATTTCGCGTTGAGGAGGGGAATTGAACTCAGACTTTCCGCTTAGAAAGCAACCGCTGTTTCCAACTATCCAATAAACTTACTTGTAAACAGTTCTAATTTTTAGGTACATAACAAGTATTAAGTGTTTCTAAAAACTATGCAGTGACGCGAAATATTCTACAAAATATCATTCGACCTTTAGTTCCTTAAGATTTCACATTTGTCTTAAGACAGACGTCCTCTTTACGTATTTATAAATAAGGAAAGAAAAACCACAGCTTGGAATATAATAACAGGTTTTTGGATGTAGCAAATTTTCTGACGTTTGTAAGACGACATTTAATCATCGTTGTAAATTGTTTGTTAATTAACCAACCATGGTTGGCATTACTACGCATAGTAATTATAGGCCCAACATTGAATATTCGTAGGCAAACTGTCGTAACTCTTTGTTAATTAACCAACCATAATAATTGTAGGCCCAACATTGAATATTCGTTGGCAAACTGTCGTAAGTTTTTTGCCGTAGGCCCTATGTTGGGAATTTGTAGGCAAAACTCTAACTATATCCCAACTAATTCCCAACTGTTGGCTACCGTTGGCCAACCGAAAATGCTACTAGGGAAGTATTTTGAATCAAATATTTATTCGTATTAACATATTTATTTGTATAAAAATATATCTGCTTAATATTATTGAATACATTTTGTTCTTTGTGTAAATAGCCAGTGTGATAATTGGCGCAACTGTTGTATATCATTACTTTTGTAAAGCTAAATATAGCACATTAATAAATTTATTTTAATTTACGACAATGTTTTTAAATGGGTTTCTTTTTTACGGGATTATATACTTGGCGCACTTTTTTATACCTTTTTTTTAAAAAAGGTAATTTTGTGGATATAATATACATGTATATAAAACAGAGAAATGAACGTAAAGCAAAACGAAGCGTGTGCACGGCGTGGCTTGTCAGCTATACTGACTCACACATACACATTTGTTATAGTATTAGCGTACACTGGTGACCTCTCGAGGAACCCTAAGAACCGTTTGCATTGTTGTTAATAGGTTAACTTATTATTTCGAAAGGTAAAAGCAGTACAAAGCAGAGAATCACAGCGCGCCGCGTGACTGCTCGGCGTGCGCTATGACGCGCTGCGGCAAAATCGGTAATTGAAACTTTTAACATTTGTTTTCCACTATAAATCAAATGGCATATTGTTTTTATGGCGCTAAAGTATCGTTTAAGCAAAAAAAAAAAATCGATTTTTCAAAATAGAGTGGTGTTACCCCTTAAAGTTTGACCTGTAATGCGTTTGTAAGCGTGATGCGTTTCACAAAATGCACTGTATCTTCCTAAATTCTTCGAATATCGACTTGAAATTTTCAGAGAGTATTTTTGACGAGTTAAACATTAAGAAAGTGAAAAAAAAAATCGAAATTTTTTCAACTTTCACAGTGGTGTTCCCCCTTAATGTACAGGGTCATCGTTTAATCCTGCAACCCGCGCGCGTGCGAACTTCTAAAATGGCAACACCGCCTCACGGACGCATTCCACTACTACCATGCACCGTCCGGGCGTTCGGAGAGCTGCTAGCGACCGCTAGACAGCACTAATGCCCAAGCTTCGAGAATTTTGGACTGCTCTCTTTCAAATTAACATTGCAAAGAACTATTCAGAATTTCTCGGCCCGGGTTGAAAAATTTGGAGCGTTTTTCGTATAACTTTTGAACTATAAGAGATATCGGAATTCGGAATGCAATTTGCGCCGAAAAATGAGGAAAAATTATTCTCTCTTAATGATGGATAATTTAACATATTTTACGTTTACTTAATTTTTCTTTTATTAATTTTTTAACCATAATTGTTTACAAAGCTTTTGCAAACTGTTTATTTGATAATGTATTTAACGCTGTTTTTAAAATTCGTGATGTTGATAAACAATAGGCTAGTTGTTTCTGTATCATTACTTTCATAAATTGGGAAATTAAATTTTTATTCAATTATGTGTTAGTTCTGCAGACCTCAGAATCTATTATTCTGGTTTTCTTTTTTATGATTTTATCCTTAATGCGGTGCATACCTAGATCAGACGTAAGGGGTTACTAATGTGACGTATCTTTGATTGTAGCGGTGTTTGAATTTTTTTCTAGAATTTTTGTGTTCGAATGTTTTAGCTACTCAATGCCACGCCTATACCGGCTTCCGTTAATGTCATTTTTTGGAACGATGTGCCATTATTGTGGCTTTTACAAGCAGGTGGCGAAAAATCTCTCCGTACAAGGGTATAGTGCCGCGGTCAATCCTGTCGAAGCTAAAATTTTTGAAATTGAGACGAATACGAGATCAGTTGACATTATTTTCAAACCTCATTATAGTAATCTGGGGTGCGAATGGTAAACTGATCATAAAAGCGGAACGCGCGGCTCGAATACCTGGGCCGGTAAATTCCCAATACCTAAGTCTTTGCGACGCTAAAACTTTCGAAGCTCGGGCATCACTCTTGTTCAGCGGTCGCTGGCAACTCTCCGCTGGGCCGGTGCATGGTTGCAGTGGAATGCGTTCGTGAGGCGGTGTTGCCATTTTACAGGTTCGCGCGCGCGCGGGTTGTAGGATTAAACGATGACCCTGTATACACTTGATTTTCACTGGTTTTTGCGATATTGCGCTTGTAAATTTACTGATATTCACACGAAGATAAACCTCCGGAATAGCAAGCACCGGGGGCGGTCTAGTTGGCGCCACGGGTGGCGTTGCCTGTGCAAACAGATACCTACCTGCCAATGGTCTACGCCAGGAATAGCAGACCCAAAGGCTGGACAATTCTTTTCCGTCAGAAATGCTACTTAGGTAGGTACGACTGCGGTATCAAGATGCGAACCGTTAATGTTTCAAAACGTCATAACATTTACTCAATTTTCTCACTCAGATTCACTCAGACTCAATTTTTAACTTCAATAGTCTTTTAATTCGCACTTCCTTCTACGCTCGGATAAACGGTTCTTTTGGGAGGGATGCAAGTTTGATTGGTTAGGTTAGGAGGTGTGAGAGTTGCTAGACCAAATTTCAACTATATGGAGCAGATTGTATTAGGGCCAATCGAATTTGCATCCCTCCCAAGCGGTTGATCTCTTCAAGAGGTCCTCGTCACAGCACTACCCCCTTCCCAATGCCCACCTTCTCTTGCACGGAATATGTCGACGCATGCTTTTATTTTGCTATTGGAGCTCGTGTTTATATAATAATAATAATAATAATTTATAAATACAAGAAAAGTATAAAAAAAATAATAAAAAACAAGAAAAAGGTAAATATAAAATTAATGGGGTGGAGGTGATGGGGGTAATGGCGATGGAGATCGCGGTGACGGTGAAGGTGGCGGTGATAACGAATGGGGCGGAGGTGAGGGAGGTGAGCCCCAATCTGCAGACAATGAGGGCGACGGCGGCGGCGAACCCCAATCTGACGACCAGGTGGATGATTGTGGTGGCGAGTTCTAGAACATGGAACCCCACAATATAATACTCACATGAACACCTGATTTAATCTCGCTCGATTTCAACGGTTAGACGCGATAAATGTTAAATATATTGTTAAGTACATACCTCTAGGTTTTCTCGGTCCAGCTCCGCCTGGTCCTGGTCGTCTGGGGCGATGCGTATTAATCCCATTATTACACCAAAATTGTTGTACAAAAAAGATTCAGACTGTTGGCTGCCACGCCTTACAGACAACTGGTCTCGCTGCATCTCCAGGCTCTCACATGTAAAACCCCCTCCTATCATGAAATCGAGAAGTGCGTAGCTTTGCAAAACTAAGATGCTGTTGTTCTCAACCATCCTCCTCCTTGTACTTATCTTCTTCTTCACAGACCAACCTCTCCTTATTCACACGTATCTTCTTTCCCTTCTTCTTTGATACATCATTCGACTAGATCACACCACTTTGATCGTGTATCGAACCATTTCTAAATAATTGCAACCATCGTCTTAATTTAGCATACATCATATTTAGGAAATTGGTTTAGGGAGTGTGAAGAAAATTATACGCATTAAAAATTGATTATATTTATTTACGAATTTCTCTCTGGCGTTTAGTCCACCAGTTGAATATTTTAAATACATTTTGCAAGGCACAGTGCTTTGCGTGTCTGCCACATCGCAGAGTATCAACTACATTTAGCTTATTTAGAGATTGTATATCCTCGTAGTCAATGTCCAGCGTCTCGATGATTACGTCCGCTCTCGTACTTTCATCAAGGAAATCCGCAAGCCAGTCGCGCTTCTGCAACCCTTTAACGTATACGACATGGTACGTGTCATCTTCGCCATCGATAGCATCAGCTACAGCTTTCGTAATTACCTGTTTAGACATACTGTATGGAACTTCTCCATCGTCCCAGCGTAGTCCATGATGTTTCGTCATCAACTACCGGATGCTTGGTTTGCCGGATTTCGTAAGAAGATATTGTGGCATCGAACTCCGAAAAATATAGTGCGGGAGAATTGTTCCCTCTCCCAGGACAGCCACTTCCTTGACGACAAATCTTCCATCGACGATGAACCCTTGCAGGTCAACAAATGTTGGCGCGGACATTACCGATACAATTTAGAGTTCCACTCGAGTAGTAATACTAGGAGAGGTCCAACCCGGGTGTGCTGAGGGGAGCGCGGGGGCAGGGGGAACGTGAGGGCGCGCGGGGGAGCGCGGCGGAGGGAAACCTGGGCGAGGGGCCTGCGGGGTGAGGAAGACAGGTTGCGCGCGCACGCGCCGCGGAGTGGGGGAAGCCGCGACGATGGAGGGGATCAGTCCGGGCCGAGCCGCCGCGGAGGCCTCTCCAGACCGGACCCACCGTCGGAAATTTTTCAGAGGGAGGCATTGACCCCCGACAAAAAATCTCTTTCAGAACTTGGCCCACCCGAAAAAATTTTCCGCCCTAACCCAGGGTGCAGACTGTCCTGGAACATTATTTTCCAAACCAATAATTTTTCAGAAATTGTTTCGGACAATGCCGGGAAAGATCGGCGTTTTTTTTTCGACACCGCGTCTTCGAGGGAAAGAGACGGAGCATTACTTTAAAGTTAAAATTCTAGGAGGGAAAGAGAGAGTAATACATAGGGGATAGAGTCGCATGCATTCTAAAGCTAACAGTATTTCAAAGCGTTCCGATTTAACGTCGCCGCGTATCGCGCGATAGCATACGTAATTCGACTCCTCTGGAGCAGCCGCGCGGGATGATATCATTTGATGGCGCGAAGAACGCTCGAACGAAACAGAATTAGCGCGAATCATAGAAAGAATTATGCAGCGTCAGCAAATCTTAAAGTTAGGTGGCAAGGAGGAGGACGGGTAAATAAAATTGAGAAATTATATACGTTTATGATATATATATTGTTACAAATCATAAAATTAAAAGAATATAATTTACCATTTTTTACTACGAGCATCATCCACAATATGATTGAGAGTACAATCACATTTTAATCTAAAGCTAACAGTATTCTAAAGCGTTCCGATTTAACGTCGCAGCGTCTCGCGTGATCGTATGTAACTTGAGTCCCCTGGAGCAGCCGTGCAGGGTGACGACATTTGACAGCCCGAAGAACGCTCGAATCATAGAAAGAATTATGTGATGTCAGCAGAAATTTTTTTCCATACCAACATGTGATGGAAATTTTTTCCCCAACACAGAGAAATAATAATTTTTTAATCACCGATATATAACGAACTATTATGTAGCAAATAGATATATTTTTTTCCGAACCATTATGTAGCCAGCATTCTAAAGCTAACAAGTTTTTAAAACGTTCTGATTTAACGTTGCAGCGTATCGCACGATCGTGTGTAATTTGACTCCTCTGGAGCAGCCGCGCGGGATGATATCATTTGGCAGCGAGATGAAGGCACGAACAAAATATAATACTTTTTTCGGAAACGTCGAATGTCAGAATTAGGTGGCAAAGAGAGAAGGAGAATGATGGGTGAATAAAATTGAGAAATAATATAGAATAATATAAGCACAAATATAAAAATATAAAATACAATACAATATGAAAAACAATATAAGTATAAAATGAAATAAAATAATAAAATAAAAGAAAATAAAGTAATAAAATAAAAAATAAAAATATAAAAATATAATATAAAAATAGAATATGAATAGAATATAAAAATAAAAAATAAAAATATAAAAATTCAATATAAAAATACATTATAAAAAGAAAAAATATAGGAATAATAATAATAATAATTTAATTTATTATCCACTTTTATGTTACAATTTAACGATCCTATACTCTTTCCATTTCATTCCCGTGATTGTGTCAATGTAAATCCTACCGTTCTAATGTATCCTGCTGAGTCACAACAATTTTTTCTATTTTACAAGTGTTTCCTAATCTATTTCATGTTGCATAATCTTCTTTTATCACTTTCCTGTTCTTCCCATCTTTTCCTTCTCCCTATTATCTCCCGTAGAATAGCCAAGTTTTTCCCTTCTCCTCTAATTACCTCTTTCCAATTCCTCCCACTCTCTCCACTTACTTCACATGCTTCAATCACATGTTTCACTGTTTCTTCCTCTTTCTTACAAAGCCTACATATCCTTTCTTCGTTCATTAGCCAATATTTGCATACGCTTGTTTCACTATCCTTTATGAATCTTCCTATCCTTTCTAATTCTCCTCTCCCTTTTATCTTTTTTTCACCCATAAGTATTTCGGCTTATTTCCTGGTTTCCTTGCCACCTCCCTTAATTCTCTTAGAAACTTTGACTCTTTTATTTTCATCTCTCTCTTTCTTGTTCTTGATTGTATTTACTTATCTGCTCTATTTTGGTCCACACATCTTCCCGATTTAATCTTCTTTTCCATTCTTCATTTGACCATCCTCTCCATTCCAAGAATTTGATTCTTATTCTTTCCCTTTTCGTTACTTCATTTCCTCTCATTAATATTCTCCCACGTTCTTCCTATCCTTCTTCCGAGTTTATTAACATCTCTTCACAGCTCATTTCCCTTACTCACATTTTTAATTTCTTTCTCTTCATGTTTCTTTTAACAGCCAGTATGTTGGTGTTGATCTCTCCAATTTCATTATCCACCGTATGTATTCCGCCTGCAATTTTTCTATTTCGTCATACCTTCTCCATCCCCATATCTCTGTTCCATACGCTACGGTGCTTCTAACTAGCGCATCATACAGTTTCGTTCTTCTTTCAAAGTCATCTCTGAATAATCTTTCTCCAATCCCCCACATACTTTTCCTAGTGTCATATCCGCTTTCCTAACTACCTTCTTAATATGGTCTTTATCCTTGTTGTTCTCTCTCTCTCTCTCTTTCTCTTTCTCTCTCTCTCGCTCTCTCTCCCACTGTATAACCTAAATATTCCAGTTCTCTTACTCTTTCTATTTCTTCTTCATTTCAACGAAATCTTTCCTCATTTCTTCTTCCTCCGCCTTTCCTGCATATCATTTTCTTAGACTTTTGCACATTTAACTCCAAGCATTTCTTATTTATGTATCTCTCGAATCTCTTTATCATATTCTTCAGCCCCTGTGCATTATTTACCATTAACACAACATCATCCGCGTATGAAATTGTCCAAATTTTCCTTCTACCTATTAGGACTCCTCCTTCCTGTTCTTTGCTCATTTCTTTTTTCCAGGTCTGCAAATGCGACATTGAAAAGTGTCGCGCTTAACGGGCACCCATGTCGAACACACTTTCCTGTTAAAAACTTTCCTATCAGTTCCCTCTTCACTCTTAAATTGCGTATAGTTCTGTCGTACATTTCCTATATCCTTATTCTTAGATGTTCGCCTACTCCTTCTTCTTAAAGCTTTTTCCAAATTTCTTCCCTTTCAATCTATCAAATGCTCCCTTCATATCCGTGAAAAACAGGTATAGCTTCCCTCATTTTTTTTTTAGGTTTCTATATCTATAGCCGTTTTAACTGCCACTATTGCGTCTACTGTTCCTCTCCTTGTCCTGAATCCCATCTGCGTATCGTTTAATATCCCATTTTTCCATTTGTTCTTCTAATATTCTCCTTAGAATTTCCGCATATATCTTATAACTTGTATCCATCAAAGTTATGCCCCTATAGTTTTAAATCATAACCCTTTCTCCTCTTTTTGAACATCGGACTTATTATTCCTTCTTTCCATTCTTCCAGAAAGTTCCCCTTTCTTCCATGTTCTGTTTATCACATTTGTTAGATTACCTATAGTTATGAAGATGATTGCGTCCTCGATGTTGAATTAAGATATAATTTAAATGCAGGAGTTTAAATTTTAAGTCAGTCAGACTTATAATATCTTACATGATTTTAGTTCAGATCGACGTGAACCAGATCGGTTTTCAATCTATATTTATCTAATAAGTTTTTTGTACGAAAGGACCTAATTTATAAATAATTTTTTCCTATATTCAATAAAAATTGGGTTTTCATATTTATTAAGAA
Organism: Andrena minutula; assembly: GCA_929113495.1. Taxonomy (NCBI): domain Eukaryota; kingdom Metazoa; phylum Arthropoda; class Insecta; order Hymenoptera; family Andrenidae; genus Andrena; species Andrena minutula. Next base: position 34,604,141 of record OV815993.1, read on the forward strand.
TAGGTGTTTACCCTATGATAATTGTTGGTTGGACTTAAAATTCTAATTATTCAATATTAGGAGCGATTGGGTCAATTTCACTGTCAGATTCTTATGAAGTAAATTTATTTTTAACAATATTTTTGTGATATACGTTTAAGTTATATATATATATATATATATACACACACAAAAAAAATAATATAGAATAATACAAATAAAGACATAATAATAATACAATTGAAATATAAAATACAATACAATATAAACAACAATATAAATACAAAAGAAAATAATACATATAAAAATATAAAAATACAATTAAAATATAAAATACAATACAATATAAAAAAATATAACATAAATGAATATAAAAATATAAAAATACAATTAAAATAGAAAAGAAAATACAATACAATATAAACAACAATATAAATGTAAAAGAAAATAAAATAATAAAATAAAAGAAAATACAATTAAATAATAAATATAATATAAAAAAGAAAAAATATAAAATTGAATACAAATAGAATACAAAAATATAAAATAAATATTAAGAATATAAAAATTCAATATAAAAGTACATTATAAAAAGAAAAAATATAATAATAATAATAATGATAATTTAATTTATTGCCCACTTTTGTATTACAATTTAACGATCATATAATCTTTCCATTTCATTTCTATGATTTTGCCAATGTAAGTCCTACCCTTTTAATGTATCCTGCTGTGTCTTAACAATTTTTTTCTATTTTACAAGTGTTTCCCAATCTGTTTCATATTGCATAGTCTTTGTTTATCACTTTCCTGTTCATCCCATCTTTTCCTTCTCCCTATTATATCCTGTAGAAAGGCCAAGTTTGTCCCTGCTCCTCTAATTACCTCTTTCCAATTCCTGCCACTCTCTCCACTTACTTCACATGCTTTAATCATGTATTTCACTGTTTCTTCCTCTTTCTTACAAAGCCTACATATCCTTTCTTCTTTCGACAGCCAATATTTGTATGCCCTTGTTTCACTACCCTGTATGAATTTTCCTATCCTTTCTAATTCTCCTCTCCTTTTTCTTTTTCCCCATAAGTATTTCGGCTTATCTCCTGGTTTCCTTGCCACCTCTCTTAATTCTCTTAGGAGCATTGACTCTTTTATTTTCATCTCTCTTTCTTGTTCTTGGACGTCTTTACTTATCTGCTCTATTTTGGTTCTCACTTCTCCCCAATAAAAATATAAAAATACAATAAAAATACAGGGTGTAAACAGTATACGTAGCAATATTTTAGGGGGTGGTAGGGGAGGTCCAATGGAACATAAAAGTCCTATGACGTAATGTCCGATCTGTCTCCATTTTACAGTAATAATGCCCTAAAGTTTGCACCATGCGTTTGAAACGGGTAGTAGCTCGCGCATATTGGTGAGACCAACACATTGAAACAGGGTGTTGACTTCTGATCTTTCATGTAATTCCCAAAGTGGTGTGTTTTTCGGAAGGAAAGACTTTTAAGAGTGATCCTCCAGCGACTCGACTCAAGGAGATGCCGCATCATATCCCGTAGCGAAGACAACACACCATGATGCTTCACCGCAAGTTTATGGCTTCCGACCCTTGAAGGGGTTTGAATACCTATTAAGAACCAAACTCTTTCAGCTCCGCATTTCTCATCAGATCTCTGCGAAAACGACGGCAATCGATACCTTTCGTCATCGTTTGGTTGTCATTTAAAGTGAATTACGAGTAAAAGATAAATCAAGGCAAATCATGTCAAACGTAAAAAAGTGAATACACATTTTTTTAAAACAGAATCGAAAATAATAATTATTTGAACTGAGAGGACAAGAAATACGTAGATTTCGTTTTCAAATATCGCTTAAATGAAAAAGTAATGTAACAGGAAATAAACAAAACGTGATCGTAGTTCGTTATTGTGATAAGAATCCGTAGTTTAATAACGGCCAACATTGTTGCTGATGATGAATAAGTCTGTTTAAAACCCCCGAAGACAAAATTTAGGTACGGAAATTTAGATAAATATCGCCGGAAATAAGCCATAGCCTGCGTTAAATTTAATAACTAATAATCACCAATAAAGTAACTAAAACTCACTCTTTCGGAAATTAACCTGCAGCTTGAAAACCTGCGTCACTAGGTCACTGAACTGATGCTGGTCAGCGACGGATGCGTCCAGTGCACAGCTGGTCCCAGGTACGCGACACTAACCAAAGTAAAAGGGTCGCAACGTCAAGTGCGATTGGGTTAATGTAGATAACGAATATTCACTTCACTGCACTCTTACTAACACTGATCACTTAATTTATTTTTCATGGAACGTGTTCGTACCTTATAAAAATTGGTGAAAATGAATTTTCACTTGGCGTCCGGTGCTGCGGATATAGCTGCCCAAATGCTCGTACAGCAGTAATTGCGTCTCCGTTGTTCTAGGTTTATGCTCGGAACAACGCGTAATACACTTGTGTAGAAAACACTTCTCTGACGCGATTGCAAACTGACAGGATTTTTCCAAGCAAGTTCCTCTACTCCAAGTAGTTTTTCTCGTTCCATTATGAGTTAACTCCCACCAGGACAAGATACTTTAGGGAAAAAGAAGCAAGCACATTTTCGAGGCACATGTGCGTTGCAGAAGTGCAACGAACGAACCATCCTACACTTTCACAAAAGCCCGCGCTCCCTTCTTTTACTGCCAATGTACCCATTGCTCAGAGATAGACAGCAGACACCACGTGTTTCGGTTCGAAAGGGTCCGAAGAGACGAGAAACAGAAAAGTCCTCGAATTGTTACAAAAGGAGAAAAGGCATACCAATCCTGTTTCCGTTTCCCGATGCCCTGAGTTCACGTTTGCTACGAGGCGGAACCAGTTAAGCCATAAATTACCCAAAACTGTAGTAAATCGTTCTCTACCAGCCTGATTAATTTTGGAGAACTAGAAATTAAAGAGTATTATCCAACATCAATACGCCTCGCGAAGAGACACAGGAAGAGAAGGGGTAGTCCGCTGACTGCGCGTAGTCCCGCCTGCTTCACCCTACCGTCAAATGCAAGACAGATCCCTTATCTCTCGAGTATAAACACGCGTTCGATTTTCAAAAGAAAAGCACATTCAGGTCAGAGTAGCCACGCATTGACAGCAGCTTGTTGCGTGACGGTTTAGTCACACTAAAAGGAAAGAAACAGTTTTATCACTTTCTGAAAAAAACAACACGTTTTGCAGTCACGTCGTCAAAGGAATTTACTTCCATGTAAATCAATGCATTCTTCATAAGCATCAAAACTGTCATGCAACAAATTGCCACCACTGCACGCCTGGCCTAAGAACACGTGTAGAGTTTTCGTTCACTTGTTTCTTATTTTCTAGCTGACGACCCTAAGTGCCTCCGCTACTCCAAACAGATCCTCAATGGGACCGCTACTGTAAGGGGCCCGTAGTTACTTGCTTACTGGGTCATCTTGAACAGCTCACAACGGGCGGTCTTTGTGCTACGGCTCATCTGTGTGCGTGTAGCGACGATCTTTTCCACAAACATCTCCGATGTTTAAACCTTTATAACAGCGAAACTATACGAGATACAACAAAATGTATTCAGACCATTTTACTCTATTGGTGGTCTCCAATGTATGTGCAAAATTATGGAATCTTGCGATTATTAGTTTAGCATATAGACATGTTAACTTTGAGGCATTATTACTGTAAAATGGAGACAGATCGGACATTATGTCATAGGACTTTTATGTTCCATTGGACCTCCCCTACCACCCCCTAAAATATTGCTACGTATACTGTTTACACCCTGTATAAAATAAAACACAATACAATATAAAAATCAATATAAATATCAAAGAAAATAAAATAGAAGTAAGTAATAAATATAATATATAAAGAATATAATATAAAATAAGAAAAATATAAAAAAATCAATATAAAAATACAATATAATAAAAATAAAATGTAATAATAATAATAATAATTTAATTTATTATCCACTATTGGCTTACAAATTAACTATCATATACTCTTTCCATTTCATTCCCGTGATTGTGTCAATACAAAATTGGCTCGACCATATCAATCGGATCATGTATCAAACATCTTTCGCACCACTCGGAACGTGCACCGAACGTGAATCGAACGTGCATCGAACGTGAATCGAACGGCATCGAACGTGCACCGAACGTGAATCGAACGGCTTGGAACGTGAATTGAACGACTTGCGTTCAATACCTGTTCGATTCGCGTTCGATGCACGTTCGATGCACGTTCCATGCCGTTCGATTCACGTTCGATGCACGTTCGATTCACGTTCGATGCACGTTCCGAGTGGCCTTTGATAGAATACGCGTCAATTATCTGGTGCCCTAGGCATAAGCAATATGTGACATTAATAGAAAGGGTGCAACATAAGTTCCTTAGACTTGCCATGAGACTCACTGGTAGCCCTATGAGGTTTGATGATTATGATTATGGGCCTGACTTACGTAAGACTGGTCTTGTGAGTCTTAGCGATCGACGTGTATGCGCCGACCTGGTATTCCTTTATAAAATAATTAATGGTCTGATTAACTGTCGAGATCTTGTTGCAATGATTTCATTTCACGCCCCACAACGATCGTTGCGACCGAGACCTCTTTTTGTAACGTGTGTCCCTGATTATCACTATTATACTGTCGACCCCATAAATCGAGCCATGGATGAGATGAACCAGTGCCCTGAGGAGATAGATTTATTCGCTGTCTCTCTAGCTTCGTTTAGAAATCTATTGTTTAAGAGAATGTTACCTCGGTAAATTGTTTTGTTATGTTTGCTGTGTTATTATTATTATTATTATTATTATTATTGTATTTACGGGTGAACCCTTTACAGAACACGTTATTAAATATATGTACAAGCAATGAATAACAATAACAAAATAAAACAGATAGATGAAAATAGAAAATAGAAAGTAGAACAGAATCAAAACAAAAACAAAACAAGAAACAACAAAAACAAAACGATAACAAGATAGCCTGTACAACGCAACAACACCGTAACCGGTGTCTTAACAAGATACGCACGGTGACATAGTTACGCAGGTGGCAATGACCTAAACAGCTGACCTCTGAACGACGCAACGGATGGTACGAACAAGTCTATATTTGCAGGGCAATGGTTAAGCTCATCCATTGCACGGTTAATGGGATCGGCAGTGCAATGGTGATAAACCTTATGTTATCTTGTCTGTTTGTTTGTATTTTTTTATATATTTATGTATTTTCTCTTATTTTTGTTTTCTTTTGGTTAATTATCTTTTTTGTATTTATATCTCTGTATTCTAAAGGGTCTTCCCGTTAATATAATAAATAATAATAATAATACCACTCGGAACGTGCACCGAACGTGAATCGAACGTGCATCGAACGTGAATCGAACGGCATCGAACGTGCACCGAACGTGAATCGAACGGCTTGGAATGCCGTTCGATGCCGTTCGATGCCGTTCGATTCACCTGTAAGTGGAGAGAGTGGGAGGAATTGGAAAGAGGTAATTAGAGGAGAAGGGAAAAACTTGGCTATTCTACGGGAGATAATAGGGAGAAGGAAAAGATGGGAAGAACAGGAAAGTGATAAAAGAAGATTATGCAACATGAAATAGATTAGGAAACACTTGTAAAATAGAAAAAATTGTTGTGACTCAGCAGGATACATTAGAACGGTAGGACTTACATTGACACAATCACGGGAATGAAATGGAAAGAGTATAGGATCGTTAAATTGTAACACAAAAGTGGATAATAAATTAAATTATTATTATTATTATTCCCATATTTTTTCTTTTTATAATGTATTTTTATATTGAATTTTTATATTTTTATTTTTTATTTTTATATTCTATTCATATTCTATTTTTATATTATGTTTTTATATTTTTATTTTTTATTTTATTAATTTATTTTCTTTTATTTTATTATTTTATTTCATTTTAAACATATATTGTTTTTCATATTGTATTGTTGTCACGTCCCGGGTGGAGGTCTTTAGGGACAATGACATGGGGTTTATAAATGATACTCAGGCGTGGATTTTGAATCCTGCACAGTGAGGGTAAGAAGGATCTCAGGCGAGGATCTTGAATCCTGCACACTGAGGGTAAGAAGGATCTCAGGCGAGGATCTTGAATCCTGCACACTGAGGGCAGAAGGAACTCAGGCGAGGATCTTGAATCCTGCACACTGAGGGTAAGAAGGATCTCAGGCGAGGATCTTGAATCCTGCACGCTGAGGGTAGAAAGGATCTCAGGCGAGGATCTTGAATCCTGCACGCTGAGGGCAGAAGGAAATCAGGCGAGGATCTTGAATCCTGCACGCTGAGGGTAGAAAGGATCTGAGGCGAGGATCTTGAATCCTGCACGCTGAGGGTAGAAAGGATCTCAGGCGAGGATCTTGAATCCTGCACGCTGAGGGTAGAAAGGATCTCAGGCGAGGATCTTGAATCCTGCACGCTGAGGGTAGAAAGGATCTCAGGCGAGGATCTTGAATCCTGCACGCTGAGGGTAGAAAGGATTTTAGGCGAGGATCTGAAATCCTACACTCTAATCAGAGATGGCTTTTCAGGCGAGGATCTGAAATCCTACACGCTAATCGACCAGGGAAGGTTTAATGTGGTACTTTCCGTGGGGACACCCGTTAGAGCACTTGTTATGATTTGGTTTTGGTAATCAGATTTACCGTTGCATCGAGGTAAAAGACACTCGTAATGATTCAGCAAAATCAGCTAGTCATACGGTTATACGCGAGCTATGTAAAAGTAAGTTGGTAAACACCGCGATGCTTTCCGCGGTCGTTGCCCGTAATCAGCTGTTCCGGCAGCTCGTGTGGATTTAGGGATCTTCGCAGCCGAAGGATTAACACAATGACTCGAAACGTTAGTTAAGCAAAGCGTTTTATTAGTTTAGGCAAAAATATAGGCACTGGTTGTGAAAGTGCTTTGTTGAATATATATATTATGCGTTTAGACATTAATCATTAGCACAGAACATTAATATGAATGATTATCAATATATATAATGTGATTATGAGAGTGACATACAGTATATGTTTGAGATAGAATGATATAAGTAGTAAGCATTGATAAGAACATGAAATATGATTTAGATGAGCGTTAATAACGCAATATAATATAGAAATAGCGTAACAAGACAATATAATATGAAAGCAATTAGAATAGCTATACAAAATAATAGATGAACGCAATACGCGTAGAAATACGAAATAATATGAATATCGATTAGAATAGCAATACAAAATAATATGTGAAAGCAATACGAATAGGAATACACAATAATATGTATGGATATGATATGCAATATTTTAAATGGTAATATAATTTCTTACGGTAGTTGCCGTTGAACACTGAATTTATGTTTAAGCGGTGACAATTTCTTGATTTTATTACACTTTAAGTAACTTGTATAGATTTCCGTAGAACGAGCGTCGATGATAAATTTCCGTAGAAAGAGCGTCGATGATAAATTTCCGTAGAACAAGGACGAGCTCTCGCGGTTCCTCGTATTTATACTAATTACAATCTTTTCGGCTTGAAGGGGGGTGCGCAGTACGCACCTTGACATAGTTACGCATATGCGTCGCAGTAACATTTCCGGGGTTTTTGTAAGGACCAAAGGTTGGTCTATATTTGGACTCGCATTTTCGGCACGTACGCCAAATAATCCTCGCGATTATCCTTCTGGGGTTCTTATACATGTGATTTGGTAATGCTCAACTCCTCGAATGGGTTTTGGGTGTTTTTATAGGAAAGGGGTGATAATGGATTTGACTTCTTTGGTCATTTAGTGGGCTTGAGACGAGGTCTCGATTTAAGATATAGAAGGGGCGAGGGACTTGTTTAGATTCGATAGGAGGGAAGAGTTTGTGCCGCGTTGGGCGAATATGTGAGGGAGATTCATTGATTGACCGTCTTGAGATGGGGACCACTAAGGTACATCGCCAAGGCGGTCGAGGTCATGGAGAAGGGGTATTTTGGTGTTTGGGGAGATTTGAGAGGAGTTGTATAATGGTTTATGAAGAAATATTATTTTATCTGCGAGCGAAATTTTGTGGGACGTCACATTGTATTTTATATTTTTATATTTGTGCTTATATTATTCTATATTATTTCTCAATTTTATTCACCCATCATTCTCCTTCTCTCTTTGCCACCTAATTCTGAGATTCGACGTTTCCGAAAAAAGTATTATATTTTGTTCGTGCCTTCATCTCGCTGCCAAATGATATCATCCCGCGCGGCTGCTCCAGATGAGTCAAATTACACACGATCACGCGAGACGCTGCGACGTTAAATCGGAACGCTTTAGAATACTGTTAGCTTTAGATTAAAATGTGATTGTACTCTCAATCATATTGTGGATGATGCTCGTAGGAAAAAATGGTAAATTATATTCTTTTAATTTTATGATTTGTAACAATATATATATCATAAACGTATATAATTTCTCAATTTTATTTACCCGTCCTCCTCCTTGCCACCTAACTTTAAGATTTGCTGACGCTGCATAATTCTTTCTATGATTCGCGCTAATTCTGTTTCGTTCGAGCGTTCTTCGCGCCATCAAATGATATCATCCCGCGCGGCTGCTCCAGAGGAGTCGAATTACGTATGCTATCGCGCGATACGCGGCGACGTTAAATCGGAACGCTTTGAAATACTGTTAGCTTTAGAATGCATGCGACTCTATCCCCTATGTATTACTCTCTCTTTCCCTCCTAGAATTTTAACTTTAAAGTAATGCTCCGTCTCTTATGTAGTGGCGTCTCTTTCCCTCCTAAAATTTTAACTTTAAAGTAATGCTCCGTCTCTTTCCCTCGAAGACGCGGTGTCGAAAAAAAAAACGCCGATCTTTCCCGACATTGTCCGAAACAATTTCTGAAAAATTATTGGTTTGGAAAAAAATGTTCCAGGACAGTCTGCACCCTGGGTTAGGTCTGAAAATTTTTTCGGGTGGGCCAAGTTCTGAAAGAGATTTTTTGTCGGGGGTCAATGCCTCCCTCTGAAAAATTTCCGACGGTGGGTCCGGTCTGGAGAGGCCTCCGCGGCGGCTCGGCCCGGACTGATCCCCTCCATCGTCGCGGCTTCCCCCACTCCGCGGCGCGTGCGCGCGCAACCTGTCTTCCTCACCCCGCAGGCCCCGCGCCCAGGTTTCCCGCCGCCGCGCTCCCCCGCGCGCCCTCACTTTCCCCCTGCCCCCGTGCTCCCCTCAGCACACCCGGGTTGGAACTCTCCTAGTATTACTACTCACTCGCTTCCAAGACGAATGGGAGAATGTAGTCTTTCTCGTAAAGCATTTCAATTTTCACAATGAAATTTTCTTTTGGTATGAATTTGACACAGGAGAGGGCAGGCAATTTAATTAATTTTGCGCACCACGTTTGTCAGCGGATTGTATTCAACTACCCGATCGTGTAGAATCAGACAGTAGACCATAGTATTTACCGGCATGTTCTCTTTACATTCGAATTCTATGCGCACGTCCACGGTGCCATTTTTGATCGACTCATTTTGTCGCGAGGAATCAATCACCATGAAGGGACCAAATTCTAAAAATTCGGCCACGGTGAATAATCCATCGTTGCAGCTGTAATACATTTTAGGAAATTGTGTGTACATATGAAACGTGTTTATCCATGTCAAAGTTCACCTGCATGCCATCATATGGGTGAAAATCCGAGTTGAGAAAAGCTTTTACATTGGTTAATTTGCATTTGTCGCACTTAGTAGCATCTTTGGACATATCATTCTTTCGATCAGTCTGTAGAGCAAGGATAATGACACGCGGCTTCTCCAACTGCGCAGATGCCTTCACGGCCCATGAGTGCTTGGTAGTGCTCTGTAAGAGAGGATACTCATACATATCCCACGATTGAAAACAAATGCACAGGTTTCGTCCACTGTCCAAAGCATGTAGCAACGATAGCTTATTAACATCGTTCAGCGTCACATGAGGCATCCGCCATTGTACTTTAACTAATTGAATTTCTAGTTCCAACATCGGCGATCCAATTAGAACATTGTTATCGTTGCGCGATCGTATTAGAATCAATTCGTGACGCACATTAATAATTATTTATAAGTATAATTTCGACCGTAATAATTAATCTATCTGTTTTCGGCGCACAGGTTCGGTCAATTTTAAAACAATAAAAAACAAGCTATTTAGCAATAAAAATTATAAAAGCTTTCGACGTTTCAATCTTAATTCAGATCTTCCTCAGGAAAGTTACGAAAAATTATAAAATATATGCTGTTAGAATTTAGTCACTGTGTTCTTGTAACACTTGTGACACGCGAGTCGGTTGAAATAAGACTGAAGTAAACCGTGAAACAAAACATCTGCTTCTAGAAGGTGGGAACAAGGTAAATACCGTTGAACATTGAAAACATATTTAAACTTCTTGAAATTCAAACTTAAAGGATGTATCGTTTGCAATAACAAAGCATTCTTGCTCATATGGTGTGTTCTACACTCTAAAGGTGTTAACGAGCAAATAAACATTTACATAACAATCACTGATATGTAGACAATTAGTTTGATCATATAAAATTCTATGGAGCAAAAACATCATAAGACATTACTTTTTTAGCAATGTTGTGTAATATTCTTGTATTTTAGGTGTTTCATACCTAAGATTTACACTAGGCTGTTTAGTCATGTGAATTGTCTCCAAAAGAATCCTCTGATTTAAATTAGTTTCCTTATCAACAATCTTAATATTGTAAAAATCAAACCTACGATCAAACTCTAACGAATGCTTGGTTAAAGCAGTATGTTGTAAAGGGGGTAGAAAAATATTTCTTTTATGTTCATATACTCGTCTCTCCAAAAGTCTAGATGTTTGTCCGATATAAACTTGATTAAAACCCAAGCAAGGGAGTATTTTGTCTTTAATTAAAGGGAACAATTGTTTCGTGTAAAACGGTAATTTAAAAATAGTGTGAATTCCGGCTTTTCTAAAGATTCTTCTTATGTCATTAGAGATATTATTACAAAACGGTAATACAACGGTGTTCCTCCAACTAATTGATCCTACTTCATTTTTCCTTAATTCTCTCCGTCTTTCTGTTAGCAATGGATGGTAAATTTCGAAAGTACGTTCTTTAATAATGGAAGAAACCATTTCTATAGTATACCCATTACGCTTTAAGGTGTTTTTTTTTATAAGAAGCAAATTAGCTGGTCGGAATTCTGGATTTGAAAGTAAAATCGCACGATCAATTAGTCCTTTAATTAATCCTACCTTGTGTTGCATGGGATGTGCAGAAAAGAAGTTAATGTATCTGCCCGACCAACTCGGTTTATGATACCAGTTTGTGATAAATTTGTTATTTGATCTAATTACTATTGTGTCAAGAGAGGGGAGAGGTATTGGCTGGAAGAGGGGGAGAATGTATGCAGGGTGTGTGTGTGTGGGGGGGGGGGGGGGCAGGAGACATGGGGGCATGTGCTGGAGAGGTGTGGAGATGGGGGTAGGGAAGTGGAGCAGGAAAGAGTTAGGGAAATTTTGGGAGAGAGAGGGTGGGGAGAAGGCTGGATGGGCAGATTGGATGAGCGAAGGAGAGAGGCGACGAGGAGAGGAATGGAGGTTGGAGCGGAGGGGGAGGTTTGAAACAAGAGGAAGGTTAGGAAGGGGGAGCGGGGGGAGGGGGGTGGGGGAGACTTGGGAGTGGAGGTGGGAAGGGATAAGGGGAAGGAAAAGGGGAGGGGTAGAGGTAAGGATGTATATATGTAAGTAGAGGAGAGAAATTGGAGTGTAAATAGAAGTAAACTGTGTATATACTTGTAAATTAATAAAGGTTTCTAAGGATAAGGTAGGTGTAAGAGGCGTGCGAGGCGAGCGAGGTGAACGAGGCGTACGAAAACCGTTAAATATATCAAGTAATGTTTGCAAATCCTCAAGTCTAAGACAAGTAATAATATCGTCAACATATCTTTTGTAAAAAATAAGTTTAAAAGGTATCTTCGAGAGGGAAATCGTCTCTAATTTTTCCATTATTATATTAGCAATTACAGGGGAGATTGGAGACCCCATAGCCGTACCAAACACTTGTTTGTAAAAAACTCCATTAAATAAAAAACGTTTGATTCCAATACAAATTAATAATAATCACATTAATAATAATCCGTTTGTAGTCCTCGCAAAATCCCAACCAATATTTGAGTGGGATACAAAAATTGAAATGATTTTTCACTTTTAGCCCATCGCGTCGTTTCAAGCCCCATCCGGCAATCTCCATATTTTTGTCTTCGCCAGATGTCAGCGATACATAGTTTATAAGCGTGCTAGTTATTCCGACGTTTCTGTTGCGATCAATCTCCGCGCCATTCATCTCGTATCGAATCTCATCGAATAAGAACGCCATGCAATTATTTCCCAACGTCGCCGTTAATGCATCGTTTAGCTTATTTAACTTCAATTTTCCCTCCACGTAGAGGAAACTTTCGCGCGGCAATGTGTATAAATCCTGCTGTTGTATGGGTATACTTATCTCATCGCTGTATCCAAACGTTGTGTTGACGTATGGATTGTATGTGTGAGTCTCGAGCTTGACGATGTGATCATCAAACGTCGGCTTCCCCCCAATGCTTAGAATGTCAGCCATTTTTTTCAACTTAACTGCGCACAATGAATCCCAAAGATTTCTTATTTTTAGCGTGATCAGAGCTGTTGCAGTTTTTGTTGTTGTTGTTGTTGCAAACAATTTCGTTTGGAAGAAACGAGTTTCTGGAGTCGTTCAATATAAGTGTAACCGTGAAACGCGGGGTTACCGGTGGGACGGTGGAGGTACCGTATTGCCAGCTCAGGACGGTGGTCCAGAGCTGCCGATCGAATGATTGAACGCAGAGGTAGAGTGAGATAAGACAGTTTATTCGGCCTTAATTCTAATACAATGTATCCCGGCCAGGTCGATGCTGGCACATAGTGTGTATACGGCTTAACCTATCGCGAGTCCCGGTCTGTATCGTGGCGTACGGTTCGCTGTGTATCGCGGCGCATGGTTCGGTGTGTATCGCGGCGCGTGTTTGAATCGGCGGTAACAGAACGACGAAGTGAAGGGGAGTATACGCGTTGACCGTTCGGTGTCCTGGCAGGCCTACCCTGCTGATGAACCCTGGTCGGAGAGTCTTTAATCCGTTCACCCGTTGGGCACAACCCGTGGATAAATCGGCGACTGTAAGGACGATCTCGAGAACGTAGCTAACTCCGTTCGGGAGATCGATAGTGGGTGACGGCCTGCTTCCAGAGGATGGCTCAGGCTGTCCTTCTGGGAACCGTGGAGGAGGTAGTCCAAAAATGACACAGTAACCCAGCCTAGCGTCGTACTATACTGGAAGTTACATGGGCGCTTGTCTTTCGCAAGAACGAGTGTCGGCACAGCAATGAGAGATCGCACAGAAAGGTTGCTGGGAGAGGCGTACGATTCGTACAATCGCTCGAGGCGGTCTCTCCCAAATAGACCTATGCCCCCGGCTTATACAGGGTGTCCCATCTAAGACTGGACAGCGGGATATCTCCGAACGTATTGGAGATAAAAAAATGAAAAAAATATGGCATCGCATGGTTCGAAGGGGCTGATCTATTAGCGCGAACGAATTTTTTTTTCGATTATTATTTTAAAAGATACGATGGTCAAGTTCTGTTTTTCAAATGGAACTATTTTTTCTGAACACCTGAGTTGATAGTGCGCTCCAAGGCAAATTCAATGAGCATTAATGTATACACTTGATTTCCACTGGTTTTTGAGATATTGCGCTTGCAAATTCACTGATTTTCCCTGGAAAAAAAAGCCTGCTGAAATAGCAAGGACCGGTGACGGTCATACTGGCGCCACGGGTGGCACTGCCCGTTGAAACTGATACTTACCTGCCAAAGGTCGACGCCGAGACTGGCAGGCCCAAAGGCTGGACAATTCTTTTCCGCCAGAAATGCTACTTAGGTATGTACATCTGCGGTATCGAGAAGCGCACCGTTACTTTTATTTCGCACTTGCTTCCACGCTTGGATGGCCGGTTCATTTTGGAGGGATGCAAGCTCGATTGGTTAGGTTAGGAGGTGTGAAAGTTGCTAGACTAAATTTCAACTATAGGGAGCAGATTGTATTAGAACCAATCGGATTTGCATCCCTCACAAACGGCTGCTCTCTTGAAGAGGCCCTCTTCACAACAATACCTCCTCCCCAATGCCCACCTTCTCTCGCATGGAATACGTCAACGCATGCTTTTGTTTTAATATTGAAGCTCGTGTTTATACTCGAGAGGACCACGCGTCGACAGCGGGCTACCCCTTTTCTTCCTGTGTCTCTCCACGAGGAGTATCGACGGTGGATTGTAGGAGCGTAGATGTCGGGATGCCAGTTATTGAATTCAGGAGACGATAGAAACACTTTATTACAAAACACACATGTGCTATCATAAATGATCGAACTTGCACCCCACTTCGCGCAGACCGATTACAGGGTGATTGGCTCGGTACGCCTAATCCGCCTCGCAACCGTGACGAGGTCAAGCCAAAAGGTATGAATCCTGGGTCCTTTTTCCGAAGGAAGCCATAAAATTCGATGGGCACTGCGGGGTGTTGTCGTCCCAGCCACGGGATGAAACGCAGAATTACCCTGTTTCTGTTTCAGAAATAAAATAATTCTTTATTCTTTATCGTATGGATATGGAAGTAACGCTGCTTATCGTATACTGTCGCGAGTAATTTGTCCTGTCTGCTGCCAGGTGGTTTCGCACGCATCGGACAGACCGATAGATCAGCATGAATGTTGTGCAGACGTTGCGGATATTCCAGATCTACCTCGAGAATGTATCCCGTGGGCGAATCGACACCGATTGAAGACACGTTAAAATTTGCGACATTTTCGACCCATTGAAATTTAGCGTACGGCAGAGGTTGACACATTGCCCATTCATACAAATTGTTCACGTCAAAGTACATCAAGTACGATGACTCTTCCGATGCGTCGTAAGATGACATGTACTTGTTATTGGCATGTGCGTATCTTCCGGAACATTGACTTAAACCCCCGCGTATACCGCGTTCGACAAACATGACCATATCGACGTCTGTGAGCAATTCGAATGTAATTTTGGTATGTTTTAGCATAGCATCCCATGTGAAACCAGGTAAAGTGTAATAATGCGCTGAATCTAATCCATAGCTCTTGATAGAACTTTCGCGAAAATTTTCAATAATATCTGCCAATAACAAGACATCTGTCTTCAAATACAAATCGCTGTATTCGCCCAAGGTTCTAATCTTGAAACACTGCCAGACAGTCTCGGCGTGCGCGTAATCGCTCTCGGATACAGTCTCACCCGTTAACGAACTGTAGAATGATTCGCGCGGTTGCAAGCATGGGTCCTGCAGCTTGTTCGAGCTATCAAGGTATTCGTACGGAAAGACACCCTTTCGCGTCAATAAATTAAAATCCTCGGTGGATAATGTTTCAAATTTGGATCGTAAAATTTTTAATTGATCTGTGGTAAGAAAAGATGCTAATTTATGGAGACTGGTGTTGAGAAATTTAAACGAATCGATGAATCGCAATTGAATACAATTTTGCGAGTCTGAATCAGCCGTATCTTCGACATTTTTTGTGAATGAAATCTACTTTTCTTTAGTTATGGGTAATACATCAACGCTGCCTTCAAAAACGGCCGCTATTTCCTCGATAATGAAATGCCAATCGTAGCCGGATAAATAATGGAAAACTATGGGGATGTAAAACGCATTTTTATAATTTAAATTGCACCGGCCGGATATGTGACAATAATCGTGGACTCGTACATCGCCAGCCTCGAATAGTTCTTCGCAAATATGACAATGTGTTGCATTGCGAAATGTCGTCCACTGTTCGGTGGTTCTATCAGGCATAGGAACATTACTGGCCAGGATTTTTTAGTTTATCGACGAACCATGAAACACAATCCGCGTCGCGGCGACATCGATACGTCGATAGCAATGTATTGTAGGAACAATGCATATAATATGCTATGCTGTGCACATTGTGGTGCTGGTACGTGTGTAATTTATTATCATCCATTCGATTGTCATCCGTTTTTTCAATGATGCACTCGAGATCGGCGTACACCACGAAGGGGAGCTGCTCCTTCCTGCAGTGGTTGTTGAAACTAAGCAGATTATCTCCTCCGCTGAGCAACAGGATGGCGCAGTCGTTCATTTGCCCGCAGTCCACTGCGTGGGCCTCCGACTTCACAGCGGATCCGAAATAGTGCATGCATCTGTATAAAACCCAAAAAATATTTTTTATTTAAATTTTTTAACGAAACATTTCAACGTTTCATAAGTTTATATACGTACCGATCGCAGATGAATTTCTTTCCATCGAGCCTGCTCAGCTGTGTGCTCACCAGCCGGGATAAGTTCTTGATCAGCACAAAATGCCCCACATCACCGTGCTTTTGATTTGGTGTGTAGAGCAGATTGATGTGTCGATCCCTCTTTTGACTGGTGAGGCGCAGTGGAAAGACTGTTGACCCCTTTTTCCTCTCCATTTCGAAGCTGGAAAAGTTTAATTCACGAAAAAAGTTCACATGCAAAGATTGTGAAATCAACATTGCTAATTCCAATGGTACCTTTAATTCACGAAAAAATTAAAAAAGTTCTCACGCGAAGTTTGTGAAATCAACTTTGCTAATTCCAATTGTATTCTCGTTCTCCGCTCGAACACTGATTCCTCTGTCACTTTTTATACTTGACATTCGTTTATTGGCCACAAATCAGTTCAGTGCTCAGATTTTCAGCTTCGGTTTTAAGAAATTGGCGGGCGTTGTATAAGAAAAAGACTATGCAGGCGACTTCAAACAAAATGTTTCATATTCCCCGCATTTCTCTTACAGCGTATTCGGACGGTCGCACTGGTGCGCACTGAGTGCGAATTTTCACCAATTTGGAGCGAAAAAGTTCGTATTCAGTGCGCACTAGTGCAGGTTGCCGTATATGCTATTAATCTATTACCGACTTTGATTCGTTTAAATTAGTCTCTAACAAGTTTTTATTATCTTCCATTGTAAAACGACCTTCATACGACATTTTTAACAGAAAATGTCCCTCTTATAAAAGCTTTTGTGTCAACTACAGGCTTCTCGTCCGCTAATTCCTTCAAAACCGAAGCTGAAAATCTGAGCACTGAATTGATTTGTGGCCATTAAAGGAATGTCAAGTATAAAAAGTGACAAAGGAATCAGTGTTCGAGCGAAGGACAAGAATACAATTGGAATTAGCAAAGTTGATTTCACAATCTTTGCGTGAGAACTTTTTTAATGTTTTTCGTGAATTGAAGGTACAATTGGAATTAGCAAAGTTGATTTCACAATTTTTGCATGTAAACTTCTTTTATGAATTAAAGGGAATTAGCTTCTTCCATACATGAATCATGTTTATGTGGGGGATTTCATCACTTTTTTCATAATTTGTTATAAAATTATACATGAGAATGCATTTGTTCGTGCAGCAGGGTTATTTTCTCTTTCTCTTCTGCTTTGATTATCTGTAAATATATAAAAACTAAATTTTAGTTACAACTTAACGTAGAACTTATAGAAAAAGAGTGGTCTTTTGCTATAGTAAGTGTTGGCAGTACATAATGTGTCCAGAGGGGTGATAGCGTATGACAGAAGGTCTTGTTGTAGGAAATTTAACTGCTAAAGGTAATTCAGCGAAAATGAACGAAGAGATCCAATATATTTTTAACGCACATTGGCCATAATAAAATTAATTCAGTATGTTTATTGGTGTATTGAAATAAATATATTGTTAATCGGAAACTAGTAACATTAATGAATAACGTGGGAACTACTGTGGATTTGAAAGTATTATTACGAATATCTTTCACAAAAGTTTGAAAAGTATCAAATGAGATGTATTTTCAGCGTAGTTTCTTCACTAATGTGACCTGCTCTACATTACAAGCAATCCGCTATGTCTTATGACACATTTCGTCGGTTTACTTTATGACAAATTTCCAGAAACTTGTGCCAAAGAAGATGCTTCTCTGTCGAACCTTCTCCGGACAACTTCCAAGTCTGTGCGTCTCCTCCGTTTCTATAAGCTCTGAATAAATGGTCTATTAAAATATTTTGGTGACTTACCTTGTTAATTGATACAATAATTCAGTGTTCTATATGGTGCAAAAAGTCGTGACATTTCAAAAATTTTGACAATTTCTTTATTCCGCACTTGACAGGTTATGGTTGTTAGATACTAGCTTGGTTACGTTTACCTCTACAGATTTGCGCTCTGTCTGGCTGTCACGTGACATCAAGTAGGTGAACCACTTACAGAGAGTTTACAAATTGCAATAATGCTCGGAAGCCTACCGAGCTTGTATGACACACTGGTTACAGCGTTAGAATTACGCTCTGAGAAAGAACTGACATTGGCACTAGTTAAGGGAAAGTTAATTGATGAACACAAACGTAGGACAGACGCCAAAGGTGAATTTCATGGACAGTTGGCATTGAAATCATTTAAGAAAGATAATGTCAGGACTTGTTATTTTTGCAAGAAACCAGGGCACCTACGAGATGCATGTATCAAATACAAAAGCTGGAAAGCGAAGGAGTATGCTGGAAAAGCTGAATCCAACGACACAGATGATGAGGCTGAGTACCGTTGTTTCATTGTCTGTGAAAGTGGTCATGAAAGTGAACATATATGGTACATTGATTCGGGAGCTACTAGTCATATGACTCCTGACAGAAAGTTCCTTGAGAAATTTACGGAACTAAATGATGTAGTCAAACTAGCAAATGGAAAAACCACATGCGTGAAAGGGATAGGCAGTGGTGTAGTAAACTGTATTGGGAAAAATGGACAAATCACACCAGTTAAGTTTGAAAATGTACTATATGTCCCTGACTTGGATGGAAACCTGTTATCGGTGAAAAAATTATTAGAAAAGGGTTATGAGGTTAATATTGAGTCGCAACAATGTGCAATAACAGAAGCAGGTGAATTGGTGGTGCAGGGTGATATGCACGATGGATTGTTCAGACTAAAGCAATGCCACACGGCAAATTTAGCACAGCCAGCACATATTGACAAATGCCAACATACATGGCATAGAAAACTTGGTCATCGCGACCCATCAGCAAATAAACTGTTTGAGCATAAAGGATTGGCCAATGGAATCAAAGCCGTGGATTGCGGGATTCGAGCCTCGTGTACCGCGTGTGTAGAGGGAAAGATGTCCAGAAAACCATTCCCCAAGAAATCAGCTACAAAAACGAGCGCCGTTCTGGACTTTTTACACACAGATTTATATGGTCCAATGAGGACGGCAACACCAAGTGGGAAGAAATATATACTGACCATTATTGATGATTTTAGTAGATACACCGTAATATATCTACTTAAAAATAAGTCTGACACAATTGATGCAATTAAGGGTTATGTTGAAATGGTCAAGATGAAATTTAAATTCAGGCCTAAGGTGATACGGTCGGATAGGGGAAGAGAATAAATAACCAGTCAGTTAAAGGGTTACTTGGATAAGAATGGAACAAAAGATGCACTTTACAGCACCTTACTCACCCCAACAAAATGGGGTGGCGGAGAGGAAAAATAGATACCTGGTTGAAATGGCGAGAACAATGCTGCTCGATGCAGGGATGAGTAAGACTTACTGGGGCGAAGCTGTTCACACAACAATTTATCTACAAAACCGTTTACCGTCAAGAACAACGGGAAAGACGCCATATGAATTATGGGAGTCACACTTGCCTGATCTGAGCCAAACTCATATTTTTGGCTGTAAAGCATTCGTTCACATGCCAAAACAGTTTCGTGGGAAACTGGAATCCAAGGCAGAATTGCTCACTTTTGTTGGTTATGAGGAAGGATCCAAAGCCTATCGATTTCTTGATACGAGCACCGCGAAAATAAAGGTGAGTAGAGACGCGAATTTTATTGAGGAACATCTGTTCAATTCAGGTGTCACGCTCAACCTTAGGACGGAACAATTCAGTAATGAAAAATTTGATGATGCCCCAATCAAAACTGAGAAAGAGGACATAAACAACAATCTCCCGGAGATGATCGATCGCCATAAAAATGAACTGGAAGATCCTGAAAGGTCAATAAAGGAAAATACAGGACAGCTATTGAAAACATCGCAACGAAAAAAAAACAACCAGATAGATACGGGGAACTGTAAAACTATTGTCTGGTAACACGGAACCACGGATAGCAAAATAATAGTTTTTAGATAATATTTCGACCGTAACTCATGTATAAAACTGGTGTTGGCGCACTGATTCGGTCATAAATAAAGAATTATTTTATTTAATTACAAATAAAATAAAATAAAAGATCAAAGCTATTTCACAAATTATTATATAATATTCCGACGTTTCGGTTCTTATTTGAACCATTCTCAAGGAAAGTAAGAAAATAATATAAAATTGCGTGAGCTACTGATTAATATGTCGCAGCGTTCAAGCACTGCAAACGACACCCGAGTCGGTTGGAAGAAGACTGAGGTAAACAGTAGACAAAGCAGACATAACTAGAGGTGAAACGAAACCATGGCAAAAGAAGGCCGTTGACAAATTCAAACATTTAAACCTTGAAAATTCATAAATATACTGCCTGTGCGTAAACTAAATTCTTGCTAATGTGATATAACGTATATCTACTCATAGGTGTAACACAGCGTGTTAGAATTACATAACATTAAAAAGATATGTACGAACTAGAGTGATCAAATGGGGTTAAATAGAGATACACATCATAACACATTACTTTTTTAATAATATTGCGTAGTAATCTTGTATTTTAGGTGTTTCATACCTAAGATTTACGCTAGGTTGTTTAATCATATGTAGTGTCTCTAAAATAATCATCCGGTTTAAATTACTTTCTTTATCAACAATTTTAGTATTGTTGAAGTCGAAACAATGATCAAATTCTAGAGAATGTTTAGTTAAGGCTGTATGTTGTTGGGGGGAAAGAAAGATATTTCTTTTATGTTCATATATACGTTTCTCTAGATGTCTGGACGTTTGCCCAATGTATACCTGGTTACAGCCCATACATGGAATTGAATATATAATGTTAGAGTTTTTGGACAATGGTATTTTATCTTTAATCGAAGGCAGTAGATGTTTAGTATATAACGGTAGTTTAAATATAGTGTGCATTCCAGCTTTTCTAAAAATCCTTCTAATATCGTTCGAAATATTATTTACAAAAGGCAAAACAACAGTATTTCTCCAGCTAATTGGTCCTAGTAAATTACTTCTTTCAGTTTTTCGTTTTTTAACTAATAATGGATGATAAATTTCAAACGTCCTTTCCTTAATGATCTCAGAAATCATAGCTAAAGGATATCCATTACGTTTTAACGTGTTTTTAACAAAAAGTAAATTAACTGGACGAAATTTCGGGTCAGAAAGTAAAATTGCACGATCTACTAATCCTTTGATTAAACCCACTTTATGCTGCATAGGATGAGCTGAGAAAAAATTAATATATCTGCCAGACCAACTTGGTTTATGGTACCAATTTGTGGTGACTTTACTATTTGTTCTAATGACAGTAGTATCAAGAAAACTCAGACACGAATCCTTTTCAACCTCGTGAGTAAACTGTAACCTAGCATGGAAACTGTTAAATGTGTCTAACAATGTTTGTAAATCCCCAAGTCTAAGACATGTAATAATATCATCAACATACCTTTTATAAAAAATCCATTCAAACGGTACCTTAGAAAGGGAAACAGTATCCAATTCCTCCATGACTATGTTAGCAATTACTGGGGAGATAGGTGAACCCTATCCTAAATAAGCTATGTCTGGACCTGATGGCGACCAATGGAAGAAAGCGATGGACGACGAGATGGAATCGTTACGGGCAAATAATACTTGGGAGCTAGTTGACCTGCCCGACGATAGGAAAGCCGTAGGCAGCAGAAGGGTTTTTAAAATAAAGCAAGATAATTCTGGAAGTATAAAATACAAAGCTCGCTTAGTTGCTCGAGGTTTTTCGCAAAAGTATGGTGAAGACTACTACGAGATATTTTCTTCAGTGGTGAGACACCCAACAATTAGAATACTGCTCACACTGGCCAAAAGGAAAAAATATCACATGCGGCAATTTGATGCCAAAAGCGCCTTTTTGAATGGGAAATTGAAGGAGACAATATATATGTCACAACCCGATTACTACGTACAGCAAGAAAAAGCAGATAAGATATGTAAACTGAACAAAAGCATTTACGGTTTAAAGCAGGCAGCAAAAGCATGGTACGACGAACTGAAACGAGTACTCGAAAAGAAATACTTTACACAAAGTATGGTGGATCCATGTCTTTACACCATGCACGGGGACGGGAGAGTATTTCTCATCGTATATGTAGACGACATATTGTTGACTGGAAACAGTCAAGTAATGATGGATCAAGCAGAACAAATGCTTACACAGTCATTCAGAATCGTTGCCCTTGGGGAACCAAAGACTTATCTAGGATTTACCATTACACGTGATGAGAATGGAACGTTTTATATTGATCAGCGATCTCACATTAAAAAACTAATAAAAGAAACGAACATGGAAGATGCAAAGACGTCGAATGTACCAATCGACCTTGGCTATGAAAAGGTAATTGATGATGATCACTGCTTCGAAGACAAGCAAAAATACCAAAGTCTAATTGGAAAATTATTGTACCTGGGTGTCCACGCTCGACCGGACATATTAGCAAGGGTGTCTATATTGAGTCAACGTAACTCAAAGCCAAGACAATATGATTGGAACGAAGCAAAACGAATCATTAAATATTTAAAGGGTACGGTTAATTTACAACTCAAACTGGGGACTGATGAAACGGCCTATGATGGACTAGCTGTATATTCGGACGCGAATTGGGCACAGAGCCCTTTGGATCGGAAATCAGTAAGCGGATACATAATTCAATTATATGGCTCAACAATTGCCTGGGGATGTAAAAAGCAAACGTGTGTCGCACTATCGACGACCGAAGCCGAGTATGTTGCACTAACCGAAGCGTGCATGGAAATGAGGTGGACTCTGCGATTGCTGGCAAACTTGGATGAGGACTTAAAAAACCACACGCGGGTGTTTGAAGATAATCTAAGTTGTTTGAATCTATTAAACAATTCAATGTTGTCAAATCAGATGAGACACATAGACACAAAATACCATTTTGTCAAAGATGTATACGAAAAACAAGAAGCCACATTCCATTACTGTGCGACTGAAGAGATGAAAGCCGACATAATGACAAAACCACTGGGACGTTTCAAATTAATCAAATTAAGAGAAGCAATAGTGCTAAGAGACTGGACTAAGTAAACCAAAGAACTTTATTTTATTTTTATATCTTTCGCTTTTTATGAATTTTATGTTTCAGTTATTCCTGCCATTAAATCATAAAAGTTTATTTTGAGTTCGTATTCTATACAATCATGCATGGGTTCAGATGTCGAGGAGGAGTGTTGATATGAGCGACATTTGCTGGGAGGTTATAGATCGATCGATATATATCGGTCGATTCATTGCGTCTTGCCCATTGAAGAATACCTGGAGAGGGAACAGAGCAATGGCGTCCGGTCCGAGAAAGAGGGACGAAAACGGGTAAATCTATCTCTGTCTTACAACAGGCTATGAATGTATAGTGCATGTGAGTGAAGTTATCTGCGCACACACATACATACATAACACAGATAGTACAGAGTGAGAGGGATAATAGGAAAAAGGTTAGGTTCACCCGTGATCTTCTGTTTCCTTCAGACCGCTGTCGCCTCTACTTCTTCCCACTGCTGTTCCCTCTCCAGGTATTCTTATAGCTCAATGGTCTTGCCTCTTGTATGGTTCAAATGTGTTCTATGTTACAATAGTATATTGCGTGACAAGGGAGAGAAGCAAGAGATTCCGACGAAGCGAAATCGCTTCTCTCTCGTGTCACGCATTATATTTTTTTCAACACCTGCATGAAAGGTGTGTTTGTGAAAGCCTGCTGAGCGATTCGCAAAAAATATGCATGTTCGATTGCTTTTTTATACTGTCAAAATTAATAAATACGTGTATTTATTTTCCAACAAATCGCTAACGATTAGTCGAACAACTGCATCTTCATACCATAGGGTAACGTCAAACTCCAGTTTCTTTGGGAGGAAAGTAAGAAATTGCGAATACGCATGCGCGTAAAGTCTTTTTCCCTTGGGAGATAGACTTTACGCGAATACGTCTGAAATTAGTAATTTTGCTCCCGCTCAGCAGGCGTAAAAAAACACACATTTTAATGCAGGTGTTAAAAAAAATGTATTACGTAGCAATAAACAAAGTATAATTGTGTTTAACTTTGTCAATATAATTGTGTCAATAGATTATTCCTGTCACCACGTATCATATCTCACTTAAAATTTCCTGGATCGTTGAGATATTAATCGATAAAGTTTCAAGACACTCAATAATCATATTGATATATATAAATAATTAGTTTTTTATTAGATTGAGAGAGGCCTTCTGTCTTTCATAGCGCCACTTCACATTTATGACAGAGAAAACTCTCTCAGTAAATGCTGAAGTGGCGGGAACAGATAGAATATAATAATATTGCGTTACATTTCATATAATATCATTAATTGTGAAATAAAGTATTTTCGCGTACTTTATTGTTATTCCAAAGTATAGAGTACATTTACCTATAATAACGTAAGATACTTTATTTTAAAGTACGGGTGGCAACCCTAGGTTCAGCATTCCTATCTAGTTAAATAAAGTGGTATCGGCGCACTGATTCGGTCACTATACAACGATTATTTTATTTATTTAAAAATAAAATAAAGTATCACATCTATTTGGCAATTAATTATATAGCAATCCGACGTTTCGGTTTTTGATTTGAAACCTCCTCAAAGAAAGTGAGATTAAATATATAATATTGCGTTTGCTTATGAAAAATCTGTCGCAGCGTTCAAGCGAGCAAGCGACACGCGAGTCGGTTGGAAGAAGACTGAAGTAAACAGCAGACAACACAGACGTAACTAGAGGTGAAACGAACTGTGGCCAAAGAAGCCGTTGACAATTTCAAAATATCCAAACCCCGAAATTTTAAATTTGTTCTATCCGGGCAAAAACCAAATTCCAGCTCATGTGGTCAAAATTTTTTAATATCCACTCATAGGTGTAATAGAGCCAATAAAAATACATACCATTCATAAGATATGTAAATAATATAGTGATCATACGGAGTTTAATAGACAAACACATCATAACCTGTTGGGTGAATGTTAGTTCGCCCGCGCGGCCACGAGGGCGCGCGCCGGGACCGGCACGCATGTGTTGCGTGCACGGGCGTGCGAGGCAGTTCCGTCTCGGCACGTGTGTATTACAGACAGACGCTTAACCTATGTAACAATATACTACAGTATTATTAGGATATCGTGTTTAGTTATTTTCTCACAACCCACGCGGGCATAACAACTGGCGCTGCGGCTGAGTGACTTAAAGAGTGAACCTGGATACGAGGAAAAGACGAAAGTAATGTCTGACCCAATGGACGCCATAAAAGCCCTCACGGCTACCATCAACGCGCTTCTCCAGCAACAACTTCGTCCCGAAGGCGCTGGAGAACAAACCGCTGGTCCATCAACGGCAAGGTCCATGTCGCATTTCGACCTCTATAACCAACTCATCGCTCGCGTGGAGAAATATAACTTCGGTACTGGTGACGAGACGAGGCCATTTGTAAAATGGCTGCAACGACATAGTTACACCGTCGTCACCGAAGCAAGTCCGCTGCCACCGGAAATGAGAACTCGCTTAGTATTAGACAGACACGGTCAAGTCGAGTTCGATCGACTGGTCGATCACGTCGCACCCGTCGATCCGTCGTCAATGGAGCAGAAGGATGTGATAGAGACTCTAAAGGAACTATTTAGAGACAGAGTGCCGATTACTCGCCGCCGAATCGAGATATTGAACCATCGCTACGATAAGTCGATGCCAATTACGGAGAATATCGACCGGATAAATCGCCACGCGTCGGATTTCGAGCGTGCAAATTTTTCGGACGATAATTTGTGGGTTTTGTTACTGCTGCAGTCCTTCTGCTACTCAAGCGAGAACCAAGACCTGAAGCGAGTGGCGCTACACGCGGTGGAGAAGAATCCAGACGCATCACTGAAAATCATCGCTACGGAACTCGAGGCCCACATGAACGTCTCAACGGGGTTGAAGATTTTGGAAAATCCGACGGGAAGCTCTCCCACGGCAACCACAAATGCCGTTCACGCGAAACACAAAAAGAAAAAGACAAGTAAGGAAACCACAAAGAAATCTGGTGGAGAAACCACCAAGAAGCCAAGTGGGGAAACCGGAAATTCCCAGACACCTGTGCAAGCGGATCTCAAATGCAAGGACTGTGGCGGTGCTCACTACCGCTCCAAGTGCATGTTCCGCGAAGCAGTGTGCCATACATGTGATAAGAAAGGGCATATTTCTAAAGTGTGTCGTGATGCCGAGAAGCAACCGGATGGTGCGTGCAAAAACAATAGGTTGACGACGCAATCTATCACCGTGGTCGGTAAACGTCGCCGAAATTTGCAGCTTGATTCGGGGTCCGACATTACCTTAATCGGTAATGATGAGTGGGTTCGGCTCGGTTCGCCAAAACTCAGCAAAAGTGAAGTAGTCGAGCATGCCGGTGGTAACGTGTTGGAGATTGTTGGCAGATTTCGCTGCGCCGTTCGCGTTCTCGATCGCGGAGCCGAAATAGACATTGACGCCGCGAAGCGAAGCGGCATGAATCTTTTCGGGCTGAATGCGATTGATGATCTGGAATTGTGGTCGGTGCCGTTGTCTGCATATCAGAAACCAGACCGTTCGCGGGACGCGGTGTGCGACGAACGCGCGGGGTTCGCGCGTGCGATGCATCGAGCTGCGCATACATCGTGCAGTCGGCCGTGCTCAAACGCGATTCGCTGCGACAAACAGTCGGGCACCGCGGCCAGTGGCGTGGCTAGGAGCACCATGGAAGGTTTTCCTAACCTATTCACCGAAGAATTGGCTACGTGCCGCGACTATAGGGTCGAGTTTGCGCTTGTGAAGGACACTCAACCGGTTCGGATCCCGGCTCGGTCGGTTCCGTACGCCATGGAGGCCTTACTGGAGGCGGAGTTGCAGCGACTGGAAGCTAAGGGAATTATCGAACGCGTCGAATTCTCTGCCTGGACAACTCCGATCGTCATTGTGCGAAAAAGTGACGGCAAAATACGCGTGTGCGCGGACTATTCTACGGACGTAAACGCGGCTCTGGTCGACAACCGTCACCCTTTGCCTTGCGTCGAGAGTGTCATGACTAGGCTTAATGGCGGTTGCTTCTTTAGCGTGCTGGATCTCAGCGACGCATTCTTCCAACTAGAGATTGCCGAGGATCACCGTGAGATCACCACGATCGCGACGCCTAAAGGTCTTTTTAGATTCAGGATGTTGCCGTTTGGCATCAAAACGGCACCTGCAATGTTCCAGCAAGCGATGGATGCCACGCTGACTGGATTGGAGGGTGTCTACGCTTACCTGGACGATGTCGTGGTCACCGGTGCTACCCAAGAGGAGCATGACTCGCGCCTACGAAAAACACTTCAACGTCTCGAAGATCGGGGGTGGAGACTCCGGATCGAC
Source organism: Andrena minutula (assembly GCA_929113495.1). Classification (NCBI taxonomy): domain Eukaryota; kingdom Metazoa; phylum Arthropoda; class Insecta; order Hymenoptera; family Andrenidae; genus Andrena; species Andrena minutula. The sequence goes on from OV815993.1 coordinate 34,631,850, forward strand.
AAGTGCAAGTTCGGCTTGGAGGAAATCAAGTTCCTCGGCCTGATTGTAAATTCGAAGGGGATTTCAGCGGATCCAGCGGCTACCAGTGCCGTAGCAAATCTCCCCAACCCGAAAAACGTGTCGCAAGTCCAGAGTTTGTTGGGCATGGTCAACCATTATGGCAAATTCGTTCCACATTTGCACCAGATAAAGCAACCACTGGAAGAGCTCACACGGAAGAACCATACCTGGGAGTGGGGTCATCGGCATGACCTCGCCGTAGAGAAAATCAAGAAAACCATGTTGAGTCCTCTACTACTGGAGCATTACGACCCCAAGAAATCTCTGGTCGTGGCGGCTGACGCCTGTTCAACCGGAATAGGTGGCGCACTGCTCCAGCGCGATGCAAACGGCCGCGAAAGAGCTGTGTACCACATGTCGCAGAGCTTAACGGACTCCCAAAGAAACTATTCTCAGCTGGAGAAAGAGGCTCTGGCGCTCGTTTCCGCGGTCGAACGTTTCCACAAGTTCGTATGGGGACGGAAGTTTATCCTGCAGACGGACCACAAGCCGCTGGTCGCGTTGTTGCGGACTGACGACACCAAAGGTCTTAAACCCACAACCGCTGCGCGTCTCAAGCGCTGGGCGATAAGGTTGCTGGGCTACGATTTCAAAATCGAGCATGTCCGAACTCAGGATTTTGGACAGGCGGATGCATTGTCGCGCTTGGTGGAGGAATTTCGCCGTGACAATAGCGAAGAACTTCAGGTTTCGTGTGTGCGGGCAGTGGAGACGGAAGTGGAGGAAATCAGGATTTCTCCATTGACTCGTTCGGAGCAGGCCTAAGGGAAAAGCTGAAGTCTGCGATCAAAGCAGACAAGGATCAGGCCGCCGTAATGACTGCCTTGAGGAATGGCTGGGCCGAACCTACGGATAAATCGGTAACCGTACAACATTTCAAGACGCGTCGGGACACCCTGAGCATCCTCGACGGGACACTGATGCTGGGCGAGAGAGTGGTCATTCCTCGACAGATGACACCTGAGGTCTTAAACCCACAACCGCTCTAAACAAGGGTCATCCGGGAGTCAGACGGATGAAACAGTTGGCCCGAGAGTACGTTTATTGGCCAGGTATTTCGAAGGAAATAGAACGTCTCGTGCAACAGTGCAATCCTTGTGCACTAACAAAAAAATTGCCGATCAAGGTTCCACTAAATCCTTGGCCCATCGCAACCAAGCCGATGGAGCGTATGCATATTGATTATGCAGGCCCAGTCGATGGCCATTATATACTAGTGTTTGTGGACGCGTACTCCAAGTTCCTTGACGTGGGAATCACACCGACGATTTCTGCGAATAGAACTGTGGACATATGCCGGGAGATCTTCTCAAGATACGGTCCGCCCGAGGTACTGATAAGCGACCATGGCACGCAGTTCACTTCTGCACAGTTTGCAGGTCTATGTATGGACATGCAGATCACCCACCTGCTATCACCGGTGAATCATCCGCAATCGAACGGACAGGCGGAGCGAATGGTGGACACGATCAAAAGGGCGATCGCAAAGGATCCGAGCAACTGGAGGAAACAATTTTTCGAGTTTCTACATAGCTACCGCTATACGCCCTGCACATCTGCTCCAAACGAAAGATCGCCAGCAGAGCTGTTTTTCGGTAGGCAGATGAATTCCCCATTTTCCAAGTTGGCGCCAAAACTTCGGGAGGAAGAGACCACCCTGTCTGACGCTGCAAAAAAGAGGAAGAACATGGAGGATCAGTTCGCGAGTCACCATGGCGCTCGACGGCGACACTTTGCAATCGGGGATCGAGTGGTGGTACTGCTAAGGAAAAACGTGCGACAAAAGGGTAAGATCGCGAAGATTTTGTCCGCAGCTCGCTACGCGGTACTACTGGATGGCGGCACGGAAATCGTGAGGCACGTCAACCACATTTGGAAAGGTGGTTCCAACACGCCTCACCCAGCTTCTGGAGACGACGGCTCATTGACCTGTTTCGATGACGACCCGATCCTCGATCCAGCCCCCAGCGTAGGGGAGTCTCGCCAAGAAATTCGCGAGGAACAAACTTCAACCACTGAAGACCATCGCCAACCTCATCGCGAAGACCGTCCTGAGGATCACCGCCAGGGTACGCCCAGGAGATCAACGCGACATCGGGTTCCACCTCGCAGACTGGTGCTAGACCCAGGGGCGACTACTTATGCCCGATGGTGACTTTCCAAGGAGGGAGATGTTGGGTGAATGTTAGTTCGCCCGCGCGGCCACGAGGGCGCGCGCCGGGACCGGCACGCATGTGTTGCGTGCACGGGCGTGCGAGGCAGTTCCGTCTCGGCACGTGTGTATTACAGACAGACGCTTAACCTATGTAACAATATACTACAGTATTATTAGGATATCGTGTTTAGTTATTTTCTCACAACCCACGCGGGCATAACATAACCCATTACTTCTTTAGTAATGTTGCGTAATATTCTTGTATTTTAGGTGTTTCATACCTAAGATTCACGCTAGGTTGTTTATTCATATTTAGTGTCTCTAAAAGAATCCTCCGGTTCAAATTAGTTTCTTTATCAACAATTTTAGCATTATTATAGTCAAACCTATGATCAAACTCTAAAGAATGTTTGGTTAAAGCCGTATGTTGTAGGGGGGATAATAAAATATTTCTTTTATGTTAGTATATACGTCTTTCTAGAAGTCTGGAAGTTTGTCCGATGTAAACTTGGTTACAGCCCATACAAGGAATTGAATATACGATGTTAGAATTTTTCATAAAGAATTATAATTTCGACCGTAAGATTTTTAAAAGTATTAAAATATGTTTTCGGCGCACAGTTTCGGTCAGTGAAAAGAATAAAAGCTAATTTGCAATTACGAAAGTAACATCTTCCAACGTTTCGGTCAATGTTCAGACCATTATCAAGGAAATTAGAAACTATGTATTGCTTTTGCTATTATGCGGCATGCTATAACAAAGCGTGCGGCTAACGTGTCGGTTGAACGGTGACTGAGAAAAACATGCGATACATTAGGCAAGATCATCTCGAGGGCGAAGCCCATCGACAGTTATAACACAAGTAGCGGTTGAAACCGTTAAAATTACAAAGCAAAACAATCGCGGGGAATACGAAACTCATAACCAAACGTCTGCATAACCAAAAGATAAATTGTTGTTAAATTAAATGATCAATCACTCAAAAGAAATTACATAATGGATAATTATATGTATAATTGTTTGAAAACATAGAGACTGTGGAAACTAAAGTTCTAATAGAAAATTGCTTCATTACCTTATTCCTTCAATAAGATTGCGTAATATTCTTGTACTTTAGGTGTTTCATACCTAAGATTTACGCTAGGTTTTTTAATCATGTGCAATGTTTCTAATAAAATTCTTTGGTTTAAATTAGTTTCCCTATCAATTACTTTAATGTTGTCATAATCAAACCTATGATCAAACTCCATTGAGTGTTTGGTTAATGCAGTGTGCTGGATAGGAGATGAAAAAATATTCCTTCTGTGTTCATAAATTCGTTTTCGTGTACCTAATGTATCGCATGTTTTTCTCAGTCACCGTTCAACCGACACGTTAGCCGCACGCTTTGTTATAGCATGCCGCATAATAGCAAAAGCAATACATAGTTTCTAATTTCCTTGATAATGGTCTGAACATTGACCGAAACGTTGGAAGATGTTACTTTCGTAATTGCAAATTAGCTTTTATTCTTTTCACTGACCGAAACTGTGCGCCGAAAACATATTTTAATACTGTTAGAATTTTTCGACAAGGGTAGTTTATCTTTAATCAAAGGAAATAGATGTTTGGTATAAAACGGTAATTTAAAAATTGTGTGTACACCCGCTTTTCTAAAAATTCTTCTAATATCGTTTGAAATATTGTTAACAAAAGGTAAAACAACCGTATTTCTCCAACTAATTGGTCCTAATATATTATATCTTATATCTTTTCGTTTTTCAACTAATAATGGAAAGTAGAGTTCAAAAATTCTTTCTTTGATAATCTCCGAAACCATATCTAAAGGATATCCATTACGTTTTAACGTGTTTTTAACCAGAAGTAAATTAGCTGGACGAAATTTCGGATCAGGCAGCAAAATAGCACGATCTATTAATCCTTTGATTAAACCCACCTTGTGTTGCATCGGATGTGCAGAGCAGAAATTAATGTATCTTCCCGACCAACTTGGTTTGTGATACCAATTTGTGATAATTTTGTTATTTGTTCTAATGACAATTGTATCAAGAAAACTAAGACATGAGTCCTTCTCAATCTCATGAGTGAACTGTAATCTAGCATGGAAACTGTTGAACGTGTCTAATAATGTTTATAAATCCTCCAGTCTAAGACATGTAATAATATCATCAACATATCTGTTATAAAAAATAAGTTTAAACCGTACCTTAGAAAGGGAAACAGTCTCAAGTTTTTCCATAACTATATTAGCAATTACAGAGGAGATCGGCGACCCCATAGCCATTCCAAACACTTGCTTATAATAGGTTCCATTAAATAGGAAAACGTTAGATTCTAATACAAACCTTACGGCATTAAGAAAACTGTTACGATCAATATTTGTGTGTACTTTAATTTCGTCCCAACGACGACCAAGTACCTGTAAGGCTAGATTAATGGGAATGTTGGTGAAAAGCGATACCACATCTAGAGATACCACATCAGAAGAGACAATTGCATTCAAATCACTATTATAAAAATTAAATCTGGATTCAAGCAAACTGTTAAATTTCTTAATGCATTTGTTTCTATGAAATTTAAACTGTCTTGTGTATTTTTTATTTTCAAAAGTACAAAATTTCTCAAATACATTTAATATAGTTATGGAAGAACTTGAGACTGTTTCCCTTTCTAAGGTACGGTTTAAACTTATTTTTTATAAAAGATATGTTGATGATATTATTACGTGTCTTAGACTGGAGGATTTACCAACATTATTAGACACATTCAACAGTTTCCATGCTAGATTACAGTTCACTCATGAGATTGAAAAGGACTCATGTCTTAGTTTTCTTGATACAATTGTCATTAGAACAAATAACAAAATTATCACAAATTGGTATCACAAACCAAGTTGGTCGGGAAGATACAATAATTTCTGCTCTGCACATCCGATGCAACACAAGGTGGGTTTAATCAAAGGATTATTAGATCGTGCTATTTTGCTGTCTGATCCGAAATTTCGTCCAGCTAATTTACTTCTGGTTAAAAACACGTTAAAACGTAATGGATATCCTTTAGATATGGTTTCGGAGATTATCAAAGAAAGAATTTTTGAACTCTACCATCCATTATTAGTTGAAAAACGAAAAGATAAATGAAATAATATATTAGGACCAATTAGTTGGAGAAATACGGTTGTTTTACCTTTTGTTAACAATATTTCAAACGATATTAGAAGAATGTTTAGAAAAGCCGGTATACACACAATTTTTAAATTACCGTTTTATACCAAACATCTATTTCCTTTGATTAAAGATAAACTACCCTTGTCGAAAAATTCTAACATCGTATATTCAATTCCTTGTATGGGCTGTAACCAAGTTTACATCGGACAAACTTCCAGACTTCTAGAGAGACGTATGTACGAACATAAAAGAAATATTTTATTATCCCCCTACAACATACGGCTTTAACCAAACATTCTTTAGAGTTTGATCATAAGTTTGACTATAATAATGCTAAAATTGTTGATAAAGAAACTAATTTGAACCGGAGGATTCTTTTAGAGACACTACATATGATTAATTATGATTAAACACCTAAAATACAAGAATATTACGCAACATTACTAAAGAAGTAATGGGTTATGATGTGTTTGTCTATTAAACTCCGTATGATCACTATGTTATTTACATATCTTATGAATGGTATGTATTTTTATTGGCTCTATTACACCTATGAGTGGATATTAAAAAATTTTGACCACATGAGCTGGAATTTGGTTTTTGCCCGGATAGTACAAATTTAAAATTTCGGGGTTTGGATATTTTGAAATTGTCAACGGCTTCTTTGGCCACAGTTCGTTTCACCTCTAGTTACGTCTGTGTTGTCTGCTGTTTACTTCAGTCATCGTCGAACCGACTCGCGTGCTTAGAGCATACAGAGTGTCCCAAAAATGCTACGTTTCCTTAAAGGGGGTGATTCTGGGGGTGATTGCAAACAACTTTTTCCTTTGCGAAAATGCTCTCCGATGTTTCGTTAACGAGATATTAATAAAAAGCACCGACCAATCACAGCGCGAGTCTGAAGGCCGAGTTCCCGCGCTAGCGTGGCTACGAGCCGCGCTGCGACTGCGAGCAAGCAACTTGGCATGCATCGAAGAAACTTGCGTAGAATGGCAAATGAAAAAGACGTAACAAATAAAATCGAACATGTTGTCATGGTTTGTTCGTCATTCAAAGTGAATAATGAATAAAGGATAAATGGATGAAAATCACGTGTAACGTAAAAAGACGAATACGCAGTTTTTTTTTAGAAGATTCGAAAAAAATAATTATTTGAAGTAGGAGGATAAGGAATACGTAAATTTTCTTGTGTTAATAACGTAGCCACGAAAAGGTAATGTAACAGGAAATTAACGAAAGGTGATAGTCGTTCGTTATTGTGATAAAAATCCGTAATTCAATAACGGTCAGCACTGTTGGTGGTAACGAATAAGTCTGTTTAAAAAGCCCGAATAAATGTTATCGTACGGGAATTTAGAGAATTATCGCCGGAAATAAGCCATCGCTTGCGTTAAATTTAAAAATGAATTATCACTAATAAAGTAACTAAAATTCACCCTTGTTGGAAATTCACCTGCAGCTTGAAAATCTGTGTCACAGGGTCACCGAACCGATCCTGGTCATCGATGGACGTGCTCCGTGCACAGCTGGTCCCAGGTATCCTTACAGTCCCACTACCCAAAGTTAAGGGTCGCAATGTCAGGTGCGTCCAGGTCAACGTACCGAATATTCACTTCACTGCACGGCTACTAACACTGGTCACTTTATTTGCTTTTCAAGAGCGTGTTGTTCCTACGTTTTAAAAATTGGTGGCCCCGAAAGGGGCCGGTTGTTTTCAATTTAAAAAGTGCTCCACGTGGCCACATTCATTCTCGATGCACGTTTCAGCGCAACTTTTAGCGCAAATACTCGCGCAGCAGCACTTGCGTCCCCGTTGTTCCGGGCGTACACCCAGATCATCCTGAAGTATTCTTGGGCCGTGTACATTTCTGTGACGCGATTGCTAGCTGACTGACAGGATTTTTTCCAAGCAACTTCCGCTACCCCCAAGTAGCTTCTCTGGTTCCATTATGAGTTAACTCCCACCAGGGCAAGAGGCTTTAGGTAAAAAGAAGCCAGCACATTTTCGGAACACGTGTTTTGCAGAAGTGCAACGGACACTTTCACAAAAGCCCGCGCTCGGTCCTTCTACTGCCAATGTACCCATTGCTTCGAGATAGAAAACAGACACTACGTGTATCGGTTCGAAAGGGTCCGAAGGGAAGAGACAGTCTTCGAGTTGCTATAAAGAAGAAAATGCATACCATTCCTGTTTCCCCTTTCCGATACCCTGAGTACACGACTGCTACGAGGCGGAACCAATTAAGCCATAAATTATCCGAAACTGTAGGAAACCGCTCTCTACCGCCGACTCGCCGGACAATAAACCGCGACCCTGGCGAAATGCTCTGGCTGATCAGCCTGATAAATTTTGAAGAACTAGAAATTACAGAGTATTATCCAACATCAATACGCCTCGCGGAAAGACACAGGAAGAGAAGGGGTGCTCCACTGACTGCGCGTAGTCCCGCCTGCTTCGTCCTACCTTCAAATTAAAGACGGATCCCTTATCTCTCGAGTATAAACACGCGCTCGAATTTCAAAACAAAAGCACGCGTCGACGTATTCGGTGGGAGGGAAGGTAGGCTTGAAATTCGATTGGTCCCAAACTAACCAATCGGGCCTGCTTATCTCTCGTGTCTAAACAATCATATTGGATTCACCATTTTGTATTCAAAAATTTGAAGTTCAAATTCGTAATCAGCGACCCCAAAAACCTCCGACCACCGATTTCTGACTAAATTGAAGTACGTTTTGAGTGTTTTGCCGCTGATATGCGGTTTACATAAGAAAAATGTCTTTAAATTTAGAAAATGTTGCAGACGTGATGAGATAATTAATGAAAATAAGGTTCAGGTTAGGTTGTAATAGCCCGGGGACGAGTAAATGATAGCGGTAGCGACAGTCGACATATATACAGGGTGTCGATTCATGTACTTGGCGTCGAAACGCTACCGCGTCTCTAGATAATCAAAGCACTTACATGTGTCAAATCGCTGTGACCAATCGCAGCGACTAATCGGGGGTAGGAGTTCCCACCTTAAGAGCGGTGATTAGGATTCGGCCGCCGCGATCCGTCGCCGTGTCTAGGAAATCCTACCTTAACAAAATTAGGGACGAAAACTCCATTTACAGAAGAGAGATCAGGACGTCACTGGTGTGTAGTGTTTTATAAGCGCCATCCAAATGTGACTGTCAGGACAGCACAACATTTAAATCTTAATCGCGCTTCTGTGACAGAAGAAGATTTAAAAGACTGGTTTACTGAAATTCAAAGTTATTTGGAGAGAAAGAATCTACTCATTATCCAGCCATCGAGAGTCTTTAATTGCGATGAAACTAATATTCAATTATTATCAAAACCAGAAACGGCTTTAACACAAAGAGGAGCTCGCTCTGTTTATAAAGTAGACGCCATAGAAAAAGAGAACTTAACATTATTGTTCATGTATAACGCAGATGGTACACGAGCTCCTCCAATGATCTTATACAGGGTCATCGTTTAATCCTGCAACCCGCGCGCGCGCGAACTTGTAAAATGGCAACACCGCCTCACGGACGCATTCCACTACAACCATGCATCGGCCCAGCGGAGAGCTGCCAGCGACCGTTGGACAAGAGTGATGCCCGAGCTTCGAAAATTTTAGCGTCGCAAGGAGCTAGGTATTGGGAATTTCCCGGCCCAGGTAGTCGAGCCGCGCGCTCCGCTTTTATGATCGGTTTACCACTCGCACTTCAGATTACTATAATGAGGTTTGAAAATAATGTTAACTGATCTCGTACTCGTCTCAATTTCAAAAATTTTATCTACGACACGGTTGACCACGGCGCTATACCCTTGTAGGGAGAGATTTTTCGCCACCAGCTTGTAAAAGCCACAATAATGGCACATCATTAAAAAAAATGAAATTGTTCGGAAGCCGGTATAGGCGTGGCATTGAGTAGCTAAAACATTAAAACACAAAAATTCTAGAGAAAAAATTCAAATACTTCTACAATCAAAGACACGTCCCATTAGTTACCCCTTACGTCTGATCTAGGTATGCACCGTATTAAGGATAAAATCATAAAAAAGAAAACCAGAACAATAGATTCTGAGGTCTGCAGAACTAACACATAATTGAATAAAAATTTAATTTCTCAATTTATGAAAGTAATGATACAAAAACAACTAGCCTATTGTTTATCAACACCACGAATTTTAAAAACAGGGTTAAATACATTATCAAATAAACAGTTTGCAAAAGCTTTTTAAACAATTATGGTTAACAAATTGATAAAAGAAAAATTAAGTAAACGTAAAATATTTTAAATTATCTATCATTAAGAGCGAATAATTTTTCCTCATTTTGCGGCGCAAATTGCATTCCGATATCTCTTATAGTTCAAAAATTATACGAAAAAGGCCCCAAATTTTTCAACCCGGGTCGGGAAATTCTGAATAGTTCTTTGCAACGTTAATTTGAAAAAGACCAGCCCAAAATTCTCGAAGCTCGGGCATGACTGCTGTCTAGCGATCGCTAGCAGCTCTCCGAACACCGGAACCGGGGACGGTGCATGGTTGTAGCGGAATGCGTCCGTGAGGCGGTGTTGCCATTTTACATATTCGCGCGCGCGCGGGTTGCAGGATTAAACGATGACCCTGTATAAGTACAAAGAGGGTATACCCAAAAAATCTTAGAAAACTGTCCAAGTGGTTCGGGTATTGGAATGTCAGAGAATGGTTGGATGATGATCGAGGCCGTTTATGTATAGGTACGCGTCCACTTGAGAGAACTCGCACAAGTTACTCTCGATAGTTACTCTCAAATTGTGTGTCCACTTCAGACCAATTTCGAACATTTTTACTCTCAGGTAGGCGATAGAATACTTGCCGAGAGCTTACTATCCTATAGAATTCTCAGAACCGTGTCCACTAAAAATTGGTCTGCGCCTACTCTCTGTAGTTTCTCTCACAAGGGAAGATTCCGAACCCGAAAATTCAAAAAATTCTGAAACTTTGTGAGTATGCAGGCAGTTTCCTCCTAATTGCAACGTAATTTTTGTTTGCTGCCCAAATTCATTCTCAGGAGGTGAAATTAACCCCTGAAAATTCGGCTATTTTCTGATTTTGGGTTATAACTCGCGAACTGTAAGAGATAGAAAAAAAAGTTTCAAGACAAAAGTTACTTCTTTTAATTAGATCTATCATTTGGTAAAAAAATTATTTTACAGTTCACGAGTTATAACACAAAATCGGAAAATAATTGGATTTTCAATGGGAAATTACACTCCCTTAGAGTGATTTCGGTCAGCAAACAGAAATTGCGTTGCAATCGGGAGAAAATTCCCTACCTATTCACAAAGTTTCAGAATTTTTTGAATTTTCGGGTTCGGAATGTTCAAGTTCCTTGACGTGGGAATCACACCGACGATTTCTGCGAATAGAACTGTGGACATATGCCGGGAGATCTTCTCAAGATACGGTCCGCCCGAGGTACTGATAAGCGACCATGGCACGCAGTTCACTTCTGCACAGTTTGCAGGTCTATGTATGGACATGCAGATCACCCACCTGCTATCACCGGTGAATCATCCGCAATCGAACGGACAGGCGGAGCGAATGGTGGACACGATCAAAAGGGCGATCGCAAAGGATCCGAGCAACTGGAGGAAACAATTTTTCGAGTTTCTACATAGCTACCGCTATACGCCCTGCACATCTGCTCCAAACGAAAGATCGCCAGCAGAGCTGTTTTTCGGTAGGCAGATGAATTCCCCATTTTCCAAGTTGGCGCCAAAACTTCGGGAGGAAGAGACCACCCTGTCTGACGCTGCAAAAAAGAGGAAGAACATGGAGGATCAGTTCGCGAGTCACCATGGCGCTCGACGGCGACACTTTGCAATCGGGGATCGAGTGGTGGTACTGCTAAGGAAAAACGTGCGACAAAAGGGTAAGATCGCGAAGATTTTGTCCGCAGCTCGCTACGCGGTACTACTGGATGGCGGCACGGAAATCGTGAGGCACGTCAACCACATTTGGAAAGGTGGTTCCAACACGCCTCACCCAGCTTCTGGAGACGACGGCTCATTGACCTGTTTCGATGACGACCCGATCCTCGATCCAGCCCCCAGCGTAGGGGAGTCTCGCCAAGAAATTCGCGAGGAACAAACTTCAACCACTGAAGACCATCGCCAACCTCATCGCGAAGACCGTCCTGAGGATCACCGCCAGGGTACGCCCAGGAGATCAACGCGACATCGGGTTCCACCTCGCAGACTGGTGCTAGACCCAGGGGCGACTACTTATGCCCGATGGTGACTTTCCAAGGAGGGAGATGTTGGGTGAATGTTAGTTCGCCCGCGCGGCCACGAGGGCGCGCGCCGGGACCGGCACGCATGTGTTGCGTGCACGGGCGTGCGAGGCAGTTCCGTCTCGGCACGTGTGTATTACAGACAGACGCTTAACCTATGTAACAATATACTACAGTATTATTAGGATATCGTGTTTAGTTATTTTCTCACAACCCACGCGGGCATAACATAACCCATTACTTCTTTAGTAATGTTGCGTAATATTCTTGTATTTTAGGTGTTTCATACCTAAGATTCACGCATGTTCCCTTGTCAGCGACTGGCGGGCGACCAGGGGTGTGCTCGGGACGGGCCGGAAACTTTCGGGCGGGATCGGGCAGGGTCCCTAGATTCGATTCGGGCTACAAACATAGCCGCCATGAGCGGGCAATTTGATTTCAGGTCGGCTCGGCAAAACTCGGACGCGATCGGACGATATCGTTACCAGTAATAGATCAAAATTATTATCTGAGAACATAGAAAAATTATGTTGACTTCCGTTTCCGGTCGCGGTGGATGAAAGGCGTGTGGAAATTGTGTGGTGCTAGAGGTGTAGGAAAGTGTGGTGGGGAGGTGAAAGGGAGAATAGAGTGAGAGTGTGGAGGTGGAGGGAAAGGTGTGGAAAGGATAGAGATAAGAGGGAAAGGGCTAGAATTGAGGGTGGCAGGGGAATAGGAGAGATAAAGGAAGGTTTGGAGGTGATGCAGGTGGTAGAAGTGAGCGGGAAAGAGTAAGAGAGCTGCAGGCAGTGACACCTGTAGGAGAGGAAAGGAGGTAGAGGTGCTGGTAAGGAAGGCGGGAACTTTTGAACGGGAGATAAAGAATTAAGGGAATGAATAAAGGGAATTTGGAGGGATGGGGATGGGGGGAATAAGGGAAAAGGGCAATTGGAGGAAGAGGGGAGTAAAGTGGGGGGGGGGGGTAGGACAAGGGAAAGGGGAGTGAAATGATAAAGGAAAGGTGCAGGAAAGACAGTGGTAGTAGTGTGGGGAGCAGTGCGGGGAGCTTGGAGAGTTTTTGGGTAAAGAAAAGAGTGAGAGAGGACGATGTGGGGACGATGGAGGAGGAGGGAGGGGCAGGGTTTAAGAGGAGTGGGAAAACGGTGAGGTCGCCGGTAAAAGGGAACAAAGAGGGGGGTGGGGGGTTGGAAAGAAAGATGATGGAGTTGTTGTTGCAGATAAGGGAGATGAAGGAGGAAAGGGGATGGAGAGGGGAAAGAAGGAATTGGAAAACGTGGATGAAGGAAGAGAAGGCAAGGAAGGAAGGAATAGAGGAAAAGTTAGAGAAGTTGGAAGAAAGGGATAGGAGGATGGAGGAAGTGATGGAGAAGGTAGAGAAATGGGAGAAAGGAGGAGGAGATGGTAAGGAAGTGGTGGAGGAATGTAGTCTGAGGCTAAGAAGATTGGAGGTAAAACAGGATAAGAAGGAGAGAGAGGGAAGAAGGAACAATGTGGTAATAAGGGGATTGGGACTGGAAGGGAGAGAAGTGGAGGGGGTTGAAGAAGCTCTGTGGGAGCATAGGACTGGATGAGGGGGGTATAAAGGAAGTGACAAAGATAGGAAGAGTGGGAGGGGATGGACGAGGAATGGCACTTGTGGTGAGGGGTGAGAAAAATACTGAAGGTAGGGAAAGAGAGGATTGAGGACGACCTCACGGAGGAGGAGAGAAGAGGGAGATGGAAGATTGAAAGAGAGGCGGAGGAGGAGAGGACGAGGGGGAATAAGGTACAGGTAGGATACATGAAAATGTGGGTGAACGGGAGAATGAGGATGTGGGAAGAGGTATGCGAGAAATGGATGGAGGAACAGGGAAACGAGAAGGGGAGAGGAGGAGGGGAGAGAGGATAGGGGGTGCAGGGGATGGAATAGGGAAAGGGGTAGGGGAAGGAATATATAAGGTAGCATTCTGGAATGTGGCGGGGGTAAAAAATAAAGATGTAGAGTTTTGGAAGGGTTTGGAAGAATGGGATGTGGTGGTGTTATGTGAGACGTGGCTAGAGGAAAGAGACTGGGAGAGGGTGAGATATAAGATGCCAAGAGGGTATGTGTGGGAGAAGCAGTGGGCAAAGAGGGAGTGTCAGAAAGGGAGGGCAATGGGTGGAATGATAATGGGGGTGAGGGTGGGGCTGGAAACAAGGGAAGGTGAGAAGGGGGAGATAAAAGGGATAATAGTGAAAAAGGTGAAGATGGGGGGGGGGGCGGAATGGTGGAGGGTGGTGGGAGTGTATGTAAATAATGACTTGCAGAGAAAGCTGGAGGAATTGAAGGAATGGATGGAGGGGAGAGAGGAGGGGGTGAGGGTGGTAGGGGGAGATTTTAACGTAAAGACTGGGGGTGAAGAGATATGGGGGGGGGGGGGGTGAGAAAGAGAAGGGACTGGAAAGTAGGAGGTCGAAAGACAGAGTGGTGAATGGGGAAGGGCAGGAGGTTGTGTAATTTTTTGGGGGCGAGGGGGTGGGGGATAATGAACGGAAACGTGGAAGGGGATGAGGAGGGGGAGTGGACATACACAGGAGGGAGTGGGAATACGGTCATAGACAATGTGCTGGGGAATGAGGATACGAGGGAGAGAGTGGAGAGAATGGAAGTGGCTGAAAGGGTGGACTCAGATCACCACCCACTGGTAGTTTGGTTAAAGGGGGGATGCAGGGAGGAGGTGGGTGAGAGGAAAAAGGGGTTAGGAAGAGGGTCAGTGAGGGGGAACAGGACAGAGAAGGGGAGAGAGGAGTTTATAAGGATATTTGATAAGAGAGAGAGGGAGAGGACAGAGGAATACAGGAAGAATGGAGGGAGTTGACGGATAGGGTAAAAGGGGTGTTAAGAAAGGTGGGGCAAGGAGGGGAGAGGGTAGGACGGGGAGGGTGCTGGGATAAGGACCTGAAGGAGGAGAAAAGTAAGGTGAGAAGGGAGTTGAGGAGATGGAGGAGGGAGGGTGGAGATGGGAAAGAGTATAGGATAAAAGAACAAGGAGTTTAAACTAATGTGTGAGGGGAAAAAGAGGATGGACGTAAAAAAGTGGGAGAAGGAGATGGAGGGGGTGGAGACGGAAGGGCAGGTGTGGAAAGTAGTGAACAGGGAGAGGAAGAGTAAAAGGAGGGTGGAGGAGTGGATAAAAATGGAGGAGTGGGAGGACTATTTTAGGGGGCTATTAGGAGGAGTGGAGTGGAGGGTACGAAAAGGGGCGAAAGAAGGAAGGGGGAGGACGAGGAGGGGGAGTTAAGTAAGGAGAAGGTAGGAAGGGTGGTGAGGAACCTGAAGGATGGTAAGGCAGAAGGGGGGGATGGAATAGTAAACGAGGTATGGAAGTATGGAGGGGGGGGGGGTGGATGTGCAGGAGTGGCTATGGGAAATTTGTAATAGGGTATGGAAGGGGGAAGGATGGGTGGAAGAATGGAGGGAAGGAGTAGTGGTTCCTGTGATTAAGAAGGGAGCAAGAAAGAGGGTGGAAGAATACAAGGGGATTACGCTGACACAGACGGCGTACAGAGTGTACGCGGCTGTGTTGGGGGAGAGGTTAAGGGAGGAAGTGGAGGGGAAGGAGTTGCTGCTACCGAGTCAGGCCGGCTTTAGGAGAGGAATGGGTTGCATCGACAACATATATGTGTTAAATTACCTGATAAACAGGCAGGTGATGAGGAAGGAAAGAAGAATGGTGATTTTCTTCATAGACCTAAAGGCAGCATTTGACTCTGTGGGCAGGGAGGTACTAGTGAAGGCGATGCGGAAGAGGGGGTGAGGGAGGGGTTAGTAGAAAGGTGTGAAGAGGTATTGAAGGAAACGGTGTGTAGGGTGAGGGTGGGGGACGAGATGGGAAGGGATTTCTGGACGGCTAGGGGAGTAAGGCAGGGATGCCCACTGAGCCCCAGCTGAATGTGGGAAAGTCGAAGATAATGAGGTGTAGGAAGGGGGGGATGGAAGAAGGTGGCATGGAGGTGGAGGGGAAAGAAGGTGGAGGAGGTGCGGGAGTTTATGTATCTGGGATATACGTTAATGGCAAATGGGGGCAGGAGGCGCATGTGAAGGATAGGGTAAGAAAAGCAGCGGCGGTAATGGGGCAGGTCTGCGGTATTGGGAAGAGGAAGTTTGGGAAGGATTGGGGGCTACGCGTGTGGCTGTTTGATAAATTGGTGTGAGCGTGGATTAGTGCACACCGGGGTACATGGTGAGGGAGGAGTTACAGAGGGATATGATGAAGGGAAGGGCGCGGATGAGGGCTTGGACTTATGAGAAGAAGTTGGAGGAGGGGAAAGGGGGGGGGGGATTGGCGTGGAAATGTTGGGAAGAGATAAAAGGTAGGGCGAAAAGGGGGAAGGTGCTGGGGGATGGGAGGAGGAAAAAAGGGGTTTTTTGAGGAGAAAGGGTGGACAGTGGAAGGAGAGGAAATGGTGAGGGGTAGGGGGGAATTGAGGGGGGAGGAGTTGGTATGTAGGGGAAAGAGGTTAGAGGAGGTGGAAAGATGGGAGAGAATTGGGGACTCAAAGTACAATAGGTGGAATGGGATGGTAAAAGGGGTGGGGGTGCCAGGATATTTAAAGAAGGGGTGGGGTGAAAGCAGGTGGAGGCGAGTGGCGAGGTTTAGGCTGGGGACCTTGTCATTTAAACTGGTTGTCTATTCTTTGCTTGTAGCCCGAATCGAGTCTCGGGATCCAGAAACCGTCGGAATCTCGAGCAATACGAAATTATCGGGACCTCGCCCGAAATTTTCCGACCGTCCCTCGGGGCCAGGAACCCGAGCCTCGGGACGATCTGGACACTCCTACCTGCGACCAAGTCCATTGCCCCAAGTGGGGCAGAATCCTAAGAAACAAGGAAACGAGTCAGAATTCAAAAGTTGTGGGAGGATTATGTATTTTTATGTATTTATAATAATAATAATAATAATAATAATAATAATAATAATAATAATAATAATAATAAATCGTGTTTATTCTTTTATAATATTTGATACAAGGCAGTGGAGTTAGAAACGCAAAGTACAGAATGGGCGAGGCTCAGCGTCGCTGTTATTTAATACAGGATGTTGCATTTTTTCCATTTTTGGGGATTTTGCCCCCACTGTGCGACATAGAATACACGTACTTAATCCATAACTGCAAAACATTCGCGAATGCTTTTTCCGCAGTAGCAAGGTCTAGATTATGTTGATTAGAAAACAAACAAAAAATTTGTTCAGAAGTTCCCGGAAGTGGAACTAAAAAAGGGATGATTGTTGACAATTTTTCAATTGGTTTCTTATGGAAAAAAACTGTATGTAACTAATTATTTGCTATTACTTAACAGAATCAACACTACTTATTTTGGGGCTCAAAAAATTGTTTTCTTTTATATCACCAAAAATTAGAAGACTCGATTTAAAATTCTGCACGAAAAATACAAACAATAACAGACACGTGTTTGCACACAGATCAGAAGTAGGCATCGTGATATTTGAACCGTTTTTAGGTGCTCATATTAGTAGTCTACAGGTAACATAAAAATATCTTTTGAATTCTGACTTCTTTCCTTATTTCTTGGGATTCTGTCACACTGTGGCAACGGGTCGCAGTGCCCAGCCTGCGACTAGGTATACTGGGAAACGGACCCTCCTCGCATTGTGTTGACTCTCGAGTAGCCTAGGCTGGTACTCAAACAGACTCGCGTCAGTCTCCTACGTCTGGCGCATACCCGACGATCGCAGTCGCATGTAGGAGAACAGATACATGATTTCCAATTGCACCAGTATACTGCGACCAGTCGCTGCGACCAATCGTGGGTAGGAGATCCCGCCTTTATGGAGAAGCGTGTATCTGTTTTCCTAGGCCGCGTTTTCCAACCGCTGTGTCAGTGCGCCTGTCTCGGCAGCTACCTACGCTACTCGAGACGCAACACAATGCGATGAGTGTTTGTTTTCCGCCAATGTGGTGGAATTTCCTGGCGGGCGGCTAATCGCGGCGGCCAAAACCTTGAATGCTCCAAACTGAATCTAGCGGAGACCGCCGCGCGATCCATCTCAGCAGTGGGACAGAATCGCAAGAAATAAGAAAACTAGTTAAATCCAAATGTTATGGGATTATGTTTTCTTTATATATTTCATGCAAACTAATAATATGAGCATTTATTGCACAGATGTAGGTACTGAAGCAGGGTCATAGAAGTATTACAACGGCCTTAATCACCTATACGTACCTTATTTTATATCAATATTACGTTTTTTCGACGTTGTCGTATGCTGTGCACTAGCTTTCCAATTATTTTAGATTCGATAGAATTCCATATTTCTAAAATCTTTTGTTGTAGTATGTGTTTCGATGTTATGTCGTACTCCTTACGAAATCCTACCTTTATATAAGATTGCACACTATCCCATAACTCAGTTTTTGTTACTGGATGGCCCCTCACTGCTCTATATAAAATCCTTTGAACAATTTCCTCTTCTTCTTCTTTACTTAAAACAGTAGGTGGACCAGATGTGAACTCTACTTTTTCAAGCGCCTTCACTCTTCTATAAACAGGTGTTAGAGGAACCCAATACATATTCGCTGCTTTCCTTAAAGGAATGCCCTTGCCAACTACTTCCACAACTTGCTGTAATGTGTCAGGAGCGCAATTTTTCCTTGTATCCCCCTATTTTTTTAAGTTTCCTGTAAGGTTTTCCTTTGTGTAGACCGCATTACTTTTTGTTCCACTTTTTTCAAAACATTTTTGACCGCTTTTCTCGTGTTCGTACTTTTTTCTATGGTTTTCAGTTTTTTTAGTCTCCTAGACATTATAAAATCCTTTGTCTGTTAAAAAAACATTTGAATGTAAGTAAATATTACCTTAAATTGTGTTCACTTAAGCACAATAGATTTGTTATAAATGAATACGGTTTGAGATCAGGTTTATACTTTGATAGCAATCTGCCTGCAGTCTGCTAGCGGATTGACAGTCTACGTCTGCATTCAGCTACTGATCTGCCGGCAGATCGACGGTAGATCCGCGGCAGATCCTGCTGCCTGCCTGACACATTCAACAGCGCCATCTGAAGGCCAAAATGGTCAAACACTTATGTCTGCGTGACGTCACATGGATCTACGCACCAACACAAATTGCTGTAGGTGTATCCCTACCCCTAAATAACAAAGCAAGCAGATTCTACGTTTTATTAAATAATTAATTCTACCTATTTTAAAAAGTATTTATTGTTTCTTTAATAATATACAGGATTGGTGATTACAATTGTTACAAAATAATATAAGTAGCGCATATAAATCCCAAGAAGAACTTTCAATATTTACATTAACCAATCCATATACAATACGTCCCGTAACTAGGAGTACCTAGTATGGGCGATATCAGAACTTTTGTTCAATATTTGCGACTTCTTTTTTGTGTAGAATCATCATATTCCCTGATGTGTTAGCGCTGAAAATAAATACAATATTAGTATAAAATTAAACGTAAGGTATGAATAAAAAGGACACATGCGATACTTACTTCAGCACCATCCCCACACAGTACACACCCTAGGCGATAAATGTGTGTTAAATTATTATCTATTAAACAAGACGTTAAACATTCGCACTTTGCACATAACCCTACTTTTCTGTTTTGTAAATAATGTGAATCTTGATTTCCGCGACGTGGATAATTATAAATTATTCAATTTCATAATTACGTTTGCCTTCTGGATACGTCGAGATGATTTGTCTGGATATTGATGGATGAAATTACTTGGAATATTCTTTGATTCCGCCGCCATTGCCAGTGACTACCACCTCAGACCACAAAAACGAACTCAAACTGGAGGTAGAGTCTTGACCAATCTCGAGATTCGGCCCTATGCCGCAACTAATCCGAGCGTAGCCCATTGTACCGCCACATTGGTACACGTGGTACATCTACATACCGTTTGTTCAAAGTGGTATCCGTTGTGTTTGAAGACAAGCGCTCGAGAAATATTCCATGCGATTCTAAGCATCAATATCCAGTAGTATCAATATCTCGTAGTATCTAGAAACTGAACGTAATTATGGAATTGAATAATTTCTAATTAGCTACGTCGCGGAAATCGAGATTCACATTATCTGCAAGACAGAAAAGTAGGCTTATAGGCAAAGTGCGAATGTTTAGCGTCTTGTTTAGTAGTTAATAATTTAACACATATTTTCTTATAAATATTAATGTTCGCAGGAGCATGCATGATTGCCTAGGGTGTGTACTGTGTGGAGATGGAGGTCAAGTAAGTATCGCATGTATCCTTTTTATTCATACGTTACGTTTAATTTTACACTAATATTGTATCTGTTTTCAGCGCTAACATAACAGGGAATATGACGATTCTACACAATAAAGATGTCGAAAATATTAATAATAATAATAATAATAATAATAATAATAATAATGATAATGATGATGATAATGATGATGATGATGATGATGATGATGACGATGACGATGACGATGACGATGACGATGACGATGACGATGACGATGACGATGACGATAATAATAATAATAGTTCATTTGACTAACATAAAATCCACTTATACAAAAGACATGGCAGTAAAGCGGTAAACAATAGAGCCCTTAGTATAGAGAGTTGACGTCGCAGCTAATTCAGCGCGACCGCTGATCAGTGCAAAACAAATTGCCTAAGTTAAATCGCTTAAATCTCTTGACACGGACAGAATTCTGACTTTAAAAGTGTGCAGGGAGTCGGCAAACATATCGGCATTTCCCGCCAGGTGATTAGCTGTATTACAGAGTCTGTTTATCGGGACGGTCTCCGCCAGGTTTGATCTAAAGAAACTTATATGAAAAAGGTGTTTGAAACGGAGTGACCTCGCCTGAGCGTTGAGCCCCACCAGACATAGAATATGAGGGCAATCAATCTCATCAAGCAGGAAGTTCCGCAAAAAGGTAAGGTCTAGAACGGACCTACGATCTCCCAAGGTATCCATTTTTAAACGCGACAAAATAGAACGATAATCATGATCCGAGTAGGTCATCCTTCTACCCAGCACGAAGCTGGCGTGCCGTAAAAATTTGTGCTGTATCCTCTCCAGCATTAATCTGTCTTTCACCTGATGGGGAGCCCAAATTACGCTAGCATACTTCAGCTGCGGCCTGACCAAGATACTATACAATAATTTTAGCGTGTCTACTTCCCTGAAGTCGGCTGAACATCTCTTGATTAATCCGAGCGTCCTAGTGGCTGCCCCTGTGCTGTTTCGGACATGCTGGGCTTAGGAAAATCTCTAATCGTATGTGACATCTATGTCATTCTCAGCATGGTTCTACACACATTAGAGTCATAGATCAGGGCACTCTTCCGACGGGCAATGGTCATGACGTGTCATCTTGCGATGTTTAGCCTAAGGCCATTTCCATTGCACCATGCGAATAGACTATCCAAATCAGATTGCATGCGCTGCGCGTCCTATGAGGACTTCACAATCGAAAAAATCTTCAAATCGACCGCTTACAGAAGAGGTTAAGAGAAGGAAAATTTACTGTACCAAATCATTAATAAAGAGAATAAATAACAAAGGACCGATGTGTGACCCTTGTGCTACACCAGAGTTAATTGCAAAACTCCCCGAGAGAATGCCCTGAACCTTGACGGCGAACGTCCTGCCACTCAGGTAACTCCTGATCCATTCCACCATACTATCCGCAAAACCAAGAAACGCAAACTTCTGCACGAACAGTTCATGATCCACTGAGTCGAACGCCTTGGAAAAATCGGTATAAAGTAGAGCTGTTCGAGTACTCGAATATTCGAGTAGCTCGAAATTCGAGTCGAGCCGGGACTCGGTTTCCGAACCGAGCCGAGCGCTCGATTAAAGCGAGCGGCTGGAAACAATTGTTTCGTTCATCAATCACTACCTTCACTGTGCAATCTATTCCAAATTTATAACCTGACGTTCCTGACGAGTGTGAAATGAGCTCGATTTTTTTATCGAACCGCTCGCTTTTTGATCGAGCCGCTCGCTTTTTGATCGAGCCGCCCGATTCATTCGAGCCGCTCGGTTCTTTCGAGCGCTCGGCTCGGATCGGTTATTCGAACCGAGTATATCCCGGCTCGCTTGTTTCGAGTACTCGAACAGCTCTAGTATAAACGACATACAGCGTAGCCATATCGTTACCAAATACCGCCAAGTTAGTGATACTGGACCGACCCAGAACAAAGCCATGCTGAGAAGAACAGATTATATTGTATTTGCAAAAGAAAGTTTAGACGTTACAATTTTTTCAAAGATTTTGCACATCGAGCGAAGGTTAGCAACCGGCCTATAATTCTTAATATTCGCATTCTCGCCAGCTTTAAAAATGGGCGTCACTAAGTTGGATTTCTAGCGAGCAGGAAACCTCGGCTGCCTCAGCGAGATGTTAAATATAATTCATAGCGGCCGCGAGAAGGAGTATTGACACATTTTGAGGAATATAAGAGGTACATTGTCACTGCCCGGACTCTTGTTGACATTCAACGAGCCAAGTGCCTCAAAGATCTCGCATAAGCTTATATTCAAATTCGGTATGTCCACATTCGATGATACACCGCAGTTCACAACGTTCATGCCGGCTGGAGAAGAAGCATAATTTGAAATGAAGTGAGTGGCAAAGAGCGCGGCAATATCAGTGGCAGAATCCGTACGAGATTCCCCTGAGAACATGACTCCGAGAAAAGCACTCACATCGCGGTTTGAGTTGATGTGTTTCCAGAAAACCTTAATATTCCGCGGAATGCTGGACTCCACCACACTTATATAGCTTTTATAATCATTGCGCACCAAAACTTTACACGCGAAACGTAGCTGCGACAAATGCAAGTAATCACTCCACGAGTGAGACAACTTAAACCGAGCGTGAGCCTTCTTCTTGGCTCTAACCGCGTGCCTCAGATTCCTCGAAAATCAGCACGGGAAAGATGACCGAAAGGAGGTGCGCCGCGGAACATAAAGCTCGACGGCATGATTAATACGATTGTAAAGAAACTCCACAGCGCTATCCGGGGACAAAGGTTGAAGGTTAGTGTCCCAGTCGAAAAAAAAAACAGAAAGCAGTTGATGGCTAGGTAGTTCCCTGCTCCGAAGTCTGGACGCGAGCAAGATATCCTGGGAAGAGAGCAAGTCGGATGAGCCGTGATAGAAGCCACCAGCGGTGGAAGATGTGAATCAGCCTTCACTAGTAGATCCAGAGCAGCCTTCGTATCAATGGACCTGTCGTTCGTGAAAACTAGATTCAGCATGATGCCCCTGTCGTTGCAGATGCTGTTTCTCTGCAGCAGGCCAATTTCATTGAAATACTCTGTTACAGTCTCGACCGCTTCGCATTCCTGCTGAGTAGTTGCGACGTTAGTGCTAGCTCCTAAGAACAGTGGATCAGAGTTCCAAGGCGCATACGGCAGATTGTAGTCACAGAAAAGGTAAATAGCGCTACCCTCTCCAACACGCCGAAGTCCTGCAGACATAGAGTCGCCGTGATTCGTATAAGAGGCAAGGCACGCGGCGGGCGGGATGTAGCAGGTACCGAAGTAAAAATCATGCGATTGCAGCTGATGAGTAGTTGCTCAACTACGCAAGCCTGTAATCTCACACGCGAAACTACTTAATGACCTACGCACAGCAATGAAAACTCCACCACCTCAAGCAAAAGGGCTCGTCTCCGGGTTTCTGTCCATGCAATACGTGTTGAAGTTGTGTATTCCAAGTTCCGAGGTGAGAAAACCCTCCGTGAGCCATGTTTCGGTCAAAATAATTACGTCCGGAACAACAGAAAAATGTGAGATAGCACAGGCAAAAGCAGACAGTTTTGTCCTGAATCCTCTCACATTCTGATAATAGATGTTCAGGGCGTCCGGTCTGTGCTTCAGTTTTTTGGATGGCGTGGCGCTCGAGCTGGTACGATGGCGGGGACTCCGTGCTCGTATCTAATCGCAAGGTTCCCCCCCTCCTCCCGACGACAGTTAAGTTCTAATCTGAGACCTACCAAGTGCTGTCTTTGCCTCAATGTAAGATCCTGTCTAATCTTAATCTGCCCCAGGTCCGCACCCTTCTTTAGGATATTGAATAAAAGTTTTTGTAAGTAAGGATTTAAGGTAAATTGAGTAAGGATTTATTAACGCAAATATTGAAAGTTCCTCTTTGGATTTATATTTGCGCTACTTATATTATTTAGTAACAATTGTAATCACCAAACCTGTATATTTTTAAACAAGGAATAAATACTTTTTTAAATCAGTAAAATTAAGTATTTAATAAACTGTAGAATCTGCTTGCTCTGTTATTTGGAAGTACGGATACACATGCAGCAGCGCTGTCCAGCGCTGGGGGCCCTTACGCGTCTACTTCCCTTTCCAACGTTACTTTCGAGCAGCGTGACTTATCGTCAAGGAAACCGCGCGAAACTAAAAAGGAGACCACAACATTTCCGTAGACAAAAAAGCTCAGACGACACGCGCAAAGTCGACGTTCACTGTTACTTTGAATCGGCCGCGTCTGTCCGCCATGGCTTTTGCCTCTCAAGTGGCAAGTTGGACGGCGCTGACCTACAGCAATAATGGTACATTTGTGTTGGTGCGTACTGTGGTTTGCAAAAATGTTGCCGGCAGAAACTTGGTGGTCCGATCGAGTGTATCCTCATAGGCCCACTTTCTCTAACACTGTGAAAGATGTAAAGCACACGTATTGTTGCTATTCGCCGACGCGTCACGTGAACAAATCGGTCAGCAGCGCCGCATGACGAAGAGAGCGCGCGGGGGAATTAGGGAGTCCGCGGCAGAGAGTGGGACGGCGCGACCGAGGAAGTCCCCTTGTTCCGCTCCGCATTCGACTGCCAACAATTTTGCAAACCACAGTAGGTTCATGCGACGTCACGCGGAGAGAATTGTTTGACAATTATGGCCTTCAGATGACACTGTTGGATGTGTCAGGCGGACAGCAGGATCAGCCGCGTAGCTGAATGCCGACGTAGACTGCAACCGCAGCTGCCGGCAGATTCTGCTGCCCGATTTGTTTATCAGGGTATACAGAGTGTCCGCGTAAAAACTGGACAGCTGGATATCTCCTAAAGTATTGGAGATAAAATTTTTTTACATGGAATTGCATGGATCGAGGGGGCCAATTTATTAGTGCAGATGAATTTTTTTTATCCATTATTAGTTTAAAAGATACAATGGTCAAGTTCAGTTTTTTTAAATGGAACCATTTTTTTGAAGAGATCACTTGATAGTGCGTTCCAAGTCAAATTCAATAAGCTTTAATGTATACACTTTATTTCCACTGGTTTTGAGATACTGCACTTGCAAATTCACTGATTTTCTCTGGAAGAAAACCCGCGGAAATAGCAAGCACCGGGAGCGGCCTTGCTGGCGCCACAGGCGGCATTGCCTGTTAAAACGGGTACCTACCTTCCAAAGGTCTACGCCAGAAATGGCAGGCCCCAAGGCTGGACAATTCTTTTTCGTCAGAAATGCTACGTAGGTAAGTACAACTGCGGTATCGAGAAGCGCACCGTTAATGTTTCAAAACGTCATAACATTTACTCAATTTTCTCACTCAGATTCACTCAGACTCAATTTTCAACTTCAATAGTCTTTTATTTCGCATTTCCTTCTACGCTCGGATGGCCGGTTCTTTTGGGAGGGATGCAAGTTTGATTGGTTAGGTTAGGAGGTGTGAGAATTGCTAGACCAAATTTCAACCATAGGGAGCAGATTATATTAGAACTAATCGGATTTGCATCCCTCACAAACGGCTGCTCTCTTGAAGAGGCCCTCCTCACAGCAATGCTCACCTACTCTCGCACGGAATACGTTAACGCATGCTATTGTTTTGATATTGAAGCTCGTGTTTATACTCGAGAGGACCATGCGTTGACAGCGGGTTACCCCTTTTCTTCCCGTGTCTCTCCACGAGGCGTATTGACAGTGGTTTCGAGAAGCCTAGATGTCTGGATGCCAGTTATTGAATTCATGAGACGATAGAAACACTTTATTACAAAACACACATGTACTATAATTAATGTAAATCGTATTCCTCTCGGGCAGGAGTACTGATAATGATCGAATTGCGGCCTACTTCGCGCAGACCCAACAGACGGAGGGTAGTCGGGTCACACACTGCACAAATGACACAGGGTAATTCTGCAGCAACGCCCGTCAAGGAATACGGCCTGGCACCCCGTAGCGAGGACAAGCCTTCGCAATTCCTCACCCGATTTTTATAGCTTTATCCGGAAAAAGGTATGAATCCAGGGCCGAACGTAGCGAATTAAGGTCGAGCCCCCGCTGTCGAGGGTGCAATATCCATTACAGCGTATTAGGAAATTATTTCCTTCATCGCATTGAGAGGGAAGTGACGCCAATGAATTCCCTATATTTTTCTAATGAAAATCATACTACTTTGCCACTACTATTTGTATTCCCTATGTAAAAGTTGTCCGATTTGCACGATATTTGGCATGATCTTCATCGGAAAAACCTAAGGAATCCATTGGTGCCACTTTCATATCGATGCGATAAAGAATGTAGAATTTCTTACTACGCTGAAATGGATATTTCAGGTTTTCACCCCTTGACTGTGGGACGCCGACCTTAATTCGGTGTTCGTCGGCCCAGGATTCATACCTTTTTTCGGAAAAAGCCATAAAATTCGGAGAGGCACATTGCGGGAAGGGGGGGGGGGGGGGTTGTCCTCGCTACGGAGTACCAGGCCGTATGCTTCGACGGGCCTAGCTCCAGAATCACCCTGCATCATTTATGCAGTTTGTGACTCGACTACCGTCTGTGTAATCGGTCTGCGCGAAGTTGGGCGCAAGTTCGTTCATTATCAGTACTCCTTCCCGCGAGGAATACGATTTTTTTCAATTATAGTACATGGGAGTACAGATCCCTTATCTCTTGAGTATAGACACGAGCTACCCGTGCGAGAGAAGGTGGGCATTGTGGACGAGGTATTGCTGTGAAGAAGGTCTCTTCAAGAAAGCAGCCGTTTGAGAGGAATGCAATTCCGATTGGTTCAAATATAATCTGCTCCCTGTAGTTGAAATTTGGTCTAGCAACTTTCACTCTTGTATGTAAATTTTATGACGTTTGAAACATTAATGGTGCGCTTTTCAATACCGCAGATGTACCTAAGTAGCATTTCTGACGGAAAAGAATTTTCCAGCCTTTGGCCCTGCCATTCCTGGAGTAGACCTTTGACAGGTAGGTATCTGTTTCAATAGGGAATGCCAACCATGGCGCCAGCAAGACCGCCCCCGGTGCTTGCTATTCCCGCGGGTTTTCTTCCAGGGAAAATCAGTGAATTTGCAAGTGCAGTATCTCAAAACCAGTGGAAATAAAGTGTGTACATTAAAGCTTATTGAATTTGTCTTGGAACGCACTATCAAGTGATCTCTTAAAAAAATGGTTCCATTTAAAAAAAACTGACCTTGACCATCGTATTTTTTAAACTAATAATGGATAAAAAATTCGTCTGCCCTAATAAATTGGTCCCCTCGAACCATGCAATTCTAGGTAAAAAAATGTTTTATCTCGAATACTTTAGGAGATATACAGCTGTCCAGTCCTTCCACAGACACCCTGTATATAAGATTTATCCTACCAAAGTTTCCCAAAGCATGTACATAGGCAGGACAGTTCTTATGGTCCTATGCTTATCCATACGTTATTGTTTTTTGATAGCGACTTTATACACGTGTATGTACTGATCGGGCCGACGCACACCAGTGAAACAAGATTACTTGATAACTTAAAAAGTATTCTTGATTTTCGACATATTGTCATGTGGAATCACGCTGCAAATTTACTCTCAACTGTTGCTGAACAGTCTATATGCAACTAACCTGAAGCAATAGTGATATACACTCGATTCCATATAAGAGCGGACCTACATCCCTACCGATTTGCAACCGATCAGCGCAGGTCCCACGAAACTGACACACGCTATTCGTCATAACACTTTTGCGATTGGTCGTAGTACTTTCCCTGACGGTTTTTTACCCATCAACAGTGCATCCCTGCGCGGAACGAGTCCGCTGTAAAATGGAATACAGTGTATGTATGTTTAGGACCGCAATACACACAAGATGCTGAAACTAAAATAAAGTTAAAAATTGTAAATATCGGACTCTCTTTTTAAACCTGATAAGATTTTCTGCAATATCTATAGTGTATATAAAGTCATACTTATAATACTTATTCTATACAAGACTGTTGAATTGCATAGAAACATAGCAATGCACTTGTTCACAGGTTGGTACTATTATTGCACAGAATGAAGGGCCCTGGCAGGCACTGCCGTCCGTCGCTAGCTCCGCCTGAACCTCCGTCTGTGTACATTGTAGTATATAAATAGATGTGGCCGATTCCGCCAAGTAGTTATATTTTTGGTAAAAAAATACGTGTGCCCTGTCCTTATGAGTGTGCACCAATCGGTGGCAAAAACCAATCATCACAACGGCGGACAGCACTGCCTGCCAGGGGCCTCCCTTCTGTGCAGTAATAGTAGTTTCCAGTGCAAATAATGAAACATCTTGGCAACACGACTATAAATTATGCCTCCACATCTTAGTTAATTTAAGCAGTCATCTGAATTTATTTTTCTTTCAGGTAAAACATGCCTTCATAACTCGTTTCAACGAACTCCGGTCCACTGTCTATAGGGACTACACCACGAGCTTAGCTTACGATATGGCACAAACCCGTCAAGAAACAGCGTTCTCCGATCCATCGGACTTAGTGGCCCGCCGAATGGGTTTTATTCCTCTTCCTCTAGGTGTTGCGATGGGCAGAGTACTTTGTACGACTGTCACACCGTCGGCGAGACCGGCAAATATAATTTTATTCCTCCTAGCGTATTTAATATTAGTAGCATTAAGAATTCTAAATAGTGTAATAATTCTTGGTAAGGCATGCGATTTGATTTCGTCACATTCAAACAAGTCTAACAACACAATATCATCTGCAAAACATTCTGTATCTGATGCTGATATAAAAAATCCAAACGTATCTTCTACAATTTTTTCCAACAGTCCAATTACTGAGAACAATGTGTGTTTGAATGCAGCTGATTTAAAAGGAGAAACGCAAGTCGAAGAAAGTAATCAAAAAATTCCAGAGCAGTAAATATCATTTCTGTTAATACCTGTAGGTCATTCCACGTCAAATTGATCACTTTTTGCATTCGATGACAAGGATTTTTTCGAATTCAAGAACATGTGACCTTCGAGGCGAAATTTGCAAAATAAAAATTTGTTCATGCTTTTGCATGTCACAAAAATAGTTTCTCGATTTTAAAAAATATTCTTCAAATAAGGCAAACAGTGTAGATTAAAATAAAACAGAATTAACTCAATACGATATATAGAATCCGATATACAAAATTCATGAAGTATATACCGCATGGTTTCACGATAATAAGCAAATATTGCAAATTTTGACGGCTAGTATTTTTAGACAAACTTGAAACTAGCGAAATGATGACTCCTTGATCCTTCCGCAATTTCACGTGAACTACATCATAGTACATTTGTAACAAACTCCCTCACACCGGGTGCAAAAAATGATCAATTTGGCGTGGAATGACGCCTGTGCATAATTAGTACTTTGTAATAAAATGATTATCTTGTAATGGAACATTATTGAGCATGAAATAAAAAGGCTTTATAAGATTACTTTCAAAATGAATTTAAGTGTTGTTTGTGGGCAAACCAGGGAGTCGAGACCGAAGCACAAACCGAAATTCAGACCGGTCTTGACTGGTCTAGCGACCAGTAACCGAAGCGAAAAGGACCGATATTGTGACTGTAACAGTGAGAGGTTGCGAAAGGGAACCGAAACTCCAGACCGATTGCCTCTCGGTCGAGAATCTTATGATCGCTTTGCCGACTGGTCGGAGTGGTCGGTTGATCGGTCGAGTTAAGTTATGGCGAGGTTTCCGTTCCTCTCCATAAATTACAAGTTGGAGCGATTTGGAGCGGTTCGGTTCTGTTCGGATCGGTTCAACCTAGCCCAGGCCTGGGGTTTAAGTGAACGCAGCGGCCGATTTTCGGAGGCAACGCCAACTTTCTCCCGCCGCGCGTCTTGGCCCCCGCGGCGGCCTAGCAGCTAACAGCGTCTCAGGTCCGTACCACGTGAACCGCGCATGGCGTATTAGGGTGACATTGTATCAATAGGTTTCCACATCGTCCCAGAGAGCACGATTATCGATGCGTTTTTGTTTTGTCAATGCGCCACGCGCGGTTCATATGGTACGGGCCTGAGGCGCTCCAAGCTCCTGGGCCGCCGCACAGTGGAACAACGTAAGGACAATAACTGGACATGGCAATTACTTCCAAACGGTTTGGATTTTCATTGTAAAAATTTGCACACATTCAATTCATGTTAAGTAGAATAACACAAAATCGAAAAATAGCCAAAATTTCGGTGGTTAATTCCCCCCCCCCCCCCCTTGAATGAATTATTACGTACAACTTATAGTGACGATTCATTATTAAATATAACAATTTTATTAAAAATATCAACAGAAAAATATACATTTAAATATTAATTATGTATTAATGTTCATTAGAGATTCCTCTTCTTCTACATTTACATCAACATCTGTTTCGGCTAAAAGTTCTATTGCTTCCTGAAGTAATGCTTGTTTTGTAGTTTTAACTAATGGAGGTCGGAGAGATGATATTAATGGATCATGCGTTCGTCGATATACGCGTGTCGCGACGATCGAGCATTTCTGCTAGCTGAGGTTAAATACGTATGAACTGAAATGTTTACATTAGATTTCTTTTATTAATCGCAGCTAGTAGCAGGTAATTTTACTACAGTTCAAAACCTTACTATTAAAGGATTAAATTAAGGTATTTTAGACCTTGGGCGACTTTGAGCAAAACTTTAAATCACTAGTTGAATTATTACAGTACCGAGTGCAACACACTTTTATTTAATACAGTTGTTTATTGATGAAATCCAAGTTAATTCCGAATGTTTTTTGTACAAAATCATTAATAATAAGATACTCAGTAATATGTAAATTATTGAGAACTTATGAAGTAATAGGATGTAGGCAATAATGGTTTAAAGTGGTGTAACTGAAAGACAAAAAGATTGAAATTTTCATATAGGTCAGATTCATATACAATTAAATCAAACTTAATGTGAATATAAAGTTTATTTCTTTGTGTTTTCTAATGCTACGAACACTTAATAAAGATTTAATGAAGCTATAGAACAGAATTTTGACACTTCAAATTTTGGCCGATGTCCAAATAAATAGGGCATTCTCGTTCCACTGTGCGATGTCCAAATAAATAGGGCATTCTCGTTCCACTGTGCGCCGCGGCAGCCAAGACGCGCGGCGGGAGAAAGGAGGCGTTGCCTTTGAAAATCGGTCGCTGCGTTCACTTAAATCCCAGGCCTGATCTAGCCGAATAAGCCGGGAAGGTATGGATGCTGTTCCTGTCGCTCACACTGTTTGTCAATCTCATGACGGGTTTGTTGATAGCAGACTTTTGCAGTTATTTGTTACTATAACACTGCATTCCAAACTATGTCGATCTGCCGAGATATTATTGTATTTCAAACACTAGTTATGTAGTATTTTAATAGAAGTAGTTAATAAATTACTATTAATATACAAATAACAAGAAAATGATTGAAAATATAATTCTTCATGTGATTATTTTAAAAGTATGTCCAAGTGTGGAAAAAACAGATGACAGGAATGTAATAAAATGTAAATATATTTAACAATAGCATACATAACCAATTTCACAGCAAAATTTATTACAATGTTTCAATTTTTATCTCTCGAAATAATATAGGAAAATATTATTTAACATCTTATGAATCAGTTATATAAGCGTTACTTCTCCATTTTTTAATACGATATACATGTATAAGAAAAGAGAGTGGTACATCGGAAAATACTCCTGTGATACGAGTAGTACATCTAACGTAAGACAAGGATGGCCCCGTCATGATTGTACGCTGCCATTCTTTAGTATCTGTAAAATAATAAAAATTAGTTTCTTAGCAAAACAATTTGTGGGGAAAGTAAATTGAAGGATCGGATGCAACAAGAGGACTAGCGCTCGAAAATGAGAAAAATTATTGACCAAACGCTAAGAACGATTGGAAAATTAAATGTTATTAAACTGAATTTTAAAAAATATAGTGTTATAAACCTCGTCACAACACACATTTTTTTATTTACAGTATGTTTATCCAATCATTACTATCCGAGCTAAAAATTATGAACCAAAAATTTTTTATCGTCCAAAATCCTTATTTCTTTAAACGTAAATTGCAATAACTTCAATAAATGTTATCGGGTCGTTATGAGACTTAAAATATAACTTCAGAAAACTCTAGCGAAGCCGTAAAATGTATGTGTTACATGCACCTATCGGTTCATTTCGTGCTTGTTGTCCACGCGCCGCCTTCCGGTTCGAAATCAGCGATTCAGCGGAATCGCACCGCGGACGAGAGTCCGCTCGCCGAACCAAGGACGTATCGTAGTAAGCATAACGTGACTGTTGACGGCCCGAGCCATGAATTTCCTAACAAGGAGCGATCGACAGGTGCCGACGGGTCGGTTTTCCCCTACCGACGTCGAAACGCGAGGCACGAACAGAGACAGCGGAAGTTTTAGCGCGGATTCGTTTTTTGAGACATCGAGTTAGGTAGTTGTGACGAGCCAGCGGGCCGTTTTTTCTTAGTATCGCGACCTCATCTCCGCGCCTAAACTCACCCGCGTAAACGCGAGCGGCCGAACAGGTATTGCAAAAGTGTATCTCCATCCGACGCACCGAGAACGGCATAGCCGGGAGAGCACATACGCGCCGATCCGAGCCACCGCGATCGCGAAACGCGAGGAGCAGCGAGCGAGTAATCGAGTGTTCGAGCGACTTGAGTGAGAAGAGAGAGAGCGAAACGTCAGACGTTAAGCGTGCCGTACATTATCTAAGGAAACTCCGGACGGCCGAGACCGACTCAAGGTCCAGCGACACGCGAGCGCGTAGCGATAACGGAGACGTGAACGCCGTTTCTGTGGTATGTTTGGTTTAGTACAATAATTATATTTTCTCCCAGAATATTTTTCATTCTATTGTTTTCTCTTCTAATTTCGTATATTGATTCATTCAACCCTTTCCTCCCCATCCTTCCCTGGTAAGTATAGTCAAGGTGTGCTTCAGCATTTAGATAGAGCAAGAACCCGATAGATCATTCCAGCCGCTCGGGGTGATTTATAGAATAGTCCCTTCAGGACGTAACATATGCACAAAACCCTTATGTTGAAAAATGTAGTAATATTTGATTAAAAATTAATACTGAACATAATCAATGTTTTTTTAAAGATTGTCGTTAAAAAGTATCCAGGCAATTTTGAGGTATATGTAACATGCTGCGACAATGTTTTTCCTTAGTATACGAGGGAGATTCTCACCAATTCTCACACTGATTAATAAAGAATTGTAGAAGATATGACGATATATATAAATTTCACGCGGTACCAACAGTCAACTCGAGTGCTAAAACTGCTAAATAGCGCATTATACAGGGTGTTCCAAAAATGTCGGAGTTTCTTGGAAGAGGTAATTCAAGGGGTGATTTGAAGCAACTTTTTCCTTAGCGAAAATATTGTCCAAAGCTTCGTTAAGGAGATATTAACAAAAAACCGCTAACAATCAGAGCGCGCGCCTTCCGCTCGATCTCCCGCGGTAGCGTTGGCTACGCGGTAGGCGACTGCGCTTGTACTACGAACGTACGAACAAGCAAGTCAGCATGCATCGAAGGAAACCGCGTTACACTTCTTTTTTACAGCAGAATCTTAAACAAGAATTATTTGAAGTGACAAGAAGTACGTAAATTTCGTTTTTAAATAAGGCAGAAATGAAAAGGTAATGTAACAGAAAATGTACGACATGTGATCGTAATTTGTTATTGAGGTAAAAATCCGTAGTTTAATAACGACCAACACAACTAAATTTAAAAAATAATATTAGGTGTATGAATAAATTCTTTCCGACTGCATTTACATAATCAGTACAAAGCTACTGAATTTCCATCGCAGTGGTATTCATAAGCCGCCAGAAATATGGCAAAAAGTAATTAACAATAATGGAAATTATTTCGATGATTGAGTTGTTTTTTTATATCGAACATATTTTTTAAATCGAACTGTTATTGTACCCTGAAATCGGAAAGAATTTATTTCTACACCTAATTATCACCAATAAATTAAATAAAACTCACCCATTCGGACAATCATTTCCTTCCTTTTCGGAAACCTGTGTCACTGGGTCACTGTACCGATCCTGGTCATCGGTAGACGAAAAGATTTATGGTAGGGTAGCGCCCAGTGCTCAGCGGATCGCAGGTATTCGCAGGACACCATCCGAAGGTAAGGGTCGCAACGTCAAGTGCGTCCGGGTTGATGTATCGAATATTTACTTCTTGGTGGCCAATAAAATTTTGTCAAATTCAGCTCCACCTGCTAAAATTCTTAAGAAAATCCAAAAGAATCGTAGTGAATTTCAACTAAATGTACTCAAATTCTGACCCTGCCACTACAAATCATAAAAAAAATCATAAAAATGTTCCAAGCACCGACGATACTGCTGAACCTCAGAATCGGCTTTTATATGCTCGGGGAGCCTGTCCCACAACTGATCAATGTGTCTTTCAAACTCTCTGAGTAGAATAATCTTTGGTATATATTTCAACTGCTCAGAGGTTAGGTCTCGAATATCGCAATTATCCGACAGGATCAGAAGCATTTTGAATACTGAGGTGTTTTCGCTTCGGCGCGGACCTATAAATAGGACGTGTCATCGATTCGAAAATCAGTTTTCACAGTTCACATCGAGGATGCGATTCGTGCGACAACCTGTAAGGATACGTGTGACAAATTTTGACGATAAATCGGAACTGATGTCACCGAATTCGAAGCGTAGACACGGTAGCATGCAATCAAACACTATCCGCTGTGTTATTTGCGGTCCATCGAATTGTGGAAAAACCAACGTGCTGGTGAGCTTGTTGGCAAGTCCACACGGCGTCCGCTTCGAGAACGTGTACGTGTATTCCAAGTCGCTGCAACAGCCGAAATATCAATATTTGGAGAATTTATTGACTCCGATAGATAAAATTGGCTACTTTACGTTTTCGAATAACAGTGACGTCATCCCACCGAGCGAATCGCTTCCGAATTCTATTTTTATCTTTGATGACGTGGCATGTGACAAGCAAAATACGATACGAGAGTACTTTGCAATGGGGCGTCACTCGAACATTGACTGCTTCTATCTCTGTCAGACAAATGCAAAGATTCCTAAACATCTTATATGCGACAATGCGAATCTGTTGATTTTGTTTAAGCAGGATGGTACCAACTTGAAACATGTGTACAACGATCACGTAAACACCGATATGTCATACGAGGATTTCTGCGCGTTATGTCGTAATTGTTTGCAACGAGAGTATGGTTTCGTGGTAATAGACAAGGATAGCGCGATGTCCAATGGACGTTATAGAAAGGGATTTAACGAGTTTGCCATACCGTGAGATGGTCAATCACTGTCAACACTTCGATGAGAAAGCAACGTCTGCGGTACAACGATGATGATTGATATCAGTAGTAAAGATAGGAGAGTTCTAACCCAAATTTGAGTTTGAAGGCCATTTCCCCCCCTCCCCGCTCCCCCGCGCGCCCTCACTTTCCCCACCGCCCGCGCCGGTTGGGAGTCGGGGGAGGGGGAAACCGTGGCGCGGGGCCTGCGGGGGGAAGACCGGTTGCGCGCGCACGCGCCGCGGAGTGGGGGAAGCCGCGACGATGGAGGGGATTAGTCCGGACCGAGCCGTCGCGGAGGCCTCTCCAGACCGGACCCTTTTAAACACCGCGTCTTCGGATGGATGGGAAAGAGACAGAGCATGCATTTTAAAGCTAAATTCAGGGAGAGGGAAAGAGACAACACTACACAGGGATACTACAATCGCATGCATTCTATAGATAGTAATTGGGGTGTCAGAAATTCAGTCAAACACATTTTTATTGGAAAGGAAAAGAATGAGCAAACAGAGGATGCAAACGATATGCTTACTTTTTATTTTCCACTTTCCCTAAAGTGTTTTTCAAAATAGTAAATATAGGTACATTAGAAATAATTCGACGAATTCGGCGAACGTTTAGACATTAATTTTCGTCAAGTATATATATATATGATTACTAGTACGCGTTAAGAACGTACGAGCGGGCAAGGCACTCTTCTTATTGCTTTTCATAACTTTTCAATCCGAAGTACAGTGATCGGCTCCTTTCACATACATGCGCTCATCGATTTTGCCTGTTGTGTCTTCGTCGACTCTCCGATAGGGCAAAACATTGAATTATTTAGGAACTTGAAAGATTCGATGCTTTCGATACGGATAATTTGATTTCTATGTACGAATGAATATACAGTATCCTCCCGCTATGAGCAAATATCAACGCAATCCTACATCCATTTATCAAACATAATTTGATTTTAATATCTGTAAATTGAACAATTATGCGCATTCGAGACACTTTTTCGCGCTCATCGATTTTGCCTGTTGTGTCTTCGTCGACTCTCCGATAGGGCAAAACATTGAATTATTTAGGAACTTGAAAGATTCGATGCTTTCGATACGGATAATTTGATTTCTATGTACGAATGAATATACAGTATCCTCCCGCTATGAGCAAATATCAACGCAATCCTACATCCATTTATCAAACATAATTTGATTTTAATATCTGTAAATTGAACAATTATGCGCATTCGAGACACTTTTTCGCGCTCATCGATTTTGCCTGTTGTGTCTTCGTCGACTCTCCGATAGGGCAAAACATTGAATTATTTAGGAACTTGAAAGATTCGATGCTTTCGATACGGATAATTTGATTTCTATGTACGAATGAATATACAGTATCCTCCCGCTATGAGCAAACATCAACGCAATCCTACATCCATTTATCAAACATAATTTGATTTTAATATCTGTAAATTGAACAATTATGCGCATTCGAGACACTTTTTCGCGCTCATCGATTTTTCCTGTTGTGTCTTCGTCGACTCTCCGATAGGGCAAAACATTGAATTATTTAGGAACTTGAAAGATTCGATGCTTTCGATACGGATAATTTGATTTCTATGTACGAATGAATATACAGTATCCTCCCGCTATGAGCAAATATCAACGCAATCCTACATCCATTTATCAAACATAATTTGATTTTAATATCTGTAAATTGAACAATTATGCGCATTCGAGACACTTTTTCGCGCTCATCGATTTTGCCTGTTGTGTCTTCGTCGACTCTCCGATAGGGCAAAACATTGAATTATTTAGGAACTTGAAAGATTCGATGCTTTCGATACGGATAATTTGATTTCTATGTACGAATGAATATACAGTATCCTCCCGCTATGAGCAAATATCAACGCAATCCTACATCCATTTATCAAACATAATTTGATTTTAATATCTGTAAATTGAACAATTATGCGCATTCGAGACACTTTTTCGCGCTCATCGATTTTGCCTGTTGTGTCTTCGTCGACTCTCCGATAGGGCAAAACATTGAATTATTTAGGAACTTGAAAGATTCGATGCTTTCGATACGGATAATTTGATTTCTATGTACGAATGAATATACAGTATCCTCCCGCTATAAGCAAATATCAACGCAATCCTACATCCATTTATCAAACATAATTTGATTTTAATATCTGTAAACTGAACAATTATGCGCATTCGAGACACTTTTTCGCGAGGGAATATAGCAACAGATAAAACTTGACGAATAACATAAGCGATACTTTGAAACCCTTGGGGTTCTGTCTTCCCCTATAGAGGTGAGGGCGGTGATGGGGGGGATGGTGGTGATGGGGGCGATGGAATCGGCCGCTGCGCACGCCGCAGGCCCGGCATTTCATACGGCCGCGGCCGCACCGCTCCATAACCGTTGTGATGCCACCGCGGCATCCTTGCATGACGCAGCAAGTTCTAGAACACATATGCAAACATTGATACATTAAACACTGATACATTAAACATAATAAACATGAAACAAAACATTACAAACATTGATATTAACACATCAAACAAGGCGTATAATATGCAGAATTTCACTACAATGCAAAGTATTACATACCTGCGGTGGCAGCGGTTGCAAAGGCGGTGAGGGCGGCGCGGGCGGCGCGGGCGGCGCAGGCGGCGAGGGCGGCAGCGAGGGTGGTGAGGGTGGTGAGGGTGGTGAGGGTGGTGAGGGTGGTGAGGGTGGTGAGGGTGGTGATGGTGGCGAGGGCGGCGGCGACCCCTCCCAATCAGAAGACCATGCAGGCGACGGCGGCGGCGATGGCGAACGCTAGAAGATAGAAAACCCACGATTTAATATGAACATGATTTTAAAAGTTAACCGCGGTAAAATGATAAAATATTTATATGTACATACCTCGGGGTCGCACTCCGGCGCTATCCGTGACACAACCATTACACCAAAATTTCACAAAAAAACTAAAAAGACTGGTGCCTGACTACTCGCTGTTGCGATTTGAATGCAACTGGTCTCGCTGCATCTCCTAGGTCTCGCATGTTAACTCCCATCTTGAAATCGAGAAGTGCGTAGCTTTGCAAAAGTAAGATGTTGTTGTTCTCCACCTTTATTTTCGCTGACCATCCTCCTCCCCCGTGTCCTTATCTTCTTCTTCACTGACCATCCTCACCTTTTTCACACGCATCTTCTTCTTCGCTGACCATCCTCTCCTTATTCACACGCATCTTCTTTCCCTTCTTCTTTGACACATCATTCGACTAGATTACACCACTTTAATCGCATATCCATCAGTTATTGAACGGGTGTTGGACGTGAATCGAACGACTTTGATCATGTACCGAACGTGAATCGAACGGCTTGAAACGTACATCGAACGTGATTCGAACGGCTTGAAACGTACATCGAACGTGATTCGAACGGCTTGGAACGTACATCAAACGTGAATCGAACCATTTCTCAATAATTGCAATCATCGTCTTAATCTAGCATACATCATATTCAGGAAGTTGGTTTAGGGAGGGTGAAGAAAATTATACGCATTAAAAAATGATTATATTTATTTATGAATTTCTCTCTGGCGTTTAGTCCACCAGTTGAATATTTTAAATACATTTTGCAAGGCACAGTGCTTTGCGTGTCTGCCACATCGCAGAGTATCAACTACATTTAGCTTATTTAGAGATTGTATATCCTCGTAGTCAATGTCCAGCGTCTCGATGATCACGTCCGCTCTCGTACTTTCATCGAGGAAATCCGCAAGCCATTCACGTTTCTGCAGCCCTTTAACGTACACGACATGGCACGTGTCATCTTCTTCGTCGATCGCATCAGCTACAGCTTTCGTAATTAGCTGTTTAGCCATACAGTATGGAACTTCTCCATCGTCCCAGCGTAGCCCATGATGTTTCGTCGTCAACCATCGGATGCTTGATTTGTCAGATTTCGTAAGAAGATATTGCGGCATCGAACTCCGAAAAATATAATGCGAGAGAATTGTTCCCTTTCGCAGGACAGCCACTTCCTTGACGATAAATCTTCCATCGACGATGAACCCTTGCATGTCAACAAATGTTGGCGCGGACATTATCGATACAATTTAGAGACCCGCTCGCTTCCAAGACAGATGGGGGAATGCAGTCTTTCTCGTAAAGCATCTCGATTTTCATGATGAAATTTTCTTTTGGTACAAATTTAACACAGGAGAGGGCAGGCAATTTAATTCATTTTGCGCACCACGTTTGTCAGCGGATTGTATTCAACCACCCGATCGTGCAGAATCAGACAATAGGCCGTAGTATTTGCCGGTACGTTCTCTTTACACTCGAATTCTATGCGCACATCCACGGTGCCGCTTTTAACCGACTCATTTTGTCGCGAACAATCAATCACCACGAAGGGACCAAATTCCAAAAATTCGGCCACGGTGAATAATCCATCGCTACAGTTGTAATATGATTTACGGAATTGTGTGTACATGTGAAACAAGATGGCATGCTTATCCATGTCAAAGTCCACCTGCATGTCATCATATGGGTGAAAATCCGAGTTGAGAAAAGCTTTTACATTGGTTAATTTGCATTTATCGAACATAGTAGCATCTTTGGACATATCATTCTTTCGATCAGTCTGTAGAGCAAGGATAATGACACGCGGCTTCTCCAATTGCGCAGATGCCTTCACGGCCCATGAGTGCTTAGTCGTGCTCTGTAAGAGAGGATACTCGTACATATCCCACGATTGAAAACAAATGCTCAGGTTTCGTCCACTGTCCAAAGTACGTAGCAACGATAGCTTATTAACGTCGTTTAGCGTCACATGAGGCATCCGCCATTGTACTTTAACTAATTGAATTTCTGGTTCCAACAACGGCGATCCAATTAGAACATTGTTATCGTTGCGCGATCGTATTAAAATCAATTCGTGACGCGCATTAATAATAATGCGTTTGTAGTCCTCGCAAAATCCCAGCCAATATTTCAGTGGGATACAAAAATTGAAATGATTTTTCACTTTTAGCCCATCGCGACGTTTCAAGCCCCATCCGGCATTCTCCATATTTTTGTCTTCGCCAGATGTTAGCGATACATAGTTTTTCAACGTGCTAGTTATTCCAACGTTTCTGTTGCGATCAATTTCCACACCATTCAGCTCGTATCGAATCTCATCGAATAAGAACGCCAT
The DNA here is from genome assembly GCA_929113495.1 of Andrena minutula. Lineage (NCBI taxonomy): Eukaryota > Metazoa > Arthropoda > Insecta > Hymenoptera > Andrenidae > Andrena > Andrena minutula. Next base: position 34,672,272 of record OV815993.1, read on the forward strand.
GCAATTATTTCCCAATGTCACCGTTAATGTATCGTTTGGCTTATTTATCTTCAATTTTCCCTCCACGTAGAGGAAACTTTCACACGGCAATGTGTATAAATCCTGCTGTTGTATGGGTATTCTTATCTCATCGCTGTACCCAAACGTTGTGTTGACGTATGGGTTGTATGTGTGAGTCTCGAGCTTGACGATGCGATCATCAAACGTCGGCTTCCCTCCAATGCTTAGAATGTCAACCATTTTTCAACTTAATTGCGCACGGTGAATCCCAAGGATTTCAAAAATGCAATGTTTGCAGCAGTGAGTCTCTTCTTTTTAGCGTGATCAGAGCTGTTGTTGTTGTTGTTGTTGTTGCTGTTATTGTTGTTGTAAACAATTTAGTTTGGAAGAAACGAGTTTCTGGAGTCGTTCAACACAAGCATCTCTTTCGTTCACACCACACGTATTATCGCTGTCGCCGTCGTACGTGCAATCTAATGGTAATCTCTTCGCCTCGAAAATCGAGCAGTCGTCCGTCTTGATCCACAACCCGTATCGTTAGATCCGTAACGACCCGTGCGGTGATTGGAAGGTAAATGATCTGCGCGGGCGTTTCCGATATCTTATATCCTGGTGGGACTCTCGGAGAAAATTCATGTATCGTATGTACGCGCTTTCCATTGTTGTACGCACCAGCGGTAGCGCTACATTCAACGCGAATAATGTTCACGTTCATGATATTAATCGGATCGTCTGATTCGTGCCACCGCCCTGGTTCCAACACCCGATTCGTCGAGAATCCTAGTAGCGATCCAATGTTATTGCGCTTCGTAAAGTCTACGGTGAACGAGCAGTACAGCTCGCTTTTCATGGTATTGTTGTTGGGACGCAACACTATAGGATACACATCACCATCGTTAGCATCGGTGCCGCCGACATTTTTAGGATACCGCTCGAGTAATCGCTGTCTCAAATACTTGGCAATGGCGTCTAGTTCGTAGGAGCCGTGGGGAATCGTAATGTATTCAGGAGTGGTGTGGATGCTGTTGCTGATGTCATAATTTGCGGTGAAGTAGAATTTATCGTTGCTCGAGTCGATGTTTGGTATTGTATGATAAGTTTCAAAGGTTGTTAGACCAAGCTCGTAATCATCATCGCTCAAATCTATGGGTGGAAAGTAGCTCACCGCGAGGGTGCTACTCTTGCCGGTTAGAGTGAACGTTAGTGACATATTCCAAGCTGTACGACTCGATTAGTACTGAATCAGAGTGGTGGGAAGTCAATCCTTAAATTTGGTGCCGATCGTTTGTAGAAAGCGTAGACATAGTTGTCCGCAATTGCTTTGATCGTACTTCTGATAAGCCGTTCGATTGTATTCGATTTTCACAGCATCTTTGTTCAGATATTGTACCAATTCCTTAGGCGGTCGAAGATTCCCGAAGCTATCGAAATATATAGCTCGACATCCTCTCTTCGCATACGCTACCCAATGAGTTCCCGACCCCTCGACATTGTCCAAATTTATGATACCGCTCTCGTTTCGACGTACTCCTCCAGCTGGTAGCGCGTTGCGCATAAAAACACCTCTAAAGAATGGAATATGCATACGTTTTGCCAACTCAGCCAATTGCACATCGGTAGTTACGCCCACAGGCATTTTTATTTTCTTTTCGACGTTTTTTTTTTTTTTCGTTTCGATATTCCCTGTCCGCGCTTGTACGGTGTGAGATAAAGTCCGTGACCTTCCATGGAGCGATTATGACGCTGCATTTCCTGCAGCTGATGTTGCGCCGCCTTATTATCGTTTACCACCTTGGCTATCCCCGCCGCTCCACCAGCTAATGATCCGAGAACACCTAGCAGCGGGAGAAGTGGTAATATGCCACCCCGTTTTGCCACCGGAAGAATTCGCTTTTTCGATGCTCTCTTCGTAGTAGTTTTGCGGGATTTTGTTTTCACCCCCATTCCGATTTTCGTCTTGGCCTTCATAGCTGCCCAAACAGCTGTAGCAGCACCTCTTTCACCCAGACTCGAGTCTCGCGCAACGATGCGTTTTCGCGCTTTGTCAGCGAGTACGTTATCTGCCGCGTGCCTTTCGTCGAGGTCGTTGCTACGCGTATACGCAATATCGTGTTCGCGACACGCGGCGTCCAACGGATTGATACCTTGATCCCCTCTAGCCAAGCGTTTTGCCAGATGAGTTCCTGGACCACAAAACTGATATCCAGGAATATGTAATTCGAAAGGTAGCGCGTTTATCGCCCGATTTAACAAACCACGACCTTTCTTCACTCTCGTTGGCGACATTCACCACAGTTTTTAATCAATGGTGCTGGACCGTCGATATGCGTTCGCTGCCAGGGGCGATTATAATGTTCCAAGCACCGACGACACTGCTGCACCTCAGAATCGGCTTTTATATGCTCGGGGAGCCTGTCCCACAACTGATCAATGTGTCTTTCAAACTCTCGGAGTAGAATAATCTTTGGTATATATTTCAACTGCTCAGAGGTTAGGTCTCGAATATTGCAATTATCCGACAGGATCAGAAGCATTTTGAATACTGAGGTGTTTTCGCTTCGGTGCGGACTTATAAATAGGACGTGTCATCGCTCCGAAAATCAGTTTTCACAGTTCACATCGAGGATGCGATTCGTGCGACAACCTGTAAGGATACGCGTGACAAATTTTGACGATAAATCGGAAATGATGTCACCGAAATCGAAGCGTAGACACGGTAGCATGCTACCAAACACTATCCGCTGCCTCATTTGCGGTCCATCGAATTGTGGAAAAACCAACGTGTTGGTGAGCTTGTTGGAAAGCCCACACGGCGTCCGCTTCGAGAACGTGTACGTGTATTCCAAGTCGTTGCAACAGCCGAAATATCAATATTTGGAGAATTTATTGACTCCGATAGATGAAATTGGCTACTTTACGTTTTCGAATAACAGTGACGTCATCCCACCGAGCGAATCGCTTCCGAATTCTATTTTTGTCTTTGATGACGTGGCATGTGACAAGCAAAATACGATACGAGAGTACTTTGCAATGGGGCGTCACTCGAACGTTGACTGCTTCTATCTCTGTCAGACGTATGCAAAGATTCCCAAACATCTTATACGCGACAATGCGAATCTGTTGATTCTGTTTAAGCAGGATGGTACCAACTTGAAACATGTATACAACGATCACGTAAACACCGATATGTCATACGAGGATTTCTGCGCATTGTGTCGTAATTGTTGGCAACGAGAGTATGGTTTCGTGGTAATAGACAAGGATAGCGCGATGTCCAATGGACGTTATAGAAAGGGATTTAACGAGTTTGCCATACCATGAGATGGTCAATCGCTGTCAACACTTCGATGAGAAAGCAACGTCTGCGGTACAACGATGATGATTGATATCGATAGTCTGGAGGTTAAGGACCGCGAGAGGATAGCGAAGGAAATTGCAAAAACTAGTGCAGCCATTCGCAAGAAACACTTGGCTTTGAAGACTGGCAAGATGGAGGAAGATATCGCGTTGGAGAGATACTTTAAACCTATCGTCGAACCCTTGAAACATATAGTAGAAAATACCACAGAGGCAGACACATTATCGCCAGTGAGCATTGACGATGAAGAGAATGAAACATTAACGCCTAAAACAAAAATCCGTCCGAAATGGAGCACATCGACGTTGAAGAGAAAGAGGAAATCGCGCGCGTCATCGGATTATTCACTCGTAACCTCCACACCAGTTCAATCGAAGCGAAAACGACAGAATACTACGTTAAACGAGCCTCCGGTCCCTATCACGCCAATAAATACAATTCCTTCTGTACAATTGCTCTCAACCAATGATGATGATTATGATGATGACGTTTTCGAAACTTCTCCCAATGAGTCATTTGCGACATCTATTAGACAACAACTTCGAACATCCGAGGGACAAGAAACGCTTCGCAATCATTTCGGTCCGCTGGGGCAAAAATACATGGATGTAATCCTAAGTAGGGATGGAGATAAGGCTATAGACTATGTGTATGGTGTATACTTTGCCAATAATAAGATGATGCTTGGGAATAAGGCATTCGATATGGACAAGGATGATAATATACTCATCGATGGTGTAAGATACAAGGGAACGCCCGGCCTTTACGAACTGATTTTCAAGAGAATTCCAGACGATGCTGTATACACCGAGGCCGATAAACAAAAATACAAAAGTATACTGCTTGCGACGAACACCCACAGACACAAACATGGTGATCGCAATCGCATAATGAGCAACAAGGGATACAAGTACAAACATATAATTGCACCGCTACTCCCCCGTTCGTCATCATCTAGAAAGGCAGGCAAAGGTCTAAGGACACCACGACTCATGACGGTAAACGATAACAAGATCGATTACGTGCACTGGGACGATCCCAACGAGCTGGTCGATAGACTTAGATTGCTCATTGCATCGCGCGCGGCAGGTCACACGGGTCTTGATAACGAAATCACATCCATCGAGGAAGAACTTCGCGAGGCGAGTCATATTGTATAAATTAAACCGCACGCTGATGACGCGCACTGTATGCATCGAGATGCCGATCAACAAATTTGGGGTGTCGCTCGAGAAGAGTGGAACAGCTGGAATGGACTACTACAAATGGAACGGTTTGCTTCGAAATTACATGCGAGATAACGCTCTTTGCATGACTGGTGTTGACTTTGATGCAAAATCATGCAAGATACGACGGGTAGCGCAACCCACAGCTGACACCGATGCAGTCAATAAACTGTATATGGAAAAGAGTATTAAACTTTTGAGAGAGCAACAGGAAGAATTAGAGAGGAAGCTGGTCGTGTTTCAGAGAGATATGCTGACGTTGCAAAACAGCGTTCAAAAGATATCGCAGGCGTCGAATTCTATCCCGCAGCAGCGCTGCGAAGGAGAATCGTGCGAGACGGTTGATCTTGCTCCCGCACCGATGGGGAGCACATAATGCACGTACATGATAATTATCGCATCATTCGTGTCGAAGACACCTCTGTGATCAAACATGTCACCATTATCGACATCCAAGAGTAAAGAAAACCATGGTCGCAAGAAGCGACAACTCGTTGAGGAATTGCACGCTCCAGCTCGAAGACATTTCCCGCGGAGGCGCGTCATAGTGCACGGATACGACGATCTGTGGCAAGCTGACGTTGTAGAAATGCGTCCTTACTCGCGATTCAACCAAGGTCACCACTACATACTCACCGTCATCGATGTGTTGAGCAAGTATGCCTGGGCGATGCCGTTGAAGACTAAAAGTGGCGCTGAGGTGACTAAAGCGTTTGCAAAGATATTTAGAGATCGATATCCGAAAAATTTGCAAACCGATCAAGGAAAAGAATTTTACAACGCTGATGTGCAGAAACTATTGGCAAAGCATGACATTAATCATTATTCGACGTATTCGGTGATGAAGGCCTCCGTCGTGGAACGTTTCAATCGAACTTTGAAGAACAATATGTGGAAAATGTTTACGCTCAATGGAACCTACAGATGGATCGATTCGCTATCAAGTCTTCTCGCAGAGTATAACGCGCGAAAACATAGAACCATCAAGATGCGTCCTTGCGATGTTACCCCTGCGATCGCCGACAAGCTGCTAGCCACCGTGTACAACAACGTAAAGATCGCCGCTCCAGCGAGGTTCAAGTTGGGCGAGTTTGTGCGCGTGAGCAAATTCAAAACCATATTCGATAAAGGCTATACGCCGAATTGGACAACGGAGGTGTTTAAGATAGCCAAAGTACAAGCAACTGATCCCGCGACGTATCTGCTCGTCGATTCCTGTGGAAAACCTGTTGCTGGAGGATTCAACGAACATGAGCTGCAACGCGTCACCGATCCTGATGTGTATCTAGTGGAAAAAGTCTTCTGTAGGAAGGGGGATAAGGTGTACGTCAAGTGGTTGGGGTTTGATAAATCGCACTATTCTTGGATAAATAAAAATAATATATTGTAAAAAATAATAATAATACATGATTCAATAAATACAATGATACATATACATGTGCAAACAATTTTTTTTTAAACAATAATTCCACCATTTATAATCCAGTTAATATATGTAAGTTTGAACGTGCCGCCTAAACTTAGTCACCTAACTTCAACTAGGAGAGAGTCGGTGACTGGACTTTACGGAGAGTGTTAAAAGAACTGCCACGTGGATAACAAGTGTGATAATAAAATATTATTAATTACGGCTAACGACAATTATATTGATTCAGGTTGGTTAACTAGTTAGAAGTACTTTGTAAATATCTTATTAGCATCAGCTGACTTGTACATATGTTTTGTTATTACAGTTGTAATTACTGCATCAACTCGTTGTTTGATTACTTAACCTTAAGAACGTCCACTCTTCCTTTAAGTTTCTGATTATGAAACTTACATATACAATGACACATATGCAATAATTCCACTATTTATAATAATTTCCATACATGTGCGAAGAATATTGAAGTTGCATCTTCTGGTGGTGACGTTTCGTAATCATCTAGATTTTGCTGCGGATCTAGCGGAGTTTTTGCGATATTACAATCCTGTAGTCCGAATTTTTATCTCTGTGATACATATGTTTAGGAACGTCTTATTTGTTGTCTCAGTCAGTTTAAAGTATTGCATTAACCTCTCGGTCACTTGATCTATTATAATATTATCTGTTCCTAAAACTAAGAAATCATCGACGTACACACCAATTATAACAATCTTTCCTTCCTCACGCATTATATAAACACATGGATCCTCTCTAATTCGTTCTAGGCCCATCTTTACAAATATGTCATTCATTGTTTCATTCCAATATCGACTCGATTGAGGTAATCCGTATATGCTTCATTCTTCCCGTTACTAAAACCCGGTGGCTGTTCCATATACGTCTCCTCTTGCAACTCACCATACATATACGCCGCTACTACATCAAACAATCTAATTTTTAAATTATAAATACATCCAATAGCAAGTAAAATTATAACTGTCTGTAATTTTATTACCGGAACGAAACTATCCTCGTAATGTATTCCTTTTCTTTGTTGACACCCTACAGCTACCAGCCTAGCTTTATATGTAGTTTGTGATTTATTTAACCATTTTTTATTATAAACCCACTTACTTCTAATAACTTTCATTGCTTCCCTTCTGGGTAGCATCTTCCATACGTTGCGTTCCTTCATATTTTGCAATTCCTTTTCCATAGCTTCTAACCATTTCTTGGAATCTTCCGCTTCCATCGCTTCCTGGTAGTGGTTTGGCACTCGTTCGACGGCCGTTGCTAAGCTGCTGTGTCCTTTTTTCTCTTCTATTCGCGCTGATCTTCTGACCCCAAATTTCAATAACTCTTCTTCTCTTTCCTTCACCTTTTTTCTATCTTCTATCTCTATCTCTGCTGCTGTTCTTTTCCTGTTTTTCCCGACCGGACTTGTTCTGTTTGATTGTGGAAGCAACTCTCCACCGGCCTGGTCGGTCATTCCTGTTTCGTTTTCTGCGACATCCGGTTCATTTTCGCTTCTATTATCTTCTTGTCTCTCATCTGATGTTTCTGCGGCATCTTTAGCATCTGTAATTTCTGCGTATGGGAGTGCTAAAAAATCTCCTTGTGTTTCGCTTAAGGGAGTGTTCTGCTTTATAAGGTCCAAACAAACGATTTTGTCACGAATTTTTTTGAAAGGGAAAGGAACAATTGATCTTCGTAAACTTTTAGATACAGGGTGTTACTCTACCTATAGTCAATATTTGGGGGGGGGGGGGGGGGTGATTCTACAGGCATATATAAGTCGAAAATCAAGAGTGACGAAATTGCGGTAAATGCTTCGTTTATTAATTATCGATGGTTAAAGGTTGACGTCTGGATCGCCTGAATCAGCCTGAATGACGGCAACTCGACGAACAGCGGGCCGCGCGAGGCAGGCCAGCCAAGGGGCGTGCAGTGGCGGCGGATGCGTGACGGATTTGCCATGTAGAGCGCATAATTACTTACCTACCTCGCCGAAACTGTGACATACGATACTTGTGATAATTTATGAAAAGACGCAAACGATGTTCGGCATTAAACCTGCCTACCGCGTAAAAAGTTTTGCACTTACCGAACTCGATCGCGTTATTTATTTGTTTTAAATTTCTGGAATATTCGGTTTCTCGAAGTGTCAATAAACACGAATTGGTCCCGCATGCTCGCGAATCTGCCAGTAGCACCGGTGCAACGATTGACGGTGGTGAGAGATTCTCGTGCGTTCGCGATCTTTCGCTCGCGGTCGATCGCTACAATTCTCTATGTTCAACTTATAAAATCTCTAACTCACTCTGCTCTAAGACTATTCTGTACTATTACACTGCACAACTCTGCCGTTTTGATTGTCTTTAACCCGGGAGCAGGCGCGCATTGGTCTTTTCGACCGACGGTCGACGCGTATTGCGAGAGAATCATGCGTGACTATGATAAATATCGAGAATTCTTCTTGAAATAAAGTTCACAAGATAATATTATAATGCATTATTTATACTATTTTAGTCATTTTATTAAGTTATTTCGCGTTATATTAAATATCGGTCGAAATGACCGGCGCGCGTACTAATGTAAGTTATTTGGCGCGCCTACTCCCGGGTTAAAAGTAATGATCGACGAATGGGGACGCGTCATAGGGTGAAGCACGCGCCCGTGTCCGGCCGAGCGCTCGCACAGATGCTCGCCGCTTCCCTGCTCTCGGTTCTGTATCTTTAAAAATACTTCGAATTGGCCGCTATAACTTTGTGAATACATTCTTGGATAGTTTATCTATCGATTTAGACAATAAAAGAAAAATCGATTTTTTGGACCTTATAAAGCAGGACACTCCCTTAAGTCCCCTTCCATTAAAGTCAAACCCTTTACCTTCTCGTTAAATTTCACATTCCTTACAATATTTACCTTTCGGTATTCGGGATCTTACACCCTGTAGGATCGGCTATCATCGCAATAACCCATAAATATGCCCTCCCTGGCCCTCGGACTGAGTTTACTTCTATCTATTTTAGGTATAAAATAGTAAGCCATACATCCGAAAACTTTGATGTACGACACTGTCGGTTTCCTGCCGTACCACAGCTCGTAAGGGGTTCTTGTACCTCTTTCCTTAGTAGATACTATATTTTTCAACCGAGTTGCCGTCATTATAGCCTCTGCCCAAAAATTATCTGGTAATGCTGCATCCACTAACATAGTTCGAGCTTTATCTAATAGTGATCGGTTCGCTCTTTCTGCAACGCCATTACTTGGAGGGTTGTTAGCTACAGTTCTTTGGTGATGTATACCCTTATCTTTAAACAATTCCATAAAATTCCTATTTATAAATTCTCTCCCATTATCTGATCTGACCTGTCTAATCTTTTTTCCTAGCTGATTTTCATATTTATTCACATAATGTACGAATTTTTTAAATGCTTCATCTTTTGTTCTAATAATGTATACACATACATACTTTGAATAGTCATCTACCAATACATAAAAATATCTGCTCCCATTCATTGACTCGACAGGCATTGGACCACATAGATCCATATGTACTAGCTCTAATGGTTCTCGTGTTCCCATGTCTTTTATAGAGTAGTTTGGTTTTTGTGACATTTTGCCCATTATACATGGTTCACAAGATCCCAACGGTTCTTTAATATAATTTAATTCCCTCACTAACTCATTATCAAGCATATAGTCTAAGTAGCTTTCACAAACATGCCCCAGTCGGCGGTGCCATAACCTCTTATCCGAACCTTTACCCCCTCTACCTAAATAGGTTTTACGGTCTAACTCAACGCTCGCGCCTACATTAGTATTCTCCAAACAATTATTCTCTATCTTATCTATTTCACTATTATTAGTCGTCTTTAAAGTATCTTTTTCATTATAATTAATTTGTACTATCATGGCGTTACCATCAGTCTCATCCGCTTTCAACAGAAAAATACCGTCCTGTTCAAACGCTTCGGCAATTAAGTGACCATTTCTATTTAATATTTTTGCCTTACTTTGTTTAAAGTTCACCTCGTGTCCTTATTCGTTTAATTTACTTACTGACAACAGATTCGCACGCAGTGATGGTACATATAATACATCTCTAATAAATATATCATTTATACCTTGCCTGGTATATACGCTGACCTTCATGTCCCCCATCGCTTCAGACCTCATCTCCCTGTTATTTTCTGCTAGTGATATTCTCACGTTACTTGGTCTGACGTTATGCAACGCATTTACATTGGAAGTCATATGAGAAGTAGAGCCCGAATCTAATGTCCACACATGCTGGCCATTCTCTACTCTATCCATATTCCTGTCAATCTCATTCACATTAAAATGAAATACATGTCTACTTTGGATTGACATGTTACCTTGCTCGTTCCTATTATTCGCTTTTGTTTGGTTATTGGAGCTGCTACTATTCCCTGTACCTCCCATGGATTTTCTTTGCCCCGGCTGTGCTTCTTTCGTCCTCTTATGCCAGCAGTCGTTTGCTTTGTGGTTTTTTCTTCCGCAAACATAGCATCCACCGTAATCTTGTGTCTTCTTTGGATGTCTTGTGGCTCGGTATGCATTTTCACTCTTCCACAACGGTTCTCCCTTTCCGGATGGTGCGTTTCTATTTTCCTCTTCCACTAGTGCTTGTGTTATCTCCTCTAAACTTATGTTTCGCTGTGTTCTCAACACCACAGCAACCTTTTCTAGGCGAGAGTGAACTCCTCTAATTACATGGTAACATACCTCTCTTTGGTCAAGTGGGTAACCTATTGCCGCACTGCGAGAGGCAATGTTTCTTGCTCTGGTAATATAATCTACTACTGGCTCAGTGTTAGTCATTCGAATATTCTTAAGCTCGAGTCCAATATCTATTCGTCCGTTCTGAGCGTCTCCTTCGTGTAACCCTTTCAGAGTGAGCCAAATTTTTCTGGCATTTGTCTCAGTTAGAAATTGTTCAGCCTGTTCTTCGGATAGAGTGGTAATAATAATACTGAATGCCTCATCATTCTTTTCTTCCCGCTTCATCCGCAGTTTCCCTTCTACTGATTCTGGATTTTGAGCCACAGGTGGTTCGTGTCCTTCTATTACCTCCCTGAATAACCTTTTCGCACGTAATACTGCGCCAACTTTCAGTACCCATACACAATAGTTCTTTCCAGTTAATAAATCTATCTTTTTCGTATTTGTACTTGCCTCGGCCATGTCTGATGTCTTTTTTATCGATTCTTTTCCTTTCACACTACGCAATACCACGTGCTTTTCTGAATTTTTGAGGTTAGAGTCTTCCCTTTATCTCCACATACTTATACGTGTCTATCTACAGGGTGATTGGCACGAAACGCCTGATCCGCCTCGCAACCGTGACGAGATCAACCTCCCGTGGTGTCTCTCCGAAGCTATGGTTTTCGACCCTCGAAGGGGTTGGAGTACCTCTTAAGAAGTGAGAAATCTTCGAATTCCTCATTTCTCATCAGATCTGTGCGAAAGCGATGGCAATGGATTCCTGGCGTTCCGTCGATTAAAATCATACCAAACATCATGCAAATCGGACTACTTTGACACAAGCTATTTCAAATAGCTATTTCAAATAGCTTGTGTCAAAGTAGTCCGATTTGCATGATGTTTGGTATGATTTTAATCGACGGAACGCCAGGAATCCATTGCCATCGCTTTCGCACAGATCTGATGAGAAATGAGAAATTCGAAGATTTCTCACTTCCTAATAGGTACTCCAACCCTTCCGAGGGTCAAAAGCCTTCGGAGAGACACCACGGGGGTTTGGGTTGACCTCGTCACGGTTGCGAGGCGGATCAGGCGTTTCGTGCCAATCACCCTGTATTACCTTCTCTTATTCTAACCACGCTCTGCTACCAATTGTTGGTCCGGAAAATAAACTTATCGCCCTCATTAGCAATAAAGAAGAAGGTATTTATTAATTATATATTTATAAAGGTACTAACATCTGTTCTCTCTATATCTCACTCTGAGCAGTCCGCTGCATTCCCCTTTATACGAGTGTGGCGCCCCCACACCTCTCAGGGCCTGCGCGCAGTTGGCCTTATTTCTAACAAAATTCGTACAAACAAATTTTTGATATGTCCAGAATGCACATACCCACGTATATCGGTTTGTTGAATTTCACCTCGATCTTTCGCAATTCAACAGCTATTAAATTTTTCGAAAAAACACTTCTGCTGTGGAAATTCGGTTTCGCGATCATTGCCTCCGCGCCATATCGCCCATCCCAATGCGTTAAAAGTTTTACATCCACATGATTTCGTACATTTTCCATGGTTTTACCAAATTCGGCGTTGTTCATCAATTTGTACAAATTTTTTTCAAAGTCGTTTGTCGCGCTTTTTCTAAACCGTGTATTGAGTTCGATGTAATCGCGGAGCCAGGGGGATTGAGCGAATTGAAGCACGCGGTGTATCTTTGTAATACGAAGACCGTGACGCATGCACTGCTGTAGGTTGCGATAATGAATAACGTAACGCTGCTTATCGTATACCGTCGCGAGTAACTTGTCCTGTCTGCTGTCAGGTGGTTTGGCATGTGTCGGACAGAACGGTAGATCGGCATGAATGTTGTGCAGACGTTGCGGATATTCCAGATCTACCTCGAGAATGTATCCCGTGGGCGAATCGACACCGATTGAAGACACGTTAAAATTTGCGACATTTTCGACCCATTGAAATTTAGCGTACGGCAGAGGTTGACACATTGCCCATCCATACAAATTGTTCACGTCAAAGTACATCAAGTACGATGACTCTTCCGATGCGTCGTAAGATGACATGTACTTGTTATTGGCATGTGCGTATCTTCCGGAACATTGACTTAAACCCCCGCGTATACCGCGTTCGACAAACATGACCATATCGACGTCTGTGAGCAATTCGAATGTAATTTTGGTATGTTTTAGCATAGCATCCCACGTGAAACCAGGTAAAGTGTAATAATGCGCTGAATCTAGTCCATAGCTCTTGATACAACTTTCGCGAAAATTTTCAAAATTATCTGCCAATAACAAGACATCTGTCTTCAAATACAAATCGCTGTATTCACCCAAGGTTCTAATCTCGAAACGTTGCCAGACAGTCTCGGCGTGCGCGTAATCGCTCTCGGATACAGTCTCACCCGTTAACGAACTGTAGAATGATTCATGCGGTGGCAAGCATGGGTCCTGCAGCTTGTTCGCGCAATCAAGGTATTCGTACGGAAAGCCACCCTTTCGCCTCAATAAATTAAAATCATCGGCGGATAATGTTTCAAATTGGGATCGTAAAATTTTTAATTGATCTGTGGTAAGAAAAGATGCTAATTTATGGAGACTGGTGTTGAGAAATTTGTACGAATCGATGAATCGCAATTAAATACAATTTCGCGAGTCCGAATCAGCCGTATCTTCGACATTTTTTGTGAATAAAATGTACTTTTCTTTAGTTATGGGCAACACGTTAACGCTGCCTTCAAAAGCGGTCGTTATTTCCTCGATAATGAAATGCGAATCGTAGCCGGATAAATTATGGAAAACTATGGGGATGTAAAACGTATTTTTATAATTTAAATTGCACTCCGAATGTGCTGGGCCTCTAAACCGTCCGGAGAGATGACAGTAATCGCGAACTCGTACATCGCTAGCCTCGAATGGTTTTTTGCAAATATGACAATGTGGAGCATCGCGAAATGTGGTCCACTGTTCGGTGGTTAAATCCAGCATGGGAACATTACTGGTCAAGCTGGGTTTAGCGAAGTTTGCAAAATTGTTAAGTTCGTTAACGAACCATGAAACACAATCCGCGCCGCGGAGACATCGATACGTCGATAGCGATGTATCGTACGAGCAATGCATATAATATGCTATGCTGTGCACTTTATGGTGCTGGTACGTGTGTAATTTATTATCACCCATTCCATTATCCTCCGTTTTCTCGATGATACACTCTAAATCTGCGTACACCACGAAGGGGAGCCGCTCCTTCATGCAGTGGTTACTGAAGTTGAGGAAATTTTGCGCCATCGCTGGGCAGCAGGATGGCACAGTCGTTCAGCTGTCCACAGTAGTCCACTGTATGAACCTCTAACTTCTCGGCACAGCTGAAGTAATGCATGCAGCTGTAAAAACAATTTTTTTTTTATTTACTTTTTTTTTCGCGACGCATTTCATAAGTTTATATACATACCGGTCGCAGATGAATTTCCTTGCCTTCTTCTTGCTCAGCTGCGTGCTCACCAGTCGGGATAAGTTCTTGATCCACACAAAGTGCCCTACATCACCGTGCTCATGATTAGGTGTGTACAGCAAGTTTACGTGTCGATCCCTCTTTTGATTGGTGAGACGCAGTGGAAAGACCGTTGACCCCTCTTCTTCTCCATTTCAAAGGTGTAGACGTTGATGGAGATTTCGTTCAGCCGTTCAAACTTCGCAATCTGTGCCAGAGACATTGGGAACTCAATGCCCTGGAAATTTAGCGTGGAAGCATAGTCAGGATACGAACTTGGACGATGGGGATGTCTTTCCGCCGGATGGAGAGCGGCGACCACTGCCCACGCGAAACAGGCGTTGTCTGAGGATTGCACACTGATCGTTGCGTCCTTCAGCATTAATTCCCGCGGCAACTTGTAGTGACACCCGGCGCGCAGCGGATTACACTTGTTGACATTGACTGTCAGATTGAGAATTCTCGTCAATGCCCATCCGCTGTCGCGTTCCTGGAACTCTTCCAGCGATGCCAGGGTGGGTTCGATGACGCATCGTTGGTACCATTCCTGCAAATCGGATGTGTGGAAGAGTTCGCAGTTCCGGGTATTGATGCTTTTACAGGCACGTTTATCGCCTGCCACAAATTCACCGTTGAACACCGTGTTCACTTTGAGGTTTCGATGTTTCCTTAAAGCGTTCCGCACATGCTCCAGCACAATGGTCCCCGCACTCTGGAGGAAGTTGCGGTTCGATGTAATTCGAATTTAGCACGGCACCAGTTAATACGCGGGTATCGTGCTAGAATGTCCGGCACCTTCGCGCACGAAACGTCCGCGCAACGAATATTTCAATCTTTCGAGTCGCGCGATTCGAGCAACCAACGATTGTCGAACGCTGATAGATAATCGGGGACGTTTCACTCGGCTGTGTTCTTCCAACGATTGTATGCACTCGTTGCACCGTTCTTCCCACGCGAGATACTCTTCCCGCGAAATCAATCTCAGGCGAGAAATCTGAAATTCTGCACACTAATCGTTTCGAACGGCAGGCGAGAATGTTTAATTCAGCACACTAAGGATTAAGGGAAATCAGGCGAGCAATATTTAATTCTGCACACTAAACATTACGAACGTCAGGCGAGAAATGTGAAATTCTGCACACTAATCGTTTCGAACGGCAGGCGAGAATGTTTAATTCTGCACAATGAGGGGTTTGGGGACTGACAGGCGAGAATTGTTTAATTCTGCACACTAATCGTTTTTGAACGTCAGGCGAGTAATGTTTAATTCTGCACACTAATCGACCAGGGAAGGTTTATTGAACTGGTTTGTATTTGGGAGACACCCGTTAGAGCACTTGTTTTGGTTTGCCTTGGTAATCGGATTTACCGTTGCATTATTGTAAAAGGCACATGTAATAACTTCGCGAAATTCGCCTAGTCATACGGTTGAGCGAAACCTATGCGAATGTAAGTTAGTAAATACCGTGATGCTTTCCGCGGTCGTTGCCCGTGATCAGCTGTCGCGGCAGCTCGCTTGGATTTAGGGATCTTCGTAGCCGAAGGATTGACGCAATGATTCGAAGCGTGATTTAAAGTAGAATTGTTTATTCACTTCTTTGCACGATGATATACCATGCACTGTTATTGTGATGGTGGTTAAGTTTTATAATAATAAGTTGGCGATGAACATAACATTTATATAGTGTTTATAAATTATAGGACATGAGTATGAACATGAAATACAATATATGTTAATAAGCTAGAAAGATTTAAGCAATGAGCGTTAATAAGACAATATAGTATGAAAAGCAATAGGAATAGCAATACACAATAATATGAGCGCAATAAGTGTTGCAATACGAAATAATGTGAAAAGCATTAAGAATATCAATACAATATAATATGAACGCAATAAGCGTTGGAATACGAAATAATATGAAACAATGAGAATAAGAATAATTGATATGGATGATGGTGATACACAGTGTTATTAATGGTGTAGTATCGGAATGATAGTGCGTGTAGTTTTAAGGGATGAATGTATGGACGTTGAGAAGCACTGGTGATGCAGGCCCGCCGGGAAAAACCCAGCGGCGTGCACGAGGCCCAGCGACGCGCTAGAGTTTCGAGGGCTTTTCCTATGACCATATTTGGTCATGAGGACGAGTAGGAAAGTATGCGTGGTGGAGGGGATAGCGTCTTTTTGGAGGGAAAGCTTTCCGGAGGGACGCGCGAAGAGAACAGAGTGGTTGCGACAAGCAAGTGTGTTGTCTCGAGTCGTGTCGTATTGAGTTGCATTTAGTTGTATTAATAGCTTTAGTTCCTTTTAATTCTATGTTCTTTCTCTGTATAATATATTTTATTGGTTTACTGTAAATATACTTGTTACTGTAAACGTTATTATTATTTTAACACCACAATTTGGGGGCTCAGCCGGGATTGAAAATACAGAATAGCAGGATTATTGGACAAAGTTATTTACGTGGTGATCTTGAAGTTGTATAAGGTGAAGAAATTGTTTTCGCAGTGACGGAGAAGTTAAATAGTGACATTTAAGTTAAGCTGTTGTGAACAATGAGTACTACGGGAAGTGCAAACGACACCGTCATCGATCTTGAGAGCGGTGGCGACGATAGGCTGCAACGGGTGATGACGATGAAGTTGACGAATTTGAAAGACGAATTAAAGACAAGGAAGTTGAAAGTGTCCGGCAACAAGGAGGAACTGCAGCGTCGTCTGAGAGCAGCCATCATGCTCGAAATCGAACATGGCGACGACGAGGATGAAGAGGATGAAGAGGATGATGTTTCGGAAACGCATAGTAAAGCGACCAGGGATCAAACGTATCATTTAACGTTTAAGGATGTGGAAGAATCAATGAATACGTTCAGCGGCGACGATAATATAATCGTGCGTAGGTGGTTGGAAGAATTCGAGGAAACGGCTCGTTTATGTGATTGGACGGACGTACAGCGGGTAATATACGCGAAAAGGCTTTTGCGTGGTTCAGCGAAATTATTTGTCCGCTACGAAAAATGTTGCAAATGTTGGAGTGCGATGAGAAAAGCGCTAATCAAAGAATTTGATCAGGTAGTAGACGTACATAAAGTGCACAGAGAGTTGTCTCGTCGGAGTAAAAAGGTAACTGAAACATATCAGGAATACATTTACCAAATGTTCGACATAGCAAAACAAGCTGATATGGAGAATTCAGCGGTTATCAAATACATCATCGAGGGTATTCAAGATGACGAAGTTAATAAGACGATACTGTACGGTGCTAAAGATGTGCGTGAGTTGAAAGACAAGTTTGTATTGTACGAGATGATGAAAGAAAACGCGAAGACGAGGAGCAAGCGTGTCGAAGATAAACCGAAGAAGATGAGTCGGAGCAATTTTGACCAGGAAGGGGTGCGGCGATGTTTCCTATGCGGGGACAAAAATCATCTGATTTCGAAATGCCCAACGAAGGGCAAGGGTATCAAATGTTTCAAGTGCGGGGAATACGGACACATTGCTCCGGAGTGTGGTACTACGAGCAAGACCACGAAGGATGTTTGCAGTGCGTCGGAAGTGTCTCGAACGAAGCGTTGCGCAATAGAGGCGCAGATAGGAGACTGTAAGTTGACAGCGTTAGTAGACTCCGGTAGCGATTTAACTATAATGCGAGCGGATCAGTACGTTAAAGTGGGTGCGCCTAAACTGGGCAATAGAAGCATCGGGTTCCGCGGTATCGGGTCCGAGAAAAATTATACGTTGGGAGAATTTACAGCGAATGTTGCGATAGACAATGAATTGTTTGCGATGACGATACATGTAGTTTCGGATACGCTGATGCAACAATCATTGGTAATCGGCACAGACTTTCTAGATACGGTTGAAGTTAACATGAAAGGAGGGAATATTTCGATTCGTAAAATTGTTGATGAAAATTGTGATAGAATCCCGGAAGTTTATAAAATTGATGTTGTAACTGAGGCAAACGAGATAGATTTATCGTATCTTACGCACGTTGGACACAGACAACAAATAGAGAGTATGATTTTAAATTATAGACCGAATAAAACGCGAGAAGTAGGAGTTCGGATGAATATAATTCTTCTGGACGAGGTCCCTGTGTATGAGAGACCGCGAAGATTGTCTCCTCAAGATAAAGCCGAAGTTGAAAAACAGATAATATCGTGGTTAGAAGATGGAATAATACGACCGTCTGATTCCGATTATGGAAGTCCAATCGTGCTAGTTAGAAAAAAAAATGGCTTGATTAGAATCTGTATGGATTATCGGCAATTGAACAAGAAGATCGTGAAAGATAGGTATCCGTTGCCGTTGATAGAGGATCAACTGGATTTGTTGCAAGGCGCGAAAGTTTTTAGTACATTAGATCTCAAAAATGGATTTTTTCACGTTCCTGTCGAAGAAAGTAGCAGAAAGTATACAGCATTCGTAGTTCCCACCGGCCATTATGAATTTTTAAGAGTACCTTTCGGATTGTGTAATTCGCCGGCTGTTTTCCAAAAATTTATAAATGCGGTTTTCAAAGATTTAATTGCAGCAGGAGTTGTGTTAACCTATATGGACGATCTCATAATACCTACGGTCGATTTTTCGCGTGGCATAGAAAATCTTGGTTTGGTATTACGTGTTGCCAGTGAGCATGGGTTATTGATAAATTGGGGTAAGTGCCGTTTCTTGCAGACAAGGGTAGAATATTTAGGCCATATCGTTGAAAACGGAAACATACAGCCATCAGAACATAAAACCAAAGCTGTGATAAATTTTCCAAAGCCTCAATGTGCCAAAGATGTACAGAGTTTTTTGGGTTTAACAGGGTATTTTCGAAAGTTTATACATCGATACTCTATTGTTGCGAGACCGTTGTCTAACTTGTTAAGAAAAGACAACAAGTTCGAGTTTGAAATGTGCGAGAAAGAAGCTTTTGAAAGGCTCAAATTAGCTCTAAGTTGTAAGCCAGTATTGAAATTGTATCGGACGAGCGCGGAGACTCAGTTACATACGGATGCGTGCAGTATGGGTTATGGCGCAATTTTGTTGCAGCGCGATAGTGAGGACGATGCTTTTCACCCGGTGTATTACGCGAGTGGGAAAACTACACCAGCAGAGGAGAAATACACCAGCTACGAGCTCGAAGTTCTGGCGATCGTGAAGGCCCTAAGGAAGTTTCGCGTGTATTTACTAGGGATTTCATTCAAAATAGTAACAGACTGTCAAGCGTTCGTGTTAACCATGCAGAAAAAAGATCTATGTCTGCGCGTGGCTAGGTGGGCAATATTTTTGCAGGATTTCCATTATAAGGTGGAGCATAGACCAGGGAAAAGTATGACGCACGTAGACGCGTTGAGTCGGAACCCGTTACCCATGGTTTTGCTAATAGACGAAGGTGAGAGGGGAATTATCGTTAGGCTGAAGAGAGCACAAGTACAGGATGACGACCTACGGCGAATCCGCGAGAGTATTGGACACCACGAGGCGGATGGATATGTACTGAAGAACGGAATTCTGTACAGGGAGGTCAACGATATCCCACTGGTAGTCGTACCGAAGACGATGCAAGTCCAGGTAGTGAGGCAGGCGCACGAGCAGGGTCATTTTGGCATCACCAAGACGGAGGCACTAATAAAGAGGGATTACTGGTTCAAGGGGATGCGTGAGAAAGTCGAAAGGGTGGTACGGAATTGCGTAAATTGCATTCTCGCAGAAAGGAAGCAGGGTAACCAAGAAGGTTTATTGAACACCATTGAGAAAGGAGAGTTGCCGTTCGATACCTACCATATTGACCACCTGGGTCCGTTGCCGTCAACTAAAAAAAAATATCGCCATATTTTTGTAGTCATCGACGCTTTTACCAAGTTTGTGTGGTTGTATGCCACAAAGTCCACTAGCTCTGCCGAAGTGGTAAATCTATTGAAGAAGCAGTCCGTATGTTTTGGCAATCCAAAAAGGATTATTTCCGATCGGGGTACGGCGTTTACATCTATTGTTTTCGAAGACTATTGTAACGAAGAGGGTGTAGAACACGTGTTGATAACGACGGGAATTCCGCGAGCGAACGGTCAAGTAGAGCGTGTGAACCGCACACTTATACCTTTGGTCACAAAGTTATCCGCGCCTGCGCCGGGCGAGTGGTTTAAATATATGGAAATAGCGCAGAAATTTTTGAATGCGACGACCAGTAGGAGCACGGGCAATACTCCGTTTCAGTTGATGTTCGGGACGCACATGAAGTTACGGGAGGATTTTCAGGTCCGGCAGCTAATCGAGAACGAGTGGGCTACAATGTTTCAAGGGCAGCGCGATCAGGTGCGCGAAGAAGCAAGAAGGTCAATTTCTGAGGTGCAGGCTCAGAATAGAAGGGCGTTCAACAAGAAGCGGAAGAATGCGACGCAGTACGAGGTAGGAGATTTGGTGGCAATCAAGAGGACGCAGGCGGGACCGGGGTTGAAGTTTCACCCGAAGTTTCTTGGACCATATCATGTGTCGAAGGTCCTACGTAATGACCGTTATCTGGTGCAAAAGTCGGGTGAGCACGAGGGGCCGCAAGCGACCTCCATGGCTGCAGACCATATGAAATTATGGGTTAATGGCGAGGACAGTGATTTGTGTGATGACATTGAGGATGAGCACATCTGAGGTCAGATGTATGTTTATCAGGATGGCCGAGTGTAGTATCGGAATGATAGTGCGTGTAGTTTTAAGGGATGAATGTATGGACGTTGAGAAGCACTGGTGATGCAGGCCCGCCGGGAAAAACCCAGCGGCGTGCACGAGGCCCAGCGACGCGCTAGAGTTTCGAGGGCTTTTCCTATGACCATATTTGGTCATGAGGACGAGTAGGAAAGTATGCGTGGTGGAGGGGATAGCGTCTTTTTGGAGGGAAAGCTTTCCGGAGGGACGCGCGAAGAGAACAGAGTGGTTGCGACAAGCAAGTGTGTTGTCTCGAGTCGTGTCGTATTGAGTTGCATTTAGTTGTATTAATAGCTTTAGTTCCTTTTAATTCTATGTTCTTTCTCTGTATAATATATTTTATTGGTTTACTGTAAATATACTTGTTACTGTAAACGTTATTATTATTTTAACACCACAATGGTAGTTATAATCTCTTACAATGCTTGATGATTGAAGATGGTTGAGTTTAGTTTAAATAACACTTTGTCGAACGAGACCTTTCCTTTGGTGGTTTTTCGTCCAAAGAGCGTGTCCTTTCGCCGAAGGTATTTCGTCGAAAGAGCGTATCTAATTGATCCTGGTATTTCGGCGAAAGAGGACCTCTTTCTCGGAGCCCTTGTATTTATATGATTTTACAAGGGGTTGCGGGGTTACGCGCGGTATGGACTTTGACCCGTTTATGTAATATTTTACAGTATAAAGAGGGGTGCGCAGTATGCGCCTTGACCTAATTATGAACATGCGTCACAGTAACATTTCCGGGGTTTTTGTAAGGACCAAAGGTTGGTATGTATTTGGACTTACGTTTATGCTTTCCGGGTTTTTATACATGTGAATTTGAAATGCTCAACTCCTCGAATGGGCTTTGGGCGTTTTGATAGGAAAGGGGTGGTAGTGGCTTTGACTTCTTTGGTCATGGAGAGGGTGTGAGACGTGGTCTCGATTTAAGGGGGTATTCTGGTCTGACGAGGCATTTTCGTCGCGTAATTTCGGAATTTTTTTTACAAAGAACCCATCAATTTTATTATTATTTATTTTATTGCTACATATTTATTGATGTTTCAACTACCATTACAAATTTTGTCAATAGAAAAAAATTAAAATCAAACGCAATTGACCGCTTTAAAGTAATGGTGAAAAAAAAACATGGGGTCACGGTGCCCATGATTGGGATTGTTCTAGTGATCAGACACAAAAAAAGAAAACAGATTCTTTATCTGTATGCCTGTCGCTATCGTCCCTACCAGAATAATAAAAAAATTTTGAAAATAAAGCAAATGGCCGCGGTTTGAAAATTAAGTTTCAATTTTCGCACATTATTTTAACTATAAAGGTCTGCGAAAGTTTAAAAACAAATTATTTTATCATAATTCTGGTAGGGACGATAGCCACAGGCATACAGATAAAGAATCTCTTTTCATTTTTTGTTTCTGATCACTAGAACGAGCCCAATCATGGGAACCGTGACTTCATGTTCTTTTTTTCACCATTACCTTAATGCAGTCAAATGCGTTTGATTTAAATTTTTTTTATCGACAAAATTTGTAAAGATAGCTGAAACATCACTAAACATGTGGCAATATACTAAATAATAATAAAATTTATGGGTTCTTTGTAAAAAAATTCCGAAATAACGCGACGAAAATACCTCGTCAGACTAGAATACCCGCTTAAGAGATATGAAGGGCGATGGACTTGTTTAGATTCGATGTGAGATTTAATGCCAACAAAATTTTATCAAATTCAGCTCCTTCTTCTAAAATTCTTAAGAAAATCCAAACGAAACGAGGTGAATTTCAACAAAATTTACTCAAATTCTGCACCTGCCACTAAAAATCATTGAAAAATAAAAAAAATTTAACTTAATGCCAACAAAATTTTGCCAAATTCAGCTCCTCCTAAAATTCTTAAGAAAATCCAAACGAAACGATGTGAATTCCGACTAAATTTACTCAAATTCTGCACCTGCCACTAAAAATCATTAAATAGTCAAAATAATTTAATTTAATTTCAACAAAACTTTTTCAAATACAGCTCCGTCTGTTAAAATTCTTAAGAAAATCTCAAAGCAACGCGGTGAATTTCAACTAAATTTACTCAAATTCTGCACCTGCCACTAAGAATCATAAAAAAATTAAAAAAATGTAATTTAATTTGACCAAATTTTTTCAAATTCAGTTCCTCCTAATACAATCCTCGGAAAATCCAAAGGGATCGAAGTGAATTCCGACTAAATTTACTCAAATTCTGCACCTGCCACTCAGAATCATAAAAAAATTCATAAAATGTAATTTAATTTCAACAAAATTTTTTCAAATTCAGTTCCTCCTAATAAAATTTTCGGAAAATCCAAAGGGATCGAAGTGAATTCCGACTAAATTTACTCAAAATCTGCACCTGCCACTAAAAATCATAAAAAAATTAAAAAAATTTAATTTAATTTCAACAAATTTTTTCGATTTCAGCTCCTCCTTCTAAAATTCTTAAGAAAATCCAAACGAAACGAGGTGAATCTCCACAAAATTTACTCAAATTCTGCACCTGCCACTAAGAATCATAAAAAAATTAAAAAAATGTAATTTAATTTGAACAAATTTTTTCAAATTCAGTTGCTCCTAATAAAATCTTCGGAAAATCCAAAGGGATCGAAGTGAATTCCGACTAAATTTACTCAAAATCTGCACCTGCCACTAAAAATCATAAAAAAATTCAAAAAATTTAATTTAATTTCAACAAAATTTTTTCAATTTCAGCTCCTCCTACTAAAATTCTTAAGAAAATCCAAACGAATCGAAGTGGATTTCAACTAAATTTACTCAAATTCTGCACCTGCCACTAAGAATCATAAAAAAATTCATAAAATGTAATTTAATTTCAACATAATTTTTTCAAATTCAGTTCCTCCTAATAAAATCTTCGGAAAATCCAAAGGGATCGAAGTGAATTCCGACTAAATTTACTCAAATTCTGCACCTGCAACTAAAAATTATAAAAAAATTCAAAAAATTTAATTTAATTTCAACAAATTTTATTCGATTTCAACTCCTTCTGCTAAAATTCTTAAGAAAATCCAAACGAACCGAAGTGGATTTCAACTAAATTTACTCAAATTCTGCACCTGCCACTAAGAATCATAAAAAAATTCATAAAATGTAATTTAATTTCAACATAATTTTTTCAAATTCAGTTCCTCCTAATAAAATCTTCGGAAAACCAAAGGGATCGAAGTGAATTCCGACTAAATTTACACAAATTCTGCACCTGCAACTAAAAATTATAAAAAAATTCCAAAAATTTAATTTAATTTCAACAAATTTTATTCGATTTCAACACCTTCTGCTAAAATTCTTAAGAAAATCCAAACGAATCGAGGTGAATTTCAACAAAATTTACTCAAATTCTGCACCTGCCACTAAGAATCATAAAAAAAATTCAAAAAAATTTAACTTAATGCCAGCAAAATTTTGTCAAATTCAGCTCCTCCTTCTAAAATTCTTAAGAAAATCCAAACGAATCGAAGTGGATTTCAACTAAATTTACCCAAATTCTGCACCTGCCACTAAGAATCATAAAAAAATTCATAAAATGTAATTTAATTTCAACAAAATTTTATCAAATTCAGTTCCTCCTAATAAAATCTTCGGAAAATCCAAAGGGATCGAAATGAATTCCGACTAAATTTACTCAAATTCTACACCTGCCACTAAAAATCATAAAAAAATTCAAAAAATTAAATTTAATTACAACAAAATTTTTTCAAATTCAGCTTCTCCTTCTAAAATTCTTAAGATAATCCAAACGAATCGAAGTGGATTTCAACTAAATTTACTCAAATTCTGCACCTGCCACTAAGAATCATAAAAAAATTCATAAAATGTAATTTAATTTTGTTACGAGCCGGGGCTGCGGCAACGCGAGAGGCCGGCGAGAGGGGTATTTCCCCTGGAATACGGATATGAATTTGTTAGTTAGGTGCGCGGACGAACCTGATGCGAAATCAGGGAGCCGCTAGGATTATTGACGGCGAGGACGAACCTGATGCGAAATCAGGGAGCCTCTAGAAATGGAGTCAGACACGGACGAACCTGATGCGTAATCAGGGAGCCGTAGGAGGGTGAAACGTCGTGAACGAACCCGATGCGAAATCGGGGAGTCACTAGGATAAAGTTCACAGACGAACCTGGTGCGAAACCAGGGAGCTGCTAGGAGGTTGGATTATTCACAGACGAACCTGATGCGAAATCAGGGAGCTGTTCGGAAGTAGGTAGATTTACAGACGAACCTGATGCGAAATCAGGGAGCTGTAGGATACGGACGAACCTGATGCGAAATCAGGGAGCCGTAGGAAGGGTTAGGTTTCGTGGACGAACCTGATGCGAAATCAGGGAGCCACTGGGTTGGTGAAGATGACTTGTTTTGGTAAAGAGGTGCGAACGAACCCGATGCTAAATCGGGGAGTCGCGGGAAATGTTAGTAATGCCTCGTAACTCTTAATTTGATACAACTCGAGCGGTAACGTTGTATCTGTGGGTGAGTGCTACTAATATTATAAGGATCGCTGGGTAAAAGATAGGTTTAACGAAATCGACTCGATTTATACGTGAACACCATAAGTATATTGAATAAACAATTAATACAAATGTAAGTGTCGCGATAAATTGGTTAAATAATAGCTGTGTATATGTTACCACTAATTGCACGGTGTTGACGCACTGGCGATGCGGGGCGTACGAGTGGATATTTCGAAGTTCCAAATAGATTATAAACCGACTCGCGGATTCTACAAGATTAACTTTGATTCCGACAGAGACTTTAGCCTGATCGAACTGAATCTAACCAACTCTGTACGAGCGTGACACAACGTGACGTTACGCGTGACTCTATAGCTTTTAACCGCCGAGGGTAGAAACCGAAGGGTTTATATAGTCCCAAAAATGAGTGGGGATGCGTTATGAATTTCCATATAAGGAAAATCCTTCGGGGTCGTCGTCGTGTCACTCCCGTTCTCACGGTCGCGATGCAGCTGGTAGAGATCTTGACCTCCATTAGTGGGGTTGATAAGCGAAAGGCTTTTAGGGCGTTTTCCCTTCGCAGACGCGAGCTCGAAACACGTTTGAGGGCGGCGTATGGGAAAATTCCACATACGTAACAATTTCAACAAAATTTTTTCAAATTCAGTTCCTCCTAATAAAATCTTCGGAAAATCCAAAGGGATCGAAGTGAATTCCGACTAAATTTACTCAAATTCAGCACCAGCAACTAAAAATCATAATAAAATTCAAAAAATTTAATTTAATTTCAACAAATTTTTCTCGATTTCTGCTCCTTCTGCTAAAATTCTTAAGAAAATCCAAACGAATCGAAGTGGATTTCAACTAAATTTACTCAAATTCTGCACCTGCCACTAAGAATCATAAAAAAATTCAAAAAATTTAACTTAATGCCGACAAAATTTTTTCAAATTCAGCTCCTCCTTCTAAAATTCTTAAGAAAATCCAAATGAAACGAGGTGAATTTCGACTAAATTTACTTAAATTATGCACGTGCCACTAAAAATCATTAAAATATCGAAAAATTTAATTTAATTTCAACCAAATTTTAACAAATTCAGTTCCTCCTAATAAAATTTTCGGAAAATCCAAAGGGATCGAAGTGAATTCCGATTAAATTTACTCAAATTCTACACCTGCCACTAAAAATCATAAAAAAATTCAAAAAATTAAATTTAATTACAACAAAATTTTTTCAAATTCAGCTTCTCCTTCTAAAATTCTTAAGATAATCCAAACGAATCGAAGTGGATTTCAACTAAATTTACTCAAATTCTGCACCTGCCACTAAGAATCATAAAAAAATTCAAAAAATTTAACTTAATGCCAACAAAATTTTGTCAAATTCAGCTCCTCCTTCTAAAATTCTTAAGAAAATCCAAATGAAACGAGGTGAATTTCGACTAAATTTTCTTAAATTATGCACGTGCCACTAAAAATCATTAAAATATCGAAAAATTTAATTTAATTTCAACCAAATTTTAACAAATTCAGCTCCTCCTACTAAAATTCTTGGGAAAATCCAAAGGGATTGAAGTGAATTTCGACTAAATTTACACAAATTCTGCACCTGCCACTAAGAATCATAAAAAAATTCATAAAATGTAATTTAATTTCAACAAAATTCTTTCAAATTCAGTTCCTTTTAATAAAATCTTCGGAAAATCCAAAGGATCGAAGTGAATTCCGACTAAATTTACTCAAATTCTACACCTGCAACTAAAAATCATAAAAAAATTCAAAAAATTAAATTTAAATACAACAAAATTTTTTCAAATTCAGCTTCTCCTTCTAAAATTCTTAAGATAATCCAAACGAATCGAAGTGGATTTCAACTAAATTTACTCAAATTCTGCACCTGCCACTCAGAATCATAAAAAAATTCATAAAATGTAATTTAATTTCAACAAAATTTTTTCAAATTCAGTTCCTCCTAATAAAATCATCGGAAAATCCAAAGGGATCGAAGTGAATTCCGACTAAATTTACTCAAATTCTGCACCAGCAACTAAAAATCATAAAAAAATTCAAAAAATTTAATTTAATTTCCACAAATTTTTTTCAAATTCAGCTCCTTCTGCTAAAATTCTTAAGAAAATCCAAACGAATCGAAGTGGATTTCAACTAAATTTACTCGAATTCTGCACCTGCCACTAAGAATCATAAAAAAATTCAAAAAATTTAACTTAATGCCAACAAAATTTTGTCAAATTCAGCCCCTCCTTCTAAAATTCTTAAGAAAATCCAAATGAAACGAGGTGAATTTCGACTAAATTTACTTAAATTATGCACGTGCCACTAAAAATCATTAAAATATCGAAAAATTTAATTTAATTTCAACCAAATTTTAACAAATTCAGCTCCTCCTACTAAAATTCTTGGGAAAATCCAAAGGGATTGAAGTGAATTTCGACTAAATTTACACAAATTCTGCACCTGCCACTAAGAATCATAAAAAAATTCATAAAATGTAATTTAATTTTTACAAAATTCTTTCAAATTCAGTTCCTTTTAATAAAATCTTCGGAAAATCCAAAGGATCGAAGTGAATTCCGACTAAATTTACTCAAATTCTGCACCTGCAACTAAAAATCATTAAAAAATAAAAAAAATTTAACTTAATACCAACAAACTTTTGTCAAATTCCTAAAATTCTTAAGAAAATCCAAACGAAACGAGCTGGATTTCAACTAAATTTACTCAAATTCTGCACCTGCCACTCAGAATCATAAAAAAATTCATAAAATGTAATTTAATTTCAACAAAATTTTTTCAAATTCAGTTCCTCCTAATAAAATCATCGGAAAATCCAAAGGGATCGAAGTGAATTCCGACTAAATTTACTCAAATTCTGCACCAGCAACTAAAAATCATAAAAAAATTCAAAAACTTTTATTTAATTTCCACAAATTTTTTTCAAATTCAGCTCCTCCTTCTAAAATTCTAAAGAAAATCCAAACGAATCGAAGTGGATTTCAACTAAATTTACTCAAATTCTGCACCTGCCACTAAGAATCATAAAAAAATTCAAAAAATTTAACTTAATGCCAACAAAATTTTTTCAAATTCAGCTCCTCCTTCTAAAATTCTTAAGAAAATCCAAATGAAACGAGGTGAATTTCGACTAAATTTACTTAAATTATGCACGTGCCACTAAAAATCATTAAAATATCGAAAAATTTAATTTAATTTCAACCAAATTTTAACAAATTCAGTTCCTCCTAATAAAATTTTCGGAAAATCCAAAGGGATCGAAGTGAATTCCGACTAAATTTACTCAAATTCTGCACCTGCAACTAAAAATCATAAAAAAATTCAAAAAATTTAATTTTATTTCAACAAAATTTTTTCAAATTCAGCTCCTCCTTCTAAAATTCTTAAGAAAATCCAAACGAATCGAAGTGGATTTCAACTAAATTTACTCAAATTCTGCACCTGCCACTAAGAATCATAAAAAAATTCATAAAATGTAATTTAATTTCAACAAAATTTTATCAAATTCAGTTCCTCCTAATAAAATCTTCGGAAAATCCAAAGGGATCGAAATGAATTCCGACTAAATTTACTCAAATTCTACACCTGCCACTAAAAATCATAAAAAAATTCAAAAAATTAAATTTAATTACAACAAAATTTTTTCAAATTCAGCTTCTCCTTCTAAAATTCTTAAGATAATCCAAACGAATCGAAGTGGATTTCAACTAAATTTACTCAAATTCTGCACCTGCCACTAAGAATCATAAAAAAATTCAAAAAATTTAACTTAATGCCAACAAAATTTTGTCAAATTCAGCTCCTCCTTCTAAAATTCTTAAGAAAATCCAAATGAAACGAGGTGAATTTCGACTAAATTTTCTTAAATTATGCACGTGCCACTAAAAATCATTAAAATATCGAAAAATTTAATTTAATTTCAACCAAATTTTAACAAATTCAGCTCCTCCTACTAAAATTCTTGGGAAAATCCAAAGGGATTGAAGTGAATTTCGACTAAATTTACACAAATTCTGCACCTGCCACTAAGAATCATAAAAAAATTCATAAAATGTAATTTAATTTCAACAAAATTCTTTCAAATTCAGTTCCTTTAAATAAAATCTTCGGAAAATCCAAAGGATCGAAGTGAATTCCGACTAAATTTACTCAAATTCTACACCTGCAACTAAAAATCATAAAAAAATTCAAAAAATTAAATTTAAATACAACAAAATTTTTTCAAATTCAGCTTCTCCTTCTAAAATTCTTAAGATAATCCAAACGAATCGAAGTGGATTTCAACTAAATTTACTCAAATTCTGCACCTGCCACTCAGAATCATAAAAAAATTCATAAAATGTAATTTAATTTCAACAAAATTTTTTCAAATTCAGTTCCTCCTAATAAAATCATCGGAAAATCCAAAGGGATCGAAGTGAATTCCGACTAAATTTACTCAAATTCTGCACCAGCAACTAAAAATCATAAAAAAATTCAAAAAATTTAATTTAATTTCCACAAATTTTTTTCAAATTCAGCTCCTTCTGCTAAAATTCTTAAGAAAATCCAAACGAATCGAAGTGGATTTCAACTAAATTTACTCAAATTCTGCACCTGCCACTAAGAATCATAAAAAAATTCAAAAAATTTAACTTAATGCCAACAAAATTTTGTCAAATTCAGCCCCTCCTTCTAAAATTCTTAAGAAAATCCAAATGAAACGAGGTGAATTTCGACTAAATTTACTTAAATTATGCACGTGCCACTAAAAATCATTAAAATATCGAAGAATTTAATTTAATTTCAACCAAATTTTAACAAATTCAGCTCCTCCTTCTAAAATTCTTAAGAAAATCCAAACGAATCGAAGTGGATTTCAACTAAATTTACTCAAATTCTGCACCTGCCACTAAGAATCATAAAAAAATTCATAAAATGTAATTTAATTTCAACAAAATTCTTTCAAATTCAGTTCCTTTTAATAAAATCTTCGGAAAATCCAAAGGATCGAAGTGAATTCCGACTAAATTTACTCAAATTCTGCACCTGCAACTAAAAATCATTAAAAAATAAAAAAAATTTAACTTAATACCAACAAACTTTTGTCAAATTCCTAAAATTCTTAAGAAAATCCAAACGAAACGAGCTGGATTTCAACTAAATTTACTCAAATTCTGCACCTGCCACTCAGAATCATAAAAAAATTCATAAAATGTAATTTAATTTCAACAAAATTTTTTCAAATTCAGTTCCTCCTAATAAAATCATCGGAAAATCCAAAGGGATCGAAGTGAATTCCGACTAAATTTACTCAAATTCTGCACCAGCAACTAAAAATCATAAAAAAATTCAAAAACTTTTATTTAATTTCCACAAATTTTTTTCAAATTCAGCTCCTCCTTCTAAAATTCTAAAGAAAATCCAAACGAATCGAAGTGGATTTCAACTAAATTTACTCAAATTCTGCACCTGCCACTAAGAATCATAAAAAAATTCAAAAAATTTAACTTAATGCCAACAAAATTTTTTCAAATTCAGCTCCTCCTTCTAAAATTCTTAAGAAAATCCAAATGAAACGAGGTGAATTTCGACTAAATTTACTTAAATTATGCACGTGCCACTAAAAATCATTAAAATATCGAAAAATTTAATTTAATTTCAACCAAATTTTAACAAATTCAGTTCCTCCTAATAAAATTTTCGGAAAATCCAAAGGGATCGAAGTGAATTCCGACTAAATTTACTCAAATTCTGCACCTGCAACTAAAAATCATAAAAAAATTCAAAAAATTTAATTTTATTTCAACAAAATTTTTTCAAATTCAGCTCCTCCTTCTAAAATTCTTAAGAAAATCCAAACGAATCGAAGTGGATTTCAACTAAATTTACTCAAATTCTGCACCTGCCACTAAGAATCATAAAAAAATTCATAAAATGTAATTTAATTTCAACAAAATTTTATCAAATTCAGTTCCTCCTAATAAAATCTTCGGAAAATCCAAAGGGATCGAAATGAATTCCGACTAAATTTACTCAAATTCTACACCTGCCACTAAAAATCATAAAAAAATTCAAAAAATTAAATTTAATTACAACAAAATTTTTTCAAATTCAGCTTCTCCTTCTAAAATTCTTAAGATAATCCAAACGAATCGAAGTGGATTTCAACTAAATTTACTCAAATTCTGCACCTGCCACTAAGAATCATAAAAAAATTCAAAAAATTTAACTTAATGCCAACAAAATTTTGTCAAATTCAGCTCCTCCTTCTAAAATTCTTAAGAAAATCCAAATGAAACGAGGTGAATTTCGACTAAATTTTCTTAAATTATGCACGTGCCACTAAAAATCATTAAAATATCGAAAAATTTAATTTAATTTCAACCAAATTTTAACAAATTCAGCTCCTCCTACTAAAATTCTTGGGAAAATCCAAAGGGATTGAAGTGAATTTCGACTAAATTTACACAAATTCTGCACCTGCCACTAAGAATCATAAAAAAATTCATAAAATGTAATTTAATTTCAACAAAATTCTTTCAAATTCAGTTCCTTTAAATAAAATCTTCGGAAAATCCAAAGGATCGAAGTGAATTCCGACTAAATTTACTCAAATTCTACACCTGCAACTAAAAATCATAAAAAAATTCAAAAAATTAAATTTAAATACAACAAAATTTTTTCAAATTCAGCTTCTCCTTCTAAAATTCTTAAGATAATCCAAACGAATCGAAGTGGATTTCAACTAAATTTACTCAAATTCTGCACCTGCCACTCAGAATCATAAAAAAATTCATAAAATGTAATTTAATTTCAACAAAATTTTTTCAAATTCAGTTCCTCCTAATAAAATCATCGGAAAATCCAAAGGGATCGAAGTGAATTCCGACTAAATTTACTCAAATTCTGCACCAGCAACTAAAAATCATAAAAAAATTCAAAAAATTTAATTTAATTTCCACAAATTTTTTTCAAATTCAGCTCCTTCTGCTAAAATTCTTAAGAAAATCCAAACGAATCGAAGTGGATTTCAACTAAATTTACTCAAATTCTGCACCTGCCACTAAGAATCATAAAAAAATTCAAAAAATTTAACTTAATGCCAACAAAATTTTGTCAAATTCAGCCCCTCCTTCTAAAATTCTTAAGAAAATCCAAATGAAACGAGGTGAATTTCGACTAAATTTACTTAAATTATGCACGTGCCACTAAAAATCATTAAAATATCGAAGAATTTAATTTAATTTCAACCAAATTTTAACAAATTCAGCTCCTCCTTCTAAAATTCTTAAGAAAATCCAAACGAATCGAAGTGGATTTCAACTAAATTTACTCAAATTCTGCACCTGCCACTAAGAATCATAAAAAAATTCATAAAATGTAATTTAATTTCAACAAAATTCTTTCAAATTCAGTTCCTTTTAATAAAATCTTCGGAAAATCCAAAGGATCGAAGTGAATTCCGACTAAATTTACTCAAATTCTGCACCTGCAACTAAAAATCATTAAAAAATAAAAAAAATTTAACTTAATACCAACAAACTTTTGTCAAATTCCTAAAATTCTTAAGAAAATCCAAACGAAACGAGCTGGATTTCAACTAAATTTACTCAAATTCTGCACCTGCCACTCAGAATCATAAAAAAATTCATAAAATGTAATTTAATTTCAACAAAATTTTTTCAAATTCAGTTCCTCCTAATAAAATCATCGGAAAATCCAAAGGGATCGAAGTGAATTCCGACTAAATTTACTCAAATTCTGCACCAGCAACTAAAAATCATAAAAAAATTCAAAAACTTTTATTTAATTTCCACAAATTTTTTTCAAATTCAGCTCCTCCTTCTAAAATTCTAAAGAAAATCCAAACGAATCGAAGTGGATTTCAACTAAATTTACTCAAATTCTGCACCTGCCACTAAGAATCATAAAAAAATTCAAAAAATTTAACTTAATGCCAACAAAATTTTTTCAAATTCAGCTCCTCCTTCTAAAATTCTTAAGAAAATCCAAATGAAACGAGGTGAATTTCGACTAAATTTACTTAAATTATGCACGTGCCACTAAAAATCATTAAAATATCGAAAAATTTAATTTAATTTCAACCAAATTTTAACAAATTCAGTTCCTCCTAATAAAATTTTCGGAAAATCCAAAGGGATCGAAGTGAATTCCGACTAAATTTACTCAAATTCTGCACCTGCAACTAAAAATCATAAAAAAATTCAAAAAATTTAATTTTATTTCAACAAAATTTTTTCAAATTCAGCTCCTCCTTCTAAAATTCTTAAGAAAATCCAAACGAATCGAAGTGGATTTCAACTAAATTTACTCAAATTCTGCACCTGCCACTAAGAATCATAAAAAAATTCATAAAATGTAATTTAATTTCAACAAAATTTTATCAAATTCAGTTCCTCCTAATAAAATCTTCGGAAAATCCAAAGGGATCGAAATGAATTCCGACTAAATTTACTCAAATTCTACACCTGCCACTAAAAATCATAAAAAAATTCAAAAAATTAAATTTAATTACAACAAAATTTTTTCAAATTCAGCTTCTCCTTCTAAAATTCATAAGATAATCCAAACGAATCGAAGTTGATTTCAACTAAATTTACTCAAATTCTGCACCTGCCACTAAGAATCATAAAAAAATTCAAAAAATTTAACTTAATGCCAACAAAATTTTGTCAAATTCAGCTCCTCCTTCTAAAATTCTTAAGAAAATCCAAATGAAACGAGGTGAATTTCGACTAAATTTTCTTAAATTATGCACGTGCCACTAAAAATCATTAAAATATCGAAAAATTTAATTTAATTTCAACCAAATTTTAACAAATTCAGCTCCTCCTACTAAAATTCTTGGGAAAATCCAAAGGGATTGAAGTGAATTTCGACTAAATTGACACAAATTCTGCACCTGCCACTAAGAATCATAAAAAAAATCATAAAAATGTTCCAAGCACCGACGATACTGCTGAACCTCAGAATCGGCTTTTATATGCTCGGGGAGCCTGTCCCACAACTGATCAATGTGTCTTTCAAACTCTCTGAGTAGAATAATCTTTGGTATATATTTCAACTGCTCAGAGGTTAGGTCTCGAATATCGCAATTATCCGACAGGATCAGAAGCATTTTGAATACTGAGGTGTTTTCGCTTCGGCGCGGACCTATAAATAGTACGTGTCATCGATTCGAAAATCAGTTTTCACAGTTCACATCGAGGATGCGATTCGTGCGATAACCTGTAAGGATACGCGTGACAAATTTTGACGATAAATCGGAACTGATGTCACCGAATTCGAAGCGTAGACACGGTAGCATGCAATCAAACACTATCCGCTGTGTTATTTGCGGTCCATCGAATTGTGGAAAAACCAACGTGCTGGTGAGCTTGTTGGCAAGTCCACACGGCGTCCGCTTCGAGAACGTGTACGTGTATTCCAAGTCGCTGCAACAGCCGAAATATCAATATTTGGAGAATTTATTGACTCCGATAGATAAAATTGGCTACTTTACGTTTTCGAATAACAGTGACGTCATCCCACCGAGCGAATCGCTTCCGAATTCTATTTTTATCTTTGATGACGTGGCATGTGACAAGCAAAATACGATACGAGAGTACTTTGCAATGGGGCGTCACTCGAACGTTGACTGCTTCTATCTCTGTCAGACAAATGCAAAGATTCCTAAACATCTTATATGCGACAATGCGAATCTGTTGATTTTGTTTAAGCAGGATGGTACCAACTTGAAACATGTGTACAACGATCACGTAAACACCGATATGTCATACGAGGATTTCTGCGCGTTATGTCGTAATTGTTTGCAACGAGAGTATGGTTTCGTGGTAATAGACAAGGATAGCGCGATGTCCAATGGACGTTATAGAAAGGGATTTAACGAGTTTGCCATACCGTGAGATGGTCAATCACTGTCAACACTTCGATGAGAAAGCAACGTCTGCGGTACAACGATGATGATTGATATCGATAGTCTGGAGGTTAAGGATCGTGAGAGGATAGCGAAGGAAACTGCAAAAACTAGTGCAGCCATTCGCAAGAAACACTTGGCTTTGAAGACTGGCAAGATGGAGGAAGATATCGCGTTGGAGAGATACTTTAAACCTATCGTCGAACCCTTGAAACATATAGTGAAAAATACCACAGATGCAGACACATTATCACCAGTGAGCATTGACGGTGAAGAGAATGAAACATTAACGCCTAAAACAAAAATTCACCCGAAAGGGAACACATCGACGTTGAAGAGAAAGAGGAAATCGCGCGCGTCATCGGATTATTCACTCGTAACCTCCACACCAGTTCAATCGAAACGGAAACGACAGAATACTACGTTAAACGAGCCTCCGGTCCCTATCACGCCAATAAATACAATTCCACGTGTACAATCGCTCTCAGCCATTGATGATGATGATAGTGGTGATTATGCTGATGACGTTTTAGAAACTTCTCCTAATGAGTCATTTGTGACATCTATTAGACAACAACTTCAAACATCCGAGGAACAAGAAACGCTTCGCAGCTATTTCGGTCCGCTGGGGCATAAATACATGGATGTAATCCTAAGTAGGGATAATAGTATATTGCGTGATAAGGGAGAGAAGTAAGCGATTCCGACGAGCGTGAAGTTTGCGCGCCCGAGCAATTCGCATTTTGCTGCCCGGTGTCGACTTTGATGCAAAATCACGCAAGATACGACGGGTAGCGCAACCCACGGCTGATACCGATGCTGTCAATAAACTGTATATGGAAAAGAGCATAAAACTTTTGAGAGAGCAACAGGACGAATTAGAGAGGAAGCTGGTCGTGTTTCAGAGAGATATGCTGACGTTGCAAAACAGCGTTCAAAAGATATCGCAGGCGTCGAATTCTATCCCGCAGCAGCGCTGCGAAGGAGAATCGTGCGAGATGATTGATCTTGTCCAGAATTTCCTCCGACCGATGGGGAGCACATAATGCGCGTACACGATAATTATCGCATCATTCGTGTCGAAGACACCTCTGCGATCAAACAACCATTATCGACATCCAAGAGTAAAGAAAACCATGGTCGCAAGAAACGACAACTCGTTGAGGAATTGCACGCTCCAGCTCGAAGACATTTCCCGCGGAGGCGCGTCATAGTGCACGGATACGACGATATGTGGCAAGCTGACGTTGTAGAAATGCGTCCTTACTCGCGATTCAACCAAGGTCACCGTCATACTCACCCATACTCACCGTCATCGATGTGTTGAGCAAGTATGCCTGGGCGATGCCGTGGAAGACTAAACGTGGCGCTGAGGTGACTAAAGCGTTTGCAAAGATATTTAGAGATCGATATCCGAAAAACTTGCAAACCGATCAAGGAAAAGAATTTTACAACGCTGATGTGCAGAAACTATTGGCAAAGCATGACATTAATCATTATTCGACGTATTCGGTAATGAAGGCCCCCGTCGTGGAACGTTTCAATCGAACTTTGAAGAACAATATGTGGAAAATGTTTACGCTCAATGGAACCTACAGATGGACCGATGCGCTACCGCGTCTTCTTGCACAGTATAACTAGCGAAAACATAGCACCATCAAAATGCGTCCTTGCGATGTTACCCCTGCGATCGCCGACAAGCTGCTAGCCACCGTGTACAACAACGTAAAGATCGCCGCTCCAGCGAGATTCAAGTTGGGCGAGTTTGTGCGCGTGAGCAAATTTAAAACCATCTTCGATAAAGGCTATACGCCGAATTGGACAACGGAGGTGTTTAAGATAGCCAAAGTACAAGCAACTGATCCCGCGACGTATCTGCTCGTCGATTCCTGTGGAAAACCTGTTGCTGGAGGATTCAACGAACATGAGCTGCAACGCGTCACCGATCCTGATGTGTATCTAGTGGAAAAAGTCTTCTGTAGGAAGGGGGATAA
Organism: Andrena minutula; assembly: GCA_929113495.1. Taxonomy (NCBI): domain Eukaryota; kingdom Metazoa; phylum Arthropoda; class Insecta; order Hymenoptera; family Andrenidae; genus Andrena; species Andrena minutula. Next base: position 34,709,621 of record OV815993.1, read on the forward strand.
GGTGTACGTCAAGTGGTTGGGGTTTGATAAATCGCACTATTCTTGGATAAATAAAAATAATATATTGTAAAAAATAATAATAATACATGATTCAATAAATACAATGATACATATACATGTGCAAACAATTTTTTTTTAAACAATAATTCCACCATTTATAATCCAGTTAATATATGTAAGTTTGAACGTGCCGCCTAAACTTAGTCACCTAACTTCAACTAGGAGAGAGTCGGTGACTGGACTTTACGGAGAGTGTTAAAAGAACTGCCACGTGGATAACAAGTGTGATAATAAAATATTATTAATTACGGCTAACGACAATTATATTGATTCAGGTTGGTTAACTAGTTAGAAGTACTTTGTAAATATCTTATTAGCATCAGCTGACTTGTACATATGTTTTGTTATTACAGTTGTAATTACTGCATCAACTCGTTGTTTGATTACTTAACCTTAAGAACGTCCACTCTTCCTTTAAGTTTCTGATTATGAAACTTACATATACAATGACACATATGCAATAATTCCACTATTTATAATAATTTCCATACATGTGCGAAGAATATTGAAGTTGCATCTTCTGGTGGTGACGTTTCGTAATCATCTAGATTTTGCTGCGGATCTAGCGGAGTTTTTGCGATATTACAATCCTGTAGTCCGAATTTTTATCTCTGTGATACATATGTTTAGGAACGTCTTATTTGTTGTCTCAGTCAGTTTAAAGTATTGCATTAACCTCTCGGTCACTTGATCTATTATAATATTATCTGTTCCTAAAACTAAGAAATCATCGACGTACACACCAATTATAACAATCTTTCCTTCCTCACGCATTATATAAACACATGGATCCTCTCTAATTCGTTCTAGGCCCATCTTTACAAATATGTCATTCATTGTTTCATTCCAATATCGACTCGATTGAGGTAATCCGTATATGCTTCATTCTTCCCGTTACTAAAACCCGGTGGCTGTTCCATATACGTCTCCTCTTGCAACTCACCATACATATACGCCGCTACTACATCAAACAATCTAATTTTTAAATTATAAATACATCCAATAGCAAGTAAAATTATAACTGTCTGTAATTTTATTACCGGAACGAAACTATCCTCGTAATGTATTCCTTTTCTTTGTTGACACCCTACAGCTACCAGCCTAGCTTTATATGTAGTTTGTGATTTATTTAACCATTTTTTATTATAAACCCACTTACTTCTAATAACTTTCATTGCTTCCCTTCTGGGTAGCATCTTCCATACGTTGCGTTCCTTCATATTTTGCAATTCCTTTTCCATAGCTTCTAACCATTTCTTGGAATCTTCCGCTTCCATCGCTTCCTGGTAGTGGTTTGGCACTCGTTCGACGGCCGTTGCTAAGCTGCTGTGTCCTTTTTTCTCTTCTATTCGCGCTGATCTTCTGACCCCAAATTTCAATAACTCTTCTTCTCTTTCCTTCACCTTTTTTCTATCTTCTATCTCTATCTCTGCTGCTGTTCTTTTCCTGTTTTTCCCGACCGGACTTGTTCTGTTTGATTGTGGAAGCAACTCTCCACCGGCCTGGTCGGTCATTCCTGTTTCGTTTTCTGCGACATCCGGTTCATTTTCGCTTCTATTATCTTCTTGTCTCTCATCTGATGTTTCTGCGGCATCTTTAGCATCTGTAATTTCTGCGTATGGGAGTGCTAAAAAATCTCCTTGTGTTTCGCTTAAGGGAGTGTTCTGCTTTATAAGGTCCAAACAAACGATTTTGTCACGAATTTTTTTGAAAGGGAAAGGAACAATTGATCTTCGTAAACTTTTAGATACAGGGTGTTACTCTACCTATAGTCAATATTTGGGGGGGGGGGGGGGGGGTGATTCTACAGGCATATATAAGTCGAAAATCAAGAGTGACGAAATTGCGGTAAATGCTTCGTTTATTAATTATCGATGGTTAAAGGTTGACGTCTGGATCGCCTGAATCAGCCTGAATGACGGCAACTCGACGGGCAGCGGGCGGCGCGAGGTAGGCCAGCCAAGGGGCTTGCAGTGGCGGCGGATGCGCGACGGATTTGCCATGTAGAGCGCATACTTACTTACCTACCTCGCCGAAACTGTGACATACGATACTTGCGATAATTTATGAAAAGATGCAAACGTTGTTCGGCATTAAACCTGCCTACTCGTAAAAATCCACAAGGGCATATCAAAACCCGCCCAACGGGATTCTCCAGTAGAGAGGGTGAATGCCATTGCCTTTGAAAATATTGCCCTCAAAAATCACCCACACGGCCATCCAAAGCACCGCGATTGTCCCGTCCGCGATTGTTCACTTAATTACACACACGCACCACGATTAGTTTTCTCGGGAATGTCCATGTCTTCACGCACCGCGATTGTCCCGTCCGCGATTGTTCACTTAATTACACACACGCACCACGATTAATTTTCTCGCGGGTGTACATGTCTTCGCGCACTGCGATTGTCCCGTCCGCGATTATTCACTTAATTACAGACACGCACCACGATTAATTTTCTCGCGAGTGTACATGTCTTCACGCACCGCGATTGTTCACTTAATTACACACACGCACCACGATTAATTTTCTCGCGAGTGTACATGTCTTCACGCACCGCGATTGCAGTCTGTGCTCGCGTTGACGACAGTCGTCAAACTGAAGAGACCTTGGCCAAATCCCTGCGCGAAGGACACGAACAACGTTACGAATAAACAACCTACATACAATGTATCGCTACACCTTCGCCGAGTGGCTCAAGCGATGATACACTTCTTATGCAATAAATTAAATTCTTTATTCTTCATGGAATCGATAGGTATGGCAGTGACACCAATGGATTCTCTATGTTTTTCCATAAAGAATCGATCGACGCCACTTTCGCAAAGATCTGATGAGAAATGCAGAATAATTTCAGATTCGTCGCTTTCTAGTGCGCAACATTGTATGGCCCCCTGATCCTTCGCGCAGGGATTTGGCCAAGGTCTCCTCAGTTCGACGACTGTCGTCAACGCGAGCACAGACTGCAATCGCATTGCGTGAAGACATGGACATTCGCGAGAAAACTAATCGTGGTGTGTGTGTGTAATTAAGTGAACAATCGCGGTGCGTGAAGACATGTACACTCGCGAGAAAATTAATTGTGGTGCGTGTGTGTAATTAAGTAAACAATCGCGGACGGGACAATCGCGGTGCGTGAGGACATGGACATTCGCGAGAAAACTAATCGTGGTGCGTGTGTGTAATTATGTGAACAATCGCGGTGCGTGAAGACATGTACACTCGGGAGAAAATTAATCGTGGTGCGTGTGTGTAATTAAGTGAACAATCGCGGACGGGACAATCGCGGTGCTTTGGATGGCCGTGTGGGTGATTTTTGAGGGCATTATTTTCAAAGGCAATGGCATTCACCCTCTCTACTTGAGAATCCCGTTGGCCGGGTTTTGATATGCCCTTGTGGATTTTTACGCGGTAGGCAGGTTTAATGCCGAACATCGTTTGCGTCTTTTCATAAATTATCACAAGTATCGTATGTCACAGTTTCGGCGAGATAGGTAAGTAATTATGCGCTCTACATGGCAAATCCGTCACGCATCCGCCGCCACTGCACGCCCCTTGGCTGGCCTGCCTCGCGCGGCCCGCTGTTCGTCGAGTTGCCGTCATTCAGGCTGATTCAGGCGATGCAGACGTCAATCTTTAACCATCGATAATTAATAAACGAAGCATTTACCGCAATTTTGTCACTCTTGATTTTCGACTTATATATACCTGTAGAATCACCCCCCAAAATATTGACTATAGGTAGAGTAACACCCTGTATATTTAAACATATATTCAATGAGTACAAAAAATTTTTTTTTCGCATAATATTATTAACTATGGCAGATTTATCAGCCGATTCTCGAAGCGCTTTGCCACTGCAGTCTCCAATTGGCGGGAAAGATTCTGTTCGTAATTCTGGTCTGAAATGAAAAAACCAAAATGGTTTTTAATGCTCATATATTTTTCTTCTGAGTGAACTAAGAAAAAGCAGAAAAAAGCGCGAAATCATGATTTTTTTAGTGTGATAGGAAAAATGTCTATTTTCTAAAAACAACATGTGACGTTAATGCGCTATAAAAGTGATATAAAAATAATTTTTTTACAATCATTTTAGTTCACATAGAAAAGAATTTAATACTGAAGAGCATAAGCTTTGGTTTAATTCAATAGGCCTCACGGTTTTTTTGCTATCACGCCCGCCAATTTTAAAGAATCGTAAAAATGAAAACTGGAGAAATCGCGCTTTAAAGTTTTCGGTAGGAGAAAATATTAATTATTGGTTACTTACACCAGTGATCTGCTAACTAGCTATTCCTGCTCCATATAATAGTCCTTCCGCCTGTTCAAAAAACTCATTTTCTCGTATTTGCTCAATCCTACGAGCCGTACGAGCCTCCTTGCTGTTGTATGTTTGGCGCTTGTCTTCCCGCGCGAGTCGCGGCGCATCAGTGGTATCGGCAAACGTTTTGCACTTACCGAACTCGATCGCGTTATTTATTTGTTTTAAATTTCTGGAATATTCGGTTTCTCGAAGTGTCAATAAACACGAATTGGTCCCGCATGCTCGCGAATCTGCCAGTAGCACCGGTGCAACGATTGACGGTGGTGAGAGATTCTCGTGCGTTCGCGATCTTTCGCTCGCGGTCGATCGCTACAATTCTCTATGTTCAACTTATAAAATCTCTAACTCACTCTGCTCTAAGACTATTCTGTACTATTACACTGCACAACTCTGCCGTTTTGATTGTCTTTAAAAGTAATGATCGACGAATGGGGACGCGTCATAGGGTGAAGCACGCGCCCGTGTCCGGCCGAGCGCTCGCACAGATGCTCGCCGCTTCCCTGCTCTCGGTTCTGTATCTTTAAAAATACTTCGAATTGGCCGCTATAACTTTGTGAATACATTCTTGGATAGTTTATCTATCGATTTAGACAATAAAAGAAAAATCGATTTTTTGGACCTTATAAAGCAGGACACTCCCTTAAGTCCCCTTCCATTAAAGTCAAACCCTTTACCTTCTCGTTAAATTTCACATTCCTTACAATATTTACCTTTCGGTATTCGGGATCTTACACCCTGTAGGATCGGCTATCATCGCAATAACCCATAAATATGCCCTCCCTGGCCCTCGGACTGAGTTTACTTCTATCTATTTTAGGTATAAAATAGTAAGCCATACATCCGAAAACTTTGATGTACGACACTGTCGGTTTCCTGCCGTACCACAGCTCGTAAGGGGTTCTTGTACCTCTTTCCTTAGTAGATACTATATTTTTCAACCGAGTTGCCGTCATTATAGCCTCTGCCCAAAAATTATCTGGTAATGCTGCATCCACTAACATAGTTCGAGCTTTATCTAATAGTGATCGGTTCGCTCTTTCTGCAACGCCATTACTTGGAGGGTTGTTAGCTACAGTTCTTTGGTGATGTATACCCTTATCTTTAAACAATTCCATAAAATTCCTATTTATAAATTCTCTCCCATTATCTGATCTGACCTGTCTAATCTTTTTTCCTAGCTGATTTTCATATTTATTCACATAATGTACGAATTTTTTAAATGCTTCATCTTTTGTTCTAATAATGTATACACATACATACTTTGAATAGTCATCTACCAATACATAAAAATATCTGCTCCCATTCATTGACTCGACAGGCATTGGACCACATAGATCCATATGTACTAGCTCTAATGGTTCTCGTGTTCCCATGTCTTTTATAGAGTAGTTTGGTTTTTGTGACATTTTGCCCATTATACATGGTTCACAAGATCCCAACGGTTCTTTAATATAATTTAATTCCCTCACTAACTCATTATCAAGCATATAGTCTAAGTAGCTTTCACAAACATGCCCCAGTCGGCGGTGCCATAACCTCTTATCCGAACCTTTACCCCCTCTACCTAAATAGGTTTTACGGTCTAACTCAACGCTCGCGCCTACATTAGTATTCTCCAAACAATTATTCTCTATCTTATCTATTTCACTATTATTAGTCGTCTTTAAAGTATCTTTTTCATTATAATTAATTTGTACTATCATGGCGTTACCATCAGTCTCATCCGCTTTCAACAGAAAAATACCGTCCTGTTCAAACGCTTCGGCAATTAAGTGACCATTTCTATTTAATATTTTTGCCTTACTTTGTTTAAAGTTCACCTCGTGTCCTTATTCGTTTAATTTACTTACTGACAACAGATTCGCACGCAGTGATGGTACATATAATACATCTCTAATAAATATATCATTTATACCTTGCCTGGTATATACGCTGACCTTCATGTCCCCCATCGCTTCAGACCTCATCTCCCTGTTATTTTCTGCTAGTGATATTCTCACGTTACTTGGTCTGACGTTATGCAACGCATTTACATTGGAAGTCATATGAGAAGTAGAGCCCGAATCTAATGTCCACACATGCTGGCCATTCTCTACTCTATCCATATTCCTGTCAATCTCATTCACATTAAAATGAAATACATGTCTACTTTGGATTGACATGTTACCTTGCTCGTTCCTATTATTCGCTTTTGTTTGGTTATTGGAGCTGCTACTATTCCCTGTACCTCCCATGGATTTTCTTTGCCCCGGCTGTGCTTCTTTCGTCCTCTTATGCCAGCAGTCGTTTGCTTTGTGGTTTTTTCTTCCGCAAACATAGCATCCACCGTAATCTTGTGTCTTCTTTGGATGTCTTGTGGCTCGGTATGCATTTTCACTCTTCCACAACGGTTCTCCCTTTCCGGATGGTGCGTTTCTATTTTCCTCTTCCACTAGTGCTTGTGTTATCTCCTCTAAACTTATGTTTCGCTGTGTTCTCAACACCACAGCAACCTTTTCTAGGCGAGAGTGAACTCCTCTAATTACATGGTAACATACCTCTCTTTGGTCAAGTGGGTAACCTATTGCCGCACTGCGAGAGGCAATGTTTCTTGCTCTGGTAATATAATCTACTACTGGCTCAGTGTTAGTCATTCGAATATTCTTAAGCTCGAGTCCAATATCTATTCGTCCGTTCTGAGCGTCTCCTTCGTGTAACCCTTTCAGAGTGAGCCAAATTTTTCTGGCATTTGTCTCAGTTAGAAATTGTTCAGCCTGTTCTTCGGATAGAGTGGTAATAATAATACTGAATGCCTCATCATTCTTTTCTTCCCGCTTCATCCGCAGTTTCCCTTCTACTGATTCTGGATTTTGAGCCACAGGTGGTTCGTGTCCTTCTATTACCTCCCTGAATAACCTTTTCGCACGTAATACTGCGCCAACTTTCAGTACCCATACACAATAGTTCTTTCCAGTTAATAAATCTATCTTTTTCGTATTTGTACTTGCCTCGGCCATGTCTGATGTCTTTTTTATCGATTCTTTTCCTTTCACACTACGCAATACCACGTGCTTTTCTGAATTTTTGAGGTTAGAGTCTTCCCTTTATCTCCACATACTTATACGTGTCTATCTACAGGGTGATTGGCACGAAACGCCTGATCCGCCTCGCAACCGTGACGAGATCAACCTCCCGTGGTGTCTCTCCGAAGCTATGGTTTTCGACCCTCGAAGGGGTTGGAGTACCTCTTAAGAAGTGAGAAATCTTCGAATTCCTCATTTCTCATCAGATCTGTGCGAAAGCGATGGCAATGGATTCCTGGCGTTCCGTCGATTAAAATCATACCAAACATCATGCAAATCGGACTACTTTGACACAAGCTATTTCAAATAGCTATTTCAAATAGCTTGTGTCAAAGTAGTCCGATTTGCATGATGTTTGGTATGATTTTAATCGACGGAACGCCAGGAATCCATTGCCATCGCTTTCGCACAGATCTGATGAGAAATGAGAAATTCGAAGATTTCTCACTTCCTAATAGGTACTCCAACCCTTCCGAGGGTCAAAAGCCTTCGGAGAGACACCACGGGGGTTTGGGTTGACCTCGTCACGGTTGCGAGGCGGATCAGGCGTTTCGTGCCAATCACCCTGTATTACCTTCTCTTATTCTAACCACGCTCTGCTACCAATTGTTGGTCCGGAAAATAAACTTATCGCCCTCATTAGCAATAAAGAAGAAGGTATTTATTAATTATATATTTATAAAGGTACTAACATCTGTTCTCTCTATATCTCACTCTGAGCAGTCCGCTGCATTCCCCTTTATACGAGTGTGGCGCCCCCACACCTCTCAGGGCCTGCGCGCAGTTGGCCTTATTTCTAACAAAATTCGTACAAACAAATTTTTGATATGTCCAGAATGCACATACCCACGTATATCGGTTTGTTGAATTTCACCTCGATCTTTCGCAATTCAACAGCTATTAAATTTTTCGAAAAAACACTTCTGCTGTGGAAATTCGGTTTCGCGATCATTGCCTCCGCGCCATATCGCCCATCCCAATGCGTTAAAAGTTTTACATCCACATGATTTCGTACATTTTCCATGGTTTTACCAAATTCGGCGTTGTTCATCAATTTGTACAAATTTTTTTCAAAGTCGTTTGTCGCGCTTTTTCTAAACCGTGTATTGAGTTCGATGTAATCGCGGAGCCAGGGGGATTGAGCGAATTGAAGCACGCGGTGTATCTTTGTAATACGAAGACCGTGACGCATGCACTGCTGTAGGTTGCGATAATGAATAACGTAACGCTGCTTATCGTATACCGTCGCGAGTAACTTGTCCTGTCTGCTGTCAGGTGGTTTGGCATGTGTCGGACAGAACGGTAGATCGGCATGAATGTTGTGCAGACGTTGCGGATATTCCAGATCTACCTCGAGAATGTATCCCGTGGGCGAATCGACACCGATTGAAGACACGTTAAAATTTGCGACATTTTCGACCCATTGAAATTTAGCGTACGGCAGAGGTTGACACATTGCCCATCCATACAAATTGTTCACGTCAAAGTACATCAAGTACGATGACTCTTCCGATGCGTCGTAAGATGACATGTACTTGTTATTGGCATGTGCGTATCTTCCGGAACATTGACTTAAACCCCCGCGTATACCGCGTTCGACAAACATGACCATATCGACGTCTGTGAGCAATTCGAATGTAATTTTGGTATGTTTTAGCATAGCATCCCACGTGAAACCAGGTAAAGTGTAATAATGCGCTGAATCTAGTCCATAGCTCTTGATACAACTTTCGCGAAAATTTTCAAAATTATCTGCCAATAACAAGACATCTGTCTTCAAATACAAATCGCTGTATTCACCCAAGGTTCTAATCTCGAAACGTTGCCAGACAGTCTCGGCGTGCGCGTAATCGCTCTCGGATACAGTCTCACCCGTTAACGAACTGTAGAATGATTCATGCGGTGGCAAGCATGGGTCCTGCAGCTTGTTCGCGCAATCAAGGTATTCGTACGGAAAGCCACCCTTTCGCCTCAATAAATTAAAATCATCGGCGGATAATGTTTCAAATTGGGATCGTAAAATTTTTAATTGATCTGTGGTAAGAAAAGATGCTAATTTATGGAGACTGGTGTTGAGAAATTTGTACGAATCGATGAATCGCAATTAAATACAATTTCGCGAGTCCGAATCAGCCGTATCTTCGACATTTTTTGTGAATAAAATGTACTTTTCTTTAGTTATGGGCAACACGTTAACGCTGCCTTCAAAAGCGGTCGTTATTTCCTCGATAATGAAATGCGAATCGTAGCCGGATAAATTATGGAAAACTATGGGGATGTAAAACGTATTTTTATAATTTAAATTGCACTCCGAATGTGCTGGGCCTCTAAACCGTCCGGAGAGATGACAGTAATCGCGAACTCGTACATCGCTAGCCTCGAATGGTTTTTTGCAAATATGACAATGTGGAGCATCGCGAAATGTGGTCCACTGTTCGGTGGTTAAATCCAGCATGGGAACATTACTGGTCAAGCTGGGTTTAGCGAAGTTTGCAAAATTGTTAAGTTCGTTAACGAACCATGAAACACAATCCGCGCCGCGGAGACATCGATACGTCGATAGCGATGTATCGTACGAGCAATGCATATAATATGCTATGCTGTGCACTTTATGGTGCTGGTACGTGTGTAATTTATTATCACCCATTCCATTATCCTCCGTTTTCTCGATGATACACTCTAAATCTGCGTACACCACGAAGGGGAGCCGCTCCTTCATGCAGTGGTTACTGAAGTTGAGGAAATTTTGCGCCATCGCTGGGCAGCAGGATGGCACAGTCGTTCAGCTGTCCACAGTAGTCCACTGTATGAACCTCTAACTTCTCGGCACAGCTGAAGTAATGCATGCAGCTGTAAAAACAATTTTTTTTTTATTTACTTTTTTTTTCGCGACGCATTTCATAAGTTTATATACATACCGGTCGCAGATGAATTTCCTTGCCTTCTTCTTGCTCAGCTGCGTGCTCACCAGTCGGGACAAGTTCTTGATCCACACAAAGTGCCCTACATCACCGTGCTCATGATTAGGTGTGTACAGCAAGTTTACGTGTCGATCCCTCTTTTGATTGGTGAGACGCAGTGGAAAGACCGTTGACCCCTCTTCTTCTCCATCTCAAAGGTGTAGACGTTGATGGAGATTTCGTTCAGCCGTTCAAACTTCGCAATCTGTGCCAGAGACATTGGGAACTCAATGCCCTGGAAATTTAGCGTGGAAGCATAGTCAGGATACGAACTTGGACGATGGGGATGTCTTTCCGCCGGATGGAGAGCGGCGACCACTGCCCACGCGAAACAGGCGTTGTCTGAGGATTGCACACTGATCGTTGCGTCCTTCAGCATTAATTCCCGCGGCAACTTGTAGTGACACCCGGCGCGCAGCGGATTACACTTGTTGACATTGACTGTCAGATTGAGAATTCTCGTCAATGCCCATCCGCTGTCGCGTTCCTGGAACTCTTCCAGCGATGCCAGGGTGGGTTCGATGACGCATCGTTGGTACCATTCCTGCAAATCGGATGTGTGGAAGAGTTCGCAGTTCCGGGTATTGATGCTTTTACAGGCACGTTTATCGCCTGCTACAAATTCACCGTTGAACACCGTGTTCACTTTGAGGTTTCGATGTTTCCTTAAAGCGTTCCGCACATGCTCCAGCACAATGGTCCCCGCACTCTGGAGGAAGTTGCGGTTCGATGTAATTCGAATTTAGCACGGCACCAGTTAATACGCGGGTATCGTGCTAGAATGTCCGGCACCTTCGCGCACGAAACGTCCGCGCAACGAATATTTCAATCCTTCGAGTCGCGCGATTCGAGCAACCAACGATTGTCGAACGCTGATAGATAATCGGGGACGTTTCACTCGGCTGTGTTCTTCCAACGATTGTATGCACTCGTTGCACCGTTCTTCCCACGCGAGATACTCTTCCCGCGAAATCAATCTCAGGCGAGAAATCTGAAATTCTGCACACTAATCGTTTCGAACGGCAGGCGAGAATGTTTAATTCAGCACACTAAGGATTAAGGGAAATCAGGCGAGCAATATTTAATTCTGCACACTAAACATTACGAACGTCAGGCGAGAAATGTGAAATTCTGCACACTAATCGTTTCGAACGGCAGGCGAGAATGTTTAATTCTGCACAATGAGGGGTTTGGGGACTGACAGGCGAGAATTGTTTAATTCTGCACACTAATCGTTTTTGAACGTCAGGCGAGTAATGTTTAATTCTGCACACTAATCGACCAGGGAAGGTTTATTGAACTGGTTTGTATTTGGGAGACACCCGTTAGAGCACTTGTTTTGGTTTGCCTTGGTAATCGGATTTACCGTTGCATTATTGTAAAAGGCACATGTAATAACTTCGCGAAATTCGCCTAGTCATACGGTTGAGCGAAACCTATGCGAATGTAAGTTAGTAAATACCGTGATGCTTTCCGCGGTCGTTGCCCGTGATCAGCTGTCGCGGCAGCTCGCTTGGATTTAGGGATCTTCGTAGCCGAAGGATTGACGCAATGATTCGAAGCGTGATTTAAAGTAGAATTGTTTATTCACTTCTTTGCACGATGATATACCATGCACTGTTATTGTGATGGTGGTTAAGTTTTATAATAATAAGTTGGCGATGAACATAACATTTATATAGTGTTTATAAATTATAGGACATGAGTATGAACATGAAATACAATATATGTTAATAAGCTAGAAAGATTTAAGCAATGAGCGTTAATAAGACAATATAGTATGAAAAGCAATAGGAATAGCAATACACAATAATATGAGCGCAATAAGTGTTGCAATACGAAATAATGTGAAAAGCATTAAGAATATCAATACAATATAATATGAACGCAATAAGCGTTGGAATACGAAATAATATGAAACAATGAGAATAAGAATAATTGATATGGATGATGGTGATACACAGTGTTATTAATGGTGTAGTATCGGAATGATAGTGCGTGTAGTTTTAAGGGATGAATGTATGGACGTTGAGAAGCACTGGTGATGCAGGCCCGCCGGGAAAAACCCAGCGGCGTGCAAGAGGCCCAGCGACGCGCTAGAGTTTCGAGGGCTTTTCCTATGACCATATTTGGTCATGAGGACGAGTAGGAAAGTATGCGTGGTGGAGGGGATAGCGTCTTTTTGGAGGGAAAGCTTTCCGGAGGGACGCGCGAAGAGAACAGAGTGGTTGCGACAAGCAAGTGTGTTGTCTCGAGTCGTGTCGTATTGAGTTGCATTTAGTTGTATTAATAGCTTTAGTTCCTTTTAATTCTATGTTCTTTCTCTGTATAATATATTTTATTGGTTTACTGTAAATATACTTGTTACTGTAAACGTTATTATTATTTTAACACCACAATTTGGGGGCTCAGCCGGGATTGAAAATACAGAATAGCAGGATTATTGGACAAAGTTATTTACGTGGTGATCTTGAAGTTGTATAAGGTGAAGAAATTGTTTTCGCAGTGACGGAGAAGTTAAATAGTGACATTTAAGTTAAGCTGTTGTGAACAATGAGTACTACGGGAAGTGCAAACGACACCGTCATCGATCTTGAGAGCGGTGGCGACGATAGGCTGCAACGGGTGATGACGATGAAGTTGACGAATTTGAAAGACGAATTAAAGACAAGGAAGTTGAAAGTGTCCGGCAACAAGGAGGAACTGCAGCGTCGTCTGAGAGCAGCCATCATGCTCGAAATCGAACATGGCGACGACGAGGATGAAGAGGATGAAGAGGATGATGTTTCGGAAACGCATAGTAAAGCGACCAGGGATCAAACGTATCATTTAACGTTTAAGGATGTGGAAGAATCAATGAATACGTTCAGCGGCGACGATAATATAATCGTGCGTAGGTGGTTGGAAGAATTCGAGGAAACGGCTCGTTTATGTGATTGGACGGACGTACAGCGGGTAATATACGCGAAAAGGCTTTTGCGTGGTTCAGCGAAATTATTTGTCCGCTACGAAAAATGTTGCAAATGTTGGAGTGCGATGAGAAAAGCGCTAATCAAAGAATTTGATCAGGTAGTAGACGTACATAAAGTGCACAGAGAGTTGTCTCGTCGGAGTAAAAAGGTAACTGAAACATATCAGGAATACATTTACCAAATGTTCGACATAGCAAAACAAGCTGATATGGAGAATTCAGCGGTTATCAAATACATCATCGAGGGTATTCAAGATGACGAAGTTAATAAGACGATACTGTACGGTGCTAAAGATGTGCGTGAGTTGAAAGACAAGTTTGTATTGTACGAGATGATGAAAGAAAACGCGAAGACGAGGAGCAAGCGTGTCGAAGATAAACCGAAGAAGATGAGTCGGAGCAATTTTGACCAGGAAGGGGTGCGGCGATGTTTCCTATGCGGGGACAAAAATCATCTGATTTCGAAATGCCCAACGAAGGGCAAGGGTATCAAATGTTTCAAGTGCGGGGAATACGGACACATTGCTCCGGAGTGTGGTACTACGAGCAAGACCACGAAGGATGTTTGCAGTGCGTCGGAAGTGTCTCGAACGAAGCGTTGCGCAATAGAGGCGCAGATAGGAGACTGTAAGTTGACAGCGTTAGTAGACTCCGGTAGCGATTTAACTATAATGCGAGCGGATCAGTACGTTAAAGTGGGTGCGCCTAAACTGGGCAATAGAAGCATCGGGTTCCGCGGTATCGGGTCCGAGAAAAATTATACGTTGGGAGAATTTACAGCGAATGTTGCGATAGACAATGAATTGTTTGCGATGACGATACATGTAGTTTCGGATACGCTGATGCAACAATCATTGGTAATCGGCACAGACTTTCTAGATACGGTTGAAGTTAACATGAAAGGAGGGAATATTTCGATTCGTAAAATTGTTGATGAAAATTGTGATAGAATCCCGGAAGTTTATAAAATTGATGTTGTAACTGAGGCAAACGAGATAGATTTATCGTATCTTACGCACGTTGGACACAGACAACAAATAGAGAGTATGATTTTAAATTATAGACCGAATAAAACGCGAGAAGTAGGAGTTCGGATGAATATAATTCTTCTGGACGAGGTCCCTGTGTATGAGAGACCGCGAAGATTGTCTCCTCAAGATAAAGCCGAAGTTGAAAAACAGATAATATCGTGGTTAGAAGATGGAATAATACGACCGTCTGATTCCGATTATGGAAGTCCAATCGTGCTAGTTAGAAAAAAAAATGGCTTGATTAGAATCTGTATGGATTATCGGCAATTGAACAAGAAGATCGTGAAAGATAGGTATCCGTTGCCGTTGATAGAGGATCAACTGGATTTGTTGCAAGGCGCGAAAGTTTTTAGTACATTAGATCTCAAAAATGGATTTTTTCACGTTCCTGTCGAAGAAAGTAGCAGAAAGTATACAGCATTCGTAGTTCCCACCGGCCATTATGAATTTTTAAGAGTACCTTTCGGATTGTGTAATTCGCCGGCTGTTTTCCAAAAATTTATAAATGCGGTTTTCAAAGATTTAATTGCAGCAGGAGTTGTGTTAACCTATATGGACGATCTCATAATACCTACGGTCGATTTTTCGCGTGGCATAGAAAATCTTGGTTTGGTATTACGTGTTGCCAGTGAGCATGGGTTATTGATAAATTGGGGTAAGTGCCGTTTCTTGCAGACAAGGGTAGAATATTTAGGCCATATCGTTGAAAACGGAAACATACAGCCATCAGAACATAAAACCAAAGCTGTGATAAATTTTCCAAAGCCTCAATGTGCCAAAGATGTACAGAGTTTTTTGGGTTTAACAGGGTATTTTCGAAAGTTTATACATCGATACTCTATTGTTGCGAGACCGTTGTCTAACTTGTTAAGAAAAGACAACAAGTTCGAGTTTGAAATGTGCGAGAAAGAAGCTTTTGAAAGGCTCAAATTAGCTCTAAGTTGTAAGCCAGTATTGAAATTGTATCGGACGAGCGCGGAGACTCAGTTACATACGGATGCGTGCAGTATGGGTTATGGCGCAATTTTGTTGCAGCGCGATAGTGAGGACGATGCTTTTCACCCGGTGTATTACGCGAGTGGGAAAACTACACCAGCAGAGGAGAAATACACCAGCTACGAGCTCGAAGTTCTGGCGATCGTGAAGGCCCTAAGGAAGTTTCGCGTGTATTTACTAGGGATTTCATTCAAAATAGTAACAGACTGTCAAGCGTTCGTGTTAACCATGCAGAAAAAAGATCTATGTCTGCGCGTGGCTAGGTGGGCAATATTTTTGCAGGATTTCCATTATAAGGTGGAGCATAGACCAGGGAAAAGTATGACGCACGTAGACGCGTTGAGTCGGAACCCGTTACCCATGGTTTTGCTAATAGACGAAGGTGAGAGGGGAATTATCGTTAGGCTGAAGAGAGCACAAGTACAGGATGACGACCTACGGCGAATCCGCGAGAGTATTGGACACCACGAGGCGGATGGATATGTACTGAAGAACGGAATTCTGTACAGGGAGGTCAACGATATCCCACTGGTAGTCGTACCGAAGACGATGCAAGTCCAGGTAGTGAGGCAGGCGCACGAGCAGGGTCATTTTGGCATCACCAAGACGGAGGCACTAATAAAGAGGGATTACTGGTTCAAGGGGATGCGTGAGAAAGTCGAAAGGGTGGTACGGAATTGCGTAAATTGCATTCTCGCAGAAAGGAAGCAGGGTAACCAAGAAGGTTTATTGAACACCATTGAGAAAGGAGAGTTGCCGTTCGATACCTACCATATTGACCACCTGGGTCCGTTGCCGTCAACTAAAAAAAAATATCGCCATATTTTTGTAGTCATCGACGCTTTTACCAAGTTTGTGTGGTTGTATGCCACAAAGTCCACTAGCTCTGCCGAAGTGGTAAATCTATTGAAGAAGCAGTCCGTATGTTTTGGCAATCCAAAAAGGATTATTTCCGATCGGGGTACGGCGTTTACATCTATTGTTTTCGAAGACTATTGTAACGAAGAGGGTGTAGAACACGTGTTGATAACGACGGGAATTCCGCGAGCGAACGGTCAAGTAGAGCGTGTGAACCGCACACTTATACCTTTGGTCACAAAGTTATCCGCGCCTGCGCCGGGCGAGTGGTTTAAATATATGGAAATAGCGCAGAAATTTTTGAATGCGACGACCAGTAGGAGCACGGGCAATACTCCGTTTCAGTTGATGTTCGGGACGCACATGAAGTTACGGGAGGATTTTCAGGTCCGGCAGCTAATCGAGAACGAGTGGGCTACAATGTTTCAAGGGCAGCGCGATCAGGTGCGCGAAGAAGCAAGAAGGTCAATTTCTGAGGTGCAGGCTCAGAATAGAAGGGCGTTCAACAAGAAGCGGAAGAATGCGACGCAGTACGAGGTAGGAGATTTGGTGGCAATCAAGAGGACGCAGGCGGGACCGGGGTTGAAGTTTCACCCGAAGTTTCTTGGACCATATCATGTGTCGAAGGTCCTACGTAATGACCGTTATCTGGTGCAAAAGTCGGGTGAGCACGAGGGGCCGCAAGCGACCTCCATGGCTGCAGACCATATGAAATTATGGGTTAATGGCGAGGACAGTGATTTGTGTGATGACATTGAGGATGAGCACATCTGAGGTCAGATGTATGTTTATCAGGATGGCCGAGTGTAGTATCGGAATGATAGTGCGTGTAGTTTTAAGGGATGAATGTATGGACGTTGAGAAGCACTGGTGATGCAGGCCCGCCGGGAAAAACCCAGCGGCGTGCACGAGGCCCAGCGACGCGCTAGAGTTTCGAGGGCTTTTCCTATGACCATATTTGGTCATGAGGACGAGTAGGAAAGTATGCGTGGTGGAGGGGATAGCGTCTTTTTGGAGGGAAAGCTTTCCGGAGGGACGCGCGAAGAGAACAGAGTGGTTGCGACAAGCAAGTGTGTTGTCTCGAGTCGTGTCGTATTGAGTTGCATTTAGTTGTATTAATAGCTTTAGTTCCTTTTAATTCTATGTTCTTTCTCTGTATAATATATTTTATTGGTTTACTGTAAATATACTTGTTACTGTAAACGTTATTATTATTTTAACACCACAATGGTAGTTATAATCTCTTACAATGCTTGATGATTGAAGATGGTTGAGTTTAGTTTAAATAACACTTTGTCGAACGAGACCTTTCCTTTGGTGGTTTTTCGTCCAAAGAGCGTGTCCTTTCGCCGAAGGTATTTCGTCGAAAGAGCGTATCTAATTGATCCTGGTATTTCGGCGAAAGAGGACCTCTTTCTCGGAGCCCTTGTATTTATATGATTTTACAAGGGGTTGCGGGGTTACGCGCGGTATGGACTTTGACCCGTTTATGTAATATTTTACAGTATAAAGAGGGGTGCGCAGTATGCGCCTTGACCTAATTATGAACATGCGTCACAGTAACATTTCCGGGGTTTTTGTAAGGACCAA
This sequence comes from Andrena minutula, assembly GCA_929113495.1. Classification (NCBI taxonomy): domain Eukaryota; kingdom Metazoa; phylum Arthropoda; class Insecta; order Hymenoptera; family Andrenidae; genus Andrena; species Andrena minutula. Next base: position 34,727,474 of record OV815993.1, read on the forward strand.
AGGTTGGTATGTATTTGGACTTACGTTTATGCTTTCCGGGTTTTTATACATGTGAATTTGAAATGCTCAACTCCTCGAATGGGCTTTGGGCGTTTTGATAGGAAAGGGGTGGTAGTGGCTTTGACTTCTTTGGTCATGGAGAGGGTGTGAGACGTGGTCTCGATTTAAGGGGGTATTCTGGTCTGACGAGGCATTTTCGTCGCGTAATTTCGGAATTTTTTTTACAAAGAACCCATCAATTTTATTATTATTTATTTTATTGCTACATATTTATTGATGTTTCAACTACCATTACAAATTTTGTCAATAGAAAAAAATTAAAATCAAACGCAATTGACCGCTTTAAAGTAATGGTGAAAAAAAAACATGGGGTCACGGTGCCCATGATTGGGATTGTTCTAGTGATCAGACACAAAAAAAGAAAACAGATTCTTTATCTGTATGCCTGTCGCTATCGTCCCTACCAGAATAATAAAAAAATTTTGAAAATAAAGCAAATGGCCGCGGTTTGAAAATTAAGTTTCAATTTTCGCACATTATTTTAACTATAAAGGTCTGCGAAAGTTTAAAAACAAATTATTTTATCATAATTCTGGTAGGGACGATAGCCACAGGCATACAGATAAAGAATCTCTTTTCATTTTTTGTTTCTGATCACTAGAACGAGCCCAATCATGGGAACCGTGACTTCATGTTCTTTTTTTCACCATTACCTTAATGCAGTCAAATGCGTTTGATTTAAATTTTTTTTATCGACAAAATTTGTAAAGATAGCTGAAACATCACTAAACATGTGGCAATATACTAAATAATAATAAAATTTATGGGTTCTTTGTAAAAAAATTCCGAAATAACGCGACGAAAATACCTCGTCAGACTAGAATACCCGCTTAAGAGATATGAAGGGCGATGGACTTGTTTAGATTCGATGTGAGATTTAATGCCAACAAAATTTTATCAAATTCAGCTCCTTCTTCTAAAATTCTTAAGAAAATCCAAACGAAACGAGGTGAATTTCAACAAAATTTACTCAAATTCTGCACCTGCCACTAAAAATCATTGAAAAATAAAAAAAATTTAACTTAATGCCAACAAAATTTTGCCAAATTCAGCTCCTCCTAAAATTCTTAAGAAAATCCAAACGAAACGATGTGAATTCCGACTAAATTTACTCAAATTCTGCACCTGCCACTAAAAATCATTAAATAGTCAAAATAATTTAATTTAATTTCAACAAAACTTTTTCAAATACAGCTCCGTCTGTTAAAATTCTTAAGAAAATCTCAAAGCAACGCGGTGAATTTCAACTAAATTTACTCAAATTCTGCACCTGCCACTCAGAATCATAAAAAAATTCATAAAATGTAATTTAATTTCAACAAAATTTTTTCAAATTCAGTTCCTCCTAATAAAATTTTCGGAAAATCCAAAGGGATCGAAGTGAATTCCGACTAAATTTACTCAAAATCTGCACCTGCCACTAAAAATCATAAAAAAATTAAAAAAATTTAATTTAATTTCAACAAATTTTTTCGATTTCAGCTCCTCCTTCTAAAATTCTTAAGAAAATCCAAACGAAACGAGGTGAATCTCCACAAAATTTACTCAAATTCTGCACCTGCCACTAAGAATCATAAAAAAATTAAAAAAATGTAATTTAATTTGAACAAATTTTTTCAAATTCAGTTGCTCCTAATAAAATCTTCGGAAAATCCAAAGGGATCGAAGTGAATTCCGACTAAATTTACTCAAAATCTGCACCTGCCACTAAAAATCATAAAAAAATTCAAAAAATTTAATTTAATTTCAACAAAATTTTTTCAATTTCAGCTCCTCCTACTAAAATTCTTAAGAAAATCCAAACGAATCGAAGTGGATTTCAACTAAATTTACTCAAATTCTGCACCTGCCACTAAGAATCATAAAAAAATTCATAAAATGTAATTTAATTTCAACATAATTTTTTCAAATTCAGTTCCTCCTAATAAAATCTTCGGAAAATCCAAAGGGATCGAAGTGAATTCCGACTAAATTTACTCAAAATCTGCACCTGCCACTAAAAATTATAAAAAAATTCAAAAAATTTAATTTAATTTCAACAAATTTTATTCGATTTCAACTCCTTCTGCTAAAATTCTTAAGAAAATCCAAACGAACCGAAGTGGATTTCAACTAAATTTACTCAAATTCTGCACCTGCCACTAAGAATCATAAAAAAATTCATAAAATGTAATTTAATTTCAACATAATTTTTTCAAATTCAGTTCCTCCTAATAAAATCTTCGGAAAATCCAAAGGGATCGAAGTGAATTCCGACTAAATTTACACAAATTCTGCACCTGCAACTAAAAATTATAAAAAAATTCCAAAAATTTAATTTAATTTCAACAAATTTTATTCGATTTCAACACCTTCTGCTAAAATTCTTAAGAAAATCCAAACGAATCGAGGTGAATTTCAACAAAATTTACTCAAATTCTGCACCTGCCACTAAGAATCATAAAAAAAATTCAAAAAAATTTAACTTAATGCCAGCAAAATTTTGTCAAATTCAGCTCCTCCTTCTAAAATTCTTAAGAAAATCCAAACGAATCGAAGTGGATTTCAACTAAATTTACCCAAATTCTGCACCTGCCACTAAGAATCATAAAAAAATTCATAAAATGTAATTTAATTTCAACAAAATTTTATCAAATTCAGTTCCTCCTAATAAAATCTTCGGAAAATCCAAAGGGATCGAAATGAATTCCGACTAAATTTACTCAAATTCTACACCTGCCACTAAAAATCATAAAAAAATTCAAAAAATTAAATTTAATTACAACAAAATTTTTTCAAATTCAGCTTCTCCTTCTAAAATTCTTAAGATAATCCAAACGAATCGAAGTGGATTTCAACTAAATTTACTCAAATTCTGCACCTGCCACTAAGAATCATAAAAAAATTCATAAAATGTAATTTAATTTTGTTACGAGCCGGGGCTGCGGCAACGCGAGAGGCCGGCGAGAGGGGTATTTCCCCTGGAATACGGATATGAATTTGTTAGTTAGGTGCGCGGACGAACCTGATGCGAAATCAGGGAGCCGCTAGGATTATTGACGGCGAGGACGAACCTGATGCGAAATCAGGGAGCCTCTAGAAATGGAGTCAGACACGGACGAACCTGATGCGTAATCAGGGAGCCGTAGGAGGGTGAAACGTCGTGAACGAACCCGATGCGAAATCGGGGAGTCACTAGGATAAAGTTCACAGACGAACCTGGTGCGAAACCAGGGAGCTGCTAGGAGGTTGGATTATTCACAGACGAACCTGATGCGAAATCAGGGAGCTGTTCGGAAGTAGGTAGATTTACAGACGAACCTGATGCGAAATCAGGGAGCTGTAGGATACGGACGAACCTGATGCGAAATCAGGGAGCCGTAGGAAGGGTTAGGTTTCGTGGACGAACCTGATGCGAAATCAGGGAGCCACTGGGTTGGTGAAGATGACTTGTTTTGGTAAAGAGGTGCGAACGAACCCGATGCTAAATCGGGGAGTCGCGGGAAATGTTAGTAATGCCTCGTAACTCTTAATTTGATACAACTCGAGCGGTAACGTTGTATCTGTGGGTGAGTGCTACTAATATTATAAGGATCGCTGGGTAAAAGATAGGTTTAACGAAATCGACTCGATTTATACGTGAACACCATAAGTATATTGAATAAACAATTAATACAAATGTAAGTGTCGCGATAAATTGGTTAAATAATAGCTGTGTATATGTTACCACTAATTGCACGGTGTTGACGCACTGGCGATGCGGGGCGTACGAGTGGATATTTCGAAGTTCCAAATAGATTATAAACCGACTCGCGGATTCTACAAGATTAACTTTGATTCCGACAGAGACTTTAGCCTGATCGAACTGAATCTAACCAACTCTGTACGAGCGTGACACAACGTGACGTTACGCGTGACTCTATAGCTTTTAACCGCCGAGGGTAGAAACCGAAGGGTTTATATAGTCCCAAAAATGAGTGGGGATGCGTTATGAATTTCCATATAAGGAAAATCCTTCGGGGTCGTCGTCGTGTCACTCCCGTTCTCACGGTCGCGATGCAGCTGGTAGAGATCTTGACCTCCATTAGTGGGGTTGATAAGCGAAAGGCTTTTAGGGCGTTTTCCCTTCGCAGACGCGAGCTCGAAACACGTTTGAGGGCGGCGTATGGGAAAATTCCACATACGTAACAATTTCAACAAAATTTTTTCAAATTCAGTTCCTCCTAATAAAATCTTCGGAAAATCCAAAGGGATCGAAGTGAATTCCGACTAAATTTACTCAAATTCAGCACCAGCAACTAAAAATCATAATAAAATTCAAAAAATTTAATTTAATTTCAACAAATTTTTCTCGATTTCTGCTCCTTCTGCTAAAATTCTTAAGAAAATCCAAACGAATCGAAGTGGATTTCAACTAAATTTACTCAAATTCTGCACCTGCCACTAAGAATCATAAAAAAATTCAAAAAATTTAACTTAATGCCGACAAAATTTTTTCAAATTCAGCTCCTCCTTCTAAAATTCTTAAGAAAATCCAAATGAAACGAGGTGAATTTCGACTAAATTTACTTAAATTATGCACGTGCCACTAAAAATCATTAAAATATCGAAAAATTTAATTTAATTTCAACCAAATTTTAACAAATTCAGTTCCTCTTAATAAAATTTTCGGAAAATCCAAAGGGATCGAAGTGAATTCCGATTAAATTTACTCAAATTCTACACCTGCCACTAAAAATCATAAAAAAATTCAAAAAATTAAATTTAATTACAACAAAATTTTTTCAAATTCAGCTTCTCCTTCTAAAATTCTTAAGATAATCCAAACGAATCGAAGTGGATTTCAACTAAATTTACTCAAATTCTGCACCTGCCACTAAGAATCATAAAAAAATTCAAAAAATTTAACTTAATGCCAACAAAATTTTGTCAAATTCAGCTCCTCCTTCTAAAATTCTTAAGAAAATCCAAATGAAACGAGGTGAATTTCGACTAAATTTTCTTAAATTATGCACGTGCCACTAAAAATCATTAAAATATCGAAAAATTTAATTTAATTTCAACCAAATTTTAACAAATTCAGTTCCTCCTAATAAAATTTTCGGAAAATCCAAAGGGATCGAAGTGAATTCCGATTAAATTTACTCAAATTCTACACCTGCCACTAAAAATCATAAAAAAATTCAAAAAATTAAATTTAATTACAACAAAATTTTTTCAAATTCAGCTTCTCCTTCTAAAATTCTTAAGATAATCCAAACGAATCGAAGTGGATTTCAACTAAATTTACTCAAATTCTGCACCTGCCACTAAGAATCATAAAAAAATTCAAAAAATTTAACTTAATGCCAACAAAATTTTGTCAAATTCAGCTCCTCCTTCTAAAATTCTTAAGAAAATCCAAATGAAACGAGGTGAATTTCGACTAAATTTTCTTAAATTATGCACGTGCCACTAAAAATCATTAAAATATCGAAAAATTTAATTTAATTTCAACCAAATTTTAACAAATTCAGCTCCTCCTACTAAAATTCTTGGGAAAATCCAAAGGGATTGAAGTGAATTTCGACTAAATTTACACAAATTCTGCACCTGCCACTAAGAATCATAAAAAAATTCATAAAATGTAATTTAATTTCAACAAAATTCTTTCAAATTCAGTTCCTTTTAATAAAATCTTCGGAAAATCCAAAGGATCGAAGTGAATTCCGACTAAATTTACTCAAATTCTACACCTGCAACTAAAAATCATAAAAAAATTCAAAAAATTAAATTTAAATACAACAAAATTTTTTCAAATTCAGCTTCTCCTTCTAAAATTCTTAAGATAATCCAAACGAATCGAAGTGGATTTCAACTAAATTTACTCAAATTCTGCACCTGCCACTCAGAATCATAAAAAAATTCATAAAATGTAATTTAATTTCAACAAAATTTTTTCAAATTCAGTTCCTCCTAATAAAATCATCGGAAAATCCAAAGGGATCGAAGTGAATTCCGACTAAATTTACTCAAATTCTGCACCAGCAACTAAAAATCATAAAAAAATTCAAAAAATTTAATTTAATTTCCACAAATTTTTTTCAAATTCAGCTCCTTCTGCTAAAATTCTTAAGAAAATCCAAACGAATCGAAGTGGATTTCAACTAAATTTACTCGAATTCTGCACCTGCCACTAAGAATCATAAAAAAATTCAAAAAATTTAACTTAATGCCAACAAAATTTTGTCAAATTCAGCCCCTCCTTCTAAAATTCTTAAGAAAATCCAAATGAAACGAGGTGAATTTCGACTAAATTTACTTAAATTATGCACGTGCCACTAAAAATCATTAAAATATCGAAAAATTTAATTTAATTTCAACCAAATTTTAACAAATTCAGCTCCTCCTACTAAAATTCTTGGGAAAATCCAAAGGGATTGAAGTGAATTTCGACTAAATTTACACAAATTCTGCACCTGCCACTAAGAATCATAAAAAAATTCATAAAATGTAATTTAATTTTTACAAAATTCTTTCAAATTCAGTTCCTTTTAATAAAATCTTCGGAAAATCCAAAGGATCGAAGTGAATTCCGACTAAATTTACTCAAATTCTGCACCTGCAACTAAAAATCATTAAAAAATAAAAAAAATTTAACTTAATACCAACAAACTTTTGTCAAATTCCTAAAATTCTTAAGAAAATCCAAACGAAACGAGCTGGATTTCAACTAAATTTACTCAAATTCTGCACCTGCCACTCAGAATCATAAAAAAATTCATAAAATGTAATTTAATTTCAACAAAATTTTTTCAAATTCAGTTCCTCCTAATAAAATCATCGGAAAATCCAAAGGGATCGAAGTGAATTCCGACTAAATTTACTCAAATTCTGCACCAGCAACTAAAAATCATAAAAAAATTCAAAAAATTAAATTTAATTACAACAAAATTTTTTCAAATTCAGCTTCTCCTTCTAAAATTCTTAAGATAATCCAAACGAATCGAAGTGGATTTCAACTAAATTTACTCAAATTCTGCACCTGCCACTAAGAATCATAAAAAAATTCAAAAAATTTAACTTAATGCCAACAAAATTTTGTCAAATTCAGCTCCTCCTTCTAAAATTCTTAAGAAAATCCAAATGAAACGAGGTGAATTTCGACTAAATTTTCTTAAATTATGCACGTGCCACTAAAAATCATTAAAATATCGAAAAATTTAATTTAATTTCAACCAAATTTTAACAAATTCAGCTCCTCCTACTAAAATTCTTGGGAAAATCCAAAGGGATTGAAGTGAATTTCGACTAAATTTACACAAATTCTGCACCTGCCACTAAGAATCATAAAAAAATTCATAAAATGTAATTTAATTTCAACAAAATTCTTTCAAATTCAGTTCCTTTAAATAAAATCTTGGGAAAATCCAAAGGATCGAAGTGAATTCCGACTAAATTTACTCAAATTCTACACCTGCAACTAAAAATCATAAAAAAATTCAAAAAATTAAATTTAAATACAACAAAATTTTTTCAAATTCAGCTTCTCCTTCTAAAATTCTTAAGATAATCCAAACGAATCGAAGTGGATTTCAACTAAATTTACTCAAATTCTGCACCTGCCACTCAGAATCATAAAAAAATTCATAAAATGTAATTTAATTTCAACAAAATTTTTTCAAATTCAGTTCCTCCTAATAAAATCATCGGAAAATCCAAAGGGATCGAAGTGAATTCCGACTAAATTTACTCAAATTCTGCACCAGCAACTAAAAATCATAAAAAAATTCAAAAAATTTAATTTAATTTCCACAAATTTTTTTCAAATTCAGCTCCTTCTGCTAAAATTCTTAAGAAAATCCAAACGAATCGAAGTGGATTTCAACTAAATTTACTCAAATTCTGCACCTGCCACTAAGAATCATAAAAAAATTCAAAAAATTTAACTTAATGCCAACAAAATTTTGTCAAATTCAGCCCCTCCTTCTAAAATTCTTAAGAAAATCCAAATGAAACGAGGTGAATTTCGACTAAATTTACTTAAATTATGCACGTGCCACTAAAAATCATTAAAATATCGAAAAATTTAATTTAATTTCAACCAAATTTTAACAAATTCAGCTCCTCCTTCTAAAATTCTTAAGAAAATCCAAACGAATCGAAGTGGATTTCAACTAAATTTACTCAAATTCTGCACCTGCCACTAAGAATCATAAAAAAATTCATAAAATGTAATTTAATTTCAACAAAATTCTTTCAAATTCAGTTCCTTTTAATAAAATCTTCGGAAAATCCAAAGGATCGAAGTGAATTCCGACTAAATTTACTCAAATTCTGCACCTGCAACTAAAAATCATTAAAAAATAAAAAAAATTTAACTTAATACCAACAAACTTTTGTCAAATTCCTAAAATTCTTAAGAAAATCCAAACGAAACGAGCTGGATTTCAACTAAATTTACTCAAATTCTGCACCTGCCACTCAGAATCATAAAAAAATTCATAAAATGTAATTTAATTTCAACAAAATTTTTTCAAATTCAGTTCCTCCTAATAAAATCATCGGAAAATCCAAAGGGATCGAAGTGAATTCCGACTAAATTTACTCAAATTCTGCACCAGCAACTAAAAATCATAAAAAAATTCAAAAAATTTAATTTAATTTCCACAAATTTTTTTCAAATTCAGCTCCTTCTGCTAAAATTCTTAAGAAAATCCAAACGAATCGAAGTGGATTTCAACTAAATTTACTCGAATTCTGCACCTGCCACTAAGAATCATAAAAAAATTAAAAAAATTTAACTTAATGCCAACAAAATTTTGTCAAATTCAGCCCCTCCTTCTAAAATTCTTAAGAAAATCCAAATGAAACGAGGTGAATTTCGACTAAATTTACTTAAATTATGCACGTGCCACTAAAAATCATTAAAATATCGAAAAATTTAATTTAATTTCAACCAAATTTTAACAAATTCAGCTCCTCCTACTAAAATTCTTGGGAAAATCCAAAGGGATTGAAGTGAATTTCGACTAAATTTACACAAATTCTGCACCTGCCACTAAGAATCATAAAAAAATTCATAAAATGTAATTTAATTTTTACAAAATTCTTTCAAATTCAGTTCCTTTTAATAAAATCTTCGGAAAATCCAAAGGATCGAAGTGAATTCCGACTAAATTTACTCAAATTCTGCACCTGCAACTAAAAATCATTAAAAAATAAAAAAAATTTAACTTAATACCAACAAACTTTTGTCAAATTCCTAAAATTCTTAAGAAAATCCAAACGAAACGAGCTGGATTTCAACTAAATTTACTCAAATTCTGCACCTGCCACTCAGAATCATAAAAAAATTCATAAAATGTAATTTAATTTCAACAAAATTTTTTCAAATTCAGTTCCTCCTAATAAAATCATCGGAAAATCCAAAGGGATCGAAGTGAATTCCGACTAAATTTACTCAAATTCTGCACCAGCAACTAAAAATCATAAAAAAATTCAAAAACTTTTATTTAATTTCCACAAATTTTTTTCAAATTCAGCTCCTCCTTCTAAAATTCTAAAGAAAATCCAAACGAATCGAAGTGGATTTCAACTAAATTTACTCAAATTCTGCACCTGCCACTAAGAATCATAAAAAAATTCAAAAAATTTAACTTAATGCCAACAAAATTTTTTCAAATTCAGCTCCTCCTTCTAAAATTCTTAAGAAAATCCAAATGAAACGAGGTGAATTTCGACTAAATTTACTTAAATTATGCACGTGCCACTAAAAATCATTAAAATATCGAAAAATTTAATTTAATTTCAACCAAATTTTAACAAATTCAGTTCCTCCTAATAAAATTTTCGGAAAATCCAAAGGGATCGAAGTGAATTCCGACTAAATTTACTCAAATTCTGCACCTGCAACTAAAAATCATAAAAAAATTCAAAAAATTTAATTTTATTTCAACAAAATTTTTTCAAATTCAGCTCCTCCTTCTAAAATTCTTAAGAAAATCCAAACGAATCGAAGTGGATTTCAACTAAATTTACTCAAATTCTGCACCTGCCACTAAGAATCATAAAAAAATTCATAAAATGTAATTTAATTTCAACAAAATTTTATCAAATTCAGTTCCTCCTAATAAAATCTTCGGAAAATCCAAAGGGATCGAAATGAATTCCGACTAAATTTACTCAAATTCTACACCTGCCACTAAAAATCATAAAAAAATTCAAAAAATTAAATTTAATTACAACAAAATTTTTTCAAATTCAGCTTCTCCTTCTAAAATTCTTAAGATAATCCAAACGAATCGAAGTGGATTTCAACTAAATTTACTCAAATTCTGCACCTGCCACTAAGAATCATAAAAAAATTCAAAAAATTTAACTTAATGCCAACAAAATTTTGTCAAATTCAGCTCCTCCTTCTAAAATTCTTAAGAAAATCCAAATGAAACGAGGTGAATTTCGACTAAATTTTCTTAAATTATGCACGTGCCACTAAAAATCATTAAAATATCGAAAAATTTAATTTAATTTCAACCAAATTTTAACAAATTCAGCTCCTCCTACTAAAATTCTTGGGAAAATCCAAAGGGATTGAAGTGAATTTCGACTAAATTTACACAAATTCTGCACCTGCCACTAAGAATCATAAAAAAATTCATAAAATGTAATTTAATTTCAACAAAATTCTTTCAAATTCAGTTCCTTTAAATAAAATCTTGGGAAAATCCAAAGGATCGAAGTGAATTCCGACTAAATTTACTCAAATTCTACACCTGCAACTAAAAATCATAAAAAAATTCAAAAAATTAAATTTAAATACAACAAAATTTTTTCAAATTCAGCTTCTCCTTCTAAAATTCTTAAGATAATCCAAACGAATCGAAGTGGATTTCAACTAAATTTACTCAAATTCTGCACCTGCCACTCAGAATCATAAAAAAATTCATAAAATGTAATTTAATTTCAACAAAATTTTTTCAAATTCAGTTCCTCCTAATAAAATCATCGGAAAATCCAAAGGGATCGAAGTGAATTCCGACTAAATTTACTCAAATTCTGCACCAGCAACTAAAAATCATAAAAAAATTCAAAAAATTTAATTTAATTTCCACAAATTTTTTTCAAATTCAGCTCCTTCTGCTAAAATTCTTAAGAAAATCCAAACGAATCGAAGTGGATTTCAACTAAATTTACTCAAATTCTGCACCTGCCACTAAGAATCATAAAAAAATTCAAAAAATTTAACTTAATGCCAACAAAATTTTGTCAAATTCAGCCCCTCCTTCTAAAATTCTTAAGAAAATCCAAATGAAACGAGGTGAATTTCGACTAAATTTACTTAAATTATGCACGTGCCACTAAAAATCATTAAAATATCGAAAAATTTAATTTAATTTCAACCAAATTTTAACAAATTCAGCTCCTCCTTCTAAAATTCTTAAGAAAATCCAAACGAATCGAAGTGGATTTCAACTAAATTTACTCAAATTCTGCACCTGCCACTAAGAATCATAAAAAAATTCATAAAATGTAATTTAATTTCAACAAAATTCTTTCAAATTCAGTTCCTTTTAATAAAATCTTCGGAAAATCCAAAGGATCGAAGTGAATTCCGACTAAATTTACTCAAATTCTGCACCTGCAACTAAAAATCATTAAAAAATAAAAAAAATTTAACTTAATACCAACAAACTTTTGTCAAATTCCTAAAATTCTTAAGAAAATCCAAACGAAACGAGCTGGATTTCAACTAAATTTACTCAAATTCTGCACCTGCCACTCAGAATCATAAAAAAATTCATAAAATGTAATTTAATTTCAACAAAATTTTTTCAAATTCAGTTCCTCCTAATAAAATCATCGGAAAATCCAAAGGGATCGAAGTGAATTCCGACTAAATTTACTCAAATTCTGCACCAGCAACTAAAAATCATAAAAAAATTCAAAAACTTTTATTTAATTTCCACAAATTTTTTTCAAATTCAGCTCCTCCTTCTAAAATTCTAAAGAAAATCCAAACGAATCGAAGTGGATTTCAACTAAATTTACTCAAATTCTGCACCTGCCACTAAGAATCATAAAAAAATTCAAAAAATTTAACTTAATGCCAACAAAATTTTTTCAAATTCAGCTCCTCCTTCTAAAATTCTTAAGAAAATCCAAATGAAACGAGGTGAATTTCGACTAAATTTACTTAAATTATGCACGTGCCACTAAAAATCATTAAAATATCGAAAAATTTAATTTAATTTCAACCAAATTTTAACAAATTCAGTTCCTCCTAATAAAATTTTCGGAAAATCCAAAGGGATCGAAGTGAATTCCGACTAAATTTACTCAAATTCTGCACCTGCAACTAAAAATCATAAAAAAATTCAAAAAATTTAATTTTATTTCAACAAAATTTTTTCAAATTCAGCTCCTCCTTCTAAAATTCTTAAGAAAATCCAAACGAATCGAAGTGGATTTCAACTAAATTTACTCAAATTCTGCACCTGCCACTAAGAATCATAAAAAAATTCATAAAATGTAATTTAATTTCAACAAAATTTTATCAAATTCAGTTCCTCCTAATAAAATCTTCGGAAAATCCAAAGGGATCGAAATGAATTCCGACTAAATTTACTCAAATTCTACACCTGCCACTAAAAATCATAAAAAAATTCAAAAAATTAAATTTAATTACAACAAAATTTTTTCAAATTCAGCTTCTCCTTCTAAAATTCTTAAGATAATCCAAACGAATCGAAGTGGATTTCAACTAAATTTACTCAAATTCTGCACCTGCCACTAAGAATCATAAAAAAATTCAAAAAATTTAACTTAATGCCAACAAAATTTTGTCAAATTCAGCTCCTCCTTCTAAAATTCTTAAGAAAATCCAAATGAAACGAGGTGAATTTCGACTAAATTTTCTTAAATTATGCACGTGCCACTAAAAATCATTAAAATATCGAAAAATTTAATTTAATTTCAACCAAATTTTAACAAATTCAGCTCCTCCTACTAAAATTCTTGGGAAAATCCAAAGGGATTGAAGTGAATTTCGACTAAATTGACACAAATTCTGCACCTGCCACTAAGAATCATAAAAAAAATCATAAAAATGTTCCAAGCACCGACGATACTGCTGAACCTCAGAATCGGCTTTTATATGCTCGGGGAGCCTGTCCCACAACTGATCAATGTGTCTTTCAAACTCTCTGAGTAGAATAATCTTTGGTATATATTTCAACTGCTCAGAGGTTAGGTCTCGAATATCGCAATTATCCGACAGGATCAGAAGCATTTTGAATACTGAGGTGTTTTCGCTTCGGCGCGGACCTATAAATAGTACGTGTCATCGATTCGAAAATCAGTTTTCACAGTTCACATCGAGGATGCGATTCGTGCGATAACCTGTAAGGATACGTGTGACAAATTTTGACGATAAATCGGAACTGATGTCACCGAATTCGAAGCGTAGACACGGTAGCATGCAATCAAACACTATCCGCTGTGTTATTTGCGGTCCATCGAATTGTGGAAAAACCAACGTGCTGGTGAGCTTGTTGGCAAGTCCACACGGCGTCCGCTTCGAGAACGTGTACGTGTATTCCAAGTCGCTGCAACAGCCGAAATATCAATATTTGGAGAATTTATTGACTCCGATAGATAAAATTGGCTACTTTACGTTTTCGAATAACAGTGACGTCATCCCACCGAGCGAATCGCTTCCGAATTCTATTTTTATCTTTGATGACGTGGCATGTGACAAGCAAAATACGATACGAGAGTACTTTGCAATGGGGCGTCACTCGAACGTTGACTGCTTCTATCTCTGTCAGACAAATGCAAAGATTCCTAAACATCTTATATGCGACAATGCGAATCTGTTGATTTTGTTTAAGCAGGATGGTACCAACTTGAAACATGTGTACAACGATCACGTAAACACCGATATGTCATACGAGGATTTCTGCGCGTTATGTCGTAATTGTTTGCAACGAGAGTATGGTTTCGTGGTAATAGACAAGGATAGCGCGATGTCCAATGGACGTTATAGAAAGGGATTTAACGAGTTTGCCATACCGTGAGATGGTCAATCACTGTCAACACTTCGATGAGAAAGCAACGTCTGCGGTACAACGATGATGATTGATATCGATAGTCTGGAGGTTAAGGATCGTGAGAGGATAGCGAAGGAAACTGCAAAAACTAGTGCAGCCATTCGCAAGAAACACTTGGCTTTGAAGACTGGCAAGATGGAGGAAGATATCGCGTTGGAGAGATACTTTAAACCTATCGTCGAACCCTTGAAACATATAGTGAAAAATACCACAGATGCAGACACATTATCACCAGTGAGCATTGACGGTGAAGAGAATGAAACATTAACGCCTAAAACAAAAATTCACCCGAAAGGGAACACATCGACGTTGAAGAGAAAGAGGAAATCGCGCGCGTCATCGGATTATTCACTCGTAACCTCCACACCAGTTCAATCGAAACGGAAACGACAGAATACTACGTTAAACGAGCCTCCGGTCCCTATCACGCCAATAAATACAATTCCACGTGTACAATCGCTCTCAGCCATTGATGATGATGATAGTGGTGATTATGCTGATGACGTTTTAGAAACTTCTCCTAATGAGTCATTTGTGACATCTATTAGACAACAACTTCAAACATCCGAGGAACAAGAAACGCTTCGCAGCTATTTCGGTCCGCTGGGGCATAAATACATGGATGTAATCCTAAGTAGGGATAATAGTATATTGCGTGATAAGGGAGAGAAGTAAGCGATTCCGACGAGCGTGAAGTTTGCGCGCCCGAGCAATTCGCATTTTGCTGCCCGGTGTCGACTTTGATGCAAAATCACGCAAGATACGACGGGTAGCGCAACCCACGGCTGATACCGATGCTGTCAATAAACTGTATATGGAAAAGAGCATAAAACTTTTGAGAGAGCAACAGGACGAATTAGAGAGGAAGCTGGTCGTGTTTCAGAGAGATATGCTGACGTTGCAAAACAGCGTTCAAAAGATATCGCAGGCGTCGAATTCTATCCCGCAGCAGCGCTGCGAAGGAGAATCGTGCGAGATGATTGATCTTGTCCAGAATTTCCTCCGACCGATGGGGAGCACATAATGCGCGTACACGATAATTATCGCATCATTCGTGTCGAAGACACCTCTGCGATCAAACAACCATTATCGACATCCAAGAGTAAAGAAAACCATGGTCGCAAGAAACGACAACTCGTTGAGGAATTGCACGCTCCAGCTCGAAGACATTTCCCGCGGAGGCGCGTCATAGTGCACGGATACGACGATATGTGGCAAGCTGACGTTGTAGAAATGCGTCCTTACTCGCGATTCAACCAAGGTCACCGTCATACTCACCCATACTCACCGTCATCGATGTGTTGAGCAAGTATGCCTGGGCGATGCCGTGGAAGACTAAACGTGGCGCTGAGGTGACTAAAGCGTTTGCAAAGATATTTAGAGATCGATATCCGAAAAACTTGCAAACCGATCAAGGAAAAGAATTTTACAACGCTGATGTGCAGAAACTATTGGCAAAGCATGACATTAATCATTATTCGACGTATTCGGTAATGAAGGCCCCCGTCGTGGAACGTTTCAATCGAACTTTGAAGAACAATATGTGGAAAATGTTTACGCTCAATGGAACCTACAGATGGACCGATGCGCTACCGCGTCTTCTTGCACAGTATAACTAGCGAAAACATAGCACCATCAAAATGCGTCCTTGCGATGTTACCCCTGCGATCGCCGACAAGCTGCTAGCCACCGTGTACAACAACGTAAAGATCGCCGCTCCAGCGAGATTCAAGTTGGGCGAGTTTGTGCGCGTGAGCAAATTTAAAACCATCTTCGATAAAGGCTATACGCCGAATTGGACAACGGAGGTGTTTAAGATAGCCAAAGTACAAGCAACTGATCCCGCGACGTATCTGCTCGTCGATTCCTGTGGAAAACCTGTTGCTGGAGGATTCAACGAACATGAGCTGCAACGCGTCACCGATCCTGATGTGTATCTAGTGGAAAAAGTCTTCTGTAGGAAGGGGGATAAGGTGTACGTCAAGTGGTTGGGGTTTGATAAATCGCACTATTCTTGGATAAATAAAAATAATATATTGTAAAAAATAATAATAATACATGATTCAATAAATACAATGATACATATACATGTGCAAACAATTTTTTTTTAAACAATAATTCCACCATTTATAATCCAGTTAATATATGTAAGTTTGAACGTGCCGCCTAAACTTAGTCACCTAACTTCAACTAGGAGAGAGTCGGTGACTGGACTTTACGGAGAGTGTTAAAAGAACTGCCACGTGGATAACAAGTGTGATAATAAAATATTATTAATTACGGCTAACGACAATTATATTGATTCAGGTTGGTTAACTAGTTAGAAGTACTTTGTAAATATCTTATTAGCATCAGCTGACTTGTACATATGTTTTGTTATTACAGTTGTAATTACTGCATCAACTCGTTGTTTGATTACTTAACCTTAAGAACGTCCACTCTTCCTTTAAGTTTCTGATTATGAAACTTACATATACAATGACACATATGCAATAATTCCACTATTTATAATAATTTCCATACATGTGCGAAGAATATTGAAGTTGCATCTTCTGGTGGTGACGTTTCGTAATCATCTAGATTTTGCTGCGGATCTAGCGGAGTTTTTGCGATATTACAATCCTGTAGTCCGAATTTTTATCTCTGTGATACATATGTTTAGGAACGTCTTATTTGTTGTCTCAGTCAGTTTAAAGTATTGCATTAACCTCTCGGTCACTTGATCTATTATAATATTATCTGTTCCTAAAACTAAGAAATCATCGACGTACACACCAATTATAACAATCTTTCCTTCCTCACGCATTATATAAACACATGGATCCTCTCTAATTCGTTCTAGGCCCATCTTTACAAATATGTCATTCATTGTTTCATTCCAATATCGACTCGATTGAGGTAATCCGTATATGCTTCATTCTTCCCGTTACTAAAACCCGGTGGCTGTTCCATATACGTCTCCTCTTGCAACTCACCATACATATACGCCGCTACTACATCAAACAATCTAATTTTTAAATTATAAATACATCCAATAGCAAGTAAAATTATAACTGTCTGTAATTTTATTACCGGAACGAAACTATCCTCGTAATGTATTCCTTTTCTTTGTTGACACCCTACAGCTACCAGCCTAGCTTTATATGTAGTTTGTGATTTATTTAACCATTTTTTATTATAAACCCACTTACTTCTAATAACTTTCATTGCTTCCCTTCTGGGTAGCATCTTCCATACGTTGCGTTCCTTCATATTTTGCAATTCCTTTTCCATAGCTTCTAACCATTTCTTGGAATCTTCCGCTTCCATCGCTTCCTGGTAGTGGTTTGGCACTCGTTCGACGGCCGTTGCTAAGCTGCTGTGTCCTTTTTTCTCTTCTATTCGCGCTGATCTTCTGACCCCAAATTTCAATAACTCTTCTTCTCTTTCCTTCACCTTTTTTCTATCTTCTATCTCTATCTCTGCTGCTGTTCTTTTCCTGTTTTTCCCGACCGGACTTGTTCTGTTTGATTGTGGAAGCAACTCTCCACCGGCCTGGTCGGTCATTCCTGTTTCGTTTTCTGCGACATCCGGTTCATTTTCGCTTCTATTATCTTCTTGTCTCTCATCTGATGTTTCTGCGGCATCTTTAGCATCTGTAATTTCTGCGTATGGGAGTGCTAAAAAATCTCCTTGTGTTTCGCTTAAGGGAGTGTTCTGCTTTATAAGGTCCAAACAAACGATTTTGTCACGAATTTTTTTGAAAGGGAAAGGAACAATTGATCTTCGTAAACTTTTAGATACAGGGTGTTACTCTACCTATAGTCAATATTTGGGGGGGGGGGGGGGGGGGTGATTATACAGGCATATATAAGTCGAAAATCAAGAGTGACGAAATTGCGGTAAATGCTTCGTTTATTAATTATCGATGGTTAAAGGTTGACGTCTGGATCGCCTGAATCAGCCTGAATGACGGCAACTCGACGGGCAGCGGGCGGCGCGAGGTAGGCCAGCCAAGGGGCTTGCAGTGGCGGCGGATGCGCGACGGATTTGCCATGTAGAGCGCATACTTACTTACCTACCTCGCCGAAACTGTGACATACGATACTTGCGATAATTTATGAAAAGATGCAAACGTTGTTCGGCATTAAACCTGCCTACTCGTAAAAATCCACAAGGGCATATCAAAACCCGCCCAACGGGATTCTCCAGTAGAGAGGGTGAATGCCATTGCCTTTGAAAATATTGCCCTCAAAAATCACCCACACGGCCATCCAAAGCACCGCGATTGTCCCGTCCGCGATTGTTCACTTAATTACACACACGCACCACGATTAGTTTTCTCGGGAATGTCCATGTCTTCACGCACCGCGATTGTCCCGTCCGCGATTGTTCACTTA
Organism: Andrena minutula; assembly: GCA_929113495.1. NCBI lineage: Eukaryota > Metazoa > Arthropoda > Insecta > Hymenoptera > Andrenidae > Andrena > Andrena minutula. Next base: position 34,745,982 of record OV815993.1, read on the forward strand.
ATTACACACACGCACCACGATTAATTTTCTCGCGGGTGTACATGTCTTCGCGCACTGCGATTGTCCCGTCCGCGATTATTCACTTAATTACAGACACGCACCACGATTAATTTTCTCGCGAGTGTACATGTCTTCACGCACCGCGATTGTTCACTTAATTACACACACGCACCACGATTAATTTTCTCGCGAGTGTACATGTCTTCACGCACCGCGATTGCAGTCTGTGCTCGCGTTGACGACAGTCGTCAAACTGAAGAGACCTTGGCCAAATCCCTGCGCGAAGGACACGAACAACGTTACGAATAAACAACCTACATACAATGTATCGCTACACCTTCGCCGAGTGGCTCAAGCGATGATACACTTCTTATGCAATAAATTAAATTCTTTATTCTTCATGGAATCGATAGGTATGGCAGTGACACCAATGGATTCTCTATGTTTTTCCATAAAGAATCGATCGACGCCACTTTCGCAAAGATCTGATGAGAAATGCAGAATAATTTCAGATTCGTCGCTTTCTAGTGCGCAACATTGTATGGCCCCCTGATCCTTCGCGCAGGGATTTGGCCAAGGTCTCCTCAGTTCGACGACTGTCGTCAACGCGAGCACAGACTGCAATCGCATTGCGTGAAGACATGGACATTCGCGAGAAAACTAATCGTGGTGTGTGTGTGTAATTAAGTGAACAATCGCGGTGCGTGAAGACATGTACACTCGCGAGAAAATTAATTGTGGTGCGTGTGTGTAATTAAGTAAACAATCGCGGACGGGACAATCGCGGTGCGTGAGGACATGGACATTCGCGAGAAAACTAATCGTGGTGCGTGTGTGTAATTATGTGAACAATCGCGGTGCGTGAAGACATGTACACTCGGGAGAAAATTAATCGTGGTGCGTGTGTGTAATTAAGTGAACAATCGCGGACGGGACAATCGCGGTGCTTTGGATGGCCGTGTGGGTGATTTTTGAGGGCATTATTTTCAAAGGCAATGGCATTCACCCTCTCTACTTGAGAATCCCGTTGGCCGGGTTTTGATATGCCCTTGTGGATTTTTACGCGGTAGGCAGGTTTAATGCCGAACATCGTTTGCGTCTTTTCATAAATTATCACAAGTATCGTATGTCACAGTTTCGGCGAGATAGGTAAGTAATTATGCGCTCTACATGGCAAATCCGTCACGCATCCGCCGCCACTGCACGCCCCTTGGCTGGCCTGCCTCGCGCGGCCCGCTGTTCGTCGAGTTGCCGTCATTCAGGCTGATTCAGGCGATGCAGACGTCAATCTTTAACCATCGATAATTAATAAACGAAGCATTTACCGCAATTTTGTCACTCTTGATTTTCGACTTATATATACCTGTAGAATCACCCCCCAAAATATTGACTATAGGTAGAGTAACACCCTGTATATTTAAACATATATTCAATGAGTACAAAAAATTTTTTTTTCGCATAATATTATTAACTATGGCAGATTTATCAGCCGATTCTCGAAGCGCTTTGCCACTGCAGTCTCCAATTGGCGGGAAAGATTCTGTTCGTAATTCTGGTCTGAAATGAAAAAACCAAAATGGTTTTTAATGCTCATATATTTTTCTTCTGAGTGAACTAAGAAAAAGCAGAAAAAAGCGCGAAATCATGATTTTTTTAGTGTGATAGGAAAAATGTCTATTTTCTAAAAACAACATGTGACGTTAATGCGCTATAAAAGTGATATAAAAATAATTTTTTTACAATCATTTTAGTTCACATAGAAAAGAATTTAATACTGAAGAGCATAAGCTTTGGTTTAATTCAATAGGCCTCACGGTTTTTTTGCTATCACGCCCGCCAATTTTAAAGAATCGTAAAAATGAAAACTGGAGAAATCGCGCTTTAAAGTTTTCGGTAGGAGAAAATATTAATTATTGGTTACTTACACCAGTGATCTGCTAACTAGCTATTCCTGCTCCATATAATAGTCCTTCCGCCTGTTCAAAAAACTCATTTTCTCGTATTTGCTCAATCCTACGAGCCGTACGAGCCTCCTTGCTGTTGTATGTTTGGCGCTTGTCTTCCCGCGCGAGTCGCGGCGCATCAGTGGTATCGGCAAACGTTTTGCACTTACCGAACTCGATCGCGTTATTTATTTGTTTTAAATTTCTGGAATATTCGGTTTCTCGAAGTGTCAATAAACACGAATTGGTCCCGCATGCTCGCGAATCTGCCAGTAGCACCGGTGCAACGATTGACGGTGGTGAGAGATTCTCGTGCGTTCGCGATCTTTCGCTCGCGGTCGATCGCTACAATTCTCTATGTTCAACTTATAAAATCTCTAACTCACTCTGCTCTAAGACTATTCTGTACTATTACACTGCACAACTCTGCCGTTTTGATTGTCTTTAAAAGTAATGATCGACGAATGGGGACGCGTCATAGGGTGAAGCACGCGCCCGTGTCCGGCCGAGCGCTCGCACAGATGCTCGCCGCTTCCCTGCTCTCGGTTCTGTATCTTTAAAAATACTTCGAATTGGCCGCTATAACTTTGTGAATACATTCTTGGATAGTTTATCTATCGATTTAGACAATAAAAGAAAAATCGATTTTTTGGACCTTATAAAGCAGGACACTCCCTTAAGTCCCCTTCCATTAAAGTCAAACCCTTTACCTTCTCGTTAAATTTCACATTCCTTACAATATTTACCTTTCGGTATTCGGGATCTTACACCCTGTAGGATCGGCTATCATCGCAATAACCCATAAATATGCCCTCCCTGGCCCTCGGACTGAGTTTACTTCTATCTATTTTAGGTATAAAATAGTAAGCCATACATCCGAAAACTTTGATGTACGACACTGTCGGTTTCCTGCCGTACCACAGCTCGTAAGGGGTTCTTGTACCTCTTTCCTTAGTAGATACTATATTTTTCAACCGAGTTGCCGTCATTATAGCCTCTGCCCAAAAATTATCTGGTAATGCTGCATCCACTAACATAGTTCGAGCTTTATCTAATAGTGATCGGTTCGCTCTTTCTGCAACGCCATTACTTGGAGGGTTGTTAGCTACAGTTCTTTGGTGATGTATACCCTTATCTTTAAACAATTCCATAAAATTCCTATTTATAAATTCTCTCCCATTATCTGATCTGACCTGTCTAATCTTTTTTCCTAGCTGATTTTCATATTTATTCACATAATGTACGAATTTTTTAAATGCTTCATCTTTTGTTCTAATAATGTATACACATACATACTTTGAATAGTCATCTACCAATACATAAAAATATCTGCTCCCATTCATTGACTCGACAGGCATTGGACCACATAGATCCATATGTACTAGCTCTAATGGTTCTCGTGTTCCCATGTCTTTTATAGAGTAGTTTGGTTTTTGTGACATTTTGCCCATTATACATGGTTCACAAGATCCCAACGGTTCTTTAATATAATTTAATTCCCTCACTAACTCATTATCAAGCATATAGTCTAAGTAGCTTTCACAAACATGCCCCAGTCGGCGGTGCCATAACCTCTTATCCGAACCTTTACCCCCTCTACCTAAATAGGTTTTACGGTCTAACTCAACGCTCGCGCCTACATTAGTATTCTCCAAACAATTATTCTCTATCTTATCTATTTCACTATTATTAGTCGTCTTTAAAGTATCTTTTTCATTATAATTAATTTGTACTATCATGGCGTTACCATCAGTCTCATCCGCTTTCAACAGAAAAATACCGTCCTGTTCAAACGCTTCGGCAATTAAGTGACCATTTCTATTTAATATTTTTGCCTTACTTTGTTTAAAGTTCACCTCGTGTCCTTATTCGTTTAATTTACTTACTGACAACAGATTCGCACGCAGTGATGGTACATATAATACATCTCTAATAAATATATCATTTATACCTTGCCTGGTATATACGCTGACCTTCATGTCCCCCATCGCTTCAGACCTCATCTCCCTGTTATTTTCTGCTAGTGATATTCTCACGTTACTTGGTCTGACGTTATGCAACGCATTTACATTGGAAGTCATATGAGAAGTAGAGCCCGAATCTAATGTCCACACATGCTGGCCATTCTCTACTCTATCCATATTCCTGTCAATCTCATTCACATTAAAATGAAATACATGTCTACTTTGGATTGACATGTTACCTTGCTCGTTCCTATTATTCGCTTTTGTTTGGTTATTGGAGCTGCTACTATTCCCTGTACCTCCCATGGATTTTCTTTGCCCCGGCTGTGCTTCTTTCGTCCTCTTATGCCAGCAGTCGTTTGCTTTGTGGTTTTTTCTTCCGCAAACATAGCATCCACCGTAATCTTGTGTCTTCTTTGGATGTCTTGTGGCTCGGTATGCATTTTCACTCTTCCACAACGGTTCTCCCTTTCCGGATGGTGCGTTTCTATTTTCCTCTTCCACTAGTGCTTGTGTTATCTCCTCTAAACTTATGTTTCGCTGTGTTCTCAACACCACAGCAACCTTTTCTAGGCGAGAGTGAACTCCTCTAATTACATGGTAACATACCTCTCTTTGGTCAAGTGGGTAACCTATTGCCGCACTGCGAGAGGCAATGTTTCTTGCTCTGGTAATATAATCTACTACTGGCTCAGTGTTAGTCATTCGAATATTCTTAAGCTCGAGTCCAATATCTATTCGTCCGTCCTGAGCGTCTCCTTCGTGTAACCCTTTCAGAGTGAGCCAAATTTTTCTGGCATTTGTCTCAGTTAGAAATTGTTCAGCCTGTTCTTCGGATAGAGTGGTAATAATAATACTGAATGCCTCATCATTCTTTTCTTCCCACTTCATCCGCAGTTTCCCTTCTACTGATTCTGGATTTTGAGCCACAGGTGGTTCGTGTCCTTCTATTACCTCCCTGAATAACCTTTTCGCACGTAATACTGCGCCAACTTTCAGTGCCCATACACAATAGTTCTTTCCAGTTAATAAATCTATCTTTTTCGTATTTGTACTTGCCTCGGCCATGTCTGATGTCTTTTTTATCGATTCTTTTCCTTTCACACTACGCAATACCACGTGCTTTTCTGAATTTTTGAGGTTAGAGTCTTCCCTTTATCTCCACATACTTATACGTGTCTATCTACAGGGTGATTGGCACGAAACGCCTGATCCGCCTCGCAACCGTGACGAGATCAACCTCCCGTGGTGTCTCTCCGAAGCTATGGTTTTCGACCCTCGAAGGGGTTGGAGTACCTCTTAAGAAGTGAGAAATCTTCGAATTCCTCATTTCTCATCAGATCTGTGCGAAAGCGATGGCAATGGATTCCTGGCGTTCCGTCGATTAAAATCATACCAAACATCATGCAAATCGGACTACTTTGACACAAGCTATTTGAAATAGCTATTTGAAATAGCTTGTGTCAAAGTAGTCCGATTTGCATGATGTTTGGTATGATTTTAATCGACGGAACGCCAGGAATCCATTGCCATCGCTTTCGCACAGATCTGATGAGAAATGAGAAATTCGAAGATTTCTCACTTCCTAATAGGTACTCCAACCCTTCCGAGGGTCAAAAGCCTTCGGAGAGACACCACGGGGGTTTGGGTTGACCTCGTCACGGTTGCGAGGCGGATCAGGCGTTTCGTGCCAATCACCCTGTATTACCTTCTCTTATTCTAACCACGCTCTGCTACCAATTGTTGGTCCGGAAAATAAACTTATCGCCCTCATTAGCAATAAAGAAGAAGGTATTTATTAATTATATATTTATAAAGGTACTAACATCTGTTCTCTCTATATCTCACTCTGAGCAGTCCGCTGCATTCCCCTTTATACGAGTGTGGCGCCCCCACACCTCTCAGGGCCTGCGCGCAGTTGGCCTTATTTCTAACAAAATTCGTACAAACAAATTTTTGATATGTCCAGAATGCACATACCCACGTATATCGGTTTGTTGAATTTCACCTCGATCTTTCGCAATTCAACAGCTATTAAATTTTTCGAAAAAACACTTCTGCTGTGGAAATTCGGTTTCGCGATCATTGCCTCCGCGCCATATCGCCCATCCCAATGCGTTAAAAGTTTTACATCCACATGATTTCGTACATTTTCCATGGTTTTACCAAATTCGGCGTTGTTCATCAATTTGTACAAATTTTTTTCAAAGTCGTTTGTCGCGCTTTTTCTAAACCGTGTATTGAGTTCGATGTAATCGCGGAGCCAGGGGGATTGAGCGAATTGAAGCACGCGGTGTATCTTTGTAATACGAAGACCGTGACGCATGCACTGCTGTAGGTTGCGATAATGAATAACGTAACGCTGCTTATCGTATACCGTCGCGAGTAACTTGTCCTGTCTGCTGTCAGGTGGTTTGGCATGTGTCGGACAGAACGGTAGATCGGCATGAATGTTGTGCAGACGTTGCGGATATTCCAGATCTACCTCGAGAATGTATCCCGTGGGCGAATCGACACCGATTGAAGACACGTTAAAATTTGCGACATTTTCGACCCATTGAAATTTAGCGTACGGCAGAGGTTGACACATTGCCCATCCATACAAATTGTTCACGTCAAAGTACATCAAGTACGATGACTCTTCCGATGCGTCGTAAGATGACATGTACTTGTTATTGGCATGTGCGTATCTTCCGGAACATTGACTTAAACCCCCGCGTATACCGCGTTCGACAAACATGACCATATCGACGTCTGTGAGCAATTCGAATGTAATTTTGGTATGTTTTAGCATAGCATCCCACGTGAAACCAGGTAAAGTGTAATAATGCGCTGAATCTAGTCCATAGCTCTTGATACAACTTTCGCGAAAATTTTCAAAATTATCTGCCAATAACAAGACATCTGTCTTCAAATACAAATCGCTGTATTCACCCAAGGTTCTAATCTCGAAACGTTGCCAGACAGTCTCGGCGTGCGCGTAATCGCTCTCGGATACAGTCTCACCCGTTAACGAACTGTAGAATGATTCATGCGGTGGCAAGCATGGGTCCTGCAGCTTGTTCGCGCAATCAAGGTATTCGTACGGAAAGCCACCCTTTCGCCTCAATAAATTAAAATCATCGGCGGATAATGTTTCAAATTGGGATCGTAAAATTTTTAATTGATCTGTGGTAAGAAAAGATGCTAATTTATGGAGACTGGTGTTGAGAAATTTGTACGAATCGATGAATCGCAATTAAATACAATTTCGCGAGTCCGAATCAGCCGTATCTTCGACATTTTTTGTGAATAAAATGTACTTTTCTTTAGTTATGGGCAACACGTTAACGCTGCCTTCAAAAGCGGTCGTTATTTCCTCGATAATGAAATGCGAATCGTAGCCGGATAAATTATGGAAAACTATGGGGATGTAAAACGTATTTTTATAATTTAAATTGCACTCCGAATGTGCTGGGCCTCTAAACCGTCCGGAGAGATGACAGTAATCGCGAACTCGTACATCGCTAGCCTCGAATGGTTTTTTGCAAATATGACAATGTGGAGCATCGCGAAATGTGGTCCACTGTTCGGTGGTTAAATCCAGCATGGGAACATTACTGGTCAAGCTGGGTTTAGCGAAGTTTGCAAAATTGTTAAGTTCGTTAACGAACCATGAAACACAATCCGCGCCGCGGAGACATCGATACGTCGATAGCGATGTATCGTACGAGCAATGCATATAATATGCTATGCTGTGCACTTTATGGTGCTGGTACGTGTGTAATTTATTATCACCCATTCCATTATCCTCCGTTTTCTCGATGATACACTCTAAATCTGCGTACACCACGAAGGGGAGCCGCTCCTTCATGCAGTGGTTACTGAAGTTGAGGAAATTTTGCGCCATCGCTGGGCAGCAGGATGGCACAGTCGTTCAGCTGTCCACAGTAGTCCACTGTATGAACCTCTAACTTCTCGGCACAGCTGAAGTAATGCATGCAGCTGTAAAAACAATTTTTTTTTTATTTACTTTTTTTTTCGCGACGCATTTCATAAGTTTATATCCATACCGGTCGCAGATGAATTTCCTTGCCTTCTTCTTGCTCAGCTGCGTGCTCACCAGTCGGGACAAGTTCTTGATCCACACAAAGTGCCCTACATCACCGTGCTCATGATTAGGTGTGTACAGCAAGTTTACGTGTCGATCCCTCTTTTGATTGGTGAGACGCAGTGGAAAGACCGTTGACCCCTCTTCTTCTCCATCTCAAAGGTGTAGACGTTGATGGAGATTTCGTTCAGCCGTTCAAACTTCGCAATCTGTGCCAGAGACATTGGGAACTCAATGCCCTGGAAATTTAGCGTGGAAGCATAGTCAGGATACGAACTTGGACGATGGGGATGTCTTTCCGCCGGATGGAGAGCGGCGACCACTGCCCACGCGAAACAGGCGTTGTCTGAGGATTGCACACTGATCGTTGCGTCCTTCAGCATTAATTCCCGCGGCAACTTGTAGTGACACCCGGCGCGCAGCGGATTACACTTGTTGACATTGACTGTCAGATTGAGAATTCTCGTCAATGCCCATCCGCTGTCGCGTTCCTGGAACTCTTCCAGCGATGCCAGGGTGGGTTCGATGACGCATCGTTGGTACCATTCCTGCAAATCGGATGTGTGGAAGAGTTCGCAGTTCCGGGTATTGATGCTTTTACAGGCACGTTTATCGCCTGCTACAAATTCACCGTTGAACACCGTGTTCACTTTGAGGTTTCGATGTTTCCTTAAAGCGTTCCGCACATGCTCCAGCACAATGGTCCCCGCACTCTGGAGGAAGTTGCGGTTCGATGTAATTCGAATTTAGCACGGCACCAGTTAATACGCGGGTATCGTGCTAGAATGTCCGGCACCTTCGCGCACGAAACGTCCGCGCAACGAATATTTCAATCCTTCGAGTCGCGCGATTCGAGCAACCAACGATTGTCGAACGCTGATAGATAATCGGGGACGTTTCACTCGGCTGTGTTCTTCCAACGATTGTATGCACTCGTTGCACCGTTCTTCCCACGCGAGATACTCTTCCCGCGAAATCAATCTCAGGCGAGAAATCTGAAATTCTGCACACTAATCGTTTCGAACGGCAGGCGAGAATGTTTAATTCAGCACACTAAGGATTAAGGGAAATCAGGCGAGCAATATTTAATTCTGCACACTAAACATTACGAACGTCAGGCGAGAAATGTGAAATTCTGCACACTAATCGTTTCGAACGGCAGGCGAGAATGTTTAATTCTGCACAATGAGGGGTTTGGGGACTGACAGGCGAGAATTGTTTAATTCTGCACACTAATCGTTTTTGAACGTCAGGCGAGTAATGTTTAATTCTGCACACTAATCGACCAGGGAAGGTTTATTGAACTGGTTTGTATTTGGGAGACACCCGTTAGAGCACTTGTTTTGGTTTGCCTTGGTAATCGGATTTACCGTTGCATTATTGTAAAAGGCACATGTAATAACTTCGCGAAATTCGCCTAGTCATACGGTTGAGCGAAACCTATGCGAATGTAAGTTAGTAAATACCGTGATGCTTTCCGCGGTCGTTGCCCGTGATCAGCTGTCGCGGCAGCTCGCTTGGATTTAGGGATCTTCGTAGCCGAAGGATTGACGCAATGATTCGAAGCGTGATTTAAAGTAGAATTGTTTATTCACTTCTTTGCACGATGATATACCATGCACTGTTATTGTGATGGTGGTTAAGTTTTATAATAATAAGTTGGCGATGAACATAACATTTATATAGTGTTTATAAATTATAGGACATGAGTATGAACATGAAATACAATATATGTTAATAAGCTAGAAAGATTTAAGCAATGAGCGTTAATAAGACAATATAGTATGAAAAGCAATAGGAATAGCAATACACAATAATATGAGCGCAATAAGTGTTGCAATACGAAATAATGTGAAAAGCATTAAGAATATCAATACAATATAATATGAACGCAATAAGCGTTGGAATACGAAATAATATGAAACAATGAGAATAAGAATAATTGATATGGATGATGGTGATACACAGTGTTATTAATGGTGTAGTATCGGAATGATAGTGCGTGTAGTTTTAAGGGATGAATGTATGGACGTTGAGAAGCACTGGTGATGCAGGCCCGCCGGGAAAAACCCAGCGGCGTGCACGAGGCCCAGCGACGCGCTAGAGTTTCGAGGGCTTTTCCTATGACCATATTTGGTCATGAGGACGAGTAGGAAAGTATGCGTGGTGGAGGGGATAGCGTCTTTTTGGAGGGAAAGCTTTCCGGAGGGACGCGCGAAGAGAACAGAGTGGTTGCGACAAGCAAGTGTGTTGTCTCGAGTCGTGTCGTATTGAGTTGCATTTAGTTGTATTAATAGCTTTAGTTCCTTTTAATTCTATGTTCTTTCTCTGTATAATATATTTTATTGGTTTACTGTAAATATACTTGTTACTGTAAACGTTATTATTATTTTAACACCACAATTTGGGGGCTCAGCCGGGATTGAAAATACAGAATAGCAGGATTATTGGACAAAGTTATTTACGTGGTGATCTTGAAGTTGTATAAGGTGAAGAAATTGTTTTCGCAGTGACGGAGAAGTTAAATAGTGACATTTAAGTTAAGCTGTTGTGAACAATGAGTACTACGGGAAGTGCAAACGACACCGTCATCGATCTTGAGAGCGGTGGCGACGATAGGCTGCAACGGGTGATGACGATGAAGTTGACGAATTTGAAAGACGAATTAAAGACAAGGAAGTTGAAAGTGTCCGGCAACAAGGAGGAACTGCAGCGTCGTCTGAGAGCAGCCATCATGCTCGAAATCGAACATGGCGACGACGAGGATGAAGAGGATGAAGAGGATGATGTTTCGGAAACGCATAGTAAAGCGACCAGGGATCAAACGTATCATTTAACGTTTAAGGATGTGGAAGAATCAATGAATACGTTCAGCGGCGACGATAATATAATCGTGCGTAGGTGGTTGGAAGAATTCGAGGAAACGGCTCGTTTATGTGATTGGACGGACGTACAGCGGGTAATATACGCGAAAAGGCTTTTGCGTGGTTCAGCGAAATTATTTGTCCGCTACGAAAAATGTTGCAAATGTTGGAGTGCGATGAGAAAAGCGCTAATCAAAGAATTTGATCAGGTAGTAGACGTACATAAAGTGCACAGAGAGTTGTCTCGTCGGAGTAAAAAGGTAACTGAAACATATCAGGAATACATTTACCAAATGTTCGACATAGCAAAACAAGCTGATATGGAGAATTCAGCGGTTATCAAATACATCATCGAGGGTATTCAAGATGACGAAGTTAATAAGACGATACTGTACGGTGCTAAAGATGTGCGTGAGTTGAAAGACAAGTTTGTATTGTACGAGATGATGAAAGAAAACGCGAAGACGAGGAGCAAGCGTGTCGAAGATAAACCGAAGAAGATGAGTCGGAGCAATTTTGACCAGGAAGGGGTGCGGCGATGTTTCCTATGCGGGGACAAAAATCATCTGATTTCGAAATGCCCAACGAAGGGCAAGGGTATCAAATGTTTCAAGTGCGGGGAATACGGACACATTGCTCCGGAGTGTGGTACTACGAGCAAGACCACGAAGGATGTTTGCAGTGCGTCGGAAGTGTCTCGAACGAAGCGTTGCGCAATAGAGGCGCAGATAGGAGACTGTAAGTTGACAGCGTTAGTAGACTCCGGTAGCGATTTAACTATAATGCGAGCGGATCAGTACGTTAAAGTGGGTGCGCCTAAACTGGGCAATAGAAGCATCGGGTTCCGCGGTATCGGGTCCGAGAAAAATTATACGTTGGGAGAATTTACAGCGAATGTTGCGATAGACAATGAATTGTTTGCGATGACGATACATGTAGTTTCGGATACGCTGATGCAACAATCATTGGTAATCGGCACAGACTTTCTAGATACGGTTGAAGTTAACATGAAAGGAGGGAATATTTCGATTCGTAAAATTGTTGATGAAAATTGTGATAGAATCCCGGAAGTTTATAAAATTGATGTTGTAACTGAGGCAAACGAGATAGATTTATCGTATCTTACGCACGTTGGACACAGACAACAAATAGAGAGTATGATTTTAAATTATAGACCGAATAAAACGCGAGAAGTAGGAGTTCGGATGAATATAATTCTTCTGGACGAGGTCCCTGTGTATGAGAGACCGCGAAGATTGTCTCCTCAAGATAAAGCCGAAGTTGAAAAACAGATAATATCGTGGTTAGAAGATGGAATAATACGACCGTCTGATTCCGATTATGGAAGTCCAATCGTGCTAGTTAGAAAAAAAAATGGCTTGATTAGAATCTGTATGGATTATCGGCAATTGAACAAGAAGATCGTGAAAGATAGGTATCCGTTGCCGTTGATAGAGGATCAACTGGATTTGTTGCAAGGCGCGAAAGTTTTTAGTACATTAGATCTCAAAAATGGATTTTTTCACGTTCCTGTCGAAGAAAGTAGCAGAAAGTATACAGCATTCGTAGTTCCCACCGGCCATTATGAATTTTTAAGAGTACCTTTCGGATTGTGTAATTCGCCGGCTGTTTTCCAAAAATTTATAAATGCGGTTTTCAAAGATTTAATTGCAGCAGGAGTTGTGTTAACCTATATGGACGATCTCATAATACCTACGGTCGATTTTTCGCGTGGCATAGAAAATCTTGGTTTGGTATTACGTGTTGCCAGTGAGCATGGGTTATTGATAAATTGGGGTAAGTGCCGTTTCTTGCAGACAAGGGTAGAATATTTAGGCCATATCGTTGAAAACGGAAACATACAGCCATCAGAACATAAAACCAAAGCTGTGATAAATTTTCCAAAGCCTCAATGTGCCAAAGATGTACAGAGTTTTTTGGGTTTAACAGGGTATTTTCGAAAGTTTATACATCGATACTCTATTGTTGCGAGACCGTTGTCTAACTTGTTAAGAAAAGACAACAAGTTCGAGTTTGAAATGTGCGAGAAAGAAGCTTTTGAAAGGCTCAAATTAGCTCTAAGTTGTAAGCCAGTATTGAAATTGTATCGGACGAGCGCGGAGACTCAGTTACATACGGATGCGTGCAGTATGGGTTATGGCGCAATTTTGTTGCAGCGCGATAGTGAGGACGATGCTTTTCACCCGGTGTATTACGCGAGTGGGAAAACTACACCAGCAGAGGAGAAATACACCAGCTACGAGCTCGAAGTTCTGGCGATCGTGAAGGCCCTAAGGAAGTTTCGCGTGTATTTACTAGGGATTTCATTCAAAATAGTAACAGACTGTCAAGCGTTCGTGTTAACCATGCAGAAAAAAGATCTATGTCTGCGCGTGGCTAGGTGGGCAATATTTTTGCAGGATTTCCATTATAAGGTGGAGCATAGACCAGGGAAAAGTATGACGCACGTAGACGCGTTGAGTCGGAACCCGTTACCCATGGTTTTGCTAATAGACGAAGGTGAGAGGGGAATTATCGTTAGGCTGAAGAGAGCACAAGTACAGGATGACGACCTACGGCGAATCCGCGAGAGTATTGGACACCACGAGGCGGATGGATATGTACTGAAGAACGGAATTCTGTACAGGGAGGTCAACGATATCCCACTGGTAGTCGTACCGAAGACGATGCAAGTCCAGGTAGTGAGGCAGGCGCACGAGCAGGGTCATTTTGGCATCACCAAGACGGAGGCACTAATAAAGAGGGATTACTGGTTCAAGGGGATGCGTGAGAAAGTCGAAAGGGTGGTACGGAATTGCGTAAATTGCATTCTCGCAGAAAGGAAGCAGGGTAACCAAGAAGGTTTATTGAACACCATTGAGAAAGGAGAGTTGCCGTTCGATACCTACCATATTGACCACCTGGGTCCGTTGCCGTCAACTAAAAAAAAATATCGCCATATTTTTGTAGTCATCGACGCTTTTACCAAGTTTGTGTGGTTGTATGCCACAAAGTCCACTAGCTCTGCCGAAGTGGTAAATCTATTGAAGAAGCAGTCCGTATGTTTTGGCAATCCAAAAAGGATTATTTCCGATCGGGGTACGGCGTTTACATCTATTGTTTTCGAAGACTATTGTAACGAAGAGGGTGTAGAACACGTGTTGATAACGACGGGAATTCCGCGAGCGAACGGTCAAGTAGAGCGTGTGAACCGCACACTTATACCTTTGGTCACAAAGTTATCCGCGCCTGCGCCGGGCGAGTGGTTTAAATATATGGAAATAGCGCAGAAATTTTTGAATGCGACGACCAGTAGGAGCACGGGCAATACTCCGTTTCAGTTGATGTTCGGGACGCACATGAAGTTACGGGAGGATTTTCAGGTCCGGCAGCTAATCGAGAACGAGTGGGCTACAATGTTTCAAGGGCAGCGCGATCAGGTGCGCGAAGAAGCAAGAAGGTCAATTTCTGAGGTGCAGGCTCAGAATAGAAGGGCGTTCAACAAGAAGCGGAAGAATGCGACGCAGTACGAGGTAGGAGATTTGGTGGCAATCAAGAGGACGCAGGCGGGACCGGGGTTGAAGTTTCACCCGAAGTTTCTTGGACCATATCATGTGTCGAAGGTCCTACGTAATGACCGTTATCTGGTGCAAAAGTCGGGTGAGCACGAGGGGCCGCAAGCGACCTCCATGGCTGCAGACCATATGAAATTATGGGTTAATGGCGAGGACAGTGATTTGTGTGATGACATTGAGGATGAGCACATCTGAGGTCAGATGTATGTTTATCAGGATGGCCGAGTGTAGTATCGGAATGATAGTGCGTGTAGTTTTAAGGGATGAATGTATGGACGTTGAGAAGCACTGGTGATGCAGGCCCGCCGGGAAAAACCCAGCGGCGTGCACGAGGCCCAGCGACGCGCTAGAGTTTCGAGGGCTTTTCCTATGACCATATTTGGTCATGAGGACGAGTAGGAAAGTATGCGTGGTGGAGGGGATAGCGTCTTTTTGGAGGGAAAGCTTTCCGGAGGGACGCGCGAAGAGAACAGAGTGGTTGCGACAAGCAAGTGTGTTGTCTCGAGTCGTGTCGTATTGAGTTGCATTTAGTTGTATTAATAGCTTTAGTTCCTTTTAATTCTATGTTCTTTCTCTGTATAATATATTTTATTGGTTTACTGTAAATATACTTGTTACTGTAAACGTTATTATTATTTTAACACCACAATGGTAGTTATAATTTCTTACAATGCTTGATGATTGAAGATGGTTGAGTTTAGTTTAAATAACACTTTGTCGAACGAGACCTTTCCTTTGGTGGTTTTTCGTCCAAAGAGCGTGTCCTTTCGCCGAAGGTATTTCGTCGAAAGAGCGTATCTAATTGATCCTGGTATTTCGGCGAAAGAGGACCTCTTTCTCGGAGCCCTTGTATTTATATGATTTTACAAGGGGTTGCGGGGTTACGCGCGGTATGGACTTTGACCCGTTTATGTAATATTTTACAGTATAAAGAGGGGTGCGCAGTATGCGCCTTGACCTAATTATGAACATGCGTCACAGTAACATTTCCGGGGTTTTTGTAAGGACCAAAGGTTGGTATGTATTTGGACTTACGTTTATGCTTTCCGGGTTTTTATACATGTGAATTTGAAATGCTCAACTCCTCGAATGGGCTTTGGGCGTTTTGATAGGAAAGGGGTGGTAGTGGCTTTGACTTCTTTGGTCATGGAGAGGGTGTGAGACGTGGTCTCGATTTAAGGGGGTATTCTGGTCTGACGAGGCATTTTCGTCGCGTAATTTCGGAATTTTTTTTACAAAGAACCCATCAATTTTATTATTATTTATTTTATTGCTACATATTTATTGATGTTTCAACTACCATTACAAATTTTGTCAATAGAAAAAAATTAAAATCAAACGCAATTGACCGCTTTAAAGTAATGGTGAAAAAAAAACATGGGGTCACGGTGCCCATGATTGGGATTGTTCTAGTGATCAGACACAAAAAAAGAAAACAGATTCTTTATCTGTATGCCTGTCGCTATCGTCCCTACCAGAATAATAAAAAAATTTTGAAAATAAAGCAAATGGCCGCGGTTTGAAAATTAAGTTTCAATTTTCGCACATTATTTTAACTATAAAGGTCTGCGAAAGTTTAAAAACAAATTATTTTATCATAATTCTGGTAGGGACGATAGCCACAGGCATACAGATAAAGAATCTCTTTTCATTTTTTGTTTCTGATCACTAGAACGAGCCCAATCATGGGAACCGTGACTTCATGTTCTTTTTTTCACCATTACCTTAATGCAGTCAAATGCGTTTGATTTAAATTTTTTTTATCGACAAAATTTGTAAAGATAGCTGAAACATCACTAAACATGTGGCAATATACTAAATAATAATAAAATTTATGGGTTCTTTGTAAAAAAATTCCGAAATAACGCGACGAAAATACCTCGTCAGACTAGAATACCCGCTTAAGAGATATGAAGGGCGATGGACTTGTTTAGATTCGATGTGAGATTTAATGCCAACAAAATTTTATCAAATTCAGCTCCTTCTTCTAAAATTCTTAAGAAAATCCAAACGAAACGAGGTGAATTTCAACAAAATTTACTCAAATTCTGCACCTGCCACTAAAAATCATTGAAAAATAAAAAAAATTTAACTTAATGCCAACAAAATTTTGCCAAATTCAGCTCCTCCTAAAATTCTTAAGAAAATCCAAACGAAACGATGTGAATTCCGACTAAATTTACTCAAATTCTGCACCTGCCACTAAAAATCATTAAATAGTCAAAATAATTTAATTTAATTTCAACAAAACTTTTTCAAATACAGCTCCGTCTGTTAAAATTCTTAAGAAAATCTCAAAGCAACGCGGTGAATTTCAACTAAATTTACTCAAATTCTGCACCTGCCACTAAGAATCATAAAAAAATTAAAAAAATGTAATTTAATTTGACCAAATTTTTTCAAATTCAGTTCCTCCTAATACAATCCTCGGAAAATCCAAAGGGATCGAAGTGAATTCCGACTAAATTTACTCAAATTCTGCACCTGCCACTCAGAATCATAAAAAAATTCATAAAATGTAATTTAATTTCAACAAAATTTTTTCAAATTCAGTTCCTCCTAATAAAATCTTCGGAAAATCCAAAGGGATCGAAGTGAATTCCGACTAAATTTACTCAAAATCTGCACCTGCCACTAAAAATCATAAAAAAATTAAAAAAATTTAATTTAATTTCAACAAATTTTTTCGATTTCAGCTCCTCCTTCTAAAATTCTTAAGAAAATCCAAACGAAACGAGGTGAATCTCCACAAAATTTACTCAAATTCTGCACCTGCCACTAAGAATCATAAAAAAATTAAAAAAATGTAATTTAATTTGAACAAATTTTTTCAAATTCAGTTGCTCCTAATAAAATCTTCGGAAAATCCAAAGGGATCGAAGTGAATTCCGACTAAATTTACTCAAAATCTGCACCTGCCACTAAGAATCATAAAAAAATTCATAAAATGTAATTTAATTTTGTTACGAGCCGGGGCTGCGGCAACGCGAGAGGCCGGCGAGAGGGGTATTTCCCCTGGAATACGGATATGAATTTGTTAGTTAGGTGCGCGGACGAACCTGATGCGAAATCAGGGAGCCGCTAGGATTATTGACGGCGAGGACGAACCTGATGCGAAATCAGGGAGCCTCTAGAAATGGAGTCAGACACGGACGAACCTGATGCGTAATCAGGGAGCCGTAGGAGGGTGAAACGTCGTGAACGAACCCGATGCGAAATCGGGGAGTCACTAGGATAAAGTTCACAGACGAACCTGGTGCGAAACCAGGGAGCTGCTAGGAGGTTGGATTATTCACAGACGAACCTGATGCGAAATCAGGGAGCTGTTCGGAAGTAGGTAGATTTACAGACGAACCTGATGCGAAATCAGGGAGCTGTAGGATACGGACGAACCCGATGCTAAATCGGGGAGTCGCGGGAAATGTTAGTAATGCCTCGTAACTCTTAATTTGATACAACTCGAGCGGTAACGTTGTATCTGTGGGTGAGTGCTACTAATATTATAAGGATCGCTGGGTAAAAGATAGGTTTAACGAAATCGACTCGATTTATACGTGAACACCATAAGTATATTGAATAAACAATTAATACAAATGTAAGTGTCGCGATAAATTGGTTAAATAATAGCTGTGTATATGTTACCACTAATTGCACGGTGTTGACGCACTGGCGATGCGGGGCGTACGAGTGGATATTTCGAAGTTCCAAATAGATTATAAACCGACTCGCGGATTCTACAAGATTAACTTTGATTCCGACAGAGACTTTAGCCTGATCGAACTGAATCTAACCAACTCTGTACGAGCGTGACACGACGTGACGTTACGCGTGACTCTATAGCTTTTAACCGCCGAGGGTAGAAACCGAAGGGTTTATATAGTCCCAAAAATGAGTGGGGATGCGTTATGAATTTCCATATAAGGAAAATCCTTCGGGGTCGTCGTCGTGTCACTCCCGTTCTCACGGTCGCGATGCAGCTGGTAGAGATCTTGACCTCCATTAGTGGGGTTGATAAGCGAAAGGCTTTTAGGGCGTTTTCCCTTCGCAGACGCGAGCTCGAAACACGTTTGAGGGCGGCGTATGGGAAAATTCCACATACGTAACAATTTCAACAAAATTTTTTCAAATTCAGTTCCTCCTAATAAAATCTTCGGAAAATCCAAAGGGATCGAAGTGAATTCGGACTAAATTTACTCAAATTCAGCACCAGCAACTAAAAATCATAATAAAATTCAAAAAATTTAATTTAATTTCAACAAATTTTTCTCGATTTCTGCTCCTTCTGCTAAAATTCTTAAGAAAATCCAAACGAATCGAAGTGGATTTCAACTAAATTTACTCAAATTCTGCAACTGCCACTAAGAATCATAAAAAAATTCAAAAAATTTAACTTAATGCCAACAAAATTTTTTCAAATTCAGCTCCTCCTTCTAAAATTCTTAAGAAAATCCAAATGAAACGAGGTGAATTTCGACTAAATTTACTTAAATTATGCACGTGCCACTAAAAATCATTAAAATATCGAAAAATTTAATTTAATTTCAACCAAATTTTAACAAATTCAGTTCCGCCTAATAAAATTTTCGGAAAATCCAAAGGGATCGAAGTGAATTCCGATTAAAATTACTCAAATTCTGCACCTGCAACTAAAAATCATAAAAAAATTCAAAAAATTTAATTTTATTTCAACAAAATTTTTTCAAATTCAGCTCCTCCTTCTAAAATTCTTAAGAAAATCCAAACGAATCGAAGTGGATTTCAACTAAATTTACTCAAATTCTGCACCTGCCACTAAGAATCATAAAAAAATTCATAAAATGTAATTCAATTTCAACAAAATTTTATCAAATTCAGTTCCTCCTAATAAAATCTTCGGAAAATCCAAAGGGATCGAAATGAATTCCGACTAAATTTACTCAAATTCTACACCTGCCACTAAAAATCATAAAAAAATTCAAAAAATTAAATTTAATTACAACAAAATTTTTTCAAATTCAGCTTCTCCTTCTAAAATTCTTAAGATAATCCAAACGAATCGAAGTGGATTTCAACTAAATTTACTCAAATTCTGCACCTGCCACTCAGAATCATAAAAAAATTCATAAAATGTAATTTAATTTCAACAAAATTTTTTCAAATTCAGTTCCTCCTAATAAAATCATCGGAAAATCCAAGGGGATCGAAGTGAATTCCGACTAAATTTACTCAAATTCTGCACCAGCAACTAAAAATCATAAAAAAATTCAAAAAATTTAATTTAATTTCCACAAATTTTTTTCAAATTCAGCTCCTTCTGCTAAAATTCTTAAGAAAATCCAAACGAATCGAAGTGGATTTCAACTAAATTTACTCAAATTCTGCACCTGCCACTAAGAATCATAAAAAAATTCAAAAAATTTAACTTAATGCCAACAAAATTTTGTCAAATTCAGCTCCTCCTTCTAAAATTCTTAAGAAAATCCAAATGAAACGAGGTGAATTTCGACTAAATTTTCTTAAATTATGCACGTGCCACTAAAAATCATTAAAATATCGAAAAATTTAATTTAATTTCAACCAAATTTTAACAAATTCAGCTCCTCCTGCTAAAATTCTTGGGAAAATCCAAAGGGATTGAAGTGAATTTCGACTAAATTTACACAAATTCTGCACCTGCCACTAAGAATCATAAAAAAATTCATAAAATGTAATTTAATTTCAACAAAATTCTTTCAAATTCAGTTCCTTTTAATAAAATCTTCGGAAAATCCAAAGGATCGAAGTGAATTCCGACTAAATTTACTCAAATTCTGCACCTGCAACTAAAAATCATTAAAAAATAAAAAAAATTTAACTTAATACCAACAAACTTTTGTCAAATTCCTAAAATTCTTAAGAAAATCCAAACGAAACGAGCTGGATTTCAACTAAATTTACTCAAATTCTGCACCTGCCACTCAGAATCATAAAAAAATTCATAAAATGTAATTTAATTTCAACAAAATTTTTTCAAATTCAGTTCCTCCTAATAAAATCATTGGAAAATCCAAAGGGATCGAAGTGAATTCCGACTAAATTTACTCAAATTCTGCACCAGCAACTAAAAATCATAAAAAAATTCAAAAACTTTTATTTAATTTCCACAAATTTTTTTTCAAATTCAGCTCCTCCTTCTAAAATTCTAAAGAAAATCCAAACGAATCGAAGTGGATTTCAACTAAATTTACTCAAATTCTGCACCTGCCACTAAGAATCATAAAAAAATTCAAAAAATTTAACTTAATGCCAACAAAATTTTTTCAAATTCAGCTCCTCCTTCTAAAATTCTTAAGAAAATCCAAATGAAACGAGGTGAATTTCGACTAAATTTACTTAAATTATGCACGTGCCACTAAAAATCATTAAAATATCGAAAAATTTAATTTAATTTCAACCAAATTTTAACAAATTCAGTTCCTCCTAATAAAATTTTCGGAAAATCCAAAGGGATCGAAGTGAATTCCGACTAAATTTACTCAAATTCTGCACCTGCAACTAAAAATCATAAAAAAATTCAAAAAATTTAATTTTATTTCAACAAAATTTTTTCAAATTCAGCTCCTCCTTCTAAAATTCTTAAGAAAATCCAAACGAATCGATGTGGATTTCAACTAAATTTACTCCAATTCTGCACCTGCCACTAAGAATCATAAAAAAATTCATAAAATGGAATTTAATTTCAACAAAATTTTATCAAATTCAGTTCCTCCTAATAAAATCTTCGGAAAATCCAATGGGATCGAAATGAATTCCGACTAAATTTACTCAAATTCTACACCTGCCACTAAAAATCATAAAAAAATTCAAAAAATTAAATTTAATTACAACAAAAATTTTTCAAATTCAGCTTCTCCTTCTAAAATTCTTAAGATAATCCAAACGAATCGAAGTGGATTTCAACTAAATTTACTCAAATTCTGCACCTGCCACTAAGAATCATAAAAAAATTAAAAAAATGTAACTTAATTTGACCAAATTTTTTCAAATTCAGTTCCTCCTAATACAATCCTCGGAAAATCCAAAGGGATCGAAGTGAATTCCGACTAAATTTACTCAAATTCTGCACCTGCCACTAAGAATCATAAAAAAATTAAAAAAATGTAATTTAATTTCAACAAAATTTTTTCAAATTCAGTTCCTCCTAATAAAATCTTCGGAAAATCCAAAGGGATCGAAGTGAATTCCGACTAAATTTACTCAAAATCTGCACCTGCCACTAAAAATCATAAAAAAATTAAAAAAATTTAATTTAATTTCAACAAATTTTTTCGATTTCAGCTCCTCCTTCTAAAATTCTTAAGAAAATCCAAACGAAACGAGGTGAATCTCCACAAAATTTACTCAAATTCTGCACCTGCCACTAAGAATCATAAAAAAATTAAAAAAATGTAATTTAATTTGAACAAATTTTTTCAAATTCAGTTGCTCCTAATAAAATCTTCGGAAAATCCAAAGGGATCGAAGTGAATTCCGACTAAATTTACTCAAAATCTGCACCTGCCACTAAAAATCATAAAAAAATTCAAAAAATTTAATTTAATTTCAACAAAATTTTTTCAATTTCAGCTCCTCCTACTAAAATTCTTAAGAAAATCCAAACGAATCGAAGTGGATTTCAACTAAATTTACTCAAATTCTGCACCTGCCACTAAGAATCATAAAAAAATTCATAAAATGTAATTTAATTTCAACATAATTTTTTCAAATTCAGTTCCTCCTAATAAAATCTTCGGAAAATCCAAAGGGATCGAAGTGAATTCCGACTAAATTTACTCAAATTCTGCACCTGCAACTAAAAATTATAAAAAAATTCAAAAAATTTAATTTAATTTCAACAAATTTTATTCGATTTCAACTCCTTCTGCTAAAATTCTTAAGGAAATCCAAACGAACCGAAGTGGATTTCAACTAAATTTACTCAAATTCTGCACCTGCCACTAAGAATCATAAAAAAATTCATAAAATGTAATTTAATTTCAACATAATTTTTTCAAATTCAGTTCCTCCTAATAAAATCTTCGGAAAATCCAAAGGGATCGAAGTGAATTCCGACTAAATTTACACAAATTCTGCACCTGCAACTAAAAATTATAAAAAAATTCCAAAAATTTAATTTAATTTCAACAAATTTTATTCGATTTCAACACCTTCTGCTAAAATTCTTAAGAAAATCCAAACGAATCGAGGTGAATTTCAACAAAATTTACTCAAATTCTGCACCTGCCACTAAGAATCATAAAAAAAATTCAAAAAAATTTAACTTAATGCCAACAAAATTTTGTCAAATTCAGCTCCTCCTTCTAAAATTCTTAAGATAATCCAAACGAATCGAAGTGGATTTCAACTAAATTTACTCAAATTCTGCACCTGCCACTAAGAATCATAAAAAAATTCATAAAATGTAATTTAATTTTGTTACGAGCCGGGGCTGCGGCAACGCGAGAGGCCGGCGAGAGGGGTATTTCCCCTGGAATACGGATATGAATTTGTTAGTTAGGTGCGCGGACGAACCTGATGCGAAATCAGGGAGCCGCTAGGATTATTGACGGCGAGGACGAACCTGATGCGAAATCAGGGAGCCTCTAGAAATGGAGTCAGACACGGACGAACCTGATGCGTAATCAGGGAGCCGTAGGAGGGTGAAACGTCGTGAACGAACCCGATGCGAAATCGGGGAGTCACTAGGATAAAGTTCACAGACGAACCTGGTGCGAAACCAGGGAGCTGCTAGGAGGTTGGATTATTCACAGACGAACCTGATGCGAAATCAGGGAGCTGTTCGGAAGTAGGTAGATTTACAGACGAACCTGATGCGAAATCAGGGAGCTGTAGGATACGGACGAACCTGATGCGAAATCAGGGAGCCGTAGGAAGGGTTAGGTTTCGTGGACGAACCTGATGCGAAATCAGGGAGCCACTGGGTTGGTGAAGATGACTTGTTTTGGTAAAGAGGTGCGAACGAACCCGATGCTAAATCGGGGAGTCGCGGGAAATGTTAGTAATGCCTCGTAACTCTTAATTTGATACAACTCGAGCGGTAAAGTTGCATCTGTGGGTGAGTGCTACTAATATTATAAGGATCGCTGGGTAAAAGATAGGTTTAACGAAATCGACTCGATTTATACGTGAACACCATAAGTATATTGAATAAACAATTAATACAAATGTAAGTGTCGCGATAAATTGGTTAAATAATAGCTGTGTATATGTTACCACTAATTGCACGGTGTTGACGCACTGGCGATGCGGGGCGTACGAGTGGATATTTCGAAGTTCCAAATAGATTATAAACCGACTCGCGTATTCTACAAGATTAACTTTGATTCCGACAGAGACTTTAGCCTGATCGAACTGAATCTAACCAACTCTGTACGAGCGTGACACGACGTGACGTTACGCGTGACTCTATAGCTTTTAACCGCCGAGGGTAGAAACCGAAGGGTTTATATAGTCCCAAAAATGAGTGGGGATGCGTTATGAATTTCCATATAAGGAAAATCCTTCGGGGTCGTCGTCGTGTCACTCCCGTTCTCACGGTCGCGATGCAGCTGGTAGAGATCTTGACCTCCATTAGTGGGGTTGATAAGCGAAAGGCTTTTAGGGCGTTTTCCCTTCGCAGACGCGAGCTCGAAACACGTTTGAGGGCGGCGTATGGGAAAATTCCACATACGTAACAATTTCAACAAAATTTTTTCAAATTCAGTTCCTCCTAATAAAATCTTCGGAAAATCCAAAGGGATCGAAGTGAATTCCGACTAAATTTACTCAAATTCAGCACCAGCAACTAAAAATCATAATAAAATTAAAAAAATTTAATTTAATTTCAACAAATTTTTCTCGATTTCTGCTCCTTCTGCTAAAATTCTTAAGAAAATCCAAACGAATCGAAGTGGATTTCAACTAAATTTACTCAAATTCTGCACCTGCCACTAAGAATCATAAAAAAATTCAAAAAATTTAACTTAATGCCAACAAAATTTTTTCAAATTCAGCTCCTCCTTCTAAAATTCTTAAGAAAATCCAAATGAAACGAGGTGAATTTCGACTAAATTTACTTAAATTATGCACGTGCCACTAAAAATCATTAAAATATCGAAAAATTTAATTTAATTTCAACCAAATTTTAACAAATTCAGTTCCTCCTAATAAAATTTTCGGAAAATCCAAAGGGATCGAAGTGAATTCCGATTAAATTTACTCAAATTCTGCACCTGCAACTAAAAATCATAAAAAAATTCAAAAAATTTAATTTTATTTCAACAAAATTTTTTCAAATTCAGCTCCTCCTTCTAAAATTCTTAAGAAAATCCAAACGAATCGAAGTGGATTTCAACTAAATTTACTCAAATTCTGCACCTGCCACTAAGAATCATAAAAAAATTCATAAAATGTAATTCAATTTCAACAAAATTTTATCAAATTCAGTTCCTCCTAATAAAATCTTCGGAAAATCCAAAGGGATCGAAATGAATTCCGACTAAATTTACTCAAATTCTACACCTGCCACTAAAAATCATAAAAAAATTCAAAAAATTAAATTTAATTACAACAAAATTTTTTCAAATTCAGCTTCTCCTTCTAAAATTCTTAAGATAATCCAAACGAATCGAAGTGGATTTCAACTAAATTTACTCAAATTCTGCACCTGCCACTCAGAATCATAAAAAAATTCATAAAATGTAATTTAATTTCAACAAAATTTTTTCAAATTCAGTTCCTCCTAATAAAATCATCGGAAAATCCAAAGGGATCGAAGTGAATTCCGACTAAATTTACTCAAATTCTGCACCAGCAACTAAAAATCATAAAAAAATTCAAAAAATTTAATTTAATTTCCACAAATTTTTTTCAAATTCAGCTCCTTCTGCTAAAATTCTTAAGAAAATCCAAAGGGATTGAAGTGAATTTCGACTAAATTTACTCAAATTCTGCACCTGCCACTAAGAATCATAAAAAAATTCAAAAAATTTAACTTAATGCCAACAAAATTTTGTCAAATTCAGCCCCTCCTTCTAAAATTCTTAAGAAAATCCAAATGAAACGAGGTGAATTTCGACTAAATTTACTTAAATTATGCACGTGCCACTAAAAATCATTAAAATATCGAAAAATTTAATTTAATTTCAACCAAATTTTAACAAATTCAGCTCCTCCTACTAAAATTCTTGGGAAAATCCAAAGGGATTGAAGTGAATTTCGACTAAATTTACACAAATTCTGCACCTGCCACTAAGAATCATAAAAAAATTCATAAAATGTAATTTAATTTCAACAAAATTCTTTCAAATTCAGTTCCTTTTAATAAAATCTTCGGAAAATCCAAAGGATCGAAGTGAATTCCGACTAAATTTACTCAAATTCTACACCTGCAACTAAAAATCATAAAAAAATTCAAAAAATTAAATTTAATTACAACAAAATTTTTTCAAATTCAGCTTCTCCTTCTAAAATTCTTAAGATAATCCAAACGAATCGAAGTGGATTTCAACTAAATTTACTCAAATTCTGCACCTGCCACTCAGAATCATAAAAAAATTCATAAAATGTAATTTAATTTCAACAAAATTTTTTCAAATTCAGTTCCTCCTAATAAAATCATCGGAAAATCCAAAGGGATCGATGTGAATTCCGACTAAATTTACTCAAATTCTGCACCAGCAACTAAAAATCATAAAAAAATTCAAAAAATTTAATTTAATTTCCACAAATTTTTTTCAAATTCAGCTCCTTCTGCTAAAATTCTTAAGAAAATCCAAACGAATCGAAGTGGATTTCAACTAAATTTACTCAAATTCTGCACCTGCCACTAAGAATCATAAAAAAATTCAAAAAATTTAACTTAATGCCAACAAAATTTTGTCAAATTCAGCCCCTCCTTCTAAAATTCTTAAGAAAATCCAAATGAAACGAGGTGAATTTCGACTAAATTTACTTAAATTATGCACGTGCCACTAAAAATCATTAAAATATCGAAAAATTTAATTTAATTTCAACCAAATTTTAACAAATTCAGCTCCTCCTACTAAAATTCTTGGGAAAATCCAAAGGGATTGAAGTGAATTTCAACTAAATTTACACAAATTCTGCACCTGCCACTAAGAATCATAAAAAATTCATAAAATGTAATTTAATTTCAACAAAATTCTTTCAAATTCAGTTCCTTTTAATAAAATCTTCGGAAAATCCAAAGGATCGAAGTGAATTCCGACTAAATTTACTCAAATTCTGCACCTGCAACTAAAAATCATTAAAAAATAAAAAAAATTTAACTTAATACCAACAAACTTTTGTCAAATTCCTAAAATTCTTAAGAAAATCCAAACGAAACGAGCTGGATTTCAACTAAATTTACTCAAATTCTGCACCTGCCACTCAGAATCATAAAAAAATTCATAAAATGTAATTTAATTTCAACAAAATTTTTTCAAATTCAGTTCCTCCTAATAAAATCATCGGAAAATCCAAAGGGATCGAAGTGAATTCCGACTAAATTTACTCAAATTCTGCACCAGCAACTAAAAATCATAAAAAAATTCAAAAACTTTTATTTAATTTCCACAAATTTTTTTCAAATTCAGCTCCTCCTTCTAAAATTCTAAAGAAAATCCAAACGAATCGAAGTGGATTTCAACTAAATTTACTCAAATTCTGCACCTGCCACTAAGAATCATAAAAAAATTCAAAAAATTTAACTTAATGCCAACAAAATTTTTTCAAATTCAGCTCCTCCTTCTAAAATTCTTAAGAAAATCCAAATGAAACGAGGTGAATTTCGACTAAATTTACTTAAATTATGCACGTGCCACTAAAAATCATTAAAATATCGAAAAATTTAATTTAATTTCAACCAAATTTTAACAAATTCAGTTCCTCCTAATAAAATTTTCGGAAAATCCAAAGGGATCGAAGTGAATTCCGACTAAATTTACTCAAATTCTGCACCTGCAACTAAAAATCATAAAAAAATTCAAAAAATTTAATTTTATTTCAACAAAATTTTTTCAAATTCAGCTCCTCCTTCTAAAATTCTTAAGAAAATCCAAACGAATCGAAGTGGATTTCAACTAAATTTACTCAAATTCTGCACCTGCCACTAAGAATCATAAAAAAATTCATAAAATGTAATTTAATTTCAACAAAATTTTATCAAATTCAGTTCCTCCTAATAAAATCTTCGGAAAATCCAAAGGGATCGAAATGAATTCCGACTAAATTTACTCAAATTCTACACCTGCCACTAAAAATCATAAAAAAATTCAAAAAATTAAATTTAATTACAACAAAATTTTTTCAAATTCAGCTTCTCCTTCTAAAATTCTTAAGATAATCCAAACGAATCGAAGTGGATTTCAACTAAATTTACTCAAATTCTGCACCTGCCACTCAGAATCATAAAAAAATTCATAAAATGTAATTTAATTTCAACAAAATTTTTTCAAATTCAGTTCCTCCTAATAAAATCATCGGAAAATCCAAGGGGATCGAAGTGAATTCCGACTAAATTTACTCAAATTCTGCACCAGCAACTAAAAATCATAAAAAAATTCAAAAAATTTAATTTAATTTCCACAAATTTTTTTCAAATTCAGCTCCTTCTGCTAAAATTCTTAAGAAAATCCAAACGAATCGAAGTGGATTTCAACTAAATTTACTCAAATTCTGCACCTGCCACTAAGAATCATAAAAAAATTCAAAAAATTTAACTTAATGCCAACAAAATTTTGTCAAATTCAGCTCCTCCTTCTAAAATTCTTAAGAAAATCCAAATGAAACGAGGTGAATTTCGACTAAATTTCCTTAAATTATGCACGTGCCACTAAAAATCATTAAAATATCGAAAAATTTAACTTAATTTCAACCAAATTTTAACAAATTCAGCTCCTCCTACTAAAATTCTTGGGAAAATCCAAAGGGATTGAAGTGAATTTCGACTAAATTTACACAAATTCTGCACCTGCCACTAAGAATCATAAAAAAATTCATAAAATGTAATTTAATTTCAACAAAATTCTTTCAAATTCAGTTCCTTTTAATAAAATCTTCGGAAAATCCAAAGGATCGAAGTGAATTCCGACTAAATTTACTCAAATTCTACACCTGCAACTAAAAATCATAAAAAAATTCAAAAAATTAAATTTAATTACAACAAAATTTTTTCAAATTCAGCTTCTCCTTCTAAAATTCTTAAGATAATCCAAACGAATCGAAGTGGATTTCAACTAAATTTACTCAAATTCTGCACCTGCCACTCAGAATCATAAAAAAATTCATAAAATGTAATTTAATTTCAACAAAATTTTTTCAAATTCAGTTCCTCCTAATAAAATCATCGGAAAATCCAAAGGGATCGAAGTGAATTCCGACTAAATTTACTCAAATTCTGCACCAGCAACTAAAAATCATAAAAAAATTAAAAAAATTTAATTTAATTTCCACAAATTTTTTTCAAATTCAGCTCCTTCTGCTAAAATTCTTAAGAAAATCCAAACGAATCGAAGTGGATTTCAACTAAATTTACTCAAATTCTGCACCTGCCACTAAGAATCATAAAAAAATTCAAAAAATTTAACTTAATGCCAACAAAATTTTGTCAAATTCAGCCCCTCCTTCTAAAATTCTTAAGAAAATCCAAATGAAACGAGGTGAATTTCGACTAAATTTACTTAAATTATGCACGTGCCACTAAAAATCATTAAAATATCGAAAAATTTAATTTAATTTCAACCAAATTTTAACAAATTCAGCTCCTCCTACTAAAATTCTTGGGAAAATCCAAAGGGATTGAAGTGAATTTCGACTAAATTTACACAAATTCTGCACCTGCCACTAAGAATCATAAAAAATTCATAAAATGTAATTTAATTTCAACAAAATTCTTTCAAATTCAGTTCCTTTTAATAAAATCTTCGGAAAATCCAAAGGATCGAAGTGAATTCCGACTAAATTTACTCAAATTCTGCACCTGCAACTAAAAATCATTAAAAAATAAAAAAAATTTAACTTAATACCAACAAACTTTTGTCAAATTCCTAAAATTCTTAAGAAAATCCAAACGAAACGAGCTGGATTTCAACTAAATTTATTCAAATTCTGCACCTGCCACTCAGAATCATAAAAAAATTCATAAAATGTAATTTAATTTCAACAAAATTTTTTCAAATTCAGTTCCTCCTAATAAAATCATCGGAAAATCCAAGGGGATCGAAGTGAATTCCGACTAAATTTACTCAAATTCTGCACCAGCAACTAAAAATCATAAAAAAATTCAAAAAATTTAATTTAATTTCCACAAATTTTTTTCAAATTCAGCTCCTTCTGCTAAAATTCTTAAGAAAATCCAAACGAATCGAAGTGGATTTCAACTAAATTTACTCAAATTCTGCACTTGCCACTAAGAATCATAAAAAAATTCAAAAAATTTAACTTAATGCCAACAAAATTTTGTCAAATTCAGCTCCTCCTTCTAAAATTCTTAAGAAAATCCAAATGAAACGAGGTGAATTTCGACTAAATTTCCTTAAATTATGCACGTGCCACTAAAAATCATTAAAATATCGAAAAATTTAATTTAATTTCAACCAAATTTTAACAAATTCAGCTCCTCCTACTAAAATTCTTGGGAAAATCCAAAGGGATTGAAGTGAATTTCGACTAAATTTACACAAATTCTGCACCTGCCACTAAGAATCATAAAAAAATTCATAAAATGTAATTTAATTTCAACAAAATTCTTTCAAATTCAGTTCCTTTTAATAAAATCTTCGGAAAATCCAAAGGATCGAAGTGAATTCCGACTAAATTTACTCAAATTCTACACCTGCAACTAAAAATCATAAAAAAATTCAAAAAATTAAATTTAATTACAACAAAATTTTTTCAAATTCAGCTTCTCCTTCTAAAATTCTTAAGATAATCCAAACGAATCGAAGTGGATTTCAACTAAATTTACTCAAATTCTGCACCTGCCACTCAGAATCATAAAAAAATTCATAAAATGTAATTTAATTTCAACAAAATTTTTTCAAATTCAGTTCCTCCTAATAAAATCATCGGAAAATCCAAAGGGATCGAAGTGAATTCCGACTAAATTTACTCAAATTCTGCACCAGCAACTAAAAATCATAAAAAAATTCAAAAAATTTAATTTAATTTCCACAAATTTTTTTCAAATTCAGCTCCTTCTGCTAAAATTCTTAAGAAAATCCAAACGAATCGAAGTGGATTTCAACTAAATTTACTCAAATTCTGCACCTGCCACTAAGAATCATAAAAAAATTCAAAAAATTTAACTTAATGCCAACAAAATTTTGTCAAATTCAGCCCCTCCTTCTAAAATTCTTAAGAAAATCCAAATGAAACGAGGTGAATTTCGACTAAATTTACTTAAATTATGCACGTGCAACTAAAAATCATTAAAATATCGAAAAATTTAATTTAATTTCAACCAAATTTTAACAAATTCAGCTCCTCCTACTAAAATTCTTGGGAAAATCCAAAGGGATTGAAGTGAATTTCAACTAAATTTACACAAATTCTGCACCTGCCACTAAGAATCATAAAAAATTCATAAAATGTAATTTAATTTCAACAAAATTCTTTCAAATTCAGTTCCTTTTAATAAAATCTTCGGAAAATCCAAAGGGATCGAAGTGAATTCCGACTAAATTTACTCAAATTCTGCACCAGCAACTAAAAATCATAAAAAAATTCAAAAACTTTTATTTAATTTCCACAATTTTTTTTCAAATTCAGCTCCTCCTTCTAAAATTCTAAAGAAAATCCAAACGAATCGAAGTGGATTTCAACTAAATTTACTCAAATTCTGCACCTGCCACTAAGAATCATAAAAAAATTCATAAAATGTAATTTAATTTCAACAAAATTTTTTCAAATTCAGTTCCTCCTAATAAAATCTTCGGAAAATCCAAAGGGATCGAAATGAATTCCGACTAAATTTACTCAAATTCTACACCTGCCACTAAAAATCATAAAAAAATTCAAAAAATTAAATTTAATTACAACAAAATTTTTTCAAATTCAGCTTCTCCTTCTAAAATTCTTAAGATAATCCAAACGAATCGAAGTGGATTTCAACTAAATTTACTCAAATTCTGCACCTGCCACTAAGAATCATAAAAAAATTCATAAAATGTAATTTAATTTCAACAAAATTTTTTCAAATTCAGTTCCTCCTAATAAAATCTTCGGAAAATCCAAAGGGATCGAAGTGAATTGCGACTAAATTTACTCAAATTCTGCACCAGCAACTAAAAATCATAAAAAAATTCAAAAAATTTAATTTAATTTCAACAAATTTTATTCGATTTCAACACCTTCTGCTAAAATTCTTAAGAAAATCCAAACGAATCGAGGTGAATTTCAACAAAATTTACTCGAATTCTGCACCTGCCACTAAGAATCATAAAAAAAATTCAAAAAAATTTAACTTAATGCCAACAAAATTTTGTCAAATTCAGCTCCTTCTACTAAAATTCTTAAGAAAATCCAAACGATTCGAAGTGGATTTCAACTAAATTTACTCAAATTCTGCACCTGCCACTAAGAATCAAAAAAAAATTCATAAAATGTAATTTAATTTCAACAAAATTTTTTCAAATTCAGTTCCTCCTAATAAAATCTTCGGAAAATCCAAAGGGATCGAAGTGAATTCCGACTAAATTTACACAAATTCTGCACCTGCAACTAAAAATTATAAAAAAATTCAAAAAATTTAATTTAATTTCAACAAATTTTATTCGATTTCAACACCTTCTGCTAAAATTCTTAAGAAAATCCAAACGATTCGAAGTGGATTTCAACTAAATTTACTCAAATTCTGCACCTGCCACTAAGAATCAAAAAAAAATTCATAAAATTTAATTTAATTTCAACAAAATTTTTTCAAATTCAGTTCCTCCTAATAAAATCTTCGGAAAATCCAAAGGGATCGAAATGAATTCCGACTAAATTTACTCAAATTCTACACCTGCCACTAAAAATCATAAAAAAATTCAAAAAATTAAATTTAATTACAACAAAATTTTTTCAATTTCAGCTTCTCCTTCTAAAATTCTTAAGATAATCCAAACGAATCGAAGTGGATTTCAACTAAATTTACTCAAATTCTGCACCTGCCACTCAGAATCATAAAAAAATTCATAAAATGTAATTTAATTTCAACAAAATTTTTTCAAATTCAGTTCCTCCTAATAAAATCATCGGAAAATCCAAGGGGATCGAAGTGAATTCCGACTAAATTTACTCAAATTCTGCACCAGCAACTAAAAATCATAAAAAAATTCAAAAAATTTAATTTAATTTCCACAAATTTTTTTCAAATTCAGCTCCTTCTGCTAAAATTCTTTAGAAAATCCAAACGAATCGAAGTGGATTTCAACTAAATTTACTCAAATTCTGCACCTGCCACTAAGAATCATAAAAAAATTCAAAAAATTTAACTTAATGCCATCAAAATTTTGTCAAATTCAGTTCCTCCTTCTAAAATTCTTAAGAAAATCCAAATGAAACGAGGTGAATTTCGACTAAATTTTCTTAAATTATGCACGTGCCACTAAAAATCATTAAAATATCGGAAAATTTAATTTAATTTCAACCAAATTTTAACAAATTCAGCTCCTCCTACTAAAATTCTTGGGAAAATCCAAAGGGATTGAAGTGAATTTCGACTAAATTTACACAAATTCTGCACCTGCCACTAAGAATCATAAAAAAATTCATAAAATGTAATTTAATTTCAACAAAATTCTTTCAAATTCAGTTCCTTTTAATAAAATCTTCGGAAAATCCAAAGGATCGAAGTGAATTCCGACTAAATTTACTCAAATTCTGCACCTGCAACTAAAAATCATTAAAAAATAAAAAAAATTTAACTTAATACCAACAAACTTTCGTCAAATTCCTAAAATTCTTAAGAAAATCCAAACGAAACGAGCTGAATTTCAACTAAATTTACTCAAATTCTGCACCTGCCACTAAGAATCATAAAAAAATTCATAAAATGTAATTTAATTTCAATAAAATTTTTTCAAATTCAGTTCCTTTTAATAAAATCTTCGGAAAATCCAAAGGATCGAAGTGAATTCCGACTAAATTTACTCAAATTCTACACCTGCCACTAAAAATCATAAAAAAATTCAAAAAATTAAATTTAATTACAACATAATTTTTTCAAATTCAGCTTCTCCTTCTAAAATTCTTAAGATAATCCAAACGAATCGAAGTGGATTTCAACTAAATTTACTCAAATTCTGCACCTGCCACTAAGAATCATAAAAAAATTCATAAAATGTAATTTAATTTCAACAAAATTTTTTCAAATTCAGTTCCTCCTAATAAAATCTTCGGAAAATCCAAAGGGATCGAAGTGAATTCCGACTAAATTTACTCAAATTCTGCACCAGCAACTAAAAATCATAAAAAAATTCAAAAAATTTAATTTAATTTCAACAAATTTTATTCGATTTCAACACCTTCTGCTAAAATTCTTAAGAAAATCCAAACGAATCGAGGTGAATTTCAACAAAATTTACTCGAATTCTGCACCTGCCACTAAGAATCATAAAAAAAATTCAAAAAAATTTAACTTAATGCCAACAAAATTTTGTCAAATTCAGCTCCTTCTACTAAAATTCTTAAGAAAATCCAAACGATTCGAAGTGGATTTCAACTAAATTTACTCAAATTCTGCACCTGCCACTAAGAATCAAAAAAAAATTCATAAAATGTAATTTAATTTCAACAAAATTTTTTCAAATTCAGTTCCTCCTAATAAAATCTTCGGAAAATCCAAAGGGATCGAAGTGAATTCCGACTAAATTTACACAAATTCTGCACCTGCAACTAAAAATTATAAAAAAATTCAAAAAATTTAATTTAATTTCCACAAATTTTTTTCAAATTCAGTCCTTCTGCTAAAATTCTTAAGAAAATCCAAACGAATCGAAGTGGATTTCAACTAAATTTACTCAAATTCTGCACCTGCCACTAAGAATCATAAAAAAATTCATAAAATGTAATTTAATTTCAACAAAATTTTTTCAAATTCAGTTCCTCCTAATAAAATCTTCGGAAAATCCAAAGGGATCGAAGTGAATTCCGACTAAATTTACTCAAATTCTGCACCAGCAACTAAAAATCATAAAAAAATTCAAAAAATTTAATTTAATTTCAACAAATTTTATTCGATTTCAACACCTTCTGCTAAAATTCTTAAGAAAATCCAAACGAATCGAGCTGAATTTCAACAAAATTTACTCGAATTCCGCACCTGCCACTAAGAATCATAAAAAAAATTCAAAAAAATTTAACTTAATGCCAACAAAATTTTGTCAAATTCAGCTCCTTCTACTAAAATTCTTAAGAAAATCCAAACGATTCGAAGTGGATTTCAACTAAATTTACTCAAATTCTGCACCTGCCACTCAGAATCATAAAAAAATTCATAAAATGTAATTTAATTTCAACAAAATTTTTTCAAATTCAGTTCCTCCTAATAAAATCATCGGAAAATCCAAAGGGATCGAAATGAATTCCGACTAAATTTACTCAAATTCTACACCTGCAACTAAAAATTATAAAAAAATTCAAAAAATTTAATTTAATTTCGACAAATTTTATTCGATTTCAACACCTTCTGCTAAAATTCTTAAGAAAATCCAAACGAATCGAGGTGAATTTCAACAAAATTTACTCGAATTCTGCACTAGCCACTAAGAATCATAAAAAAAATTCAAAAAAATTTAACTTAACGCCAACAAAATTTTGTCAAATTCAGCTCCTTCTACTAAAATTCTTAAGAAAATCCAAACGATTCGAAGTGGATTTCAACTAAATTTACTCAAATTCTACACCTGCAACTAAAAATTATAAAAAAATTCAAAAAATTTAATTTAATTTCGACAAATTTTATTCGATTTCAACACCTTCTGCTAAAATTCTTAAGAAAATCCAAACGAATCGAAGTGGATTTCAACTAAATTTACTCAAATTCTGCACCTGCCACTAAGAATCATAAAAAAATTCATAAAATGTAATTTAATTTCAACAAAATTTTTTCAAATTCAGTTCCTCCTAATAAAATCTTCGGAAAATCCAAAGGGATCGAAGTGAATTCCGACTAAATTTACTCAAATTCTGCACCAGCAACTAAAAATCATAAAAAAATTCAAAAAATTTAATTCAATTTCGACAAATTTTTTTCAAATTCAGTCCTTCTGCTAAAATTCTTAAGAAAATCCAAACGAATCGAAGTGGATTTCAACTAAATTTACTCAAATTCTGCACCTGCCACTAAGAATCATAAAAAAATTCATAAAATGTAATTTAATTTCAACAAAATTTTTTCAAATTCAGTTCCTCCTAATAAAATCTTCGGAAAATCCAAAGGGATCGAAGTGAATTCCGACTAAATTTACTCAAATTCTGCACCAGCAACTAAAAATCATAAAAAAATTCAAAAAATTTAATTTAATTTCAACAAATTTTATTCGATTTCAACACCTTCTGCTAAAATTCTTAAGAAAATCCAAACGAATCGAGGTGAATTTCAACAAAATTTACTCGAATTCTGCACCTGCCACTAAGAATCATAAAAAAAATTCAAAAAAATTTAACTTAATGCCAACAAAATTTTGTCAAATTCAGCTCCTTCTACTAAAATTCTTAAGAAAATCCAAACGATTCGAAGTGGATTTCAACTAAATTTACTCAAATTCTGCACCTGCCACTAAGAATCAAAAAAAAATTCATAAAATGTAATTTAATTTCAACAAAATTTTTTCAAATTCAGTTCCTCCTAATAAAATCTTCGGAAAATCCAAAGGGATCGAAGTGAATTCCGACTAAATTTACACAAATTCTGCACCTGCAACTAAAAATTATAAAAAAATTCAAAAAATTTAATTTAATTTCCACAAATTTTTTTCAAATTCAGTCCTTCTGCTAAAATTCTTAAGAAAATCCAAACGAATCGAAGTGGATTTCAACTAAATTTACTCAAATTCTGCACCTGCCACTAAGAATCATAAAAAAATTCATAAAATGTAATTTAATTTCAACAAAATTTTTTCAAATTCAGTTCCTCCTAATAAAATCTTCGGAAAATCCAAAGGGATCGAAGTGAATTCCGACTAAATTTACTCAAATTCTGCACCAGCAACTAAAAATCATAAAAAAATTCAAAAAATTTAATTTAATTTCAACAAATTTTATTCGATTTCAACACCTTCTGCTAAAATTCTTAAGAAAATCCAAACGAATCGAGCTGAATTTCAACAAAATTTACTCGAATTCCGCACCTGCCACTAAGAATCATAAAAAAAATTCAAAAAAATTTAACTTAATGCCAACAAAATTTTGTCAAATTCAGCTCCTTCTACTAAAATTCTTAAGAAAATCCAAACGATTCGAAGTGGATTTCAACTAAATTTACTCAAATTCTGCACCTGCCACTCAGAATCATAAAAAAATTCATAAAATGTAATTTAATTTCAACAAAATTTTTTCAAATTCAGTTCCTCCTAATAAAATCATCGGAAAATCCAAAGGGATCGAAATGAATTCCGACT